>JAREIS010000025.1:2410833-3616250 GCA_030060385.1 Muscicapa striata striata | reverse complement strand
CATGCAAACTGCAGAACTCCTCAAGCATAAAAGTGACATTCAGCTTCCTTAAGCACCACATCCTCATTGTCGGCTGCCTCATTTAGCATCCTCATTCCCACCACTACAGCAGATGAAGAAGGTTTTCATATACCAGTCTCATTCATTAAAGTCATATTCAGGACAACATCAGTTTTATTGCTAAAGAATGGAAAGGTTTGTGTCCAAATTCATATAAGTTTAATTTATACAGTGTAGACAGTCTTGTTTCTATCTTCGAGTAATATTTTTTTTAAATTCATTGAGAGGTACTTCCAAACATATTTTCTGAGTGTTTCTCTAGGTCTACTTAATAGGAAAAAGTAAAGAATAGCCAAACTAGAAGGTTGATTGCCTTCTAAGGAAAAGAAAATAAAATTAAACTTTTTTCAATTTGTGGCTATCCTAAAATCTCCCAGCAGAAATGCAGATTCCTAATTGCAAATTTAACCCCATTTATTTGATTTACTTTGCTGCTTTTCATGGACATCTTAGTAAGTGTAGTCCTTGTTCTCAGTGAATGCATTTATTTTGCAAAAGTGTGCACTCTGGTTTATTGTGTGAGGGAGCAGTGACATCCACAAACATACACCATTTCTGTGTGGGAATGTGACCATGGCCCAGAGCAAGCCATGCCTGCTGTGAGCAGTGGTGGCTTGGTCAAAGGACCAGGAATCCTGCCACAGTACATTGGAAAAAGCACCACTGAAGGCAACCTTTGGCTTTTAAAACTGTATTTACTTAGCACTGTTAAAAACAACTATGGTAGTAATTTAAATTTAATAAACAAGAGCATTATTCTCAGCTGATTTGTTTTCCTCCACAATGGATAAATTAAGATGCAGTCTCACTCCCACTGAAGCCATGGCAAGAGTTTGGCCACTGAAGTAAATTGAAGAAAGATCAAATTCACGCTCCTCATTTTTTTCATCTTACATAAGTAAACTAAAGACAGGCAGATCTTTCTCCTCTGCTGAAAGATGACAGTGCTAAATAATCAGCTCCACATGGAAATTAGCCATGTTTAAGGATTGTTTAGTTTCATGCAGTGTTTTGCACACAGGATTTTCTTCCCCTTAAGAGTGATCCATTCTTTAAACATGGTGAAAAGCAAAGAGAAACATTTTGTTGCCAGGAATTCTTTTGAAAATTTAACTGGATGAGTACACTTGCTTAATGTTCAAAAACGGCCCTTTGAACATGCTACTTTACAACGTCAGACATTCCATTCTCTACATTGTTTTTGCTTTAAACCTGTTTCATTTTATAACGGATGAGATGCTTCACTGTTGCATCAGAGCAGTTAGTTTGTTAAGTTTCAGTACAGCTGGCTTATTTCCATGTCATGCATCGTTTAATTATACATATAAAACATAGTTTAAATTGTACAGCTCCTTGAGCCTCACTTAAACTGTCTATGACACTGCAGTAATCCCAGTATTCTGATGGGGTGTTGCACAACTGTGACTGCTTGGAATGTAGGTAGTAAACTGGTGATGAATAAGAGAGCCTAGAAGTGAGTTTGCATTTTGCAGCTGTGCTTACTCTGCTGGAAGAGGAAGTAAAACCAGAAAAAAAACCTGCTTTTGTGGTAGTATCAGCAGCTGTAAATCTGAATGCTTATGAAAATCAAGGAACACGTGCTGAGTGAGAAAGTGGTGCTTTTCCCATGTTTTTTATTTAATTAATTTTTGATGGTTTGTTATTTCTCAGAAAAATCTATCTCAGATTCCTTTGAGAAAAAAACATGATGTGTTTATAAGAGAGTGAAGATCCTAGTACTGGATGGTTGTATAGTTATGCAAAAGACTTTGACTGTTTTGTCTCAAATATGGTTTCTGAAGGCAGTGATCATTGAGACTTAAAATATACTGAACTTGAAGATGGATGGGCACTGCTGTCCATGTGACGAAAGTCTCTTGTATGTGCAGTAAACTAAATATAAATGTGAAGGCATTTAGGGATGGGAAAACCAGAAAATTTCTTACGGACATTTTTTTTCTTTTTTAAGCTACTGAACTTGGAGGTCAGATGCAACTATATGTTGCATTTTCTGTCATATAATTATTGTATGTATAATGTTCTGGAGAGCAGCCTCCAGTCACTGACATCAATAGTTTACATAGCAGTTGAACTGAGAATAACCTTGGAGAACTGACCCATATCAACCTCTTAACAGTGTAAACTGTAGCTCACAACAGTTTTTGTTTTGTCATGGTCACAGAAGGGCTTCAACTGGATAAAGAAAAAATGTGTTCAAAAAATAGAAAACTATTCTGCTGAATGTTCACTTTAGTAAATCTTGGAAGATGAGAGGAAACAAAAGAATGATACTTTGCAAAGAATTTTTGCTCCCTTGAAAAAAGAGGGATGGGTCAACATCAAAAATAGCTTCCCTAGAAGAATGCAGGAAAGATACATGATAAGTGGCATCAGCTCAGCAGAGGGTTCAAAACTCTTTCTTACACTACTTTTACTAATGATATCTGTTACGCAAATCCAATTCAGAGCAGTTTCAGAAATTCCAACATTGTTCTCCATTTGTGCACTGATGGGAGGGCATGATCCACCTGACATTGTCTGTCTAGCAGTGGACATCTGTGGTCACTATGCAGGTACTTAAGTCACATCCTGTTTCCCTTTCCTCCCTCTCTGTTCCTGCAGTTCCATTTATAGATGAGTTCCCCAAAGAAGGGCTGAGTATAATCTCTCCTGTACTCACAGTCTTTTGGAGATAAATGCACAAAGAGATAGCAGAAAGAGACAAAAGTTCATTTATGAGTCAGAGAGGATGGCTAACTCTGTTTAAGGGTAAAAATTTTGAAGATGGTGGCAGTGACAGTGGCAGTGACTTGTAGAGACAAAAGCAGATGTTGAAGTAATTGTGACTCCATGCGAAGTTTGCACAGAGAGAAGAGTAATGAAGACCCTTTACCCCCAACAGAGAAGAAGAAGGCCTCTGTTCTCAGGCATGATCTCAGAGATAGATGAAGAGAACCCTTGTTTTTCAACAGCTAAACCTTAAAAGTGTACCAAAAACATCCATGGGCCATGTCACTCTTGCCTGCTGTGTAAAGGGGAGCTCTGGGGTTCCCCGGTTGCCAAGGGATTGGTCTGTACTGGGTGTCTGCTGGGGCTTTGGGTGCTCAGGGCCATGTTGAGTTCCATGACCGGGCTGGGGACGGTGGGCGGGGCTGGGCTGTGACAGCTCTGGGGCTGTGACAGCACAGGGGCCGTGTCACAATGGGGGCAGCTATAAAAGGCCGCAGCGGGTGCTGCTGCCCCAGTAGAGCCTGGGCAAGCGGTGAGTGCACACGCAGTGAGGAGGTGGGGCTGGAGGAGGCTGGGACAGCAGCGCTGGCCCCAGGCCGTGTGTGCTGCCCCTGCAGGCAGGGCCCAGCCCCTGGAGGGCGCCTTGCTCAGGGCACGGTGCTCACTGGGGTAGCGGTGCAGGCCTTGCTCAGGGCATGGTGCTCACTGGGGCAGAGGTGCAGGCCTTGCTCAGGGCACGGTGCTCGCTGGGGCAGAGGTGCAGGCCTTGCTCAGGGCACGGTGCTCGCTGGGGCAGAGGTGCAGGCCTTGCTCAGGGCATGGTGCTCACTGGGGTAGAGGTGCAGGCCTTGCTCCGGCACGGTGCTCACTGGGGCCCTTGCTCCTTCCCTGCCGCCGCCACGGCCCTGCGGCTCCTGCCCCCACTGCCTGTCTCCATTGCAGCCCCACTGAACCTCCTCTGTGTGTCCTCCTGCAGACCATGGCTTTACTGTCGTTGCTCTTCGTGCTCGTGCAAAGCCTGATCCAGTACCCCCAGCCAGCTGGGGATGGGCTGGATGAGGCCACGCACCAGCGAATGCTTGAGCATCAGGAGCTGCTGAACCATGAGATGGCTCGGCTGCTGCAGGAGCTGGAGCAGCTGGAGCAGCAGGAGCAGGGCTGGGGAGCTGTGCTCTTTGGTGCTCTGCAGCAGGGGCCATTCTGGGCTCTTGCTGGAGTTCTGCTCCTCTTGGGCCTGTGGTTTAGCTGCAGGAGAAGGAGCCGTAAGGCCAGCAGCAGTGGCAAGGACCGGAACTCCTGCAAGACCATATCAGATGTGAGAGGAAAAGCACAGGAAGAAGTCACTGTTGATTCCAAGGAAGGCAGAGAAAACATGGATGTGACTGTGGAGGCAGATGACAGCAGCAGTGGACATGGTAGAGAAGGAAGTCCTGTGGGTGCAAATGAAGGAGACAACAATGATGCCATTGAAGGCAATGATGATGTGAAAGCAAAGGAGGACCCTGATGTTAAGAGCGGCAATGGCCATGACTTAAAGAAAGATAGAGGACGGAGTGATGGGAATATGTCAGGAGAAAATACTGAAGGAAACGAAGATGAAAATGGCAATATTGCTGGAAATATGGAAGGCCTAGATGAAGGAAATGAAGGAGAAAACAAGGATGTGCAGGTGAAGCAAGACAAGGATGCTGGCAGGGAAGAAGAAGGAGATGAAAATGAAGAAAAATGCCGTAGTGCAAATACAAAGGCGAGCAACAATGGTGATGTAAATGAAGGTGAAGACAATGTAGATGGAAAGGATGAATACACGGATGTGAAGGAGCAGGAAAGCAGTGATGCCAGTGAACAAAGAAACAGTGATTGGACGGGGCAGAAAGATAGCAATGATTGTGGGAATGAAGTAGACCATAGTGCTTTTCCTGCAAACGAGGAAGAAAATAAGAAGGTTATGAATGAGGAGGACAGTGATAGAAACAAGGATTGTATAAACGTGGAGGGAAACAAGAATGAAGATAGAGAAGATGAGCACGGTAACGTGGCTGCCAGTGAAAAAGAAGGCAGTGATGGTGGCAAGGAAGAAAGCAGCAATGGTGCAGTTGAAGACAGGGAAGCCACCCTAGGTGTTGGGAATAAGGAAGGCATCCTTTTAGTGGATTGCATACAGTGGCCTGTGGAGGACCTGGAGAGAGGTTGCTCAGTGACAGCTGAGCTGATGGAGAGCTTCACGCGTGTCTTTGTGGACAGCGTGAGCCAATAGTTTCTACCCGGTGCCTCAGGAAGCCATTGGGGTGGGCAGTGCCTTTGAGGGTTGGATTCCTCAGGAGTGGGATGGGGTGTACCGCGTGCTGGTCCCGCTGAATCCCCCACCAGGGCACGCCTTCCACCTGGAGCTGAACAGCCCAGGGCAGATGGCAACAAGGACCTTCAGTGTCCGTGTGGAGCTGGTGTGCACGTGCAAGAGGGGGCAGCTGGGTGAGAAGCTGTTGTGCTTGCTGCACCACTCGCAGGAGGAGCTGCAGCAGAAGCAGGAGCGCAGCCTCCTAGAGACACTCTGCACCGGCTCCTATCTGGACGTGGAGAAAACCTCCCGCTGGTTCTACAACTTGGTGAGGTGCTCGTGGCTGCATGTGCCTCAGTGCTACTCATGGCACTTGGTGTTTGAGCCCTGCAGCCGGTCCTGCCGATTGCAGCTGAGCAGAGGCCAGAAGAGGCTGATGGTGGAGATGCTCTTTGGGGTGCGCCAAGGGGACTCCGATATCTTTGTGAGCAGCCAGCCCGCCGAGGCCGACTTCACTGCAAGCACAGCGTGGCCTGAGACGTACGCTGTGGCAGAGGTGAAGTTCTTCCGGCACATTGCCAGACAGATGCCATGTGAGAGCTTGCATCTGAAATGCCTGCAGGTCTTCACGTGCATCCTGAGGGGCACAGGTTTTTCCAGCTCTACCTGGAAGACTGTGGTCATGCACGTGCTGGCCATCGTACCGCTGTCCCAGTGCAGCAGGAGGGAGTTTGTGCAGCGGCTCTGGGACATCATGGGGTTCCTGCGCTTCTGCGTGCTGTGGAAACGCCTGGACCACTTTGTGGTGGGCAACGAGAGGCTTCCCGCAGAGATCAGCTTGCCACCAGCAATGCGAGGGGTTGAGCCACTCAACCTCTTTGAGCACCTGGCCCGAGATCCAGCCGCCCACAGAGAGGCGTTACAAGCTTATGATCAGCTGCATTTTCGCCTCTGGATGCTGCTCTCCGGCCACTGAGCAGAGTTCCCTGCACAGAGCTGTGCTGGGGGGCTCACACCCAATGGCAGCCACGTGAACGCTGCATTTGTCACTGGCAATCCTGAAGCTGCTTTCCTGCTCCTGTGGAAGGAAGATGCTGTGGCACGTGTGTGGCACTCACACCACTGCCTTGCCCTTCACCTTCGAGTTACAGCAGTGCTGTTGCCGAAGTCTGTGAGGGAGAAACTGGCTCCACCTGCCCATCCTCCCAGAAGAGATTGAAGATGATGGAGATTGCTTGGAACACCTTGAAGGCAGAAACCTGGCTTGTTAGGGACTTAGTGTAGTTATTCAGTGAGCTGTAGCTTTAATGGTTTTGTAAGGATGTAGTTTGTAGTATATGAAAGTACAACAGATAGGTTTAACTCACTTTTGCATAGGAGAATAGGTACTCCCCATTTTCATAATGAGACTTGTTTAGTAGCATTCCTTCCAGAGGTCCTTTAGTATTGTCAGTTTGTAGCTATTTTGCGGTTACTGTTAGTTTAGGGAATTGAACTCGCCTGCTGTAGTTGCTTGCCTGCTTTTCAGTAATATTTGAATATCAGTGTTTGAAAAAAATAATAAAAGGAGAAAAGTTTCTCAAATTGCCTGAACTGTGTCATTCTTTGTATTTAGCCCTCTGCATCTTAGAGAATGTCCTTCCTATCCCCCTACCTGAAAAAAATTATCTGAAATAATGACTTACTGCAAACAGAGATGTTGGATATATGAAGTATGCTGTCTCTTCAGCATTTCTGTAGAAGTGCTTGAAGCTTGAAGTGAAAATGCCCTGAAATGCCTGAAATTTTGCAGCAGAGTACTCCTGAATGTTTTAGGAATCTTTGGAAAAATTTTCTTTACGTAGTCACTTTTATACGTTCCTGGGGAACAATTCAGTCCTAAAAGATGAACAGAGAAGTCCCTAACTGCAAAACACATGATTTTTTTGGCTTCTCATAAGTATAGTTTTGACACAAAATTGTGGCAAGAGAAATTCATGTTTTCTCTATTCCTGGTTATCTGTATCGTTATGGACAGGCCCTGCTGTTCTATGAGTCTTACCTGTTTCACCAGGCCTAAAAACATTGTATAGCGATGACAGCCACTTTGCATGCACAGCTTTGTCCTTTGTGAGATGCAATGAATCAAAATATGATTTACTGCTTGCAGCACATAGTAGAGATTGGTAGTATTTTGGAAGTATTTCTTCTCTTTGTCTTTGTACCAATACATGTGGGGTCAAGTGGTCAATTTTAAACTCAGAATACCTTAGGAACTGGAAAAATTGCTGGAAATCAAAGCAGCATACAGTTTCACTACAGAACTACCGCCTCATTACAGATTCTTTCATTAGTTTCAGAGCATAATTTTTTTCTTAATTACTTTTTAAAGATACTTGAAGCTATTGTTAATTCATAGTAAAACTTTAGTGTCCTTTTTTTGATTTTAATTGGGATTGTAGAGGTGGTGCTACTGGATGTTCTCCTTACTATACCATCCTCATTGGATTGGAATAACTTATCTTAGAAGATCCCTTGATTGGCTAGGGAAGGAGGCCTGTGTTAAGCATGTGGAGTTCAACAAGACCAAGTGAAAGATCCTATCTATACCTGTGTCTGGGCAATACCTGGTATCAATATAGACTGGCTGATTAATAGATTGTGTGATGAATAGGCTGAGTGCAGCCCTGGAGACCAGGGGATACTGGTGAATGAGAAAATGGATATGAGCCAGCAATGTGTGCTCACAGCCTGCAAAGCCAGCTGTACCCTTGACTGTACCACAAGAAGTATGTTCAGCAGGTACAGGGAGGGGATTCTGTCTCTGCAGTCTGCTCTGGTCAGACCCCCACCTGCAGCCCTACATTCAGTTCTGAGGTACCTAGTTCAAGAAGGACATGGTACTTGAAATTAATTTTGAGAACACTCATAATGGTCAGAGGGCTGTTACACCTTTCATATGAGGGCAGGCTGGGAGGTTTGGGGTTGCTCTGCCAGGAGAAAAGAAGGCTCTGAGAAAACTTTATTGCAGCTTTTCAATATATAAAGGGGGCTTGTAAAAAAGATGATCAAGGGCTTTTTACCAAAACCTTTAGTGGCAGGACAAGGGACAATAGTTTTAAAGTGGAAGAGAGTAGACAGAAACTGAATATAAGATATTTTCTATTATGAGAGTGGTGAGAAACTGGCACCGGTTGCGCAGAGAAATTGTGGATGCCCCATTGTCACGGTGTGACTGGGGTTTGCCATTTTTAATAGATTTAATTTCTCTTGGGGATCGAATTTAGGAGTAAAGACAAAGCAGGCTTAAAGCTTAAAAGGGTACAAGAAATTTATTAACAACACAAAACAATTCAGAACGAGATTTCCAGATTATTCCCTCCTCCCCCTTTCCTCATACCAGTAACATACAGAAAAACACTTTGGTCAGTTATCCACTTAAATAATCATTTCAGTTCACTCAAGAGAGAAAAGTCCATTCTTCTTGTTTAGGATTAGAGGGTGTCTCACTCTCATAACTTGCATCCGCCCGGAAACCTACAAATTATGATTTTTCCTCCCATTTCCACAGTCTTTTCAGAGCTGTATATGGGTTGCTGAAAACACATGGGGTGTCATTTTAAAGGCAAGCTACTGAAAAACACAAAAAGTCTCTTTATCTCACTCTTCACTCAAATGTCTCTGTCCATTCCAGTCCCAAAGACAGAGAGCTCCATTTCTCAAGGCAAAAAAAGTCTTCATCTCAGGCACTTTAACCTCCCCAAGTATATTCTGCAGTTTAAAGGAATTTAAGTAAAGTCATGATCCTCTAAAGCCCACAAAAAAAAAGGTTTTAAGCTACTTATCAGTGGCAACTTTTCAGATCTCTCTTCTTATGAACTTAGTCTTCATTTTGCTGACTTTTGTAATTCTTCTTGCTTCATGCCTTTTGTTCCGGGGAGCTCAGGGAATCCGAAGTCTCATTCAGGCACTAAAAGTTAAACTTGTATACAAAACGGTAAGTAGCCAGGCTGAAGCCATGCTGGGAAAAAATGCAGCCACCGTGTGGAGATGAGATGGCTGGACTTGCTTCTGCCACCGTGCAGAGCCGGGAGCCGAGCTGAGTCGGGCCGAGCCGAGCCCTGCCGCGCGGGGCCAAAGGGCCGAGCCAAGCCCAGCCCAGCCCAGCCCAGCCCAGCCCGAGCCGAGCCTGAGCCGGGCCGGGCCGTGCTGGGCTCCCCCCGGGGCCGGGGCCTGCCGGAGCTGGGTCCACCCCAGGGCCTTCCGGGGCAGGGCCCCATGCTGGGGACCCGGAGCCCTGCAAGCTCCTGTCCCCTGCCCCACCGGAAAGACAAAACACCCCACTAACTCTTCTTCCCTGTGATTTTTAAAATCGAGACAGCATTGTAATTGGTTTCCTGGGCTGTCAATCACCAACCCAGGTCTCTGATTGGTCCCCGCAGCCTCAGGGGAGGCTCCCAGAGAGCTGACCATTCTCTTTGTCTTGAGACATGTGCTCTTAAAGTGGCTCCCATGGGGGATGGGCCACCATCCCCCTCCCTGCTCCATGTGGCCCCAGCACACCCATCCCTAGAAGTGTTCAAGGCCATGCTAGGTGGGGCTTTGATCATGCTGATCTAGTGAATGATGTTCCTACTCATACTGAGGGAATTGAACAGGATGATCTTCAGGTGTGCCTACCCACTATTTCCTGCTCCTAATTATTCTTGGCTGGTATTGACCTTCTTTGCTCCTTTATATTTGGAACACCAAATATGGTGAGGTATTTATCCTTGAACATGAGTATATCCATGAGTATGATAATATAAATGTAATTAGTTTTCTTAGAATGAAGGAAAGATACAGGGCACATTTTGCAATTATCTTCCATGGTTTCTAATTTATGTTGAATTTCTGATATTTTGTGCCATACAGATATTTTGTTTTAAAAAATTTACATAGAAAAATATTTTGTGAAAGTAAATATAACCCGATTTGGAAGTAAGAAAGCCCCCAAAGAATCCCAAAGGTAATAGGAACTGTATTACAACTCTGGACAGACATGCTCCAAGACTGCACTTACCTCACTGGTGTACTCCATGCTGGTTGACTATATTTATAAAAGACACTGATGAATCATATATAAACATTTTGATTATAAAGGTTTTCTTTGTTTTCCCACAGACTTGCTGCTTTCAAACAGCTGCATCCCATTCCTGGGCTCAACAGAGGGGCTTGATTTTCGAACCCTGCTGCTAGATGAGGAGAGGGGCCGATTGCTAGTTGGGGCAAAGGACCACATCTTTCTGCTCAACTTGGTTGATGTAAACAAAAATGTAAAAAAGGTCAGTGCGTTTTCCAGTGAGTTTATCTTGTTAGTTAAAATTTTGTTAAATTCTTGTATGTTTGGTTTTGTGTTTTTATTTATTTCCTTCTTCACTGGGTAATTGCAGATTCATTGTGCAATGCAATTTACCAAGATTTGATAACCTCACCTCCTGTAGTTACATATAATATCTTTAATCAATTGAATTTTTCATGCTATATGATTTCCTGTGTGACTCATGACCTGTAAGAGATCAACTACGTGGAAGAGCCCTGCAGTGCATGAAAATGGCATAAAAATATCAGCAAATAGAAAAAGTGCAGCTCAGAGTGTTCAATTCTCAACTTCTCTGGTCATGATTATTCTCCTCATTTAAAAGCATTTAGAAGGAAATAACTGGAGACAGCATTTTCACTGCTTCCTGGCATCACTGGGATTGCTTTGCTGTAATACTGAACAGAGCAGAGACAATTTGGATGGTTTAAATTATAATAAAATTTAAGTGGCAATTTTAGTATTTCTGTTAATATCTAGAATTACTAGTGATAGGAAAAACATCCACTGGGATCTGCTGTAGTCCCTTGCCCGTGCCCAGAGACAATGTGTTAACTTGAGATAATAAGATGACAATTTAGCCTTCAATATTTCTAGAAGACATGGTGAACTGGAGGTTTTGTAAGCACAGTTGACTGCTACGAGTGAAAACCAGATGCTTGCACAGGAACACATGAAAACCGGTTTCTTTCCAGATATGAAGAAAATTTGAATTCTCAGCTGTGTTTGGTATTTTCTTTAGGCACCAGAGGGGGGTTTTAAATTACTGTGTTCTGCTGCCAGCTCTGAAGAGGTAACTGATCCTGAATTAATGCAATTGCAGGCAGGGGCTGAACAGGTGGAACAAGAGACTATTTTGCCCACGTCTGAGAGCAACATTTGCTCGTGTATAGAAGAGATACAGTCCCAAGCAAATATCTTGTTCCTCATCTTGACTTCAGCAATGCTGCACATGCCGGTTTTTGTAAAATTCACATCCTGAGTATTTCAGGGAATTTCTTCTTGCGATGCTTTATCTAGCACTTACCTTGCTTCTGTCATCTCAATAATTGACTCAAAGTCCACCACCCCCTCAGTATATTGCATTAATAACAGTGCTGCTAATTATAATTGCAAATTTTCAGACTACAAATTGATTTTTGGTGTAGGCTTTCAGTAGAAAACAAGTTTTGTTTGTGTGAAAAGCAGACTTCTGTTTCTGTGGGGTGCTGCTTGCCTACTGAGAGATGCTGAGTGCTGTCACCTCCTGTTATCTTCAGTGGGGCTTTATGAGCCCAGACCTTGCTGGAGGTGGCAGCACCCTGCGTGAACCACCCTCAGTCCAAGCTGGTGACATTTTCCCTTTGGCCAAATCACCACTGATCATTATGGACCTTGTGCTTTCCAAGACGAGCAGAACACAGACAGAACCAGGAGAACTAACCTGCAATCAGACAGTGGTATAGATATTACAGAGAAAAGACACTGTATTGGAAGGAAAATTTGCATTTCCTAACATGAATAGAGGATGTATGCTTACATATCTGTGGTAACCTGAAAGGAGGGAATAAAATTCCTAACCACTTGCATGTCTGGACTAAATATGTGTGCAGGTTCAAATACTTTTACTTCTTTTAGTAGTAAAATAACAGTCTAACTATTCAGATAATATTTAATTTTTCAGAAAGAAACACATGAGGCAAAATATATATAACTGGGAAGAATTAATTGGGAGAAGCCTTGCAGAGCATCCTGATGTGATGATTTCCAAGGCCTCTATGGGCATTTAACAACTTTGTAGGCGTATCTTCTTGCATAAATGCCCAGGTAATGCAAGGCAATGTCACACAAGTGTTTTTCTTTAATTCCACTGTGCTTGGCTGGTTGAATCTTGTCAGTGGAGGGATGAGATGAAGGAGGTTGTGTGAGGAACTGAATATAAATCTCAGTGGCTGAGGAGGATGCTAGAGGATACTCCACAGTAGCAGTGAAGTGTCAGAAAGCAGCATTTGCTGGTGCTGTGTTTAGACTGACCGTAGTTTGGGTTGGCACTGGGCCAGGCGGCTTGCTTCCAGGCTTTCCCAGTGTGAGGAAACCACACATGTTGGGACTACAAGGGTCTGAAGTGTGTCCTTTGTACTCCTCTGGACTATGAGTCGTCTGGAAAAAATAATCTGCTTACACACAGCCACTAAAATGAGTAGAAATTTATTAGAATATTAAGTTTCTGCCTATAAATGATGTGTTTATTAATGACTTTGAGGAAGGAGTGTTAAAAGCAAGCTGAGGGGACAAGAGAGGTATAACAGCTTTGAGACTACAATGCAAGATTGTGCATAGTTTAGGGTTTCCTTTCTTTAAAACAAAGCTGAACACGAACTTTAAAATGCTCTATGCTGGATAGATTAATCTTATTTTTAATAAGGCTCTCAATTTCAGATATTTGTTTTTTTAGGAGCTACTGATGCCTCCGAAAGCCAAGTCAGAATCCCCAACAATTTATTCTCATATGTGGATATAATTACTTGGCAAGATTATGTTTTAGAGTCTAAAGCTCTGTATTAAGACATTTCTGGAATACTTTTCAAAGAAGTATTCAAAGCATTGTATCCTGCTCCCTTCTGTCATGTGTATATATATATATATATAATTTAATAACTTCCTTTCAAAAACCTATTTATTTACCTAAATTAGTTAATTTGGCTTACATATATTAAGTTACAGCTTTATTTCCTGGTGTACTTTTCCTTATGAAATATATCAATAGTTCTGCTGGAGTCCCAGTTTCTTAAATCATTGTAGTTTTTATTCAATTTATTGCATAATAGGTTGAAAACTTCCTTAGCTGGCAGCTTGAAAAAATATCTGTCCGTTTTCCAATGCTTGCAAACCTCATTATAAAACAACAGTAAGTACCACAGTGTAATAAGCAAGTCTTCCTGAATGACAGGTGAATTCAGAAAGCTAAAGTGATTATAGTCAATAAATATATAAAGTTAGCAACGGATAATCATCTTTCTGTAGCAGGGATATATTTTCTCTGGAGTTTTCCTGTACAGAAGCCTTTAGCTCCTGCTGCTGGAGTGGTGTTTTCAAGTGCCACAGTCTTTTTTTTTTCAAGATCCTTACATGTCTGACAAATTCTGCAAGCTATTTGCAAACTGGAAGAATTGTAATTTCTTCCTATGGGTAAAATAAAGATGGTTAGCAAAAAAAGGCAGTTCTACTGAAGGCCTCTATGCCATTACCACCAGAAGTGCCCTGTAAAACAAAAGGATGTTTAATGGTATGAGAGGCTGGAAAGCTGGAGAAGAAATTCTGTAGGAACACCAGGCTCTGGGATCCTGCTGGAAATACTACTTTTGTACATCAAATTTTCTTGTGAGTTTGCTCACAGCCTTTTTTATTTTATGCTTAAGCTAAATAAATACAAAATACAAAATGCTGTCAGCTGGGTAAACAGTGGGTAAATAGCTGCAGAGCAGTGGTGCCCCTTTCTGTGGCTGTGCTAACAGTGCATGCGGGGTTACATGTCAGCGCGATTATCACGGTGTGATCGCAGCACGACCCGCCCAGCTCCGCAGGAATAGGAATGCTATCAAGGCCTGACAAGCTTTTGAAAAGCTGCCAACCTGCAGGAGCTGTCAGTGCTAGAAGACACAGCCCCATGTGGGCCAAATAGATAAACATGTCAGATCCCCAATAGCAGCTTTGGAACAAGTTGTTTTCATCTGTCCCAGTGTGCACTGGCTCTGGGTCACAAATAAATTCTTGGAGCATCCTCACTTTTGTAGTTGCTAATATTTTCTGGCATCTGCAGCTGTCTTGTGACATCCTTGAATGCCCTCTTGTATTGACTATTATCTGCATTTTACAGGGAAAAATACACATATGCATAATATATATTTATCTTCTGGGTAAATGCTTATGAAATATTGGCACATAATTTTTTTCTGTAACTCCAGTGCTTGCCAACAGTTCAAGTAGGCTTGTATTTCAGCACTGTTTGCAGTGTGACCCACCCATCTCTGCAGGATGGGGAGCATGTATGCAAATACATATGCATATTTATGTAGAATCGCACCCTTGAGATACAGGAGCAGAATTTTACATTCATTGCTCTGAGAAACTTCCTGTCAGTCTATATAAGCGTGGTCTCAATTAGGAATGAACCCAGTGGGAATTCAGCCAGTACTGAAAGGAGGCTTTGGTTTTTGCCATCAGACCTGAGCCTCAGGAATACATACAGAGTCTGAGCTGTTTATTGCAGCCTTGAAACACAGTAATACCAAGATTGGTCCTTCTTAAAAAAATATGTGCTGCTTGTTCTATAGCTCAAAGGAAGTTAGCTTCCTGCCTGTCAGCAAAACTGCAGACAGACTGAGAGTGAAACTTTCTTGACCTGTTAAAAGAAAAGGTTTGCCAGGAAACGTAATTGAAGACCAAAGAGTCATGTGGAAACCACTGGAGATATTTAAATTTATCAAAGTGGGGCATTAGGACTGAAATAATCTGGGATAAATCCAGTGAAACTTCAGGTGAGGGGCTTCCAGAGGCAGAGGTGTTATCTTTGTGCTTGCTAGGTCTTGGAGGGGTCTTACGTCTGAGCTATTTACTCTATGAAGTTAGGCACCTGTGTAGACAAAGTGAAAGCTTTTGAAAAATGTTTACAGACACAAAACAACAGGTGGAGCAAGATGTGAAGAAAGCTGTATGAATCCAGAATAACAGCAGTCCTAGGTGGAAGAGAGTGTCTCTGTTATTTCCTTTTGCATTGTTGCCATAAATTATGTTTCCATAAACATCCGCTGTAATTTTTATATTTTACCCATGTGTTTAGCTATAAAGAATGGCCAGTATCCTGCTTTCTGAAAACATTTGTTTATATTGGTCATTCGCTTTTTCAAAGGTAGGATTTGTTTTTAGTCTGAAGTGATAAACATGTCAGGAGCAATGCCATTTACCCTAAAAATCCTGGTGTATGGTTTCCTTTTAGGAGAAACAGACTAGTCAGAAGTCTGCTGTGGTTACACTGTGGAAAATGAAGTGTAGAAGCTCTGAAGCCTTTCAAGATGTAATCCAGTGTAAATGAAATCAGCATCTGGTCTATTTTCTTTAAGCTTTCACATGTGCTTATAACATACACACGAAAATGTACTTTTCAGAAAGCCCTTGAGGCTGGAAGTATTGGCTGCTACTTAAGTTGTGTTGGAGATCCAGTTTAAGAGGAAAACTGTGGCATGTGGAGATGTTGCTTTGTCCCAGACAGATGCAATATTAAAGCCCATTTGGTTCTAATATGAGGTTTCACTCGATCAGCCACCTGCCAAATTTAAGCTTCCAAAGTCTTGTGAATATGCCTTCCAAATACACAACTTCTCTTTTCCTCTGAATTCCAGTGCATTTTACTCAGTTTGACAGCACTCTGAAAATACACTGACATACACTGACACTGTGTTATCGATCACTTTGAAACAAGCCTCATATTCACTCTTTCCCTCTTCCTGTTACATCAGGTTATATCTATCAGACATCCAATTTTCTGTTACTGTGAAATAATTGGAGATGGAAATTCTGGTCAATTTATTTCCTGGATGTGTGTTGCAGGTATGGGAAATAATACCACAGGTGAAGGTCTGTGGCAGATATAAAAAAGATTAGGGATAGATTCTTGGCTTTTAAGGATCTTGTATTTCTGGGAGTTAGCTAAACCTGGATGAAACTGCTGTAAAGAAAGCTAGATGAAAAACTCTAAGGACAGCCTGGTTAGTTTTCAAATACAGGGAGAAATTTAGATGAGGAACTTAGATGTCAGCTTCTTTTGTTTGCTGATGACTTTAAAATATTGAATTCCATAGTACAGCAATTTTCAGTGGGATTCAGTTAAAGATCTACTTGGGGTAACCTTCCTGTTAGGATTTGTATGTGAGAACAATCTGTCCAGTTCCCCAAGCTGTGGACTTCCATACTACCCACATTAATGCAGCAGATGTGAGATACTTAGAGAGCAACTGGTATATGAATATGGTGTACTAAAATCAGATCATTTTCTCATTAATTAGTGCAGTTGGTTAGAGCTAATGTCAAGGTCATGGGTTCAGTCCCTGTACAGACCATTAATTTAAGAGTTGAACTCAATGATCCTTGTGGATCCCTTCAGAATATTCTGTGATTCTGTGATAATTGGAACACTCTTTGTTTTCCACGAAATAATACAGAGAATGCATTAAATTCTTTCCAGTGTTTTCTGGGAAATTCAGTAAATTCTTAGTGCTTGCAGTAATTTTCAGTGAAGTGACCTGAGGTCATATACAGCAGTGACAAATGTCCTAGTTCTCAGGATGCAATCCATGAACACCCACTCTTATTGCATTGGGGCATGACATTCACGATATTGTCTTATGCAGCAGGGTGACATTCTTATTGAATCACTGTTGTATGTTTTCTCAGTGCTCCTTGATCTTACTGTTTTTCTTTGCTTTTGATTTTTGAGCTATGAATTACAAAGTTCTTTAGAAAATTAAGAAAAAAAAAATTAAAAGAAAGTCACATTATTGTCATTTTCCTGGTGGGAAAATTGAGGCCTGACTGTCACATATAGTAAGGCAATAACAAAACTAGGATTAGACTGTCTCCTGGTTTGCTTCAGTCTGTTTGGCTCATATTGCCCTCTTTACTGTACTTGTTTTATGGTCCCATTGAGCTAAGTCATGAATCCTTTTTTTTTTTTTTTTTTTTTTTTCCAAATAGGGGGCTAGTTTTTCATTGGAGAAGTGTTTCTCATGGGGGGTATATTGCTTATGCCAACGTAACAAAGGATTTACAACTCAATCTGGCTTTGTTCTTTGGAAACTGCATTTGGGACTGTCATATGGAGAATTTATCCCTACCAATGAGCCTGAGCTTCTGAGTTACAGTGTACATGCTTCACAAAACCTTAATAAGACATTTTGATGCCCAGAAAGCTGTAATTTTATTGCACACCTTCCCTCAAGCATCAGTATGATGAATATCTAGTACATAGAATGAAACAAAGGAAGAAAACTGGCCTTCACTTCCTGCATCAAACAGCTGTTTAAAATCTGTGTTTTCATCTAAACGCTTTTATCCCCTCTTACTAATTTACAATAGGAAGGAAGCAATCTCTTTCTTCACAGGCCCCAGATTGAGCATGTGAGTGTTTTGAGACATGCTGATCAGCTGATGTCCTTCACTGCTGGCAGGGACACGCCCTGCTGCTGCTCCCTGCAGCACTGACAGAGCACTTTGGGGTGTCTGGTACCAGAGGCTGCACTGATAGAGAAGTGCTGAGGCACGTGCACAGCATCAGGCATGGGAGAGGCTCCAGAGAAAGCCCCAGGGCTGCTGAAAGCCGACAGCCTCAATGGGACACTCAAGTGCTTGCTGCTGGCATGAGCATGGCTATCTTGGGGACTTGAAACTGGAAGGAGTCACGTTGGTCAGTTGGTGTCACTCCCTGCTATCAGCACCACCTACCTCATGGAGCAGTTATTCCTTTCATAACCCAGTCCAAAGATGTTGTAAGTGGCCCTTTGGGATACTTCATGCAACTTCTCTAGGAATGTTGTTGCTGTGGAACAGATCCTTGTTACTCCCATGTTTCAGATTTAATTTTTGTTAAAAACTATAATGTACAATAAGTATTTATTTACAAGCAGTTTCTGTCCATTTCCTCTGGCTATTTATATTTCTGGACTTCAAAGTCCTTTGATTCTTACTGCATAATTTAGCTCCATTTGTATTGGTGATGCTTCCCAACTTCCTGTCGCCTGCATGGGTTGTGGCAAAGTTCTGGGATTTTACCAAGGCTACTGAAGGGCACATGAAATAGGATGAGCTCTGATACTTTCCTGAGGAACTTAATGAGTAGCTTTCTATCTCAAGTTCTTTACTCATCAGACCATTTATTTTCCTTGTACTAGTGCCTGTTTTCTGCAGCTGAGCTAATCAGTTTCCATGTGACAATTTAGTAAATACTTAAATGGAGCCATGAGGAAGAGCAGCTCTGGCACCTTAATGTAATTCAGATGGGTTATTAAAGTACAGTATTAGAGTGGACTAATGTCTGTTTACCGAGTCATATTGTCTTCTCTACCACACTCCATATTCATTGGAAACTTTTGTAATTTCTTCCCTAACTAAAAACCTGTTTTGAAACCTTACAAATAGATTAATTAAGACCAATGTGTTTTTAAATTGTTAAGGTAGCTTATGATCTTCCTCTTTTGTATTGTGCCAATATATAGCATTTTCCACTCATTTAATGATGTACTGCACCATCCTAAATTTAGAAGCATAATTAGAAGTGATTCTTGAAAGAGCTGTGCTTTCACACAACATTTTTCTTTTGTAATCAGACTTCACTGTTTTATTTTTTTTGAGCATCCCTTCTCCTAATGATTTATAGTCTGAAGTGTTAGCTTAGGAACAAAATCTGATAGATACTGAGAAAGATAGATACTGAAAAATGAGTAAAATACCAGTATTAATAATTCATGACAGATTGCAGTTGAAATTAAGTTCTTAGAGGTATCCATATATATATATATACACACATATATATATATACACACACATATATAATATATATATGCACACACACATAAGTATATACACACACATATATATATATAATACACATTTTAAAAATGTTTGCCTTTGTATTCATTCCTTTCTTATAGTAAAAATGTGTATTTAGAGGAAAATGTTGCTTTTAGAAATCTACTGCTCTTGATCTGGAAAAGACCTTTGTGGTTTTAAATGTTTTGTTTTAATCAGAAATCAATTTCCAGCTACCCTTTAAAGTGATACTTTATCTGTCCTACGCTTATGTACTGCTTAATTTTGTACTCCTGGGAGGTTTTCTTTCTCTCTGATAGAAAAGAGCTTATTAACTTGCATTTATTAGGAGAATTTAATTTCTTTCCTGTTGCTAAATTTAAGAAAATATTTGAAGAATGACTGAAAAGTAATGGTAAGATTATTTTTTTTTTTAATTGGGCAGTAGAAGATAAAATCTGGAAATCACGACAGTAGCCAACCTCTGGAATTTTGATACTGTTATTTTAAGAGGAAAATAAACTGAAGATTAAGGAAAGAGTCCTATTTAAGTATATAGTTCACATATTCAAACTAGTTGCATTCTTGTCTTAAATTCAGTAGCTCCACTAAGCTATTCTAAGATTTCTCCACACATTTAACATACATATGCAACCATAAAATATATTAAATATATAATTTGTGCTGTTTGTAACACAAAATGATTATAACAAATCAATGTTGTTGTCACTTTTAATATACAGTGCATGGTTGACTTTTTTTGTTCCCATTCCTTGAAGTGTTTTACTTACTGAGGAATTTGTGGAAAAAAAAATGTTAATAAGCTGTTGCCATTGTATGAATAAAGCATGTAAATAGAAAAAAAAAATAATTAAAAGAACAATTTCAAAGCTTCAAACCATTTAAAGCCTCAATTATTTTAAATCTATAAGAAACTACAGGAGCATGCAGTTTTACTTTTTTGGCATAATGTAGAACTAACTCATCAGAATAAAATTTAATAGTAAAACTTAATTTCACCTCATACAAAAAAGTCAATACTGATGTATAACGTTACTTGTGTCAGTGTTTGAGGGAACCAGACCTGTGGTACTGTTACACAGCATGTCCTGTAGTAAAAAATGAAGTTTATGCCTTCTTGCTCAGCTCATCAACTCATTATTTATAATGCAATTTTCTTGATCTATTACAATTTACAACTGACAGTTTCTGGGAACCTCTCATTTCTCATATGTAAAGCAAATAAATATCACTTTTACTCCTCCATATATAATTGAAAATTGATTTTCTAGTTGGATCTCTTAGCTTCACTTTTCATTGTCTAATGTGGCCTTATATAATGCTAAATACTGAGGCTGTTGAGTAACTAGAGAGTAAAACAATTGATTTTTTAATATAATTGTCTGTGGTCAATTATCAGAGAAGTGGGGGTGTGCATATTTCAGCCTTGTAGGACAAACACTAATTCCCATGAAGGAATCTGTAGAAGAATTGAGGGTAAGTCCAATCCATTAACACTTCTGATGCCTTGAAGTACATGTCTGTTTTTAACTCCTCCAGTTCAGTTCTTCCGTGTAGTTGGCAAGGAGAGCTGGGCATTTTCAAAAGCCTGCAGAAGGGCATCTCTGCCTAATTAGATAACTAAACTTTGGCCAAAAATCTCCCAAGATTCTTGAAGACCTTCAGGCGTCCCTGTAAATGATTCAGGGATCTTGGGCAGAATTGGGCCTAAAGTTTATGTACCAGAGAACTGATATGTTTGGAGATCCATGATCCTACATTCCTCTCTCTGTCCCTTCTCATCAGCTTTTCTTCACTGGTAGCTTTTCATCAGCTTTTCTTCTTAAACTTAACCTGTGTTGCAATCAAGACTCATCCTGCTGTGCCCAGGCAGAGACCAGACTGGACTTATCTTCAGCCCTTCATGACATTCCCAGTACTTTCCTGTGTGCTTCCTGGCACTGTGCCCTGTGCCACCCACACACCCTGGCACGGCTGATTTCAGATTGCATTTTCACACCTGGGTGCCATGGCCACATCATTCTGAGAAAATGCTCTGGGAAAGTAAATCTGTGCTCCAGTTCTGCAATGCTGTTACACTGTCTTATCTCTGGCTCCGTGTAAATATTGTTGTAGAGGGTTAAGGCTTAAGTAACTTAAACTACATTATCTCTACTAAGAGGTTTTTATCAGAAAGGTAACTAAATTCACTTGAGAGGAAATTAATTTCCTTGGAGAAATCCAATACATCGATTTTCACTGGGAAGGAAAGAAGTAAAATCAAAAGTGTTTCCAGATTGAGAGACTGTAGGTTTTGGGAAGTGATAAAGGTACTTGACCCAGGACACTGGCTTTTTGCTTTCCCGTGTGGAACTGAGCCTGTCTGTGTATGTCAAGCCACATCCTACAAGTTGCCAACAGCTGGGTGAAAGGGAATATGACAGCAGTCAACTCCTCTTGTGTGCCACTGAGGTGTGCATCCTTCCTTGATGATGTTTTTATTTCTAATGCATATTATACTAATTATTCATTCTTATATATTTGCTATTTAAGATTTTGTAAAGAATGATTAGAGATTACTCTAAAGTGACTACTAATGATCTGCTGACTGGTGCCCGGCACTTGAGGCAATGTACTAATCAATATTTGCTTAAAAATTAGTGTGATTGGTGGTGCTTTTACTATTAGTTATGAGAAATAACAATATTTTTTGTCAAAATTAAAAGTACAAAATATCAATTTTTATTGGGGTAATTGTAGAAGAATTTGTATTTATCTTCTATTTGAAATTTAATAGAATCAAACATCTACTCAATCATATCCAGTTTTGACTGCTTATTTGAAATCAATGAGGCCGAACCTGAACTGCTGTTCATTGATATTTCTGCACTAACATAATTTGGATTATAGTAACTGATAGTATTTTGTAATTTGGATTCATCTACATCAAAACCTATTTTATAGAAATCTTCAGAACAGATTAAAAAAAAAAAAAAGAGAGAAACAATATCAATATTTAATTCCAATTATCTAAGGTCTATGATTCTACTCTAAACTTCTGTTTCATTTTCTCAGTAAACTCAGTTAATGTTGGTGACATTTTTAAACCATGCACTGTTGATTCCTGTCAAATGTACTTTTTGTTCTAAATTTCCCTTAAACTATCCTTAGTTTTTTGAACCTAATTCTTTTCATTTCAAAATTGGCAGAAAGAGCTCTAAGTATTTTTTCTAATAGTTATGCCAAATCCACTGGCCCAAATTCTTCCCAAATGTAATTTGCCTGGCTTTGCAGTCAGTTAGTTTCCAGATGATTTGGCTCATCATAACTTTGAGGGAAACACATAATGGTGACAAGTGCCCTGGCCAGATTAACTGAATGCTTTTTAAAAGTACATGTAGCCAGTGAAGAAGTAAACAAAGATTGGAGGGGTTGATTTGAAACCTCTTAACTTTTTGTAATGAAATATTGTATTTGAAGCCATGTTCATTTAAATTTACAGGCAAGGTCCTTCACCATGAATAAATCTGTTTTAAATGTTTATTAAATGGAATCATTTATCTACAGTCACAGGACAGTTTAGAATCTTCATAATCTTTGTCTTATTTTAATTATGTTACAGATTTACTGGCCTGCAGCAAAAGAAAAGGTAGAAATATGCAAATTAGCTGGGAAAGACGCCCATGTAAGTATGATGTATATTTTTTCTTGTTGCTTAAAATTATGAATATCTGTGTATTTGTTACTAAAGGCACAAAATGCATTAGTAAGCTCTTGTTACACTTCTTCTGAAATAATGTCCTAAGTGTTTTTTCTTAATTAAAAAAAAATCTACATTTCTATTGCTTTTTAAAAACTAGTACTTAAAGGAATTCAGTGTTGCAGGCAGCAGTTATGCTAGGTTGTTCTTTTACATAACAAATGCAGTTGAGATATTAATGGATTTTCCTCAGAAATGTATACCAGGCAATGCTTCCATTAAATCCTCCTTCTTTTCGCATTAAAATGCTTCTTTTTTAATTTTTATTCAGAGTGTCCTGAATGTAACTTCATTATAATTCATTAAAGAAACAGAGTAGTAGAGCAGTGTACAAGTCAACTTAACTTGCAGACAGCTTCAGTTAGTGTTAAAAGAAAATCTCAGACTCAATGGTTTTTCCCTGGAGCCACAAATTTTCTTTAGGAAGTATATTTAAGGTACATACATGTATACAATACAACTTCTTTGTGTTTTGTGTACCACAGATTACATCATGTGTCTAGACCCCACTATAAATGTAAACATTTCCTGTCTGTAAAATAAAATGTCTTCCTTTTCTTTCAAAAAAATCTCCTAATTTCTATCCAGTATGTCTGTTAGTGAGGTAGGTTCCAGCTGAAAACACTCTCAGCTCTCTGCCTGAAGAATTTCAACTTCTTATTCTAAATTGTTACTACCATTATCTTTACAACAGTCTAAACCTACACACCAGCTTTGCTGAGCACTGAGAATATTCTTATACTGGTGTATATGGAAGATCTGTGCTGTTCTATTTCTGTACTAAGAGAAGAAGGAAAAGGTTCTGGGAGGGAACTATTTGTTTTGGACTCTCACTTAAGTGTAGGGTGATGTCTTGAACGTATGAACAGATCTTGTGTATTCCCTCTGAAGTACTTGTCTTGTGTTTCTGTATTCATTTCATTTTGGGGAAGGCTAGAGCAAGCCTTTTCCTCCAGCCCATGTATGATCTTTGGAGCCTGTAGCAGCTTCCTGCGCTTACCAACAAGAACCAAGCTCAGCTAGAGCCAGGACAGCCCATTTGGACTCAGAAATGACCAAATAAAAGTCACCAGTAAGATGTGGTTGGTGCAGACACAACCCCTTTGAAGTGTGTTGAGGCCTTTCAGCACAGCACAGTTACTCTAATCATGTAATCCTTGGTGTAAAAGCACTTGGAGCACCCTGAGCTGGGAAGCAAAGGCGGGAGGACTGGTAGCCAGACAAACCCAGTGGCTCTGCAACCTCTGCCCAATTGCTGACAGGTGTTGTTTGCTACAACACAGCCTGAAGGGATACCCTTCAAACTGTGCTGTGAGCTTCTTGTGGCTGTAAGCATTATGGCAGAATTAAGTTTGTAAGTCTGATTGATGAACTGCCTGGTAGATAGCCACTGTCAAATTGTAGTTGTCACAGCTTTGAACTACTTTGTAAACAGTCTCTGCTACAGTAGTTGTGAGTTTAAGTACACCAGTGCTATGGCTGTAACTTAATAGAATGCATAATGTGAAAAGGAAGAATAAACATAAAAAGCAAACTTTATTTTTCATTTCCCAACAGACAGAATGTGCCAATTTTATCCGTGTTCTTCAGCCGTACAACCGGACCCATGTTTATGTCTGTGGCACAGGAGCGTTTCACCCTCTCTGTGGATACATTGAACTTGGAACTCACAAAGAGGTAATTTAACTTTCTCACTAGTCTGACATGTCAAGGAATAGCCCTCATCTTGTTTAGCATTCATCATAGATTGGAAAATACTATGTGAGTGTGTAAAAAATGACCTGACAGCAGCTTGCATAAATAACAGGGTAAATGGTGGATTCTGCAGGTCACACGGGAACTCTCGTTCTCACATTTGGTATGTGCATATCACTTTTGAACAAAGCACTTTCTTTAGGCTTAATACACAAAGTTCTTTGGAATGACACTTCCGTGTGATTAACGAAGTGAAGAGAACATCTAACCCAGATGTCTTCCTTTCTAGTAAGTTATTTCTGCACATATTTTCCGTACACACATGCATTCAGAGTTCAAGATGAAGCTTGTAGTTCTATCTTTTAATGTACATATACCTTTGGTCCACAGAGGGATTCCTATGCCTTGTGCAGGAGAGTAATAAACACTTTGAAAAGGGTCTCTGAGCCTGAGTGCAGGCACAGCGTCTCAGGACGTTGCAGTGTGCTGCAGTCTAGTCACTAAGGAGGTGTTGGGTGTCCTCCATCACTTGTGGCATATTCCTGAGCTGAAGTTAGCAGCTGATTGGTCTTCATTTACTGGTGACAAAGAAATCTCTGTCCTAAGTGGTAAATGTTTGAGACCTAACCCCCACAACAGAAGAATTTTGGTGTTGTGTCAAGCAGCCACTTAGTACACAAGTCTCTTTTTAACTCCTATATGTATCACACCTTGGCTATATTTATCCCACTGGCACTGTTCTCAGACAGTGTTGAGATGTGACCTGTCTGGCTGCTTGCCTGTGGTACAGGCTTCCTATACTGTTATAGAAATAGCTTTCTCTTTTCTTCAAGGCAGGGTAAAATTCTAGAATATAAGAAATGACATCTAAAGTTACTGAATGGAATAACCTAAACAGAATAAGAATCACAGAATGGCTTGGGTGGAAAGAGCCCTTAAAGATCACCCAGTTCCAACCCCTGTGCAGTGGGCAGGGACACCTTCCAGTAGACCAGGTTGCTCAAAGCCCCATCCAGCCTGGCCTTGAACACTTCCAGAGATGGACCATGTACCTCACCACCCTTGCAGGGAATAATTTCTTCCCATTTACCTTATTTCATTTAAAGTTATTCCACCTTGTTCTGTCACTGATACATGGAATCAAGGGAAGATCCTTATAGAAGAAAAAAAGGGATTAATGTTTGCCCAGACTGAAATCCATCGTTATAAACCCCACAATCTGTGGATAGATGACTAACCCAGAGGGCTGCCTGTGCAACAGAAAACTGAAGCTGTGAGAAATGTACACAGTGGTGTTCTGTGTCTAATAAACCATTAATACCCCTCATATTGTCTAGTATATGGTGTATAATTTGGCTTACAATGAAATAATTCTGTAGACTTCTTTGCTTTGCTACTTTAAATATTGCGGTTGAAGCAACTGAAATTTTAGATCCCTTGTATCATGCTGATTTCTTAGCTGAATGATCAAATACACAGATGAATGGAATAGAACAGCTCTCAGCAAGAGTATAAGTAAGGCTCTGGTTTACCTCTGGGTCATTAGTAAGATTCTTTATTCACTCTACCATTGCCCTACTTCATTTCATCTACTTCATTTGTGAAGGTTGTTTTCAGCAGACCTTATGAAATTATGGATTTGGTCTGACTGTTCAGTCTGGCAACCAGTCTAGACAAGGGGTCTGTCTCAGTTAGACATGACCAATTACCTTGTGAGAGGAAATGAAGAAGAATCCTGGTATTGTATTTCCTAATCCCCTCACTGTCCCCCATTCCTGCCTCTCCCACATTCCTCCTGGTTGCTCAGCTGCAGTGGTAGGTTGGACAGTGTTCAGCACTGCTCCTGCCTCTTCTAACAGAGCAGCTCTTCTACAACCTCCTACTGAGTTATCAGCCTTGAATGGCCTCAGACATATTTTCCTTTTCCTCCTTGGATGCCCAAACACCCTTCAGCCACCATCCTTCCACTGCCTCTCAAGATAAATGTGACAAGGCAGGAGAGTGCTGAGGATATGCCCAATGATGAGAATTTGACAGGCAGTTGAAAATGTCTTCTTTTAGGAACTGAAGCCAGGAAATCCATTCTCTTAGACTTTTTCTTTTTTCTCTCCCTCACCTTTTTAAATTTTTTAAAAAATGTAAATCTCTGGGTTATAATAACAGATAATGAGTGTCTGATAATTAGCAATCTCTCCAGGAAGACGTGGAATGCTTGGGAGATCCCTGAGGTCCCATGAGGCCCTGAGATAGCCTCGTGGGGGCTGTGAAGCCAGGCAGAGCTCTGCTGACCTTTGAAATCTGCTGGTGGATCTGCACAGAGCTCTGCTGGTCAGTGCCAGTGCTGTGAAAACAGAGAGGAAAACAGTGTGGATCAGGTGACTCAAAACCACAGCAGACACTGCTTTTGAAGCAGTACAAATCCCCAACGGGATCACACAATTAAAGGGGATTAAAGTCCTTGTCTTGTTATTGCTCGAGTCGCTGCCAAAACTTCTCTTGGCTGGTGAAGAAGAGGCTTGGCCCAGTTGGTGCTGTTAGCCACAGCTCTCCAAGGGATGCTCTTTTCTTTGAAAGCTCTGCCCGGAGTGAAAGCAGGAGGTTAATTCTGTGTGAATGCCTGGTAGTATCCATTAGTTTGTCTGGGTGAAGTCTGAAATATTTGATGTTGATCTATAACTCCCTTGATCCCCTGAGTACTGCTGGGCTTGCAGACAGCCTCTTCACATGTGATAAGGCAAGGGTTCTCAGAGCAGCTCAGGGTTGTACATCTAGAACAAAGAACAATGGGACACCAGCATTGTCAGAAAAAAAGTCTAATTTTTAGTTTAGTTTTGTCCTTGCTGTGCTCACTTGAGTAGCCTGAGAATTTGGTTTGCCTGATATTCCACAGGTTTGGGAAGGTAATGAGTTTTTTGCTGATTAAATTCTGCTTTGTACGAGCTCGAATTGCTGGAGGAAGTTGAATTTATGTTCCCAGATTGCAATTGATTTTTCTTTTCTCTTAAGGAGCTTAATTATTCAGTATCCTGGGCTCTTGTCTTCTGAGCCTAGAGAGTTTAGGAGGCAACTCAATAACATAGAAAGGTTTGGTCATTTATAATCTGATGTGCATTAAGGATGAATTGAATTAATGTGTTTTGAAGTCTAATCCTATGTGGCAATCTTTGGCCATACTTGCTTGTCATTTGTACGCTTCTGGCCTCTTGCAAGGCAGAGATACGGAATAATTAAAATAATTAAAATAATTAAAATCACTTCACCCATTTTTAATCACTTAAATCATGGAGATGTTTTGATTTTTTTTTTTAAACTAGCTTCTAAATTTTTGTCTCTATAATACACTGTTTAAATTTCTGAGCACTAGTGGGATTTTAAGCATCACTGGAGGTAGGAAGGCATGTTAAAGGAAAATATGTTAAAAGCACTTCTGTAGGCAATCTCCTCTCTCTTAATGGCAGCACAGTTCTGAAGATGAAGTCTCTATACCTGCAGAGAGTTCACTTTACCCCTTGGAGCTATCAATTTGCCTTCAGCAGGACTCACTATGGATTTCAGGTTAACTGTACTTTCAGGAAACCATTGAAAGGGGCGAGAATCCTTGTTGGCAATTCAAAACCAAAATAAAGCTTCAAATGGATGCCTACAGTAATCGAGTTGTTAATTGCCCACTGAAAACATTGGCAATAATTTTTAAATAACTTACTTTCTTTATCTTCCTCTATGCCCTTGTTCTATGGCCCAGGAATTAATCATACTGTATTTAAAAACTACAAGAAAGAAACTGTTCTGATATCTCTTGTATCTTTAGCCTTGTTAAAAATAATAAGAGAGAGCATATGCAGCTTTCATTTTACAAGGGTCTGAACTGTGTCTGTTGTGAACATTATTCAGCAGTCCCTGGAGAAATTTCAGAGTCAGCCAGAATCCCTTCAGAGTCTCCTGTTGCAACACAGTCTATCAGCACTTTCCCAAATTGAAGCCAGTGCCTTTTAAGTACAATCCAGCTTTTAATTGGAGTAAAAATGAACAATGCATCTCTTTTTTTTCTGAAAATAATGTGGGGTTTTTTTTTTAAGATTTGTGTTTTGCTATAGATTAACCAGGATACAGTAAAACACTGAGTGAAAAAATCCAGATATAAAACAGACACAGACAGTAAGCATCAATGCTGAGATGACAGCTGCATGATCTAACACACCTTCACTGTCTAAGTGAGTTTTTCCCCACAGCCACACCAGGATAATGAATTTGTGTTTGTTCTCAGGAGATGGTATTCCGTTTGGATACCCAGAACCTGGAGTCTGGCAGGTTGAAATGCCCCTTTGACCCCCAGCAGCCATTTGCTTCAGTGATGGCAGGTAAGGAGCCACCAGAGCCAGGCGCTGCCCTCGTACCTGTGATGGCTCTGTGCCAGCCTAGGGCCTCAGCAGATGTCACTGCTGGAGCTCCTCTGGTACTGGTCATGTTTCCAGCACTGGGTTGTGCTCTCAGAGCTGGGGAAGCCTTGAGGCTGCAGGCATCAGAGGGCTGGAGGGGCAGCAGTGCAAACAGAGGCATTAGAATGGCTGTGGAGCCTCTGTCAGCCAGGGGGGAAGGCGTTTCACCCTCACCCAGTCATTGCTCCTTTAAGAGGACAACAAAAAAACCCACATGGACAGAGAGTGTTTGAAGCCCTTGTGGGCCTCTTTCTGCAATTATCAATATGTTCTGCCCTTTGAAGTCTGCTGACATGCACTATTTCCATAAATACGTTTCTGAGGTTTCTATTTACTCGAGTAGCCACTTCTGAAGCTGGGAGCTGAGGAACAAGATAGTGCACTCTGCCTGCTGCGTGCATCACAGCACTGTGTGGTCTGACATTTGGGGCCCAGGAATGTCAGCTTGACCTCCGGATTTCAAATCACTATAAGAGCTACTTTTGTCATGGTTTGGTTCATAGCTTTGGACAATTTTCATTTAACTTGTCCGTCGAGCATATGAATACAAGATAAGAGTGAAGCACCATGACGTTTTCATTTACAGCCAAAGAGCAGTGGTGACAGTGCTTTGAAGTATCGGTCACTCTGTTATAAAAAGAATATGACTAATGTTCAGTCTTTATTCTCAGATAATAAGATAGATGATTTGTGATTCTGACCCTACAGATGGGGCAGGACTTCCTTTATTAAAAACAATAGATTAAAGCCTGTGCTTATTCTTCTCAGAGACCCCTAGTACTCTTTAATGACCGTGAAGTCTATTTTTAAAATGGGGTTCCCGAAACTTTAACTTTTTTTTTTACTTTTCTTTTTTACTTTTTTTTTCATGCAAGCAGTGGAACTCTGTGATTTACTACAGCATTGCCTAATTTCAGTAGCACTCTCATGCTTTGCCTCTTCTATTAAATCTTGTGAAATGAAGAAGCTGCTGTCTTTCAGCTACCTAAGGCATGAACTTTGCTACATAACAATTTTTGAGCTAGATAAAATTAATGGTCAGGGTATTCTAGTATCCCTTTTAGAAGTGCGGGTGGTGTCCAGTGCTTCACAATAACATAAAAGGAGCACTGTAAAGAGTTACAGTCTGTCCAGAGAATGTGTTTTTGGTCTGTCTTCAGATGCTTACCTTATTCCCAAGTGAACTAGGAGAGCAGTATAGTTCATGAATGAGATGCTGCCCTGGAGCTCAGGTGAGATCATTTCCCATCTCTGCCACTAATAAGCAGAGTAACCTTGGCATGTCACTTCTCTCTATCTATTTTTATTTATCTGCCAAATGGCAATAAAAACTACTTATATCCTTCAGAAAAGACTTTTTATTCAGTTACTCATTAATGAGCTAAGTAATATCTAACTATATATTCACTCATATATGTCAGTTAATGCAACTGAGTAATTTTAATTTGTTGTAGAAATAAGTAATCTGAGTACCATGACATATCACTTCAAGTAAATCCCGTGGATAAATTTGAAAAGCTAGTTTTTTTGACTGAAAAATCACCTGCTCATCATCCATCCTCTTTACAAATTACCACTCAACAAAACTGTTCAGGACGTAGCAGGAACTTGGAATGAGAGATACCAAACGCCAAGAGAAGTGCTGAAAATGCCTTGTCAGCAGAGCCTCAGCAAGATGGAGAATTTCTGTTGGCCCTTCAGATGTATCGATCACCGGGTGCCTGTCAGTTAGCAAACACCAATTACCCTGCCCATTCCTCATTATGACAAATACCTTTCAGAATGCACTGTTGTTTCTTTACAAAGGCAACATGCTGTCTGAAAGATGTGCTTTCCACAACTGCCATGGAAATAATGCAGAAGTAACAATAATAACAAAGTAAAAAGAAAGATGATGGATCTTTTTTTGAAAAATAAAGTGCTTGTGGATCACGGGTTGTGGGTTGGTTTGTTGATTTTTTTTCCCCCTTGATCTTATTTTTTTAAGTGCATTTACATCTTTTGCAAATGAAAGCACAAACATCAGTGTTAAATGGTATTTATTCTGCATTCACTTTCAACAAAGGCTTCTCTCTAAAATATCTTGTGAAATGTTTAAACCCAGGAGTATCAGAAAACCTGGATAAGGAACTTTTGGAAGAGGGTTTTTATGTATCATACAGCTTTTTATAAGATTATAATTTATGAACATTAAATTTTTTGGTTTTATGAATTCTAGGGATTTATTTATGCAAGTCACTAAGCAAAAATAAACCCTCTTCAGACCAATAAAGCTTCTTAATTTACAGAAAAAAAGGACTATTTTAAAATGCACTATGTGGTTAAAAAAAAAAAAAAAAAAAGTTCACATTGATACTGTTTCTTTGCTTCTTTTTGAAAAGTACTGGGATCTAAAGGGAAACAGAAAATATTGTGCATTTCTTAGCATTTTAATTGCCCACAAAAGGGGCAGAAGAGCAGATAGTGACTGCAATTGCAGCAAGCTCACAGCCCTGTGTTACAGATATAATGTCCTTGTGGGCAAATTCTGGCTGCCTTATTCAAGCAAGATGTGTAATTTATTTGAGCAAGACCACTCTATGTGAAAATGATGATGATTTGTGTCTGTAGCTATATTCCTGCCATTAACACAAATTCCCTGAATTTGTGCCTGAATTCCTCTTTGTGAATTAAGTGTTGGATGGAGATCCTTGCTGCAGGAATGGGCCAAGCTGCAACATTCCAGTGGGGAAGCATCCATCCTGTTTTTCTAGCTAAGGAGCAGCAAAGCCATCAAGGCTGTGGCAGTCCTGGGACACAGGAGGTAGCTGGAATGGACAGGTGGCCATGCCCTCACCATGGCTCCCAGGTGCATGGGACAGGCTGTTCAGGTTAAATAGACCTTTATACCCTTAAGAGTGCAGTAATTATTAAAGCCTGGGAAATTTACTTTTCTGAGTGCCTAAAAGATCTGAAAATTAGGCTTTGCCTATGTTACTTCTCAGATATATAACTACAAATATCACTCTCATTTAAATGTAAATAAATACACAGAACAAAAAAAAAAAAAAAAAAAAAAAAAAAATTAAAATATGACCCAGTAATATTTTAAAGCATTAAATTAGTTTATAGATTAATTAAGCACAGGTGTTGTTCAACCAACAAAATATAAATAGGTTTTTTTTGGTGCCACAGCTGCAGGAACCCTATTTCTTTTTCATTTGCAGATGAGTATCTTTATGCTGGAACAGCTTCTGATTTCCTTGGCAAAGACACTGCTCTGACACGTTCTCTGGGCCCTTCTCACGACCACCATTACATCAGAACTGACATTTCTGAACATTACTGGCTTACTGGTAAGATCCCAAACATATGCTGTTGTCATTTGCATTGTCCCTGCCTCTCTGAAGTTAACAGCTCCTTCCTTATATAAATATATGTCCAGTAACTATAAATATAGATATTGTATCATGGGGTCTTTGGATTACGTAAGCTTTTTTTAAAAAAGCTCAGTGGAACAGAAATGCACTTGAGAAAAGTCACAGAGGTGAAAATGCTAATTAAGGGAAGAGTGGGAGCATAAGACCTAATCATAGTTTCTATCTTTAATCTAGATATCTGTACATAATCCTACAATTGAAATAATATTATGACTTAAATGCTTCTCTATCCAGTCTTGTTGGAATAATTTTTTTTAAACTGTTTTTTCCAATCACTTGTTAGTAGCTGTTCTGTATGGAGTGTTGAAATGACAGACTAGAAATCCCACATTTTTTTGTAGGGGGTATTTTTTTTTTAATTTTCCTTTTTTAAGGGGAGAAATACCCTTTGTTGCTATGAGGATAATTTTAAAACCACTAAGGGCACACTAAAATAGCTTCCCAAGCAAAACACTGCTTTTTCTTGCCTGTTAAAAAACATTGTGAGCTAGTAAACCCTCTAAAAAACTGGCTGCATTTGCACCCAGCCAGTCTCAAACCACACACAGAGTAACATGGAAAACTTCACTCACAAGCTAACCCTGCTCAATTAAAGCATCCCCCTTTTAGTTGTCAGCTGTCTTTAAAGATGTGGCAACACTGGCCCTGGCTCAGGATGCCTGTGTAACTATTATGGGTGCAGTGTAAAGCCAGGGTCTGCTGACCACAGGGTTAAGTTGTCTTCCCAGCAGACAATTTCTAAAAAAGATAATTTTGCCTCTTAACTCTTTGAGATCTCAACAAGAGGAAATGTTTTTTTTTTTCCCTTAATAATTTTTTCTTACCCCTTCTCTTCCTTCTTCTGTATTGTTGCCTTAAATTTCTATCAAAATGTTATGGAGTTGCATTATGTTATGGAGTACAGAATTTCTGCTGTAAGATGAGGAGAAAAAATAAAAACCCACTTAAAAGTCATGTTTACCTTTCCAAATAGGAGATGGATGAATCTCACATCTGACTCTATTGACCTATCCCACTTTGATTTCTTGTGTTGAAAATCTTGTCCCACCTCTCCTATCTTGTCTCTCTTGTTTCCACACAACCCTTGTGCAGCGCAGAGCAGAAATGGGCTGTGATATGGACCAGGATGGGTCCTTCCAGCAGTCAGTTCTCTTATTCTAATTAGCCATGCAACTGCATATCCAGTTTTATCACTGATGGCCTGCAGATGCTCAGCATGGAAAGGTGGCTGGCTAGCTGCTTTCCTAAGGGATGCAATAATAAGCTAAAAACAAAGATTTACTGTGGTTTGGGCCTGACAAGCATCTGGTGTTATCATTAGTATAGATCCACATTGATGAGCATTACAGGGTTCAGTTCCCAGTCCAAAAGAACTTGTAGCTTAAAAATACAGTTCCAAACACTGTTTTCTCTTATTATTGTTTCTTTATTAACAGTTTGAGGTAAGGGAACAGTCCAAGAAAATAGAATAAACTGTACGTTTGAGAAATGTTTAGATGTTTTAGTGGGGGGGAGGTGTCCGCTCTCTCATTTAGGTTGATTCATGATTTATTCTGTTTTCGCTTAAAGTGTCTGTATTTGTGAAACTGTTCTAAGGAGAAGAGTATATTAATATGTCTGGGTCTGAAAAACGGCCTTAGTGTGCTAGACTGTGAGGTGAAAATTGCCCCACACTATATAAACACTGAAGACCCTATATATTCTTCAGGTTTACCTTGTTTCCAGCCATATAAAACCCTGCAGCCACAATTCTGTCTAAGACTTCACAAACACAATCCCTTCAGTGTTATACTAAGAGGGATAGACATAAACTGGGTGCTTTTAATATTTTGAAACAGTCCTTTTAAGGTTGGGGAAAATTTAAAGTCCGACTTGAAATGACGGCATCATTTCTGCAATAAGCCATAGGGTGGCCAATATATTTCTAATTTATTGTGTAATGTTACCAATTACAGATTTTGTGCTTTCAGCCGATACTGGTATAAAGAAAATATTTACTTGATTTCAGGTTTAAAACTCCCATCTCATCTAAATCCCCTCTTTCCTAAATCTACTGCCCATTTACCAAGCATGTGTTAGACCTCCACGAAAAGTTGTACATACTTGAAAAATTGTACAATTGGAAATAAATTATTACCGTGCATGACTAATGTTTTACTTAGGATAAGCATAAAGTGTACAGCTTGTTTTCTTCCAGAGGGCCAAGGAGGTTTTGCTATAATGCACCTTAATTTTTTTAAATTTAGTCTTATTCTGTTTCTGGAAACAAAATTATCCTTCCCTGAGGGAAGGGAGGTAAAGACAAAGCACAAGGGAAAAATGCGTGGGATACCTTCCAGTTCCTTGCAGAGCATCTCTATCTTGACTAATTAAGACATGTCCTAATCTCGGTGTTTGAATAGCAGCTCCAGAGAGGGAAGAGGAGGAAGGCAGCTAATCTTTCCCATGACTCAGGCTCGCAGCAGCTCACACTCCCGCAAGGGTGGCACTGGAGCAGAGGGGAGCAGGGCTGGGGCTCAGGCTCCCTCAGCTGCTCCCTGGAGCTGCTCCCTGGAGCTGCTCCCTGCACCTGGGCTGGTGGCCCCTCTCCGGATGGCAAAGCCACCACAGGAACTGAGCCTGCCCCATGCCAGCCCCGTGGGCAGAGGAGAGCATCCTGCCAGCCCCACACACAGGGATCCACTCAGCAGCTGCGCATTCCTCCCTCCTCCTGAGGAAGAGAAGAGCATAGCTGGAACGAGGGCTTCTTTGAGTTGCATTCATTTTTTTTTTTCTTCCTTTTCACTTTCTTCATAGCAATTCAGTCGTCTTTTCCAGGGCAAAGTCTTGGAGGCAATGAGTTCTTTATATCCTGCGAACTTTGGATGGGATTCAGCTCCCTTAGCAGTAAAAGGCAAAAGCTAGCATCCTGTCTGAGCTCAGTCCTTTCGCTTGCCTCTGTAATTTACTGAGAGGTGACACTTCCAGAGAGTGACTCACCCTGCCTGTTGTAGGAATCTGTCTTAAAATAGGATTGTTCATTGTCACTTTGTCCCTCCCTGAGAGAGGACCTGCCTGAGAATGGGTTAGGAGCTTGGTTTCTAGGTGGTTATGGTAAATGAGTTAAGCACTGTCCTTGCATTCTGTCATGCCACGTATTTCTCGCAGCCCAGCTACACAGGGGTGCTGCTTCCCACTGTTTCAAGTTGCTTTTTTATTTCTTTGTGATTCTCTTTTTCTGAGCCTAAGTGCTCCATACATTGCACTGCCAGAAATCACTGCTGGTTCCAGAAGGGGGTGATGGCCAGCAGGTACCAACAGCAGTGAAGGACCAGCTGTATCAGCTTTTCCCACCAGGCCACATCAAAAAAAGCACAAGCAACATGTGTACTATCTATTGCCAGAGCTTGTGATGCCTTTAATCCCTGGGTTGGTCACATACAATCTAGCCATGAACTTAGTATATGGGAAGATCTTCTACTGAAGCAAATAGTGGGAGGGATAGCTCTGTCTATGGGAAAATAAACAGTAGTTTAAAATCATCATCATTAGTTTTTCTCCCATGCAAAGAATCCAAAAGTCTAATTCACAGTTAGTTTAAATGCACTTTTATATGTTGGATAGATGGGTTAGAAAAGATGAGACAAAGATCTCAGTTGCAGAACATTATGTACTTCTGAGATCATAATCTCTTCCATCTTAATTATTTTCACTTTATATCTTTTACAATGCATTTCTCTTTGGATTTAACTTTCAACTTCAGCATTTTCAATTGTGATTTAAAATTGTTAAATATTGGTGTTCCTTTAATTAGAGATTCTTCTAAATCTGTTCCAGGAATTGGTACTAAGACATTTATTTTTGCATTTGGCTTGCCAAGGAAAGCAATTAAGTTTAATCTTCAACCCCTATACATTCAGTGTTTTGTTCTGTGAATGTGGATTAAGGAAAAAAGGATGTGGCATTCAAAAACATGGTATAGAAGAATTTCACAGGTTTCCTCTTAAATGGATATTTTTCTAACCACATATTTAAGAAACCATACTGGAAGCATATTTATGTATTTATTCATGCTTAGAGGTCTAATCTTCAAAGTATCCTTACAGGCCCTGAGGGGTAATTGAATATTTTCCTCAAGCTCATTTTGAAATCCTAACTTAAATTTGTAGATCTTGATGCCTGCATAATTTCATTTTTTCTGCTGACACCATTCTCTAGTGTCAGAAGGATTTAAAATGGAAGCAGCACTGTGGCTATTTTCACTCATTAATTTATTCTTCTGAAACAAAAGTGCACACTGAGCACTTAAACACATCCCATTTTGTCTCAGACCCTTTGTCTCAGACTGCAAACTTTTGAATCAAGGACTCTCTTTTTCTTCTGTGTGTACTGTAGAGTTCATGGTGAAAATTCCTCAAGGCTAATATAAAGTAACAATCATTATGAAAAGGACAAAGGCATGAAGATATATTGAAAGCTGATAATAGTATTCCTCCATATAAACAGTGTGCTCTGTTTGCTCTGCATTCTTACAACCCCCTCCTTATTGGTTTCTACTGCAGCCTACCTGATACTGGGGGACAAAGACTGTGTATTTTATTGCTGAAAGAATGTATTTTAGAGTCAAGGGTCTCTTTGCACTGTATTTGTATAGCCACTTCTGTTTAAAGAAAAACATAATTGATCCAAGAGCCCTCAGAAGAGCTCATCTATTGTAGCACACTAGGGAATGTCTTAAAAATCACTGCCCCAAGTAGCTGGTTCACTTGTGCAAGGCAGGGTTGTTGCCTGCTCTGCTGCAATCATGGACCCTGGAATTGCTTCAATTTCTGATTTTAGTGCAAAATTAAAAGGAAAACAAATAAACAAAAAACCTCAACACCAAAAACAAAAGCCCTCCACTGTGAGCAGGTAGAGCAGGATTGGAGACCATGGAAGAGGGAGCTTGGGAACAGTGAAGAACATCTTGACCCGTTAAGCGTGCCTTGGAAGAGACCAGGAATAAAGCAATGGCCCAGCATGCCACAGCAAGGCATTTTTTGCAAAAAGCAGATTTAAATAACCCAAACAAACCATTAAATTGATATAGCCAATCTGTCTTCAAGCACAAGGAACTGTGTCCTTAAGACCAACCAGCAGTTTTGGAGTTTGCTGTGCTAGCAGGGGAATCCCAGCATGTCACTCTGTTGGATTTGGTAGATACAGTCAGTGAGATTGCTGTATCACAGATACCTGGGAAACATTCCTTTGCAAGCTATCTCTAGTAAACAGTAGTATATCTCTGTATTAATAACTGCTGCAATGAGTAATTAATGTAATTTAAATTTGACCAGGTGTTTTCAGAAAATCTACTTAGCTTCATTTTGGTGGCAAGAGCAGTAAGATAGATTTATGTAGGCAATATTTGTACTGAGAGTTACTCTATTTCCAAACAGAGAATGATAACCAGTGTGGCACACTTTTGCAACTGGTAGTAAAATCTATACACAAAAACATCAGACTAACAGTAAATACTTCAGACTCCATGGTGGTTGTCACTTGGAGTTAGTAAGAAACTTAGGTATCTATATAATGTTTTTATTTCACTGGAAGATGTAATATAAATGCAGAGATTTAACAGCAAGTACTGAGACTTTTCTTCAGATTTTAAACCTCTTTTTTTTCTAATTTCTAGGAGCAAAATTCATTGGAACTTTTCCTATCCCAGATACCTATAACCCAGATGATGATAAAATCTACTTCTTTTTTCGAGAAATATCACAAGATAGTGGCACATCTGACAAGACAATCCTTTCCAGAGTTGGGAGAGTTTGTAAGGTGAGGACTCTATCTTTTTGATAAAAAAAAAGAAAATTTGGTTTATTTCTGTGAGAAATGTGTTTTCCACTTTGTCACCCAGTGAGCAATCGCAGTAATTTTGCTGAACATAGATTACTAATGCCATCTGAAATTTACTTGTCAAAAAATAGACTTGATATTGATGGTGTACCTCTTTTTAAAGCTAGTATGTTTATAAATTATAATCCTATTTCCAAACAGTGAAGTATTGACCTTCAATGCAACAATGTTGTGCTTTGTTTTATGAGCTTCCAGTGAAGATGGATGAGTCAAAGTGTACACAGTGGCATGGTATTTGGGGTTTTGTGGAAAGTGCCCACTGATGCATGGATATACAAAGCCATTCCTTCAGCCTGGCTCTGTACACCATTCCTGGGCGTTACTGAGAACGGGGGCAGTCATTTGTTTCTCCACACTGCTGATAACCCGCTGGGGTGAGGGGAGGCTAAGAAAGTATGCAGTTTCTGAGCTACACCCACATCTGCCTGGAGGTTTCCTCCCTTGGGAAGAAGAGCAGTCCTTGACCCATTGACCAGGAGGAGCCAGACCCCCAGTCTCCTGCAATGTAAAATGTTCATTTGGCTGGTGCCTGACCTCCTTTAAATGATTACTCCTTCACTTTCTCCTTCATTCTGCTTGGGTTTGCCCTTTGTAAAAGATTTGTGCTTTATATATACAGACTCAGGCTTTCATGAGCTGCACTCTTCTTGGAGAAGCATCTCTGTCAAGGGCAGAAGCCTTCTCCAAAGATGAAAAGAAAAAAGCATGAAGACAGCAGTCAGTGTAGTTCACTGTTTAGCAGCTTGATGGTTTTACTGAGGTCTCAACCCACAGTGGCAGAAGGGTCTGCAGACTTCTGTGTCAAACACACACTTTATGCACTCCCTTGTCCCCTAGGACATTCTGTTCCTCTATTCTGTAATAACAGAAGCAGTCAGTAGAAGTGCTCCCATCCTGTCCTTGGGTCCTCAGGAATCACAGGTAAAAGTCAGGAAAATGGAACTTGAAAGCTGCCTTCATATTGGTAACATAGTAAAAATAAGCATTGAGGAAATGTTTATCTCGTGAGAAATTAGGTATCAGCAACACAACAGCAGTAACACTAATAGGTAGGTTTCTATAATTTTGTTCAGAAGCTTTAATTGACAAGATTTCTGAGCAGTGTGACTGCTGACAGTTTCTCAAGAAACTTGAAAATTAATAAATGAACAAAAGCATTTGTGATTTGCAGTAAGATGTGTGGGGAAGAAGAGCATTCATTCAGCTATGGACACACTAAGCAAGGAGTGGACAAGTGTATAGATGTGTAAATCTACAGCTGCTCTGCAGTCCAGCAAACTCCCAGCTCCTACTGAGATTTCAGTGGCCACAGCCATTTCACACTTCTGTCCTTGACCTAAAGTGTTAAGATAACAAAACATTCATTCATAAATCAGGTCTCTAGTAGGTTTTTAGCCAGACGAAAGAATGGATAATCTTTAGTTGGGTATTTCACAGCAGAGTGATTAATAGCAGAGTAGAAATGCAAACATTTATGATTTGCTGCTAGACGTGGTGTTTGCTGATTATGAGAAAGCACTTAATGCATTAGAAGAAATTGATTGACAGCATTTTCAAGCCAAGGCACATGAGAGAGTATAGTAAAGTAAGATATATTGGCTAGAGAAAGCCAGCATCCTTTACCTAGAGAAAAAGGGAGATAAGCTATCAAAATAAAAGCAAATGTATTGTAAGGAAATGGCTGTGTATAATCATACCTCAAATGAGAATGAATTTGTAGAGTAAGCATGTTAATGGGAAAAATGTCATGAAATTTATTTTTAGTAGTCAAACCAAAACAATGAAAGCTGATAAGCAAGGTGATTATTATTAATAGTTCTACACTGTCTTCTTTATTTACTGAGCACTTCCCACTGGTTGCAGAATTCCCTTGAATCCAGAATCCAGACTCCTGCTTTTTATGATATTTGCCTTAATTACCATCAATTAAAAAAAATATTTCCAATTATTATAATACAAACATAATTATTGTGGGTATTTAATATAAACTAAATATGCAAATAGACTTGTCTGTTCATGGACTGAGGTATTTTGGATCTGTGCTAAGGTATGAAACATCTGCTGTGCTTAATTGTCTCTGACACGGGAGCAATGCCTTTGATTGCAACAACTGATAACAACAATTTCTGCTTGCACTGTCTCATTAATGTGACCTGTACTACTCAAAGTTAAGCCTTTGCACTCTTTCCCTGTTAAGCAGAGAATAACAGTAAATGGGAGAAGCTCAGCAACTTGGGAAATAATTCACTTGGTGTAAACACAGATTTTTTCTACTAGAGCTTGATTGCTCTCTACCTCACCATGCCTTAGGGCTCCTGTCCATTAATGCCAGAAACACATGCTGAAATTAGAATAGGCTTTGTTTTTCATAAGGAGCTTAGTCAATGCAGTCTATTCTTTGGCTAATTTTCAAGGGTTCAACAATATGGCCTCTCAGTGATCCCCTCCCTTAGGGAAAATCTCTGGAAAGCATTCCCCTTTCCCAGCTACTTTCAGACCCAGCAGACTGCAGTGCTCTTGCTGGCAGCTCTTTGCCCAGAGTCCAACAGCTGTCACTTGTCCTGCTCACCAGACCGTCCACACAGTGCCCTGCAGCCTGAGCTGCAGCTCTGCACAACCCTCACTCGGGTTACATCATCTGTTCTGTGTCACTGGGGTAGCACTGCCACTGGGGGGGAGCTGCTTTCAACAGGCACTTTCAGAAACAGTTGTGTCATTTATCATGGCAAATGGCATTTCCTGTTTTTGGTTTGAGCAAGGCAGAGAAAGTATCATTGCCCTGTCTGCAATACCTGATACTACTTATGGTGCATTAATACTTACATAAATTGCAGTGTTTGGGGTTACTGGTTTTCTTTTCATAATGAAAAAGAAAAATCACTATTGAAGATTAGCCAGCAAAATTTCTTTTTTAAAATGCATGCAGTTACATATATGTATGTTAAATGGACACACAAATCTTAACTTCTTAAGAGCATGGATCCACATATTCCTGTTTCTAGAAACACAGGCATAAGCTTTTACAGCTACACTGTCTTCAAGCCAGAGTGCTGAACCACTTTGCATCAGATAAAGATAGGACACAGTCATTGCACATTGAGGAAGATTTTGAAAAAAAGAATACAATTGCAGCATCCATACACTGTGCCCTATGCTGTCCAGTAGCAAGTCAGCTCCATTTTTGTAGATATTCACTACTAATATATGGCAGAATTGTAATTCTATTTTTCGACAGCCTCGTATATGTATAAGCATAGCACTAGAAAGAACCCAATTCTCCCTCCCTATTTTTCCACTCAAATAAGAGGAGAAATAAAAATCTATCATAGAGGAGTCACGGAAAAGGTTTTGAAGAAGAAGGAAAGTTGTTGGAGCTTTTGTTTGTTTGTTATCTATATAGAAATACATCTTTTCATAGTTACAACCTCATCCTAGTGGAATGAAGTGGAAATTAGCCAAAAGCAGTAGTCTCTGTGCTGCAGTATGAAAATCCTGTTTATTATTACAGCGGTTTGAATTTGCTGTGTTACAAGCTTCTCTTTAATGGTTTTGGTGATGTATTGCAAAAGCTAAAGCGTGCAGTCTTAGAGGCTGGTTTCCAAGACTTCAACTGCTAGGAAATCAGACTTCAGCCACTGATGTTTTCCCATATTTCCCAAAGTGTTTGGTGTCCAGAAGCAGCCTTTGTTCTAGTGGGAACAAGTGAGCTTTTGTCTTTTTTTTTTTTTCTTTTTTTTTTTTTTTTTAATACCATTCCACCCTTATATATACCAAGCTGTACCTGGGGAAAAGAATACTGCAATTAGGCACAGCCTTCTTGGTTAAACTGTACTTTCTAAGCACACTGGAATGTAATCATTTTAAGAGCTCTTGAGTCGAGAGCCCTGGACACACCCCGCATTCCACCTTTGGGTAATGTAATTTATTTCCAAAGCCATGAACATCAGCAGAGTTCAAGGCTGTGACCTTGCCTCCTGTCTGGTGCTTAAAGCAATTTGTATTCCCAGAATGGCAGGAGGGAGCTGTTCCTCTGCGGCTCCAAGCCCAGAGTCTCTGGTGGGCTTTGCCACAGGGCTGCTTGTATGTGGAAATTAAGGGGTGTTTTTCTTGTCCTGGATATAGTCTAGCCATGCCTTTACTGTGACTAGGCATAACTGGCCCATTATCATTATTGGTATTTCTGTGTTGTGGAGATAACTGATCTCTCTCCAAAGCCCTTGGAGCTGTCCTGGCAGTGTCCTGCTTTCCCGTTCAGCCGCACTAGCCAGGTCCCGGAAGCCAAATAGCCATGTTCACATGTTCTCAGCAGGGCTAATTAGTCTGGGCTCAGAGCCATGCTCGTGCAGCTATCCTGCTTCCAGTTCTGGAGGCAACTCATTCCAGACGAGATTTAACTTCCTGTGTGTTACATGCTTACATACCTCCTTTGTCACCATAACATTGCCTAGCCACAACTCCAGCCATGGGAAATATTTTTTCCTTGATTTCTCAATAATAATGTTTAAGAACCCTCTGAAAAAATCATCCCTGGAACAACCTTCGCCCTCATTTGCCCACTGAGTTTCTTTGCAGCCACGAGTCTTTTGGCAACTTACTCCTCTTGGACTTTCAAATTTGATATTTGCGCATTATGTGCCATTTGAAAGTTTTCAAATTATGTAGGAAAGCAGATGCTCATCATGATGATTTCATTTTTAAGGGCTGATGTGCTGGAGACAGGCCAGTTCCATAGAGTATCTGCTTCTAACAGTGATGGATTAAGAGATACAACATCAGGCTTTGTCAGGTCTTTTGGTCCAACTTTCATTATTGGCAAGGGTTATATAAGTAAAGGAAGTTTCGTAAATTTGGGTCCCTGATGGGTGTGTTTCAATAATTGGTGTTTTGAGGGGAGAAATCATGATTTACAGATCAGGCAAAATATGTAAGATATGGTTATATGCAAAGAGGCGTGATTGAGTTTTACTGAGCCCCAGGGAAAGTGAGAAAGAAGTTGCAGTGTCAAGATAGATCTTTAAAAACTGGACTATGGAAATGCAGCTGCACAACCTCTGAAGCAAACTTTGGAAGCCATCCTAGTTGTCGGAGAGACTCATTGCATAAGATACTGTCAGTACACCTTGGCTCAGAGGTGGAAGCCTCTAGAGTTATTTGGAGTGAAGTTCCTATGGCTCATCCAAAGTCCCTGACTTGTGAGTGCGTTGGCTCAGATGTTCAAATATCTGTAAGTGTAGGAAATAATGACTTTCTGATTGTGAAGTTTCCTCACGTGATTGAATTATCTTCCTGTCTTTTTTCTCCCTGTCAGTACATTTACTATAAAAAATGTACCATGGTTTGCAGTTTTGCTGTTGCTGATTGAGTACAGTATTTTAATGCAGATGTCTCAGGATTCCAGATTCTAAAGGACTCTCTGAGATTATGACCTAACTTTGTTCTTTGGTCTCATGCCCTTCCCAGCTCTCAGCCTGTGGTTATCAATGGTGTCACAATATCTCATGCATATGACTTCAGGCACTTGCATATACCCAAGTGAGGAAACCCAATTATCAGGCATTCCCTTCCTTCAGTAAAGGCAGATAAATCATTTTTGGTGGAAGACTCCCTCCATCTTCAACCCAAATCCCTCTCTGAAGGACATATTTTCCACTGGCTATAAAGGGACCTCTGTCCTACTGAGTCCCTGGAACCTGAAATTCAAGACATTCTGATTTTAAAATGTGAAATTCTGAATGGCAAATTCAAGCTTATTTGTTCATAAAGAAGCCAATTTATCCCAGTGCTGGGTCTCATACACCAGTTTCACAGTGCTGTCAATCTGTTCAAATCATATAAATTCTGATCTCCTGTTTGGCATTAATTGCATGATCCATCTAATTACTTGACTTGCCTGTAGCTTCTTTATCAAGAATGCTGCCTTTAATAACCTGAAGGTTTTGTTCTCTTTTTATATTCTTCTTATGTATGTATATACTATAATTTATATTATGTATATATGAAAATTTAGATGAGAGGTAAAAGCAAGTCAAACACACTGGAATAAACCATGGACAGTTTATACTCAAAATTTTAAGTAGATTTTCCTGAGAATCCCATAACATGTTTTATTTCTTCAGCTATAAAACTTTGCTAACTTTAGATTCTCACTGAAGTTAGAATGAACAGCCTAATGGTGGATATAGTAGAGTACATTTAATTTGTAGCAGCCTTTGGACAATTTAGGGCAATATTCTTAATACTAGCATGCCTGCTGAAGATAATCTGAGCAGGATTGCTGCATGGCCTTAGGGTAAAATGGTACTTAATTTTATTCTTTTATTTGTCTCAAACTATCCCTTTCTTTACCTGAGCCTGTTAATTTCTGGATTTTGGGGATTTTTTCATGGTATTTTTAGTAACAGTCCATAATTTTTCTTTGCTGTGTAGTTAGATTTTCCAGTTTGGATCCCATCCAAAGATAATTTGGTAGAAACTTCTGGGTGTGATGTTTAAATACTTTCCAAAACAAAAATAAACATTTTCCATTGTGAACCAAACAGTTATGCGTGCTCAGTGTGAATACGCATATTTCCGAATGAAATAAAAACAAGCCTGGTTGAGGAGCAGAATCTAAACAAAGTCACCACCTCATTGTCAGATGGGAACTGCGGACACAGAGAAGTTAACTTCCCCGGGTTTATTTGATGTGTTTGTAGGAGAGCAGTCCCAGTTCTAAAGTCTCATGTGCCTTCTTTCTCTTGCTTATAATGTAAGCTTTTTATTCTCTCTCAAGTCACACTTCATATGTAGCTTGATGTTTTCACTGTAGCCTGATGAAATCAGGGGAGGAATCTTCATCTACATTAGTATGGTCTGGACAAGAAATTTTGCACCTGAATTTCTAAAGGACCAATTTTACCTTTCCTGTGTTAGGTTGGCACCTAACACTTGAGTGGGGACAGAATATGTAAAATGAAACAAAATAATTATAGAAAGAACTGTGAATCTGAAGACAGAAGTTGAAAGGAGACTGTTGGCTGTTTCTCAGTTTATAAAGTCAGCTACAAGGTTGGAGGTTTTTTCCTCCATAATATAGGGCTTTGCTTCAGGGAATGCCATTTGTTTCTGGTAGCTTTGTCACATAGCTATGCTTCAATAAGAGAAAGGCTTCAGGGCCTTTTGCAGTTTCAGCACTTTTTCCTCTCTGGTCTCCAACATTTCCTTTTATTCAGGCCAGGAATTCTCTTTGGATAGTCCTTTTGCACATCTTGCCACTGGCTGTAATTAATAACCTGCTTCTAGAAATTCCATTCATTGTCTTTTTCTTTTTTTCTTCCTTTTTTTTTTCCTTCCTTTTAGAGGCTGTTCAGGATAATTACTGTCTTTAAAGTTTTATGAATCACAGTGTTTGACATCTTTGATGTAGACTGATTTTTCAGATAACTGCACTTTTTGTTCTAATGTTCAATTTGTCACTGTTACTTACAAGCAAATAAGAGATTTAAATCCCCAAAGATGCAGATGTTCTTTAGTTTCATTGCCATCTGTTTTCCTGCCTACTGGATTCCAAGACTAACATTTGTTCACTTTAATGAAGCTACATTTATATAGTATACAAGGGACAACAGATTAGAAAATAGATATGACAGAAAGTCTTTAATATAAGTTGATTTTTAAATCAGTTGATCATAGAGCAGTATCTTTTCTGATGGCTTTTATTTTCCTATGATCTTATTTTTAGCTAGATGGTTTGAAAAACCTGTTTTACTTAATTGCACATAAATTGCAGATCAGAAAACTAAAATTTCCATGGAAGACTCCCAAAAGAGGTGCATGGTATGACTTTAAATTGACTTCACAAAATTTACACAGTTCCATTTAAACAGCAGTCTTGCAGAATGTCAGAAAGCCATATGATTACCTATGCTCCTGGAAGTGGGACATCTGATATTTGAATTTTCAATGTAATTTTGTAGAAACCTGATTTCTCACTGCAGCAAATTGGTTTTTGTAACCAGCTCGTTGAAAAGGAATGAAATTTTAGGATTTCTGTAAATAAGGGTCTGCCTGATTTATTAAAGTCATATTGGATTACTTCCCCATTTATCTAAGTAATTTGTAGTTAAATTTTTTTGTGATATTTTAGGGTAATATTTCCTCAGCAGGTGGCAGACTGAATAGCTCCCCTTCTAGCTGGCAATTATCTGCATTTCTAACTCAGGCAAGCACAAGTAACCAACATTTTACAGGCACTTCTTTCAGTTAAAAAGAAGGTATTTCAGGCAGAAGTGTTGGTATTTGTTACAGCTTGTGAGATTATAAAGCAGTAAGTGCTAATTAAAGCTTTATTTATATTCAAAATGAAATATGCAGTCCTAAGTGCCTTCATCTGTCCAGTAACAAAGTTTATAGTAAACACAGCTAATCCAATGTGCTTAGAAGTGATATTTTGGGAGATAAGATTTCAGATACTCAAGGCTGATTGGCTGTTACAAGATTAGCCATATTTTTGGAATGAAAGGCTTGTTCATGCTGCCTTCTCATTCTCTCAGCACTTAAATTTGTCTTGTCTCCTTGTCCAATCTCCCTGAAATATTTAGAGTTCTTTGTATTCAGACCATATCTCTTGTCAAAAATAATTTCAGTACATCCAGTTAATTACTTAAACAGGCTTGAGGCAAACCTTTGATTGGTATAAATCAGCTGAATGGGCTTCTTAGGAGCCTATGACTTTGTGTTTAATCCTTACTTCTGTCCACCTGTACACTAACTGGACTTTGCTTTGGTGATTTTCACTGTTCCATGCATTCTTCTAATCCACTGACTACCTAGCCTGTACATCCTACTATATTTGTCCTGCTTTGCAGTCAGCTCACAGCATTTGAGCACATCAGTGATTCATTCCAGACTGCCACTATTAAATAATCTATTTGGCAAAAGAGACTGTCTTCTTTCTGTAGCGGCCCAGTCCCAGAAATAACTTGGGCCAGTTTTTCCTTTGTGCAGCCTCTCAGAGGCCAATAATCAGAAATGATGAGGGTCCAAGGCATCTCCACCAGAGTGGGCAGATATGATGCAAAGTGAGTGAGTGCACATCAATGTGGTCTGAAGAAAAGGAGAACAACTGCATGTCTTCATGTTCTCCAGCACCTGAAGCCTCAAGATGAGTCAAAGATTGACCTAATATGCACCAAAAAATAGGATGAGGAAGGAAGGGGTGTCCTTTCGTTAAAAAATAGACATTTACAGAGCTTAGTAAGATAAGTTTTAGTTTCTGAGCCTCCTTAGTCTGAGATGAACTAATTCTGTATGTAGATAAAATCATGGCCTCTGTCAGTTCCTACACTTTGTCAGTCAATCCCAATGAATCCTGGGCATGTTGTAGGAAAGGAAAGACACTGCATTAATCAGAGATGACGTGTAGAATTGAAGAGTACTATATGCTACTAATTAAAAAAAAATCCCCCAAAAGCCCCACAACCACAAAGTACCTTCCTAGAAAAATGTGCTTTTTATTTCACTCAGCCATGGCAGTAGGAAGAAGCATGTTGAAGGATATGTCATCATATTATGTGTGCAGCTGTCTAAATCAGTGAAAGGTCTTTTCAGTCTCTCTGCACCATAAATTTGTCATTCTCTGGATTCAGAAGGGCTTGGTAGCTCTTGGAATGCTGACTGGTCATTGAATCCCCTTTGCTCCATTATGAACTGCATAGTGTTACTTTGGCAGCTTTTGGATATGTAAAACACCTAGTGAATATCTGTTCTAATGTCTCTTAAATTCAAATAACATGGTTAACATCATGTCCTGGCTTGAGAGCAAGCAAATGTGGATACATCTTATATCCATATATTTTATACTTTAATGCACATAACACTTACTAAGATTGCTTCCTCTGAGCACAGTGTTTGGTTCACACTGCTCTCTAGCAACTCAGTGGAACTACTGATGAATTTAAAATAAGCATTTGTGAAAATGCTGTGGTGGATCACAACTTAAGGTTGGTAAAGCACAAATACATATCTTCCCATCTCTTGGAGAAGCTGAATGCTGCAGTGACAGGTGTAGGAACTAGACAAGGGTCCTTATTCTATTTCCACCCCATCACTTGCTCCACATTTTCTTCCTGTTTTCTGATTTTAGTCAGGTAGTTATAGACATCTCATCTGCTGTGATGCTGCACTGCATCCACCAGAAACCAAAGTGGAAGCCCTGCAGTGTGAGATTTGCTTAGCTAATCCGAATTGCCAGAGGAAGGAAAAGCTTAACACTCCTTGCTTTTTAAGATTCTTTGTTGCATCTTGAAGTTGTTTGGTTTCAACTGCACAACAAAGTCTGTTTGCTCTGCCTTTGAACAGAACATGCACATGCAGAGGTTTTTTTTTGCTGTTGGCTTCAGGCTGCTAATTTTGACACCTTTGTAATAAATCTGTTGGGTAGATGCAAAGTTTCAGGCTTGGCAGAACCTCAGGAAATCAAGTGAGGAGGCAGCAATTCTTGTAAGAGCAGGAGTTCCAAAGGCCGTATATTAACAGGAATCATTTCCAGCTGAGCTAATCTATTTGGAAGTAGCAGGTACATGAAAAGGGAAAGCAGTTAGAGTGCATTACCAGAGAAGTGTTACTCCTTGTGAAGTGATTTCAGCACTTAAAGCCATCTTTCTGAATGCCTGTAGTATGTATGATACAGCCCTGAAGGGCCAAATACAATCTGTGGTGATGACATGTAAATCCCACCACCCAGTATTTCCTGCTGTGGCTGGTTCTATGCCTTCAGATGGCAAAGTGAATTAAAAAAAAAGTGATTTCTCCTAATGAATCTGAAGGGGCTGAATAAATATGGCTAAATTTGTGGTCCTTAAACTTACAGCACAGATCCCTAAGCTTCAGAATTTATAACTGAGAGAAGTAGGCACCTTCTTGGGATCATTCAGAACCTACAGCTAGGAGACTATTGCTGGTGGTAACGTTTTTATTAAGTGTTTCAATTCTTGGTTCCTGCTGGTATATCATTGCCCTTAACATTTTTAGGATGAAGAGTTCTGGGGCCCAAATAGTTTTGCAGAACCTAAATGGTTCTGCTGTTTGGAACCAGCGGGATCCTTCATGTAGTCCATAGAAGAAGTACATGAGCAAACTCCTAGTTTAGCTTCTTTAAATTCAAATATTTTAAAATCCACTATCCATACACCTCTGCTGATCCAAGTAGAAGGTCACTTACCCTTCAGAAAGGTAATTCCAATCTCAAGTGACCCTTGATAGTTTTTTTCTTTCTCCAATGGCTGAAGGAAATTTGGGCAAGCATGCTTACGTTTTGGAAACTCATAGTGAAAAAAATTTTGAAAATCCCTGTTGTGATAGGATAGACTGATATTTCTGTAACAGTGATTATTAGAATAATCTGACTATTTTTGCCTGGAATGCATTTATCTCTGTACTGTGTACACAAAGAAAACAGCACAGTATTTACTTTGCAAGCTGCTGATGAATATAGTTCTCTTTTTCTTTTTCTTTTTTTTTTTTTTTTTCTTTTTTTTTTTTTTTTTTTTCTTTTTCTTTTTCTTTTCTTTTCTATCCAGAATGTTCTGTTCTATTATTTGGTTTGTAAAGAATTTTGAAGAGCAACTGATTGTAAAAATTAGCCTCGCAGGGAGCAAGTAATCATGTGATACAGACATTCCAGTTAAAAAGCTGGTGAAGGAACTTTTCAATCAGGTTTGGGTAAAATTTGGAAATTTGAATTGTCCACTCTCTGAGCTGATAAGTAACTACAGAAACTACTTAGAAAAAGGTTCTCCTACACTCTTTTAGAAAAAAGAAAATGAAAAAATATTATGTTTTTGTGATTAGAACCAGCTGTGGAATCAGACAGAAGATGCACAGTCCATACTGTGCTGCAATATATTAAAACCCTTACTTTTTTAATATTCAAGTATTTAATTTTATTTTTGCTAGAATGATATGGGAGGCCAAAGAAGCCTAATAAACAAGTGGACAACTTTTCTGAAAGCCAGGCTTGTGTGTTCCATACCTGGTCCTGAAGGGGCAGACACACATTTCGATGAGCTGCGTAAGTTGATTTATCTTTAATGGTCTATTTTGATATTAGTAATACCTGCTTTTGTTGGATTTTTTTCCCCTCTGGTTTATAGAAACATTATGTCTTGTTTTGATTTTACTCCTCTTCCAAACAGGGCTAGTAATACCTCTGACTTAGACCAGAAGTCCCTGGTTATAACTAATATTGATCTGATCAGAATTACAATGTTTCTCCTTTTCCTTCCAAAAGCTGGAAAGTAAAAATCTGATTTGGTATAAAACACAGACTTTCTGCAAATGAACACATTTTAGAATATTACTGTAAATTCACATGGCAGAAATTAAAGTTCCAACAAAAGTAAAACCTTGTTATATTTTTACAAATTTCCAAATTACAAATGGTAAATGCAGAAATTAGCAATGGATGTTTAACTAAAAAAAAACCCCAAATATATTTTTCTCATTGCAGAAGATATATTCTTACTTTCTACAAGAGATGAGAGGAACCCACTTGTGTATGGAGTGTTCACTACAACAAGGTATGTATGGGATCATGTTTGGTCCAGAAACAAATGGTGAAGATCTTACTTTCATACTTTTGTATATACTTAGGTCTTCTAGACTAGATCCTCATTCCTGAGAATGGTTAAGAACTGCTGGAATAAGGTGTCTGTTGTCAGGGCTGTAGTCACTGAGGACAATAATTTTCAGAACTGGAAACAATAAATTATGTCCCTAAGCCTTTGTGTGCCTAACTTTTGAGAGTGATTGTAAAAAGTAATGTAAATGTAACAATCAAAAGCAAACTAGATTATTTCAACCTCATCCAGTTGAATTTGAAAATTTCTATCATATTTATTGAGCAACCAGTAGTTACTATTTTAGTGAAATTACTGTCGTGAAGCATTTCTGTAAGCAACACTTTGACATCTGCTATGTCTTAGCATCAAAATCACTTTCTAAACTGATAGTTATGGGATTTTATAGCCCAGAGTTAATGAAAGGGTAACCCAATTTATCTCAGGGGGATGCACTAATTCATTAATGACATTTCATATCAATAGTGAGGTGCTCTCTACAGAATTTTCAGAAAGAAAACTAGTAATTCTTTCTTTTGTCTCCAGAACCTTTGAAGTAAGTGTAAATAATGACTGGCTAAATGCTGACCAGTATGAATACAATGAGGAATTGTCAAGACACTCCTTAATTCAGAAGCATTTACCAAGTAGCTGCCTGGAATATATAACCACAGAAAATATTAAAAATCAAAGTAAATATTGCACAATAAATGAGATGGTCTGTGAAGTAATCAATGTACATGCTATTCAGCAACCTGGCATGGTGCTCTTAGGAAAACTGAAATGTTTTGGAAAAACACATTAGATAAAGGAAAAAATGCATGAAAATTAAATAAGTGTTTATTTTTATATCTTGGGTTTTTTTGTCTTTCCAATGCAACTCGTAATTTTCTGGCATCTCACTTATATCACTAATATATGGTCTTTCAGGTGTGAACACAATGTAGATTAATATCCTTCACTTGGATAAAATTCTTATCAAAAGAGCTAGTAAATGATGGCTGGAAAGTGTCAGCCACTAGAAAAAAATACACTCTGTCAAATAATCCCAAAAACCAAACCAGGTTTCAACCAAGCAAAGCTTAAAACTGTAACAACAGAGACATTAAATATCTGTAGTTACCAAACCTGTTCATGTTAATGTTTAGCAGCATTTACATCAACCAGAGGAGTAGGATTGACCCCAGCCCATCAGGCTCTGTAATTCCTTACGGGATGTGCAGGATTGAACCCAGCCCATCAGGCTCTGTAATTCCTTATGGGATGTGTAGGATTGCCCCCAGCCCATCAGGCTCTGTAATTCCTTACTGGATGTGTAGGATTGATCCCAGCCTTATCAGGCTCTGTAATTCCTTACGGGATGTGCAGGATTGATCCCAGCCCTATCAGGCTCTGTAATTCCTTAGGGGATGTGTAGGATTTATCCCAGCCCTATCAGGCTCTGTAATTCCTTACAGGATGTGTAGGATTGATCCCAGCCCTATCAGGCTCTGTAATTCCTTACCAGAGGTGTAGGATTGAACCCAGCCCATCAGGCTCTGTAATTCCTTACTGGATGTGCAGGATTGATCCCAGCCCTATCAGGCTCTGTAATTCCTTACTGGATGTGTAGGATTGATCCCAGCCCATCAGGCTCTGTAATTCCTTACTGGATGTGTAGGATTGACCCCAGCCCTATCAGGCTCTGTAATTCCTTACTGGATGTGTAGGATTGACCCCAGCCCATCAGGCTCTGTAATTCCTTACTGGATGTGTAGGATTGATCCCAGCCCTATCAGGCTCTGTAATTCCTTACTGGATGTGTAGGATTGATCCCAGCCCTATCAGGCTCTGTAATTCCTTACTGGATGTGCAGGATTGATCCCAGCCCCATCAGGCTCTGTAATTCCTTAGGGGATGTGTAGGATTGATCCCAGCCCTATCAGGCTCTGTAATTCCTTACGGGATGTGTAGGATTGACCCCAGCCCATCAGGCTCTGTAATTCCTTACGGGATGTGTAGGATTGACTGCAGCCCATCAGGCTCTGTAATTCCTTACGGGATGTGTAGGATTGACTGCAGCCCATCAGGCTCTGTAATTCCTTACGGGATGTGTAGGATTGATCCCAGCCCATCAGGCTCTGCAATTCCTTACGGGATGTGCAGGATTGATCCCAGCCCCATCAGGCTCTGTAATTCCTTACTGGATGTGTAGGATTGATCCCAGCCCATCAGGCTCTGTAATTCCTTACGGGATGTGTAGGATTGACCCCAGCCCATCAGACTCTGTAATTCCTTACGGGATGTGTAGGATTGATCCCAGCCCATCAGGCTCTGTAATTCCTTACGGGATGTGTAGGATTGATCCCAGCCCCATCAGGCTCTGTAATTCCTTACGGGATGTGTAGGATTGCCCCCACCCCATCAGGCTCTGTAATTCCGTACCTCCCTGGCCGAGCACGGGCAGCCAGGGGTGTTTGCAGTGCACTCATGGGCACATCCTCTCTTGCAGCTCGGTGTTCAAGGGCTCAGCAGTGTGTGTGTACAGCATGGCCGAGATCAGGGCGGTGTTCAACGGCCCCTACGCGCACAAGGAGAGCGCGGATCACCGCTGGGTGCACTACGAGGGCCGCATCCCCTACCCCCGCCCTGGCACAGTGAGTGGCTCCTTCCTTACACACCTCTATTTTTACTCTAAAGCAATCATGCTTCACACCCTCCCTAGGCTGGTAATTTGTATTTTCCCCTCAGGATGTTTCAAATTATCCTCTCGACTCTTTCCCTTCTGTTGACAGCTCAGACTTCTACCTACCCTGTAGGTATATAAATATACATTTTTCCATGTCTCTGAGATAACACTGTGTCCAGACTATTTCCTGATTGTCTCTCATATTGTAGTCTCACATCAGTTGGGATCACCTCTAAGGCATCAATAAAAAGCCAAAAGCATTTCTTTATATAATATTATCATTAGGTTTTTTATTTGTATTTCTGTTATCTTCATGTCTGTTAAAGTCATTGAGATACTGTCATTGATTCTGTTCTGTGTATTTGTGCATGTGTTGTGTTTTGAAGTAAAATAAGGAGATAATTGCTGGACATTTTTTGTGATAAAAAGTAAGTAACGGGAAGAAAAGACAAATTTGGTATCTGGAAATACTTTTAACCCCAGGCTCTTAGACTTCAGCTGTAACAGGCCAAAATGAGGAGGAAAACTTTGAAAAACTCATTAAAGTTTTCCCACGTCTGTCAGAGTATTAAATTTGGAACAGCATGGGCCGATATTACAGATGAGGAAGAAATGGTATTTTCAAAAATCACATGAACTTTAAAAACATAATCACAGCTTCAAGCAACTCTTTGTACATAAAATGTAAAAGAGCAGCAATTTTATCTGGAATAACTCTTTGTTCTCTTGGTCAGGTATTCAGTGAACAAGTGTCAGTGTTGGATGTGGCCTAGAAGCCATCTGGCCATTTCTGCACCATTTCTCTGATGTCAGCACTGGTGTGACCTCTGCCTCAAGCCACATTATCTAGTTAATTTAGTTCATTTTTCACACATTTCCTTGTGTCTCTGTGTTTTCTTCTTCATCCTTCCACTGGGCTGAACTGCATGGTCCAAGCTGATGCTGTTGGTTGCACATGGTGGTCCCAGGTCAGGTCCCAAGTGCTGATTGCCTTCTCTCAGCTGAGGATGAGCTCAGAGCAGCTCTCTCTCCAAAGACTAGGACAGCTCAGAGGCTGATTTGGCCTGCCCAGGCTCTGCCCTGATGGAGCAAATCTCAACTTATTTGGACAATTTAAGCATTGCCAGTTTATGCATCTGTCCATCATGCAAAATACATACTGCCCCCAAAAAGAAGATTAGAGAATTTTTTTTTGGTGTGTGCAACTTCCATGACTGGTTAAGAAGATCAGATAATTTAATTTTAGCTACAGAAATGGTGCCAGCGAGAACAATAGCTGGTCCCATGGCATCTAAAGAGATTAAAATAACTCTCTTGAAAAACTCAAGAGTGCCCCATAAGGATGAACACTTTTCACAGATAGATGGATCATAAGCTCATTGCATTTTTGAGTGTATTAGCCATCACATGGTTGAGCTGGGATTCTCAAGGATGGAAACATGCCATGCTGAAGCATGTCAGTGCTGATTTTTATCACTGATTTGCATATCCATGGTTGTAAGTTTTGTAAAAGTTAGAAAGTTTAAACATAAATATTTTCTGTAAGCTAACCCTTAGCTCTCCATCTGCTTCCTTTAAACACCTGATAACAGCTGTGAGAAAATAGTATCTTAAAAGTCCTCCAAACCTTCATAGTCAATGGATTTCTGTAGGAGTTTGTCTGACCAAGGACTGAGAAGTGAAGTGGATTTACTGAGGAAAGATGTCAGAAGAAAGATATCTATCATATTTGCTGTACAGATTAGGTAAATGTATTGCTGCATAGCTTTTTATCTGTTCTCTTGGTGAGCTGGACTGCAAAGTACTTCAGGCTCAGTAGTTTGATGTAGGGTGCCCAAATAAGTAGATTCGTACCATGCTCTTGGCTATTGATGGGCTGTGCCAAACTTGGACATGAACGGATTTAGGGTGGGATCTGGAAAAGCAGTACTGTGCTAAAAAGCAAGGAAAAGAAGCAGCACGAACCTTGAAGAGCACTGCAGAGTGAATGCTGAAATGCTCTTCCTTAAAGATTAATTTCATTATTTTTTGCCAGCTGTGAGGTGGTTCAGGAATGTTCAGAACAAAGCCAAAGAGGGATAATATATCTTTTTTTTTAAGTTACTAGAACATTTTTGAAATTTATGCTCCTTATAAGTGTTGCCTACTGTTGGCATAGCTAACACTGCTCTGATTCTATATTTCCTATATTTTAAGTTACTGGCAAAGTCTAAAAATGTATTTTTACAAACCAAGGGGCTATTCTAGGAAATGCATTTCTTTTGGTGGTTGGCTTTGAGAAACGCATTGACTTCCTTTCAGCATTTATACAGAAGCAGGAGACTGCATACCCTAATTTAACTTTCTGCTCTGCTGCCTTTATCTCCTAAGTAAATAAAGCTGCTCACTATAGAGACCGTGACTACTTTGATTTTGAAATTTTGACAAAATGCTTCCTGTGGCAATTTGTGTGTGAGATAAACTCCCAACATGCCCATGATATCATGCCTTTGCAATGCTGAGTGGGGAGCAGGCAGCAGCAGCCCCTCTCTGCTTGTGTCCCTGAGTTATGGCAGGCTGTGCCTGCCCTCTGCCGTCATCAAAACACCCCTGGACATGGTGACAGGGCACACTCCACACCACTGGCACTGCAGAGCATACAGCTCTTTAACTTCTTTCAGCAGCATTAAAGTGCAAGTGGAAATAATGGGAATTAAACAGAGGCAAGGCTTCCATTTGGAAGCTGAAAATAAAAAGAGACAGAAGAAAAAGCACGAAGCAGGCAACCTGACACAAAGGGCAAGTTGAAAACCAACTCTATCTGCTCTAGCTGTTTAAAAAATTGGAGTTGCATATCTGCAGCTGTCCCCAGATAACAAATCCAGTTTTCTTCCAGTCTCTTAGGGTTTCACTCAGGAAATTATCCATTAATAAAGAAACCATGGATAACTTCTTTAAAGTGTGTTCTGAATTCTGCAGCAGAGTTTTCATAATGCCCTCCCAGAAATTACAGACTGCATTTGAACAAGACTTTCAGTGAATTAGGAGGAAGAAAACTTCCCTAGTTTATTTACTGAGCTGTGACAATTGCAGCATCAACTCATAGTGCCCATTGGGACATTCTGATGGGGTACACAGGAGTCATACTCATTTCATTGATGGTGAATAAATGTCATTAAGGTCAGATTTTTAGAGGAATGTTAGTGTTTAAAGATGCAGATTAACACTCAGTCTGATCTACTGCAGAATGCAGGACTGTTAAATGCTAGCCAAGGCAACAGCAAATGTTTTTGATGGGTCGAGATATCTTACTGATCTGATTTGTCAAAAGATCAAAACAAACATCTTAATTAGCAATGAAAGAATCTGGTAGTCTGAGTCACTTAGCTACAAGAAGCAGCAGCCCAGAACATTGCTCTTGTCCATTTGAAGAGTTCAATGTCTCACTTCTTTCTACTCCAGATCTGAATACAGTCCCAACCTCTTGAATTCTTGGTGTTTTCTTTTTATTAAATGAGTTCCCTTACAACCCCTCAGATTTCCTGTAATCATGGAATCTTAGAATCATAGAATCAACTGCATTGGAAAATACCTGTCTGGGTCATGAAGTCCAACTCCTGGCCCTGTGAAGGACACCCAAGAGTCACACCATGTATATGACATCATTGTCCAAATGCTTCTTGAGCTCTGTCAGGCTGGTGCTATCACCAGTGCCCTGGGGACCCTGCTCCAGTGCCCAGCCACCCTCTGGGAGAAGAACCTTATTCTAATATCCAACCTAAACCTCCCCTGACTCAGCTTCATCCTTCTTCATCTTTTTCTCTCTCAGTTGCTTTCTCTCTCTTTCTTCAGTGAAACCCCTTCCCTTAATTTCTTGTGGTATTCCAGTGTGCAGGCTGATCAAGATGTGGTGTCCATCCCATTGGGACTTATCTATGCCAAAGAGAAATACTGCCTGCCAAAAAGCCTCCCTTGTCCTCCCTTCTGGTTAGTTTTGCTGCTTTATTAAGCTTGTTCATAAAGCATTTAAGGTTGCACAGATTTCCCTTGTTATTTTTAGACTTATCTTCCCCTTTCACCTATCTTTTATGGGACAGGCTACATTCTTTGCTTCTCCAATTCCTCTCTCCTTTGATCTCCCTACTGTAAAATGGGGCAGCTTAATTAAGTGAAATGTTTCACTTTATAGTTTTATTTTCCTCAGAAAGACTCCTACACCTCCTGTTACTTACCAACCTGTTTTCCCCAACATGAATCACCTTCCAGCTCGTCACAGCCTTTCACATTGCTGCAAACCTTGTCACCTTTCCTCATGGCAGAGGTCGGCAGAGAATTGCGAAGTGCCACCAGCAAAGTCAGGTTCACTCATCCAGCTGGTCTCAGCTCAGTTAGTCTCAGATTAATGCTCAATTTTCTCAGCATTTTCTATCAACAGCACAGGTGTGTTAAATGGAAAAGCAATACAAGGTGCTCAAGAGAAACACAAGAACAAATCTTGCACAAGCAGTGGGATATAATCATTAAAAAAGTAATAGAGGACTTAAATTTTTTGTTTTCTTCGTGCTTTTTGTTGCGGGGGAAGACTGAGTTTGATTCCATTTAAAATTGGCACTGTTTGTTTTTCTCCTACAAACCTGATTTGTTCCCCTCAGCCCTCTTCCAGGCTCACTGAATAGCTTCAAGGTTACTATGAAAGTCTCCCCTCTGAGTGTTCAGTCCTCCTGGCACAACTCACTCATCTTGTAGAGAGCATTAAGAGACTATATTGTAGACAAATACAAAATGGTTTGTGCAGTTCTGATCAGTCTACAAAAAAGAAGCTACATGTTATTTAGACCTCACAGGAACCAAAGTTTCACCTTCAGTGTGTTGGCTGTGTTGGAGGTCCCCATTTAACACAGAATTTAGAGGATGAAGGTAGTTCCTTTATTATATCTGCCTTTTGCTTGATGAATCAGTGATAACACAACTTATTTAGAGCCTGGAAGACTTTACACTTACTAGTTTTGGCTAAGATGAAAGGTAATTACCCTATGAAAAGTAAAATATCTTCAACATGAAGGAGCAAGGAGTTCCCAGGACAAGGGAGACCTCCTCAAGGAGGGAAGCCCAAACTAAGACATCTAATTCCCTGATATGGGAGAGGTTTAAGAAATATTTCACTCTTTTGTGATTCATACTGGATACTTCCAGTACTTGTAAGAGTGACTTGCTGGCATGATTCTCAGTTGTCCTTGTGAAATCCATAAAAATTCCCAGCATGGACATTATAAAAGCAACCAGATGCCTACTTCACTCAACATGAACAATCTACCCTACCCCGTGAGTGCTTGAGTCTCAGTGTTAAGTGAGTATCAGGATACATGTGACAAGACACTTTTAAACTGGGATTTTCAACACTTGTAATAGAAACCCTTTTGAAGTTCCCAGGGAACAACATTCTGTTTTTAGTTTGTCAGTTGACATCAGCACTGCTGAACTACAGATGCATCATTAATGAAAAAGATATGTGTTTATATACCTTATAGCTAGATTCTCAAATAATTGCCACAACTTTAATAGGTGTTAGATCCAGCAGCTCTTACTGAGTTCACTGGATGGTGTGAAGAATTATCCAGTTTGGCAAATTGGAGGTTTATTTAGGAGCCCAACTTCTGGCACCAGCTTTTGAGAAACTTGGCCATGTTTCCCACATAATGTTAACACAGTCACACTGTATGTCTCAGCATTGTGTGAGATCCACACATCTAGCACTCTGCTAAGCTGCAAATTTAATAAAACATGTGAAAAAAAAGGAGAAAAGCTTACATATGTGTGGTGGTGTTAATTTAGTGTGTATTTGCTTTTATTTGAGAAAGATTAGCCTTAACTTACCACTGTGTGACCACATTTGGATACAAATAACAGGTGAGGGAGTAGAAGGCATCTTTGTAGATCACCTGGGATCAGGACTTAGTCCAAAATGATTATTGTCAAACTGAGCTCACCCAGAAGGCATTTCAATACATTTAAGTAACTATTGATTATTCAAAAGATTTGTGCCACAGAGTTTATACAGCAGTTGAATAGACATGTCCTTAGCACTTCCAACACTTGCCTCTGTTGGGTTTGGGGGTTCTTGTTAGTTTGTTTGTATGTTTTGGATGGTTATATTGTTTTGTTTTATCCTTCATTTCTTGGCACATATTATTTTTTATCAAGTTATCATTCATGGCAAAGACCTAAGCAACCTCTGAAGAATAGATTATATGATGAGCAAACTTCTTGCACGATTCTTATCTGGTAGTACTAATTTGACTGATTTAATGTGATTAATTTTGTTTTATATCAGCTATCTAGAAGAAGAACATCAAATCTGAGCTGCTTGTTTAGAATTCTCTATCAGAAAAAAAAAGACACTCCTGTGCAGCTCACATGCCGCCAACATAAGAATCTAGGTCAGGTGAGATAAATCCCACCCTACAGCAAAAGCTGAAGGTGCAGAGAAAGCACAGTGATAGTGTTATGAGAACTTTTTTGAAGCCAGATTCTCTTGTAGTCCACGTGAAACAACTCTGCCAACCTAGTCCTGTGACATTTGATATAAAAGCCAATATCTTATTGTCCCCAGTGGGATATGTCACATATCTGAGAGAGCATCTGGTGCTGATGATGTGAATAAATGAATTATGAACTGGGCAGAGAACACTGATATCACTGTCATGAGACCTGCAACAGGATGTGAACTCACATTTTCAGACATGAAAGGTTGTTTCATTCACCCTCTTGACCATCCTACATCCTACTGATTGCTAGGAAAGGAAGCACAAACCTACAGGAATTGTTCTGCAGTGATGGGTGGACACAGCTTTAAAAAACTGCTTGAGAACTTTGCCAAAGGGTGGCCAAAATGACTTTCTCATTCTCCTGTTCCATCCGTCATGCCACAGTGAGTGATGCCTCTGGAAATTACTCCCTCAGCCAAGCATAACAGTCACACCTGCCCAGCTGCTCTTGGTGGTCATGCTGTCTTAGGATAGGGTCCAAAGCCCAATGAAATAATTGGAAAAGGCCCTGTTGACTGAAGCAGATCTCTGCATCAAACCCTTAGTCCTTATTTCTACTAAATTAACTATGCAAGCTGGCAGAAGATTCCTGTATCGTGCATGGTAGGGCTTGGGCCCTGGGGATGACTGTAGCAGCTCTGTAGTTCCACATTGTCAGAAATTCTATCCCAGTGGCTTTTAGTAAGTGATGCCACTGCTCTCATCTTCCTCCGATGATGGATTTTTGGCAAAAATTTAGGAGATTTTTCACATAGAAATGGGCTTCTGGAATTGAGTTGTTAATAGGTGAGCAGTCAGCACATTTCCAGTAGATGCAGTCACTCTGAGTAATGAATGAATGCATGAACCACAGGAAAGGGGCATACAGGGAAAATCAACCTGTTGTCCACCATGAGGGGGAAGAGAGTTACTGCATGGTTGGGAAGTTGAAGGGATGAATTTGTTTCTCATCATTTATAGAATAAATTAATGCAAAACTCTGATTCAAAGACAGTTAAAGTTACCACGTTTAACTCTGTTTATCCTAAAAAAACTTTCATTCAACACCTCTAAGTGTAAACATACTTTTGTAATCCCAAAGTCTATTTTTTGTCCCAAAGTCATATTTCTTTGTGAAATTATTCTAGTGATATTGTTATCTTCAAAAGCCAAGGTGAATACAGCCCACCTCAAGGATGTAACCTTGCAAGGACTGTGTAAAAGCACAGCAGAAAACAGAATGTGGGAGATGATACCCAGCCAGAGCCAGAGGGTGAAGTTCTTACAGGACTGCTGGCACAAATCCCCTAGGGATAGCTCCCTGCAATGTGTTTCCAGTGGAAATGGTTTTTCAACAGGACTTTCCTTTTCTTCTTTCTTACTTGTATCTTCAAGGAATGTCTTTCGAGTGGTTATCACAGGACAATATAACCCTTTTTTTCTTTTACTTTTCTATTTTTTTCCCAGCCATAAATGGAATTGTACAATGAAACAAAAATGACTGTGTGATAGAATTTGTCTTAATTCAAATTGGCACAGTTTTGCTGTCCATGGGGAAATTGTTAAAAGCTATTAGGTGTTCCGGGGGCTTAAGATGTTTTTCAATAAACTATTTCACATCCATTATGAAGATGGGGATGCAGAGGCTTAAGTCTCACAGACTGAAACAACACTAAGCAAGTGACACTTGCACAAAGTCTGTTAGCTGTCTAGATAGCCATAAAATTCAGTTCAAGCAAGGAATGGAAATAGGCTGCAGGCTCTTAAATCACTGGGCTGCAGCTCTGTTAACTAAAACCAGAGGTCAGATTCAAGTGCAGACCCCTAGTCACTCTTTTGTTTAATGTTTAGATGGGCTTTGCCATAGCGTAGGCATGCTCCAAGTGGCACCTTCCCCGTGGCAGTGTTGTGACAGTGTTTGGGGTCCAAGGTAGACCAGAAATTGACCTCAACAAGCTTCAGATATGGCCATAGATGTGAATGTATAACATCAGCTGGTCTGTGCTTTGCTGGCCTGTTTTGTTTTTGAATATACAGTCTCAGATACTTTTGTGAAGCTTTTCCCTCAGTCAAAAATTTGTGTTTAGTTGCTATTCTACCTTACATAGCGGAAGAAATCCTAAATACAAGCCCTTAACTGCTACCATAGATGCAACACATCAGACTGGATAGCTGGGAATGTGAACTAAAGTCTTCTCTGTCAAAAATTGATAGGAAGGAGGGCTGCAGAGAACATCACCACAAATCTTAACTTTCTCTTGGTAGAGTACAGAGGTATTCACATTTCTTTGTTCACAGCCTGTGTTAGAGCTCCCCCTGGCAGTAAATACAGGGATTACTTTGTTAAAAAAGAATATTTAAAAAGAAGCAATGAATAGTTCATTTGTGAAATGTTGTCACCAGCTGGAATTATGTGTCCAGTTCATCTTCATTGTAGTTCCCCGGTAACAAATCCCTGCTGGGATTTGAGACTAATTGTAAAAGAAGGGACAGAAAAGAGATGCAAGCAGCTGTGGGAAGGAAAGCAGAGATAAGTGATGAGACACCATGGGTCACCAAAGTGAACCACCTTGCACATATTTACTTGGGCTTACCCCCAAAGGCACAGAAGGGAAAAATCTGCTGGAGGTTGAAGAGGTAGGTCTTGTGGGTGGTCGTCAGGCAACATGTGTTGGAAACAACTTTGTGTAAGCTAAAGAAACAGGTGGAGTGACCAGTTTGTCAGTATAGGTCTAATAGAGGTGGGAGTGAACCCCAACCTGGGGAAGTGTCTGAAGGACCAGAAGAGGATGAGACTGTGCTGTTAAAAGCTAGGCAAAGGATGCTGCAGCAGCTGAGCTGTGGGCTTGGTCAAGAGTGTCAGCTCAGTGAATGAGCAAGGAAGTCAATTTTGAGAAATAATGAGCTGCAGGGATTGTCTGGCAAGTGGAGAATACACCTTTTTTAAGAAAATAATATGTGATGTGTAGGAAGTACAGTTCACTGAAAATGAATTTATTTCAGGCCACATACGTAGAAGAGTTACAGCCTCTGATCTCAGGCCAAAGGCAGAAACTCGGGCAGAAATTCAGCTTTGGAAAGAGGAACAGAAGCACTGAAAGCAGAAAAGCCTTGAGATGCTGCACTTGAAATACGAGCGCTCCTCCCGCAGCTGCCACGGGAGGGCAGCCCAGGCTTGCTGCTGGCAGCTCCTGCTCTGGGACCTGCAGCAGCTTTAACTGTGCTCTGGCTGTGCCCACAAGTGAATCACACAGAGCATGACTCCTTTCCTCTGCTCTCATTCTGCTTGTCTGTGTAAAATACCAAACGTGGTGTTTTGGCCTTGAGTGTGGCAGGGAACAGGGATGTAGAATTCTCTGCCCCATACTGAGCCCATCATGAAAATTTATTTGGTTTTAAAGCAGTTCTTTCAAAACATGAGGTGTTGGTGACCAAGTGCTGCTTTGAGATGAGAAGAATCACTGAAAACTATGATTATTGTCTTTACAGATGTTATTGCAGAAAACTTGATTTCTACTTGTACTTCTTCCCTAAAATTCCTGTCATCTTCTTGTTCTCTCTTATTCAGTGTCCAAGCAAAACCTACGACCCGCTCATAAAGTCTACCAGAGACTTTCCTGATGAGGTCATTAGCTTCATCCGGCGGCACCCACTGATGTACAAGTCGGTTTACCCGGTGACCGGAGCCCCCGTGTTCACGCGGATCAACGTGGACTATCGCCTCACCCAGATTGTGGTGGACCATGTCATGGCAGAGGATGGGCAATATGATGTCATTTTCCTGGGAACAGGTATGAGAGAGAACTTCCAGTGTCATTCTGCACAAACCCCATCCTTTTACAGCACCTTTAGTCCCGTAGGTCCTGAATAAACCTGAATAAAACTCTAGATTAACCTATTTCTCCTATGCATACAGCTTCAGGAAGAATATAGGTGCTCCTGGTTCTGGTCCAGGTCTCTATGCAAGTACTTAAATTAAATTAATTTGTCAGTTCAAGATAGTATTGCTGTTGGGATTTTATGCCTCTTGCTGCCTAGGTGATAAACCATTTAGGGGTCAGAGTACCTGAACTTTCTTACCCTCCAGGTACTACTCAGTGTCTTTAGGTTACATGGTAGTCTGGTTTCCTGCTGAAAGCACATCAATAAAACTATTGAAAGAAAAAAATTACCTAGATAGCTTCAAGGAGTACTTCCTGTTATCAGTAGTGACGTGGTGCTTCAGTGTTTTATCTCATGTCATGCTGAACAGTTTAGAAGGGTTTCAAAGTGAGCCTAAGGCAACAATTCCACTCAAATAATTTTAAAGATGTAAATTAGCAATATCATAGCTCCAAACATGACAACCAGGATTGAACAGAAAGAGGTTAAGCTATTCTGTTAGGGAAAAACCTGCTTTGCCATTTTTCTATGTATAATTATGTATCTATTTACATTTTTGTAATAGATAAATGCCTTAAGGAAAAGGCCTAGCTTTCCCCTAGTAATTAAATTTAGGATCATTGGATTTAACAGCCTACAGTAAGGTATGCTAAGGAATATCAATATACCTTTTCATAACATTTCTGAAGTAATAATCTACCACATTACTCTACTGGGGTTTTTGTTCTAATTCTGTAATTCAGTATTGTCTCACTCTCATTCTGTGTAGGTCTTACAAAGCACTTTTCCCTGGTAGATCTGAGTGCTGTAGTAAGGAGGTCACTACCATTATCCCCATCTCAGAGAAGGTGAAACTGAGGTACACAGAGGTGGTAAGGTTTATCAAGTGTAGTGGATGAGCTACTGCCATGAGCTGCAGGGAAATTGAGATTTCAGTTTGAATTCAGTGCTATTGGATTTCCCAGCATTTTATCTGGCCTATGAGCAGATTTTGTCATATAGCACAATTTGATATGTGTGGATATTCTGAGGAAAGGAGCGAATTGTCAGAGAGCTTCATCTCTTGTAAGATGTGGGTTGTCTCAGCCTTGAAGAGTTTTCTGTGTTACCCCATCCAGGAGTTGAGAGATAGCCTCTCTCTCAGAACTTTTATGTCTTTCAGCAAAGTTGGTTTCACAGCTCTTGTCTTCCAAAAAAACACAATGTCACAGACCCTCTGTGATCCCAAGAAAGTACAGTGGTGCCAGAGAAAAAAGCACAGCTTCATTTAAAAAGACCAATAAAGTGCTGTTTTCTCCCCTGCTGCTGGGAAGGCTGGGGATGAACTTTAGACATGATGATGGAAAATCCTTGTTGCTTTGTGAGACCAATATTAATATAGTCAATAAAGTAAAAGGAATTAATTCCCAAACTCTGATGCCTAGGATTCGGGAGTTGTCACTGCTATTTACTAATCTCTCAGCTAAATTTTAAATTACTTTTCTCACTCTTGTCAGAGGAAGAGTTCACTTGTAAAAGTGTACAAAACATTATTTTAATGGCTGAAGAGGCTGCTTTCAGATGTTTGCTGTCCTCCATTTTGAAGTTTTTCATAGAAATAGAATTATATTGAGAGATCAGCAATCAAATACCCAAGGTTAACTGTTCCTACCTGGCACTAAGACAAACACTTCAAGTGTAAGTGGTCAGGTTGAGAGGTGTTAAGGCCAGCAAGTACCATGCAGTCACTAGATGGCACTCCACAATATGCAGACATTTATTTTTCTGCAATGCCTTCCTTAAAAGTGAGTTTTCTTTTCTGAGTGCGTGGTTTTGTTCTGTTTTATCCTCTAAACTCATTGTAAGGAAAGAAATTAACTAAAAGATAAAATTTCAGTTATATAGGGAGACTGAATAAAAATATAACAAATAACCCAGGAGATGCTGAGCAGCAGAAGATCAGTGGCTTATTATATGTTTGAATGTACACAACCAACTTGTACATGTGCAGGCTTTGGCAATTATGTCAAACAAACTCGGAAAAAAAGCTCTAATTCATAAGGCAAACTGCAATAATTTGGCTTTGATTGGTAATATGAACTTGAGTACTTTGGGAAAAGAAGAATGAAAATCTCATTCTTTCCCTTATAGTGTATTATTTTTCATTATTTCAATACTATGCATAGAGCTTAGGACTAAGCTGCAGTGCGTCATTCCCACATCCCAGCACCCAACCCACTTCCCCTGAGCAATTTCTGAGTTCTTTTTAAGGCCATTCAAGGTTCACTAATGTATAATGGTCTGACATTAAATGAGCAGCTATTTTTTTTCACCAAGTAAGACTTCAGGTTAATATTGGTGAATAGATTTAACTTAAAAAAATTCTCTAGATGACTCCAAAGAGCTAATGAATAAATTAAGATTTTTTTGCTAAAGGAATGTGGTTTTTGAAAAATAATCTGTAATTGAGAAAATAAATTTTAAAAGTTTGTTGCTTAACTCCTTATTTAAACTGAAGCTTACTTCTGATTAAGGAGCTATACTGGAAACAAATGAATTCTATAAAAAAGAGGAAGTAATTTTCTGCCAATTTTGTCCCCTGAGCTGGTTCTCTTTGGGCCCCAGTTCTGGCTGAGGGAAATGTGCAGAAACTTGTAGCTGGCAGCATGGACATGCTTGTCTGTGTTTGTGTGTTTGTGTAGCAGGAGAGTTGGGCCATCCCTGCCAGGAGCAGCCTGTGACCTGTTGGCTCAGCCATACAGTGAAACCATAAATGCGCTGTATGGAGAGAGCTCTGCAGGCAGCAGTGGATGCAGAGGGGATGGATGTGGTTGGAAAGCAACATCCCTCATGGATTAGCTTTTTCTACAGGGCAGGAAGTGGAGTGACCCATACATATTGAAACATACCTGTGGGTTTACACGAGGCACATTTGTTTCAGATGTAGGCACAGTCCTGAAGGTTGTGAGCATCACAAAGGAGAAGTGGACTAAGGAGGAGGTAGTCCTAGAAGAGCTGCAGATATTCAAGGTAAGCATTAATAGGCACAGCATCAATTAAATATTATTCAGGGGACTTCGTGGCCCAAACTGGCTTTGTCTGTCTGGCTGTTTGTTTCCTGGAACTTGTTCAAGTTTCCAGAGGGACACTACGTAAATTTTTAAATGCCTTGGTATTCTTTGGGCAAGTCAATTGAAAAATGTCCAAAACCAAACAGACCGTGATTTTTCAAACCCATACAAAGTCTCTTTTAGCCTGCTTTGTTCTAATTTGAAATCTTTATGTGAGCCCACATTTTTTATTATTTATACATATTAAAGTAGTAGTATTGTATTTTTAATGTAAAATTTTCTATGGTCCAGTTGTCACTGCCAGTATTCTAGGTAAAATCAAATTTTTAAAAGAAAAACACACAAAATTCCATGAGTGCAGTGAAATCCTTTAAAATAACATCATTGGGAATTGAAAACATAAGGAAAATAAAAAAGAAGTTAGTTTTGATTATCAGTGTGTTTAATTTATTGGTGAAGGCTGACTCAGTATTTTTGACCATTTTGATTTGGTTATTCTGTAACTAGAACCCTTCTAACACCAATGACTTCTTCATAAATATAGCTTGTAAAATGCCCAAGATTCTTTTTGTTGCACAGGCACAATTTCTGATTAACTTCAGTGCTGGTAAAGGAGCTGACATCAACATACTTTTACATCAGAAACATGGAAACTTTGTCTTCCCTACTGATTTTCTTTTCCATTTATTAGTTTCTTCTTAGTTCTTTGCATTCTTGCTTTGCTTTCTTCTCATGCTGCACAGCTCTTCTTCAGTTTTCACTTTGCTTTTCCATCAAAGTTCATCTGCAACCTTGGCATTTTGATTACTTTCTCACTTATCCTCTTTCCTATGCGCTGTACAGCCCAAATTGTTGTCCATACTGAACAAATGAATTTGGGATTTTTCTGAGTGTACCAGCAATTATTTCAAGGTGTTCATTCCTTCATATGCCTTTTGATATGTCATGTGAGTGATGAAACTTTGATTTAAAGGATCTCTATGTCTTCTTCCCACTGTCTTGGACACCAATTATAAACATCACTCTGAAAATACCAGGATTATTCAGTGGCCTGCCAAATAATGAGCAGTTCCAGTATGTGCACCAATTTGCTGCATTCTTAAAACATAACGTCAAGGGAAAATATGCCATATCATATTTAAAACAAAAAAGAGGTCATTTTTTCCCTACTCAGCAGACATTCCTTCAGATTTTTATTGGTAACATTTATAACTGCTACCTCTATGTTTTTGAATCCAGAAAATTGAAGGAGGTAATGGCTGAAAAAACATGCTTTATTTCCTCAAGCTGCATTAATATTAAACAATAGACTTAGATTAATCTTCTGTTGGGTGATAGATAATACCCTTAGCTTTGTGCTGTTCTTACATCAGTCACAGGCAAAAATTTCAGTGTCTCTCATAGCCATGAAATACATCCTGGTGCAGAGATCTGTCTATATATCCCTTAAATGGCAACTAAGCCATTCAAATAGTGCTTAATATGAACTAAGGTTGATGTGAAAGCTCATTGCCCAGGATGGGGTAGATAGCAAACTCTGAGAACTAAAGCTAATTCTCTCCTTCCACCTGGGGAAACTTATGGGAGTTATTTTTGGAAACATGAATTTCTTGATTTTCTGTTGTTTGGTTTTTTTCATATTTGTTTAAACCATGCAAATAAACCAGTAATTTTATTGACTTATTACATGTTAAGTTTTGCTCTCTTTTTCACTAAGAGCAGGGAATTGGTAAACTAATACATCTTGCTGTTTTATTTTTCAGCATCCTTCATTTATTTCAACCATGGAGATTTCTCAGAAACAGGTAATCATAATTTTGTTTAACTGCTGGAGGAATATGTGGTATACTGAACACCTATTTGCCTGTTGCTTGGGGGCCAAGCTTTCCATGGATGGCTCTTAAAATGTAACTGGAAGGAAGGAGATATGTTTGAAATTGTTTGCCTGCCTAATTCCTATTTGCTTACAAACAGTAATTTGTGTACCCAGGCTGGTAATTACTCAGGGAAACAAACCTTTAGTCATATGGTAGTGGGATTTGTAAGTGAAGCCAATGCACATTCTTTTTCCAGCCTCCAGAAATACTTGTCTCTTTACAATCTAGCAATAAATTATTATTACGATTTTTGTTTTTATTTTTATTAGTAGTCAGGAGAGATCAGGGCCTCACTGTGCTAAAATTTGTATGCACACAACCAGTCCCCCTCCTCTAAAATTGCAGCCTGAATCTGGGTGGTCCAACCCTGGCAGCGCAGGGGCCGGTCCCAGCGCGGTATCTCCTGATGGGAAGCGGTTTTATGGCAGCTCCAAGCTCTGGGATGGCTCCGTGCATGTTCAGGAGGCAGCGTGACACCAGAGCCACCCCTCCCTGACCCGCAGGAGTGGCCAGAGCAGCTCTGGCACCACGCAGCTCACTCACATGGGAGGAGGTGTTTTGCCTTTCAGGCACGTACAGCACAGCTGGGTCCCATCTCCCATGAAAAAAGGTGGCAGGCCAGATGGAAGTGCTGCATGAGCCAGCTCCAGCTTGGACCACCCTTGGCTCCAGAGGCAATCCACTCACGTTGGGGAGAGGGGAGTAACATTATCCTGTCCTACCTCAGGATCAGATGCAGAACATGAAGTTTATTCACAAAAGGTCACCCCTAGTTCCCAGATTGTTAACATCATGGCTGTCCAGCCCCTTGTTTTTAAATGTGTTACTAAGCCATTCTTTCTGTGATTTGCTTCTGATCTTTTACAACAGCACACATCTAAAGGTGTGAGGGTGTTGAGTGCTGGTGTCTTTCCAGGACTGCAGTCCCTTTTCTTCTCAGCTGTGTTGCTGGGATGGATGGGCAGTGGCCAGTTCACACTGAGCCCTGAGAAACATTTTACACTACAAAGAATTTTCCCCTTGTTTTACAAAATCTGGGATAAGGTTAAAAGTCTGCAAGTGTGACACTGAAGAAGGGAACTTTTTACACTGGCTACTTGGAGAACACTCCTAATTAATTCGTTTTGCCTGATTTGCAGCAACAATTGTACATTGGTTCCAGGGATGGATTGGTTCAGCTCTCTCTGCACAGATGTCACACGTATGGGAAGGCTTGTGCAGACTGCTGCCTTGCCAGAGACCCATACTGTGCCTGGGATGGAAACTCTTGTTCCAGATATGCCCCCACTTCTAAAAGGTAGGAAAAAAACACGATGTGCTGTAAAAGATCTTGCTGCTTGCAAGAATTTTAGATGTTCCAATTCATAACTTGTTGCCTTTTTACTTAGCATATCATTTGCCTTAAAATGTGATCATACTCTGGTCGTGTTTCACATTTCTGCTCGAAGAGCTGTGAAGACAACATAGCTTTGTTTAAGTGTGTGTGACAGTAACTTGGCTACTGCAGCTAGCATCATAAATCCATCACTTTCCTTTTTTATGCTGAATGCTTTAAGACACAAGTTGCTCAGATGGAGGGCCAGGTTGTAGCTAACTCTGCCCAAGAGGCAAGAGCCTCTCTTAAGCTTCTGACTTTTTCATAGTAGTTAGAAAGCAGAGTTTAATGTAGCATCCCAGAGTGGTCAATGATAAAATATATTTAATTCCCTGACCTAACCCAACAATTGTATTTGTGGTCTAGCCATGAGAGGGAGACAGAGCTTTAAGTACCATGATTTGACCACATTGGCAGCAGTCTTTCCACAGTGAAAGAAGCTTCATATGAATTTTCTGTACCCACCAGCCAGGACAGGACCTTGGGTCTGAATGGAGGGAGAGCACACTGCAGGGTCTAGCAGTGCAGTGCTAAGCTGCTGGATGTGTATCCTGAAGTTTTTGGCTGATTTAGCTGGAGCCAGCGTCCTGCACAGCCTCTTCATTCCCCTTTGGACAAAGTCCTCCTGACAGTAATTCTTGCAGTGGGGATGCAGTTTGAGCTCAGCCTCTGGACTTAGGGGTCACTGGGTTGGGTCCTGAGCCACTGAAGTTAATGACTCATAAGTTATCATTTCACGGTGTCAAGAAAGTTTATGTGTTCTCCCTCATAGCCAAAGCAAACTAAATTCAGAGAAGCATAAAGGAAAGGAGAAAAGCAAGTGTTCAGGCTCACTGCAAAGTCAGTGACACATGAGTCTTGCTGAAGTCTGGGGTGGGCTGGGACATGGAGATCGATGGTCCATGCTTTTCAACAGATGTGCAGCTTGGAGGGAAGGCCAAAAGTCTGTGTCTCCAAAACAAAGGATGGGTGACTGGCCCTGGGAATCCTGCAGTAGATCAGTTACTTGAATGTTTTCCTTCTGTGCTGAAGGTTGTGCTTCCAGCATGTCTACAGCTTTTGCCTCGTGGACAGATCAGCCTTGGCAACCTGCTCTCCTTCCAAGGTGTTGCTCTGTGCACAGGAGGTCCCACTGCTGCTGCTTGTGAGGAAAGAACAGCTTCTTTCCTGGGTCTCCAATTCTTCTTCTGTAAAACTGAAAAAGTTTCTATTTTTTCCATAGCTCTTGTGAGATAAATGCAATCATACACAGAGGAAGAGTTTACTTTCTTTTTAGTGCTATTACACTGAAATGACAGTAAATCATGGTGAATTCATGTAACACACCCAGAGATTGGCAGGCAGGTCTCAGACCATTGCCTTATGTTCTTCCGTCTGTAGAGATGAAAGATAACTAGATTTGTCAATTGTTTGTTAACAAACTAAAATACAGGCTCTTCTCTCTTCATTTTAATAATTAGTTTATTAGTCAGTATTACGTTGGGCTAATACTGAGCTTTATTTGGAATATCACCTCTTGAACTTCAGATCTTTTTCATGATCTACAACATGGAATGTTTTTAAGTGTTGGCATCACAGTCCACCCCACCATTAGACATTTGCTCCTAAAGCAAGTTTAGATGCTCTCTGTCACTGTATTGTACACTCTTTATTTTAGGCAGATTTCTTCTCTCGCTTTTTCCCAGTGGTTTTCCGAAATCACAGGCTCTTCTCTTGATGTCAGTTACACAAATCTCTCTAGGCCACATGCTGCTTTGAGGGTGACTGGTTTTAGTTAAGACTGTAATTGTCAGCAGTAGGATGGGAGCAATGCAAGTCCACATCTGCTGAGCTCCTCTGTATTTTGTTGTTGCATTCCAGCAATTATGTCTGAAGTGTTACAAGTTTGCATGCTCTTCCCATAGGCGAGCCAGAAGGCAGGATGTCAAGTATGGAGACCCAGTTGCACAGTGCTGGGATGTGGAAGACAGTGAGTATTTTTCACCTTTCTTGCTCTTTTGTCGCTTTGGCAGCAGATTTTGCTGTGAGGGTCTCTGTCGGCAAAAACTTGCTAAGCTCTACAGAACAGTTGTCTTTGCCACACTTCATGTCCATTATCCCTCCCACAGTTAAATTTTCAGAGCTGGAGCTGGTAAGGGACAGCCAGCATAGGATGTCACCCTTGCATCCCTTATGGGCAGCCCTCCCCAGCACTCATACCAGGCAGGGAGACACCAAAACATTACACACATCCTTGAAAGTAGCTGATGGGGTGTGCATGATGTTCCATCCAGAAACAGGGCAGCAAATCCCACAAAGGAAGCCTGCAGGATTGGGCAGGGAACATGCCATCTCTCTGCCACTTGACACAGGTCCCAAGGCTGAGCTGCAGCTGCCAAACCAGCCCCTTCCCCTTCCCACAGCTACTTAAATACTCCTGTTATTAACAAGAACCTATCCCCTTCTCCCTGCCCGCTTCCCCCTCCCTTTCCCACACCCTCTTTTCAGATGCCAAAGGGTCTGGCTGCTCCTCTGGCATCTGCAGCCCTTCTCTCTCAGTGAGCACTGTCAGTATGAAACCCTGCGGTTACACAGCAATCTCTGTGGCAGCATAAAATAAATGAATAGCATTCAAACCCAAGCGTGGCTTTGTCTGGGGTTCTTCTAGCTGCTTATTAAAGTGAACAATCCAGACAAAACAGTATTGATTGTATCACCACGTTGAACACTGGCTTTGGGACAAGCCATCCCTTCCCACTGATCTCTGGTTATTCCGTGCCGCTGCGGTGCTGGGTGCCTGCTGCAGACCTCAGTGGGAGGCAGTGCAGAAATCAGAGCTGCTTGCCAGGGGATCAAAGCCTGAAGTCTGTTGCACAGTCTAGAGGGCTCTGACTGTACATGTGTGCTTGCAGACATAGTTAAAAAGTCAGAGTAAGATCTCATTTCCATCAAAGTCAACGACAAAACTCCTGTTCATCCCAAGGGCCAGAATTTCCTTGCTTGCTGCTTGCTGTGACTCTCCAAACACTGATATCTGAGACTGTGCAAAGCTCAAGGTTATGAAACCCTAGCAGAAAGGCTGACAGTGTCACATTTTCCTGGAAGGATAAAGAGATACTGGAAGAGTGAGCTTTATTAGACAAATCTACAGTCTCACAGCACAGAAATTGGTATTAATTCTTTGCCTAACATAGTGCCATCAATAGCAATTTTGTCCACCTGGAGTGACTCCTGTGTGCCATAAACCCATAAAGCTGACCTTTATCACTCCAGGCTCTTGGGTTATTTAGGCCATTTGTGATAATTAGTAATATTATGGTCCCCAAACTTACTTAAATTTGGTGCTCTCTGTGTGAGGTTCTCTCCCAGAGACTGTGTTGGGTGAATGAAGTTTGGCTCTACCGAAATCTTTGTGGCACAGGGAAATAATGCAAAGAGCTTTAATTTCTATAAATCTCATGCAGGTACTTGTTATATTGAAAGCATGATCCAAAATTGTTTTAATTTTGACTTGGAACTAACTTCTGATTCAGGAGACACTGCTGCTTTCACCTTCATTTCTGTTGTTCACAGGACATAAGAAACAGCTTTAGTCTCTTGCTAAGGTAGATAAGACACAGATAAGACAGACTAGAAAGAAAAATGAAGATGCAGAGATTAGAAACTACTTGCTCAGATTTACAGAAGCCCAAGAAAGGATTTCAGATCTCCTCATGGCTCCTTCAGTATTTGTTCTGAAACATACTACAGAGCATTTCAAATTACACTGAAGGAGGGCAGTTAACTTCAGCCCTGTGACTCCTTTGGGTGAACAAACCAGACCATATAATCTAACTTCAGCAGGTTTGGCTCTGGCTTAGTAGTTGCATTACTTAAAGAAAAAAATACAGGACAGATTTTAAATTCCTCATAGGTGAAAGCCCCAACTTTAAAATGGAGCAAGCTCATGATACAGATTTTATTGACCTCCTTAAAAACCAGTTGCACTGAAGGAAGGTTAGCAGCCGCCTCTAAATCCTCATAGTTATAGTTTAAGCTAAAAGTTAAGTTTCCTTTTGCGTTTTTATAATTCACTCACTCTTATAGCATCTGTTCTGAATCAGGCTGTTTTCCCATTGCTTTAAAAAGCAGGTCAGGGTTAATCTCCTGTACCATGTTTGCTTTCCAGGCATTAGTCATGAAACTGCTGATGAAAAGGTGATTTTTGGCATTGAATTTAATTCAACTTTTCTGGAATGTACTCCTAAGTCCCAGCAAGCCTCTATTAGGTGGTATGTTCAGCGCTCTGGAGAAGAACATCGAGAAGAGGTAAGTTATAATCATCAAGGCAGGTTTCCTCCATAGAGAATTCAGCTGAGCATTGAGAGGCAGGAATTACTGGGACTAATCAGAGTTCTACTTTTCCCTGCCTCACCTTAGGTATCACATAGCATTCTGCTATCACCATTTGGGGCATGCAGTGGGAAAGAGAGAATCCATTTGCACTGTATCATAAGCAGATTTTGATATTTATTTTGACTTACTTGCTCATCCTATTAAAAAAAAATAAAAGGGGGATAATATAGATCAGTGATTAAAAGTCAAAGCTGTTTTGTCCAGTAATTAACACATTTGCTTCTGTAGGCAAAAGTATGTTCAAAACCCTATGTTTCAATAAAATCTCAGCTCTATTTAGTGTCTGATTGCTTTCCCTTACCATGTTAAGCAGTGTAGCTAAGAATTGCGTGTATGGTTTGCTGCTTCTCTCCATGTCTCCCCAGAGGATGAATGGTCTGTGTGGTTAAAAGGCTTTTTATTTGCTTTTTTTCTTGTTAGTGGAGTCTGAGATTTTTCTTAAATGGCACTCTGCACTGATGCAGAGAATTCAGATTAAGGATAGCTCCTTGCATCTGGTGTAGAAAGCAGTGAGACTTGTGAAAGCCCTTAATTCCTTTGGGATGCAGCTTTGGGGTCCTCACTGATGGAGAAGCTCTGGAGAAGCGTCCAGGTCACTGCAAACCCTCTGCACAATTTCCTGATGATTTCTCTCTAAGCTAGTGGCAAAGGGGCTCTCCAACATGACTAAAAGGTCAATATACTGGGACTAGTTTGCACTGGGTTTGTGAGTGAGTTTCAGACCTCAGGAGTTTTCATAGCCTTTCTCTTACATGAGTGATTTTGTGTCTGAGGCCAAGTCCTGCTGGGAAGGCAACCATGGCAACAGGGAAGGAGAAAGGAAATGAACTGCCCTTTCAAAGGATCCAGTCCCAGGTGCTAGATAAGCTTTTCTGTTAAATGTTCATCCAAGACAAAAATTAGTCTAAATGACAGGAACTATCAAACATACAACTGGTCTTCCACTCTCAGTGACAACTCATCCTATGAGACTTCCTGAGTGCAGAGAACATGCTGGTCCTTTCCAAAGTCTGGGGAGATGCAGGCCAGGGCAGGTGTCTGTGAGAGATGTGACTCATGGTAGTCACTCCTGAGTTGCAACCTCAGTTATGTTGTGGCCCAGAAAGCCAGAGTTAGGGGATACTTCTGCTTTTCTACCAGGTAAGACAAAAACCTACAAGGCTGTATATTAACTGTAGCACTCCAGTACTTTTAATTTATTCCCCTTCTCTTACACATGTTTTGGATTGACAAAACTTTCTCCCTCTGCTGGGGAAAAAAACGCTTAATTAATTTTTAGACAGGTGCATTAACACCAGAAGAAAGAGATTACTACTTTGAAATACTACCTGTAACCCCCATTATAGCCCATATGTGGAAATAAAAATATGCCTTCTGATCAGATGGCCACCCTTAGCCACAGGAGGTTGAAGTGCACACCCAGCTAGAAGTGTATAGGCATTTAAAGACCTTTGGTTGTTCATTTTACTGAAATGGAGTTACCTTTACCCTCCTGTGCAGGAGACTCTGTGCTCACATTCCTTAGGGCAGCAGTTTGTAAATGCATTCACATGCTTGATCAGGGAAACAAATAAAGTACTTTCTTAATTCTTACCATGTGTTTAAGACTTATTTTAAAGTAAATTTAAGCAGATAGTTAACAGGTTTTTGACTTGGGGGTCAGGGGGACAGGGGGTGTTTGTTCTTGTTTGTTTGTTTTTTTTTTTTTTTTTTTTTTTTTTTTTCCTGAATGAGAAGCTATGTCAAGTTTTGAGAAGACTTGATAATTTTAAAAATAATGTATTGCAACTATACCATGAACTACAAACTTTGCATAAATGAGCAAGTTCCCTGTGAAGAATGTAATATTTCTATATCATAAGAGATTACCCTTTCAAGACTTAAAAGCCTCTTTTGAAGGTCTGCTTTTGAGTCTTTATCTGTGTCAATTTAAGGAAAAAAGATATTATCAGTTGATTTTCTCATAAATCACAGGTTCAGCTAGGCCTCTGAAGGTCATGGAACCAAGCTCAAGCTGCCTTTCTTGTTTGATTGTAGAACAAACTTCAGGTCAAACCAACTTTTGAGCAAATTTATGGCATGCTAATGTGCATAGCATAGCTTAAATTAAGGCTATACTCTCTCTTGACACACTTTGTATTTCCAAAAGATTTGTTGTGGCAGTGGCCTGGCCCCTCCTACTTGTTCTGAGCCAAATGCCACTTACCCTGGCCTGTTGATGTTCAGTACAGCGGGACTGCCCAGCATGCCAAGGATGTGCACGTTGGGAGGGATTTAGGGATTGTGTGCACATGTGTGGTGGCATTAGAAGCCCCAGCAAGCACACAAAATTCATCTTTGCACATTAACAGCAATGTTTACTGGGTTTGCTCTGTGTAAACAGTCTGACATCTGTTTGCATGAGAAAAGTAAATCTTTCCTGAAAGGCTGGATTAACCTCTGAGGCAAATTTAGTAGAAAATTTGAAGGAGAAATATGCACAGATTTTCTACAATATGAATGCTAAAAGTAGGCAAAGAACTTTTTGCCACATGTTGTGCCTAAAGCTACAGCAGTGTCTTTGTGATCTAGTTTTGGTAAAAATCAACTCTTGGGGTGGTTTTAGGTGTTTTTTTAGGTTGGGGTTTTGGGGTTTTTTTTGGTTGGTTTTTATTTTTTCAGTCTGAAGATAATAGCCTATAGAAATGCATATGCACACATTGATGATTAGAGTATCAGTTCACTTAATGACAGTGTATAGATACTAGTTTTGTTTGAAGCTTGCCAGAAGATTCTAATAATAACAATTTCTAGTATTTTGACCCAGCTTAATTTCAGGATCGTAAGAAACTGAACTCCTGAACAATCTAAATTTGCATATATTGTGTCGGTAGATACCATTTTTAGAAGAAACAGAAAAAATAAGCTCTTTGTTCACTTTTTAAAAGAACTATATTCATGTAGAGGTTACATGTTTTAAAATGCATAAAGTAAAAATTCCTAATTTCATTTATGCATCCCTAAATGATTGATCAGGTCTGTAGAGATGCTGAGCAATCACTCCTCCTACTTGATGAAATAAGGGTGAAATGGTTAAAATGTTAATCCCTTAATAATTTGCAGAACCAGAAATTGAGGTTTCCAGGCTTTCTAACTTGACTTACCAGTGAAAATGAGTTCATCAGCATAAAAACCTGATTGGAGACCTTCCTAGAAAATCCAAAGAGCAGAGTGATTGACTTTATATTCAAAGTATTTCAGTTTGACAAAAATACCATATGTGACAGAAACAGTGAGGTCATATTTAATGTATAGCTTGATCTTTGCTCAACCAATGCATTACCATAATTTTTCCCATTACAATTATATTTTCTGCTCTCTCTGTCTCCCTTCCTGCAGCAGATTTCTCAAATAACACTGTGCATTCTTTTAGTGCATGTCTCAGCAGTGTAACTTATTGTGATGACGATACCATGCTTTGCAAATGACTCCACACACCTGGAACTTAGGTTACGGACTTTTAGTTCCAGGGCTGGAACTGTAATGTCTCAGCAAGTCTTTAAACTTGGCTTTACCAAGAGATGGCTTTGCACTGTCCCAGACATGCACTGCAGCTTCCTGAGGGAAGGGAAAGGGCAAAATCCAGACTAGATGGGAAGCATTTGGCCCAGCAGGATGTCCCCGACATTTCACCCTTAAGGTCATGGTTCAGAATGTGACTTCCAGGCAGAGCAACCTGTGGGGAGGGACAGGATCTCCTGTGGTACAGAAGCTGTCACCAGGTCATTTTGCTGCCAGTGGGAGTACATTTCCCTGTAGTTTAGGGCTGTTCTAAGGTCAGGAGTCAAATATCTAGTGCTTTTGTGGTTAGTGTTGCTCACGCAATTGATCATGTTTGTTCCTGTGCGTGCAGCTTTAGTCACTGGGATGACGGAGAGTGTTTCAGTGCCTGGAGTTCATAAAAAACTCTGGGGACGTCATCTGTTCATAGTGTCTTGAACTGCTGAAGCTCTCTGAAGCTTTAAACAGATACTAGTTATTTCTCAAAAAAAGGTCCTGTGGTTTTTTATGTATATAATAAGTGTCAGGACTGCAAAAAGCAAATCCGTGGCTCCCTACAAAGGCATTAGTTTTGGTGTCTCAGTGCTCTGAAAAGCATCAGCCCCTCTGCTTTAGGCTGCACTTCACCCTGAGTCTCTGTGGCTCCTGATCTGCCAAGCTGCCACCACAGCAGCAGGGGACAGAACAAACCATATGGTTTAAAGTGACAGAATAGGTGCAGATCACTTTTAACTTTCTGCTCTGCTCATACCTGGCGGCAAAAATAAATTCACCAAGATTCATGGGGACATTCCAGTTTCTCCTTCAGCAGTTCTCACCCTTTCCACATTCCTGCCCCACAGCCCAGACTGTGTTTTCCTCATGGACCAAACTTAGGGATCATCTGGTATTTTGGTACTGTGGACCCACTTTTGGGCAGGACATTTTGCAAGGCACAACATTGTGACCTAGCTCCCCCATCAGAGCAAGGAGATGTTTCATTCCATATTTTAGGCATTTTTTTCAGTTTATCCAAGACATAAGTTTCCATATCTTTTTGCATCTGGAGGTTTTTGCGTCATGATGACAACTTCCTTTATTACAAGCATCTGGTCTAGCAGTATCTTAAGAAAAAAGGCCAAGTTTCAGTGCTAGCCCTGAAATCTAAGACTTGGGTGATGGCTGAGTAAGGCAGAGGACACACAGCAAGGACTGAATTTCCAGTAGTACCTTCTATCAGGGGAGTGTAATTCGGTATTTGAATCTTTAGTGTAGTGTCATGCTATGACCAGGGAAGCCTCCACACTTTAGGTCAATAAGGAAGAAGGTCAAGAGAGTTGGGAAAAAAAAAAAAAAGAGATTAATTCTGCAGTCTAAGGACTACTTATAGTTCTCATGCTTTCATTCTTTTATTTTACTATATAACTCATTGACTTTTTTTTTTCTAAATACTTTGAGTGTCTTAAGTAAGACCAATATTTTTTACAGTTTCATGGAGGAAGAGGAGAAGTAACTAAGTGACATTTCTGATTTGATTTGGATATATTGGAGGAGTGATAGGAATGGAGGAGGTTAAAGTTTAGTCTCAGAGTAAGAAGTAAACTTCACCTTGAAACCAATAGGAATCATGCGTTTCCATAATGACATTGTACCAGCAACGCGTTCCTCATTTTTCCTGAGGCTGTTGGTAAATAAAAAAAGATGTTAAAAAAATTAACTCTACAGCTGTGTTGTAGCTAAATTGTTATTTTCCCATACAAGAGAAACAGTCATGTGTAACAATAATGTCAGAAAAACCCTAGAGTGATCTTTATTTCCAGTCAAATGATGAGGATGAAAAAGAGAACAATAGAAAAACAAAGATGAATGTGAATTCTCTGCAAATGTTCCTCATTTTCTTTTCTCTTTCTCTCAATTTGTTCAGGGGTTGCAGCTAACCCATGATTAGTCCAGCTTTACCTCTAACATTTTTTCACATGTTGATTAATGAGGAAAGGCAGGCTTTGAAGCCACTTTCCTCTCCCAGACAGGTGCAGTGTTTTAACTGTGAAAGAGTTGACATGTGAATTATTTGTACGAGGGAGCTATCTAAACACATCATTAGCAAAGGACAAAAAGCATTCACCTAACCTGGTGCCACAGCACTTTTGAATCCTTGGTTGTTTTCCAGCTTACTGATTGTTTAAAGATTTGCCATCATTATTGACAATATTTATTTTTTCCTCATTGTTAAATTCAGGTTGTGAAAATCAAATGTTAGATTTGCATGGGGATCTTTTCCCATTGTCACACATTGCCAGTATCTATGGCATGTGCCATAATTCAGGTAGTGTAATTTTTGGAAAACTTCTGTGCTTATCATGAAGGATGAAAGTACAGTTTGTTGATATGATCTTGTCAAAAATCTGTTCCTGTTTCACTAAGAAAAGAAACCTATTGGTAATCAATTGCTTTGGTTTTTGTGATTTTTAAGTTGTTTCCTATGGAACAAAACGATGTCTCTCATGTTAAAGTTTTATTGTATGCTCAAATTTAAGGACATGTCAGCAAGCTTTTATGAATTTAAGCCTGTGTAGTTCTGAATGCTAAATCCTATTTAGAAATATTTTAGAAGAGTTACTGATTTTGACATGGTGGGGGGTGAAACAGTGAATCCACAGTTAACAAAATACAATTTCTTATATCTAAGTAGTTTTTTCACTTTCCTCAGAATTTAATAAAATACATTTTACATCTATAGGTCAGGAACCAAAGACCACATTAAACATTCAAGTGAAAGGTTAAAGATCTACTACCAAGTAATGAAATGCCAGGTGTTTATGAAACTCCAGAGCCCTGTGGGGAGGAAAGCAGAGAGGAAAGACAGGAGGAGTTCTGAACCTATGGGTAAAACAACATAAACAGGATACCAAAAAGAGAAGTGAGGGGGAAAGCAGTAATGAAGTGTTGCTCAATATGTGTGAAATCGGAGCCATAATTTTGTCCTGCCAGAGGATAAGAAAGGAATGAACAATGAAGGCACAGAAGAGGAGGTGACAGTCACCCTAAATCAACGTCCAAGGTTAACACAGGACACTGTGTAGGAGCACTGCTTCATTAAAAATAGGAGTCATGATGGGCTGGGATTAAGGGACATAACCTATTTAGACTTTTGCCGTTCTCTGCAGTATCCCAAGGTAGATAGGGGGACAGCTCCATCAGTTAACACATTTATGACTAAAAAGTGATGGCTGTTACACAAATGGCAAATAGTTATGAGTAGCAGGGTGCTGGATTTGGGGGTCCAGTGATCTTTTCGATTCTAGGTCTGCCATTATTCTGCCTTTCTTTCACTGAAAAGAGGCAAAGCCCTAGAGAGGGCACTTAGGACTGGCACCCAGCCAGCCAGAACAGCCAGCTGGAGCCCTTCCAAGTGTGGGAGGTGCACAGCTGTCAAGACGCTCTAGACTACAATACTGGCAGAGCCACTGGCAGGCAGATGCTACTGCTGTGATTGCATCAAGCCCCAAGCTCAAAGACATCAGTCCTGTTTTCACTCAGACAATGTGGGAACTTGCACAGTGCCTTATGAAACCCAAATGTCTGGAAGTTAGCTGCTTCTTCCCATGTTTTTCCCTCAGTTTCTCAAACTTGGATCTTCATGTTTACATGAAGCCTGGGCAGAAGAAAGGGATTTCCTCCTCGTGTTGCAAAATCCAGGCCTCCAAGCACTTCCACCTGGTGCCTGCTCCTGCTGCTCTCTGTGGAGCACAGCACCAAAGGAAACACCTGCTCTAGACATATTTCTGCCTAGAGATCCTTATTTGTAGATTCTTTTGTAAATTTTATGCTCCTGTTTTTTACTGTAAAAAAGGAATGTTTACTTGAAATGTCCCCAGCTGATCCAGCTGAGGACTAGTGCCCTGTGCTATGGGTTCTGCAAAGAAGAGCAGCCTTTTCTAGTTTGTCTCCCTGTTACCTTCTGTGCATGTGCTTGTGACTTGACCATCATTTCTTTGGTTTAAACTCAGTGTGGTAAATCAGAAGTAGCTTGTGCTCATGTAGCACCTGTTGTTAGGACAATCGATTTTCCAGGAATTTCCTGAAATTTGTATCATTTCACCCTCCGGGCACTGAGTAGATACGCTTATATACAGTTTACAAACAATGAAACTAAAGCTCCCAACACTAACAACTGGGGGCAGGAGCCAAAAAATACTTAGCCAGAGGAACAGGCAACCAGAGCTACAATCTGACCTGCTTTTGTAGCAGCTGATTTCTTGTGTCTGCTGCTCTTGTATCGGTGGCAGTACACAGGCCTATATCCATCCATCCATATGACTTGCCTGCATACCTGTCAAATCCATATGTTACTGAAGACTGTTACAGTTGAAGCAGTAGGAAAAAAAGAATCTCTGACTGGTGGTACTATATTTATATGTATTGTTTTTTCTGATGATCTCAATATGGTCCCTCAAGTTTTTTTAACAATTTCAAAGTCATTGTTATAGAAATTTAGAAAAGGGTAAAGCTACAAGCCCTGGAAGGTCATCTCATCCATCTCTTTGCTCCAAGAGACTCTATTATGATAAAGTACTAGTGAGTTAGAATCACAACAGATGGAGAATCATATGTATGTATAAATTTTTTCCCATGGAGTAGCAGAGGGAATCGTGTGCAGATTTTTTACATAAAGAAACAGTGTGTAGCTTACCCGCTGTGAATAAATCTAATTTAGTCATCTTTATGCCTCCCTGATCTTCATCCTCTGAAGTTTGCTGGAGGGTCAGATGTGTACTCTGGGAAATTTTGCAGATTCTGTGTTGGTTCTTTCTGCCCCCAGACCCCCCTTTCCCAAACTCACTACCCAGCCCTGAGCTGAAGTTTCCCCCTTGGTGGTGATGGCCCAGCGGAGCCGAGGCTGCCTCCAGCAGCAATCCAGGTCTGCGGTGCCGGCTGTGCTGCAGCCTCTGTGTGGCAGCAGAACACAGCACGCCTGGGAGGGAACAGCTTGGGACAAACCGGCATCATTTTCAAAGGAAATGCTGGTGTTGGATGTCGGGAGTTAGGGCTCTGCTTTCTACTTCCACCTCTGCTACTAATCTTTATATGGTCTTTGGCAAATCACTTACCTTCTGTGTTTCCCAGATGCAAAAATACTTAGGTGCCAGTACCTCATCCTGTTTTATGGTTTGGGTTTGGTTTGTTTGGTTCGGGTTAGGTATGCTTTTTTTGTTTTTTCTTTTTTGAGGAGGGATGCTATTTTAAAATTTATGTTATTTTAGAAATAATTTTCAGATTACCAGATACATACCTTATCTGACAGTGTTATTAGTCTAAGGTACAATTTACTTTTAACCTGTTAGACCCTGCATTTTTTTAAATATTTCCATTCTTAAATGAAATTACACCTCCATGCTGTCAGACTTCAGCTACCACTTGCAATCTTATTCTTTTGTTTGGGGTTTTTTATTCTTATTTTTCTTTAAGTTATTCTCCACAGATCTTAGCAATAAAAGAGCTGTTCTTTGTTGTATTCATCCAGCCTTATTGCCTGCTTTTAATCACATCTCAGTGAGTCAAAGCCAGGATCAACTTCCTTTTGTAAAACTTGGTTGAAGAAGATCAGAAGCACAGCATTTCACTGTAAAAATCAGTAGTAGTATTCATATTCATTGTAACAGGGCCTCAGCACTACAGATATATATAAGCACTCTGGTATTTTGGGTGTATTACAAATACCTCAAAAAGAGCAGTTAAAAAAAGATGAGATTTGTGGCAGTAAATAGCTCCCCTTCCTTGGAGAATGCTTCACTCACTGCACTGTGGTGTGATGAGTGCTGCTGTCTGTCCTGTCAGCTGTGCAGCATGTGTCCTTTGCTACTGCATGCTGAGTGTCCGTGATCCAGATGTTGCAGTTAGGAACAGGACTTGGGCTTTGGAGGAGCTGCTGGTGTCTGTCCCAGCTGCACTGTGGGGATGGGACAGGCCATGTGCCAGCCAGGCCTTGTCCTCACCTTGGCATAGCACTGACACACATTTCGTTCTGACAATGAGACTCACTCCTGTGTTCTTTTCTTGTCCACACCCACAGCTGAAGGCTGACGAAAGGATCATTAAAACGGAGCATGGGCTGCTGATCCGCAGCTTGCAGAGAAGGGATGCAGGAGCCTATTTTTGCAAAGCCCAGGAGCACACCTTTGTCCACACCATTGTGAAGCTGAATTTAAATGTCATCGAGAATGGACAGATGGAAAGCACTCAGAAAACTGAGGACGAGGAGGGCCGGGTGAGGGATTTGCTGACGGAGTCCCGGCTGAGGTACAAGGACTACATCCAGCTCGTCAGCAGCCCCAGCTTTAGCCTGGATGAGTACTGTGAACAGATGTGGCACCGGGAGAAGCGGCGGCAGCGGAACAAAGGTGGTGCCAAATGGAAGCATGTGCAGGAGATGAAGAAAAAGCGAAACCGAAGGCACCACGAGCCAGCCAGGCCACCATCGACGTAGTTTGTAAATGCTATTTAAAGGACATTTTCCATTAAAAAAAAATACTGTGTTCTGGTTTTGTGCATCTTGCCTATGAATTAGTACTGCTTCTTTTTGAAATCAGAAAACTTACATCTTACCATCACTATTAATCTGCGTGAGAATGTACAGTGGTATTCAATACCAAATGAGATGTTCCTTATTGGAGTGCCACAAACCAGGCAATAATTTCAAATGCATTCATTAAAAAATTGTACACTTTTAGCTAATTTCTGGGTAGCCTTAGACTGCCTGAGCTTTACTTCCTTCATGATTTTCACATAGAATTTAGTGTTTGTGTTCCTGTATTACCATTTGCTGCCACATTCCACCCCAGAGGTGGCTACATTTCAGGGGAAGGCAGATGTACTTCCAGTTCTTTGGCATCTTTCTGAATAAGAAGCATGGTAGAAATGTGTGACAGATCTGCAGAAATACCCACTAATTTACCCACTGGGCCTGTATACAGGCACACGGGTGGGGTTTGCTAGCGCATAGAGACACAGCAAAAAATCAAATTAAGTTTTGGCTTAGGGACAGCATTCATTCTCCCCATAAAAAAGAGAAAGCATAATCATGGTTTAAGAGAGGGGAATTATCGAGCGTTACTTGTTAATGTTTGAGTAGCCACCAGTTTGCAGTCCATCTGCTGAAATGAAGTGTTGACTCTAATTGAAATTGCCACCGAGATGCTTGGGAGTAAATTTCTGAATTGGTGCATGGGAGGTATGTGCACAAATCCTATTAACAAATAATGGGACTCCTGCCTGCACCTCTCCTATGTCTCTAAAGGTTTGACTCTGACTGTTTCTCTGGCCCTTTGCTAGCTTTGTTTTTTGCAGAGGAAAAGAAAATTAAAAGACAACAAGAAGGCAAAAATTAAAGACGATGAGGGAAATATGTAGTGGCTGAGACCAGTGCTCTTGACACGGAGCTGACATTCCTCAGATGTGTGTATTCTTTGGGATTTTTTCTCAAAGGTCTTATGTATTTTTAAGTTGAAAATTTGCATTGTTGGAATTAATACTTTTATTATAATTAAGTAAGAGATGTCCATGTGTAAATAAAACTTGTAAGGTAGAAATTTGCTGTATACCATAATTTCATTTGTAAAGTGTTTCTTGTTCCTTGGTTTATATTTTGAGTTTAATAATGTAAATTTTTACACATAAGCAAGAAATACTGGCCCCATCATTGTCTGTTTTACATCAATATTATTAAATTGATTTTATTACTGATATGCAGCAACAAACACAAGCTCAAAATCAGGCCTAGTGTCTCCTCTTGTGAGTCACAGCCCCCCTCTCCTCTCTTCCATCTAGCCTCCCTCCGTTTTGCCTTTCACGCCTTTTTGAGTGTGAAATGACAAATTAGCCACTTCCTCACATGGAAGATAGCTTTGATGGATACCAAAATGACAGACTTTACTTGTTTCTCATGCATTCTACAGATCTTGAGAGCAAAGTCTGTGGGAAACCCATGCAATTGATGTGCACCTCATTAAGGGACCAAAACTGTTGGCTCTGAAGCCCTTGTCCATGCTGGTGTTTGTGTGCGCATTCAGTCACAGATCTAAAATTGTGAAGGTCCAATTTGCATCGCTGTTCATTTCCTCTCTGTTGAAAGTCGGATATGGCAAAGTGTTTGTCAGATTTCAGAAAGGAATCTCAGCTTACCCACATTTCTTGTAAAACCCGAAAGCTGCATTTGCATGTGTTGTACAAAAGCCAGTGATACCATATGTCATTAATTTTAGATGCTTTTTGAATAGGAGATCTATGAGTTAATTAGGAGATATTAGATAGCATGCGTACAATGCTTTGATAGTGTAAAGCACTGAGTGCTAAATATTATAAAATACATCTGTGGGGAGGAGGGAATTTCTCAGCACAGGACCTTTAATCAGCAGAAAGACTGATGCTGAAGATACTAACCAGTTGTACAGTACTTTGAGAACATGCAGAGAACTTTTTGGCATTTTTGCTGCAAAATAATGTAGACCAGGCATTTCACAAGAGGCTCATCAATTTGGGTACCTTGATTTTAAGGTCAATTAAGACTACTTAGGGAAGGTATGGGGGGCTATTAAAATATTTCATATAAAGCACAGGGATACTTAATATTCTTGGCTGGATGATTATGCTGTCACCATACAGAACCTGCCTAGTTATTCCTTACTAGATTTTTATCAGTCCACAAGGTCCCATTTCTCTGGCTTGGGCATTAAGGAAATGAGTGGAACCACAGCAAGGCTGTGGAATGGCAGGCGGGCTGCATTCGCAGGCACTGGCAAAGGATCCACTCTTCTCATCAATGGTGACATGGTACTTCAGTTGACAACTCTCATCACATATTTGCCTACTTCATAAAAAAGCAAAGCAGGGTCTTTTGTTAAACTTTTTCTCCTCCATGAAAACTAAATCCTCTGATTTATGTTTAGGTATGATTGGGGGATTGTATTCTACAAATGAACCCCCCCCCACCCCGAACTGACTTTAGTAGAAATCTGGGATAACGGTCTCAGTACTGGGAACATTAGATTTCAATGGTTGAATTAAAATGTTATTGCTCTTAAAAACTACTTTCATTTCTTTTATTTCAAATGTTCTTGCAACAAGATTCTTCTTAAAGAAATGACCTCATGAGTTAGGTACAGTGGTAGCATAAAACCCAAATGAGATATAAGACCTCTTCATCATGGGAAATAAATTAAATATCCTCCAAACCAGTGTGTTGCATTGGGTTCATGCCACCCCAGGGAACATATTTAATAATCCCACATAGATAAAAGCCTGTGGTTTGCTACACTGGGTAAAATGAATGCTGTAGCTGGCAGGGGTAGCACATCTCATACAGTGCAGGTACTGCACATGCAAGGAAGCCAGAGGACCTTGGAGACCAAGGAATGAGAGGGACAGATTGAGAATCGCTACTGGAGCGATTTGTTAGGCAGGACTCAGCAATGCAAACCCAGGAATAGGAACAAGAGCAGGAGGAGCAGTGGGTCTCTTCATCAATCTGCAGTCCCAGAGGGAGGTTGGGAAGATGAGCTAGACCAGACACTGTAACAGAGGTGTATCCCCCACTTTTCAAAGAGGTTTCATCTTTTGTGTAATTTACAGGCTCAACTTGAAGTCTGCTTAAATTTCAATTTGATGATTTGAGGGTCAGCTGAGCTGCTGTGAGCTGTACTATGAGCCACAACAGGCCTGAACTTAAAATGAAACTAAGCCCTGCCTCTTTCAAGAGCACGATAAAAATTTAAATTGAATGAATTTTTGGTACAGAGTGGAGGAAAAGTGGCCTCCACATTAGTAACTAGCTTTTAAACAGATCCCTTAGTGCATTGATCCCAATGTCATGAGGTCCAACGAGGCCAAGTGCCAGGCCCTGCACTTCAGCCACAGAAAAGCCCTGCAGTGCTACAGGTGGGGTGGAGAGTTAGGAAGTGGAAAAGGACCTGGGGTGCTGGCCCAGTGTGGCTGAACGTGAGCCAGCACGTCCCCAGGTGGCCAAGGAGAGCCCCTGGCCTGTGTCAGGAATGGTGTGGCCAGCAGGAGCAGGGAAGAGATTCTTCCCCTGTGCTTGGCCCTGGTGAGGCCGCACATCGAGCGCTGTGTCCATATGTCCCCAGTTTGAAAAGGACATGGAGATGCTGGAGTGTGTCCAGCAAAGGGCAAGGCTTGTGAAGTGACTGGAGAACATCTTCTGGGGGATGACTGAGGGGGCTGCAAGCGTTTAATCTTGAGGAGACTCATGTGGGAACTCATCTGTCACCATAGCTCCTGGAAGGAGGGCGTAAGGAGGTGTGGGCCAGCCTTTGCTGCCATGCCTGCAGGGAGAGGATGGGACTAAATGGCCTTTAACTGAGACAGAGGTGATCCCAATCAGACATTAGAAAACATGGTTTTGCTGCCTGGGTGGTCAGGCATTGGAGTGGGCCTCGCAGAGAGGTGGTGGAGTTGCCATCCCTGGAGGTGTTTAGGAGCACCTGGATCTGGCACTGGGGGATGTGGTTTAGTGGTTCAAGGGTTACAAGGGCAGTGCTGGGCTGACAGCTGGGCTAAATGGTCTAAAAGGTCTCTTCCAATTCTATGATTCTAATCTTTGCTTCTATATTATATATTTATTTGAATAAGCATTCAACAGGGATTGCAGTTATTAATACATTATCTTTTTCTTCAACAAACCTTTCTGTTGACTGTACTTCAGCAACAGGTCAGTATTCAACTGAACCAAAGTGGTTTCAAGCAGATTCTTAGACTAGCCAACACAATGTGAGCTGTAATTATAAAAATGCTGAAAACTGATATAAGCTTTAAAGCCCAACAGGGCTCTAAACTTTGCAGCAATCTTGCAGTCAGTTAAAATAAAGCAGAAAATGGGATTAGCAGGAAAAGGAATAAAGTATTAACACTTACTCTGATAAACTGGTTCTGTTACTGGAAACCATTCCAAAAACAGGTGTGAATGTGTGTTCATGCCATAAGCAAATACTTTCCCCTCTAGGCAGTTAAGCTGCTTGAGGTATCTAAGTACCTGAGTACTTTCCAGTTCATATGTAGATTTTGTCCCCAGTTCTTATGTCATTCATAATGAAGTAATTAGGCTAAATGCAACAGATGTCCCCTGGTTCATATACTTTTGAGATCAGAAGATCCCTGTAGTTCAAATGGTTCAATTCGAACCATTATGGGTATTGATCTTCATTTAACATTTCAGATAATGAATAATTATTTGTTATCATTACTCATTGATCATGTAATCAGCCTGTGTCCCATAACAATGTCTCAATATATAATAACCGCTAATGGAAATTGAGTTTGCTGGCATTTTTTCATATGAGTGTATGTGTACAGGAGTGCATATACAAATGTCTTATTTTCTATTTATTTTGTAACAGAGGTTAATTTGCAAAAAGCAAGTGTGATTTCAAGAGTCAAGGTTCATCTCAGCCTCCATTGACAGAAGAGATTAAAATCTTTCTGGAACTGAACTGAAGCCTAAATACACTATAATCTATTTATAGTCTGGTAGTCAAATCACAAATCTATGTGTTGCTCTGTGGAGTATATTGGCCTGATTCTTCTTGCACCCATTTATAGATGAGACATGGAGGTCTAAGGAATTACATCTACATAAATGGAAAATTAAGCCCACATGTCTCTCTAATATATTCTGTTACATTTTATAAACTTTAAATGGTCTCTCTTGTAATATTTTACCATAGTGTTGCTTATGTTACCCTGAACTAGGCTGCTGTCATTAGCTGAAGTGTGACATTCTTTGCAGCTGTAATCCAGATTTGGAGGCTGGTAAAGTAAGTTCATTACAGTAGAAAAAATGAGGTCATTTGAAAACAGTTTAATTATTAAATTTACAAAACAGATTTATAAGATTTTATTTCCATATATCAAAATAGTAGTTATACTAGAATGTGTGAGAAACACCAGTATTTGTTTTCCTTTTCTGTGCAGGTAAGGATACATAAAAAATTGTAATCTTGAGAGTCTCACTTGCCAATGTGTGTCTGAAACAGCTGGTGTGACAGCTGTGGCAAGACTCATTTTTTACTTGCTTGATCTTTTCTTTTCCCAGTAAGCCCATTGTCTCTACCTTTCAGACTCTGGTCTAGCAGATAACCCCACTTTTACATGAGGAAGACTTTGGAATCAGGTGTTTTGTGACATATAAACACCCCTACACAGTCATGGCATCACAGTCAGCCTTCAGGTGAAGACTTTCCTTAGCATTAACTTTAGCATTCAGTTGCAGATGCAAACTAGACACTGTGAGGTAAATTGGAGACCAGATGGAGTTTTTGTTCACAAAGAAATTTTGGGACTGTTGCTGAGAGGTTTCTTTTCTCTTTTTGCTCATGTGGTTGCTGTGTAAAATTTAAAATTAAAGTATTTTGTGTTTAAAAGCATAAGACTTTCCACATGATATTAAAAAAAAAGCAAACCAAGAATTTCCAGGTGATTGGTTATTTTTTTTTAATATGGACTACTGGTCCAATGTCAATGCATTAATTCAGATAGTACAAGCCAAGAAAATAATGTGTCCAAACAGATGGCTGTGATATCTGTGATATCCCAGACACATCTCAGTTTTGGTGGTATTTCATATTCTTCTCCCTTCTCTCTGTGGTACAGAAGTGCTTTGGCTGGATTTTGGGATTTTTTTTTTTTTTTTTGGGGGCACAGAGGGAGGGCTGGAGTATTTTTTGTCAGTTTGATTTTTTTGGGAGGGCCTCTTTTGGTGGTCTAGGGTTTTCAGACTTTTTGAGGTTTTGGTTGGTTGGTTTTTGTTTGCACTGTTTTGTGTGTATATGTGTGTTTGGCTTGCTTTTGTGTTCTGCTCTTTTATTCTTTCATATTATTTCTCCTACTAAAAGGGACCATGCCCCAGGCCAGATGCTTTCTGGTGGTGTAATATATGACAAAACAGTAAGAGGAACAGAAGGCTTGGCAGGTATTTTGGTATGGAGACAGCACAGTCTATTTGCAAGACACAAAATCCTAAGGCTTTAATGACAATGCTGAGAGTTCAGAGACCATAGTGTGCTTTCCTGGTCTAAGTTGAAGCTGCAGTTAGATTTATAGAAGGTATATTTTTAATGTATTATTCTTTTTCCTTAAAATATTTTTTTTTAGTCTGCACTTTGAAACGTCTCTTTAGGGGAAAAAAAAAAAAATCCAAGCCAAACAGACTAAAAAAAATCCCCAGAAGCCGAAAGAGAAATCAGCATCAGAGGTTTCTCATATCCTCCTTCAGAGACTTCATGTACTTTTTTCCCAGGATGCTTTTTGTAGAAATTACTTGTAATAATCACATACTAAGACTGCCTGTGAACGTCTTGGCTGTAAAAACTGGATGCAAAGCATACGAGTCTCTGAAAATGCAAATTTAAAAATTGAAACGATATTATTTCCAAATATTTACATTATTTTTCGGTTTTGATGATGATGCATCTTCATTATGTCTTTCCCAGTGACAGTCATCTTGGCTGGGAAGAAAAGAAGAGATTGCAAAAACGTATGATCTCCAAATTATAAATTCCAAAATGAAAAGTCACATTAAATGGACTGTCTGCAAGGATTACGATTAATATCTCACTTTTGAATAAGAAAGACTGTATTTTCTCTTAAAGTGAAATTTATCACTCTGCCCAGCACAGGAGTTGTATGCCATTGGGCTTCTTTTTTAATTTGTAAGGCATGATTGGTTCTCAGGTTGATTTTGAGAGTTAGGGTGATTTTCACTCTGTAATACAACTATTTATGCAGCAATAAAACTGCAGTATCTATTTGTACATGTTGCAGCTCATTGAGTTGATATTATTACAGAAGTACAGCTTAAATAATCTACATTTTTACCAGGCCTGGTTTATTATGTATTTCAATTTTATATGCAAAGGTAACAAATGTATATTTCATTAGTACTATAATAGTCAGAAAAATCTGAGGTTTTTCCTCTTTTTTAAACTCATATAAAACTACCACATAAAACATAAGATTTCAGAGAAATAAAGTCCACAGCATGCTATGGAAATAGCCAGCGTGTTAGCCAGCAAGATTCAGTAATCTGAAGTGTCTTTCTTAGAAAGTCCTGACTTTCCTGAGTGAGGACTCACTGAGATTCACCACTGCACTGAGAATGTGTTTAAACCCAACAGAGTGAGTTTACAGACAGCTTAGAGAAACTGTGGGCTGCACAGTGGTTGATGCAGAGCAATATACTATTGGTAGCTCTATGCTTATTAATTTAAATTCAATAATAGCTTTTTAATGAATGCATTTCTATATGATTAGTAACAACCATTTTCCTTTGTGCTTTAAAGCACATTGTGCTTGACATTGTGCTTTAAAGTTACCCTCAAGCCAAATTGACCACCCATCCATCTTGGGCTGTCTCTGGAGCACCTTTGGCTCCAGAGTGTGATTGTCTCCCTCAAAGTGTTTTCAGGATGGAGGTAACTGGGGGATAACTTCATTTTTTTAGTGAGGCATTGCTGCATCTGTCCACAGTTACCAGGAGAAAGTAATTTTTTGAGAAAAAAGTATCTCTAGGCAGGAAAATAAATAGGCTGACTGGTCCACCTCCTGTTCTAGCCTTCAGCACAGCACCCTGTGTTTCAGGGGATTTATGGAAGGTTAAAGAGGCTAATTTGTTACCAGACGGTCAGCATGTTATTTCCAAGGACAGCCGCATCGCTGCTCTCAGGGATGCCTGTTTCCCAGTCCCATGCTGTGTCCATTAGACCACTGTGCTCCTGACCCTTTGCTGGGAAAGGTCTCAGGGTACTGCTGGCCTGAAAGCTGATGCCAAATCCCAACTGCGGCAGTAGCATTCTGCTCACCTCAATTCCACCTGCAGTTGCAATTGGATACGGCATTCTTCATTTCCGAGCCCGAACTCTCGTTTCTGTGTTACCAAACAGCTGCTGTGTTCCCCCTCCCTCCCCTGTGCTCCCCCACTCCCTCCCCGCAGGTGGCTGCAGTTGATAATGTCTCATGCAGGATCAATCTTGGTCCCATTGAAGTAAGTGGGAATTCTGCCAGCGTGTCCCAGATCTGGCTCTGCATCCAGCTGGTAAAGCACTTCCAGCTCCTGCAGAAGGGGTGCTCTGCTCAACCTGGCTGATTAGCCACGTTCATTAGCAGAGGCGGGTGTCAGAGGGAGAGAAAGAATGAGAGAAACCTTTCAGCTTCCTTCTGACACCACAGGCTCTGTGAGAGCGTAAATGCACCACTGGTTTGTGTGTGCTCAAGGAAACAAAAGCTAATTAAGCTGAAATCTGTCATTTTCTCTGTAAGAGTTTAGCAGGGTCAGACTTCAAGACAATTAGTAATGAGTCTCAGGAAGATGCACACAAGCTCTTCTGTAGCTGTTCAGAAACATTTTCAGTGCTGATTGGCTTCCTGAGCTCCCTCTGTTCCACATTTTTTCCACGTGTGATGCCTCTTTCCAGACCCTTGGAATCCAGGAGGGCTGTTAGCTGGGGAAATCTGTGCTTAAAGTAAGAGCTATGAGGTAAAATCCAGCCCTTCATGATTCAAATGGAGGGAAGTGCTCTGGGACGTGCTCACACACAAAGTCCATGTGTACTGTGAAAACAAGCTAACAGGCTCTTCATAATCATTTCTATTTCTGCAGTATAAAACATAGTTCAGGGGATACTTAGGGGTTCATATATTTTGCACCACTGTGTCCATGTAGTTTCTGTGCACAATGACAATGGATATGGTGTTGCAGAATGAGAATCTGCAGTTCCCAAGCACATTTCTGCAGGAATGCTCATCAAATACTGAACAGAAATGCACACCAGGGTAGACTGGACAATTTATGAATTGCTAATACACATTATCTCCTCCCTGGTTTTGCTTTAAATTCTTTATAACAATTTGTAACTGAATATATAAACGGAAAAAGTTAGCAAGCAGTTTTAAGAGTTGCTGGATGAAACTGAGGTGTTGTTAAGACAGGAAATGACAAATCTTGACTCTTTGGCCAAAGTTTGATTCTTTCCCTTGCAATAAAAGTGTTAATGGCTATCTTTCTTAACATATTCCAGTATTGCAATTACATTTCATTACAATTACATCTTCCAGTGTTAGGTGCATTTCCACATGAAGGAAGGAACAAGCTGCTTCTTCTCAGCTTCTCTCATGGTTAAGTGGAGTTTTTAACTTTCTCCCAAAAAACTTGTCTGTTGTTTTTTTTTTTTTCTTCATAAAGAAAACAACCATAAACACTCAGTGCTAGGAATGTATCTACTAACACGTGCTAGACTTGCTTGTCTGTGGATGGATCAATGTCAGGGATTTCAAGTTGAGCACAGGTATTGGCATGTGCAGCACTGAAACTTTTGTTTTAGCTTTGGACGTTGACAGCTTGGGCACATAGGACATTTTCAAACCACTCACATGGGAGTCATTGTCATTAAGGTTTATTAAGGAAACACAATGCTTTGTTATTAAATCAAAGTAATATGCATTTTGGGTCATGCTGCCATGTGGGGAAGATGGGTAGCAGAATGAAATTGTGGCTGTACTTTAAGGAAAAGGCCTCAGATGTCAACAGCAAAGGTAAACTGCTCCATTTCCCAAAGCACAGCAGTGGACTGAAGTTTTTTGATGAAAATTTTCCAGATTAGTAATAGGAAAGTTGTGGGAAACACTGTTAATTCTCCTTTAATGAAGAGAAGACTAGAAAATTTCTGTTTCTGATACAAGTCAGGTATTTGCTGCCAGGTCAGCAAATCGTAATTATATTCTCAAGAAATGTACTTTCACTAAAGTATGCTGCATGAAACAGGCTGAGCTGGCTTCAGCTGGGGCATATTGCATATTTCACTTCTTTTTTTTTTTTTTTTTTTTTTTTTTTTGTAAAAAGAAATATTAGGAGAACAGGAACAGGCAACAATCAACCGGCATCTGCATATTGTTTTCTTTGTATCTTTCTCTTCCACCTGGTAAGTATTTTTACTTCTTCTTATATTCTTCTCTTACTTGTTTCTGAGGAGATGTCATATTCTCACATGGGGGTATATTTCAATGTGCATTCCTGATCATAGGACTTAAAACACATTGAAGAGGCTAACAGTGTTTTCACTTAATACTATCTAAACTCCACTTTGTAGAGATGCCTTTACTTCAGGCATTCTTGATTCACTTGTGCATACTTCATCTTCCCTCCTTTTCCAGGTCACTAAAATGGCCTGTGAAGGTTGTCTTTGATAAATGAAAATGCTCTGGAGTTTGAGTGGTAGGAAGCACATGCTATTTTATGCACCGATGCAAATCCATTCTTTTCCTATTAAAAGAATTTTTTCATCATGAGTGTTCTTGTCCTTTTTCTCCACACACAACACTGAAACTTCTGGGTTTTATTTTGTAGCTTTTGTTGTTTGTGATATGTGTTCTGCTTTTGTTTAGACTGGAAGGAGACCTTTTTATTCATAACAGAATGTAGGATTATATTCACAAATAGAAGTTATTTGAACAAGGAAAACAATACTAAGAAACTGCCAGAATTTCAGACATAATACGAGAAGCTTGCTTTATGCAATGTGCAACCAGTTAAATGAAGCGACAGGAACTCGAAGACCAGGAAAGTAAGTATGGAAGGCAGCTGCATGTCCTATTCTATGTTGCATTGTGTCATACACCATGGTTTTTCAAAGGTGAATCTTTTCATTGGCATAATACATTTAATCACAAATTGGAACTTTTGCTGAGGCTCACATAAGCAATTACAATAACAGGAGCAGTTTTAGGAACATAGTGACAGCAATATATGTGTTCGGAAAGCTGAGAAGATTTAAGATTTACTGTTCTTGAACAGTGATTTGGTATGTGATACTTGCAGGGGAGAGAAATCCAAATTGTGGACCCTTGATCATAGCTTTTGGGGAACAATAAGGGATAATGTGATGCACTTTTAATGACAGATTCTAAAATAAATTAGGACAAGGTAAGTCCTAAACTAGCTGACTGACTAGGACTGTGTTGCAATGAGTGTCATAAGAATTAGTGTTTCAAGAGAGGCAGATTGGATAAAAAATTTTACACTGAAGTAAAAATTATATATTTTTTTCCTTTCTCTTTATAAAGAACTAATGGAAATTATAATGTGTTTTCTGGTTTGTATTATTTGGGGAAAATACATCTGTGAATGTGCCAAGTTTCTGTTCAAAATAAGATATACAGATGTTGAGTATTTGGCCTGTGTCTTTGTTGCAGAAGCACATTATTTGAAAGGAAAAAATAAAAATCTTTCAAAGACTTTTCTGAAATGCTGTTTTATAGACCATACACAAGGATCTTATTTTATTACAAAAGATATTCTATCAAAGGCTATTGGCAAAAGCCATCATTATCTGGCTGTGTCATTTGTAGCTTTACTTCCTATTGAAATATGGGATCCATCTGCTCACTGATCACAGGATAACAGCCGTCATTCCCACTTGCTTATCATAAATGATATATCTGAAAGTACCAGAAATGTGATGGAGTACAATCCTAACCCCTGGTCAGTTTCTTAAATCATTCATAGTTATCTTAATTTAGGCCAGGCTGATATGTGATATGTCTCCAGGATATTGACTGAATTCCAGCTTCGGTAAATTCAGTTTGATCCTCTTGAAATTTCCAAGGAATGCCTAAAATTTCTAGTCTCCTTTTTTTTTTTTTTTTTTTTATTGTAATAGCCTATTTGCACTGATGCTCCATTCTAGTGCTGTGTTGTTACCTGTGAATCTGGCTTGTGTTTTAGCTTACTGCTGTGCTGTAAAGACTGCTTTGTTTAATCTTAAAATGAATATGTCACAGAGTTTGAAGAATCATCACTATGAAATCTGGCACACTAAGCATCAAATCCATCACTAAACAGCTACATGGAAGTTGGTCACAGACTAAAAGAATTTGAATGTCACTGAAAAATGTAAATTATTTGTCTGCTGCCATGTTGATCTGTTCTCAAATTCCAAGATACCTGTATATAACATTTTCTAAATAAGAAAACTTTATTTAGAGTTTGGCCTGAAAATGTGGAATCAGCATCAAAAAGCTGGTCTTTTGCACTCTGATAGGTATGAGTGATGTAGCACACAGCCAGAATTCAAACTACAAGAATGAAAGTTTCCCAATCCCTGGTGTGTTTCACAGGTTATCTGAAACTGTCCTATAAATGGAACTCATTCTGCAGCCATTACCTCTCTGTCCCTCTCCCCAGCCACTTATCCAACCTTGTAAATATCCTAAACTCCCAGAATTTAAAATGGTGCTTTGAAGAATCTTTTGGATATACCTGTCACCAGTTTTGCTTCTGATAACTGCTATCAATACAGATTTATCTGTTCTGCTTAGCCAGAATTTTTATTCAAAGATTTTCACTCAAAAACCTTCTCCTGATGAACCCATTCCTGAGGTGCCAGTGGACATTATTTATGCATGAGTGACACAGAAATCTGCTGAGAATGGCCAAGTGCTGCTGCCTGTGGTTCTCTGTTAACTGCACGCAAGCAGTGATCTCTCAAACTCCATAACAAAATTGCCTAAATCACATGATGAGGACAAATGACTAAAGAAATGTCCTTTTATTATTCAAAATTCCTTCCAAATTAATTGTTTGAAGTGATTTAAGACAGCTTGCAAGATATAATACACCTGGAGCCCCTATCAGCTAAGAGAACATTCTTCCACCTGAAAGCAGTATGTGTCAGCAAAGTACAGAATTCTTTGTGCTACTGAGAGATTGCTGCTTGGTGCACTCATTTAACACATAATGCAGCACATGGGCCTGCTCATAAATTCATTTTGCTTGAAAATGGAAAAAAAAAGCCCCAGAGCTGCACATCTATTCCATGTGACTTGACCAAAGACACACTTGGGCTGCATAACTTTAGAATCCCATTTTGCTGTCTGACCTGTGCTAATAGAACTCTATTAAGTCAGTTGTCTTCTTGAAATCTTTTGACCTCTCCATGATTAGTTACGAGATGATGTAAGTGGCATTGAAGAAATGGGTTATAAGTCACAATCTGACATTATTCCTCACTAAGAAGCTTCTGCATCAGGAAATAGTTCAAATGAGGCAACTTCTCTCCTACCAGCATCAGAAAAGACTCGGGCAAATTTCAGCTGAACTTCAATCTGGAGTTAGAATTATTACTTCACAAATGTAGATACATCCAATTTTAGTTTAAAAGCTTCAAATTGAACCACCTAGCCAGAAAATTAAAAAAAAAAAAAAATTCATGCCAATTACTTAAAAATATTTGCTAACTATTTAAATTTGTGACTTCTCTGATAGAAGAATTTTTGAATGTGGTGTGTTTCATTGTTTCATTGTTTTATATGTCAAGGAGTCTAAAAATTAAACAGCTCCTGTGTTGCCTGGGATGAGTTGGGGAAGAAAATGACAAAAACTAAGCTCTCATTTGCTGATCAAAACATAGCTTACTCTGAAGCACTTTTTTGATGTGTTTGTTTATTTTTTCCTAAAATTGGTGATTTAGTATTGAGCACAGTATATTTCTATTTGCTTTGGAGTGCAAGAATAAGAATCCAGTGGAATGGTTTGTTGATTTACATTAAGACATTGCCACAAACTGTGAATTCAGCCCTTCCAGGGAGTCTGACTTCAAAGAAAAGATTTTCAGAACCATGGCATTAAAAAATTGCTAGCATGAACATGGGGATTTGACAGAAATACTTTCCTTTTTCTTATTTCCAGCTAGGAAAACATGGCTAAGCATCATTCCAACTCTTTGTGGGAACAGATGGTTTGTGATAGTGGAAGACTATTTCAGACTGAAATATGCTCACTTTTTTTTCCTTATCATTCTTATCGTTTTTGCCAACTGTCCTTCATTATAGTAATTTGTGTGCATATTTTCCATGGAGTCTTCTTTCAAAAACATAACCCAGACCTTTAACATTTTCAGTGCTTCTGTGCTGAATCAAATCAAACCTGGGTCAGCAAAGGAAAGATGCTTGTATTTTCTCTGTGTGCATTTTGCCACCCTGTTCATATCATTTTAAAAATCTAGTTAAATCCACACAGACTGGTTTCATTTGTGCATTTAACCTCTGCAAAGGTAAGACCAATAAAGATTATATCCAACTGTCACTGTGTTAGATCAAAATCTCAGGCTGAACACATGGTACAGAAAGGTTTGGGTATATAACCCTTGAATCTGGACTTGTGGAGTAGAATTTCTGCTCTTACTTGGTAAAAGATGTGACTGTCAACAGTGCAATTTTCTCAGCTTATGTAGCTATGAGTCTGGCATGGTGATATATCAGTACATATAAATAGAAAAAGACCAGGCTTTAGTGTGCACTCTTTCCAAATGTCCACCAGTAACAGTGAATAATTTAGTAATTAGACATGTCTTTATCCAATATAGAACGATTTCAGTAATTCCTTCTATACTTGCAGGGTAAATGGTGGCTGACAGAAGAAGCCTTTTTGTTGTTTGTTTTCTGTAGCATAGTATGGAATTGTAAAGTGCATTTCTAGTGAGTTCCTTTTACTAAACCCCTCAATTCTGGAGATGAAGAACAATGTCAGGATGAGTGGCTAATTATTGTAGTATGGCAATTCCTATGAGAATTAAAATCTCTTTTGAGTTAGTTATCAAAATAATTTTTAAATAAATCTTAAAAGGACACTTTTAAGTTTATTTAAATATCCCCCTTCTGCCTTCTTTACCAGCACTGTGACTATAATGACAATGAAAGAGAAAAAACTAAGAAAAAGAGTAGCTAAAAACATGGAAAGAGAAGAAAGACAAAAATATTTTTTGCTTAAGTTTGTTGGGTTTTGTTTTGGTTTTTTTTTTTCCCCTATGGTGGATTTTACCCTGGATTTCTGCTTTCTAGTAAGATTCTTGAGCAGGGAGGAATTGGTGGGGAAAGTACTAGAACTCAGTAAGTTACTCAGAAATACAATATTTCAGAGGAACAAATGGAAAATTCTGATTTCCAAAAGGAGTGAAATTTAATATTCATTATATTTATGTGTCATAATAAATAGCAAAATCTTTCCATTACTGATTCTATATGGCTTGTCAGGCTGATTTTTATAATGAGGGAAAGCTTCTTAGTCAAGGATAGTTAATCTCACTCACAGATTTTTTTTATAGATCACAGGCAGGGTTTTTTTTTCATAATTCATGTTATTAATGTAGATTCCATCTTCCACTGTGAACTTATACTAAGCTGAGTAACTATTTAGATAACCCTCAAAGGCAATATTTTCCTGCAGACATTTGACTATTATGGAATGAATCATTAAAGCAATTTACTTTAGTAAAAAGAAGAAAATAAAGGCTGTTTCTGAAAGAGAAAAAGTTTTCATTCCCATGCTGGTTCAGAATTTATTTGCCTATAATGATTCCATAACAACTTAACTGGTCCCATTCCATTCCTGATTCATCCAATAACTTCTTTGAAAGTTGGAAAGCTAATTGCAAAAGTGATTATTTATAATATCTGAGTGCTTTATTCAGGGGGCCCATTAAAAGTATAAACACTAGGGACAGAGAAAGGTTACAACTGTTTAATGAAAAGAAACATATGAAAGTTTTATACAAATATGACTCCTAGACTTGTTCAGATTTTAAATAAAAACTTCTAATGAAAATAATGTTTTCCTTCAGCGTATCCAGTATGCTCTACTCTAACCAAACCTGATTATTTTACTTCCAATATAGCTATTCCACTTTACTTGGCAGTGTTGTTGTCAAGATTTTCTTGTGGTATTCCCAAAATTAAATGTTTTCTTAAAGCCATGATGTTTAGTGAAGTAGTGAGAATTTCAGCTTAGACATTAAAAAAAAAAAAAGAAGGGCCTCAAAACAAACTACTTCATCTTCAAGTGATTTTTCTTTGGTTTGTGGTTTGGCCTTCTGTTTTTAAGGAATCTTACCACTGGTAAATCAATGTGGTGACTGTCTGGGATGAGAATATTTTACATTTGCACTGTTACCAATCTGCTTTTAGATGAATATGGCACCTCTGAGGGCCAGCAGGACAAGTGACATTCTACACCATCTGCTGTTCCCTTGGACAGACTGGATCATCCAGAAGTATTTTATTTATCACAGCCATGATTCATTTGTGAAATGATGAACTGTTTAAAAATGATGGGTTTTACTTTCATATGTTTCACTTTTTTCATGGTGTTTAAAAAGCCAAACCAAAACAACACTTAGGTTCTCATGCCAATTGTTCACAAAGAGATAGGCAACACTTTTGATTAGTTTTTTGTTGTTAAAATATGATATTTTGTTAAGACAGACAAGCCTTGCTATTCAGTTTCAAACCATTTCAATTTTAGTTTCACAAAAGAAGACTTTGGATGGAAAGAGAAATAAAGCAGAGGTCCGTTTAACCCTCCTTTCTTTCTGCATGTTGGTCTTATGCCTTAATGCACTGACACTGAGGAGGGACAAGACCTCAGCTTAATCCATCTGCAGCTGACAGACTTTGCATGTGTACAGAGCCAAAAAGATGATTTGGAAATCTGAATATTTCATATCCTATGCCCTATGTGTGCATTCAGCTCACAGTAACATTTGAAATCATCCTTTGGGACGAGATCATAAAAATTTAATTTCCAAAGTGTTGCTTTCATACAGCTTGAAGTTTTGCAGCTTCTGTGAAGCATTGTTTTCCTTTCTGATGTAGAATAAACTGTCATGAACAATGTCATGAGAGGCAATTCCAATATCCCATATAGACCCAATCCTGGATATTTCCTATCCCAACTGGAATAAATTGCATTTTAGGGTATTCAATGACTCTTAAGGTATTTTTATAGTGAATTAATATTTTCCTAATAGATACAAACATGCTAGTGCTGTTTACTACATTTTTCTTCAATTTAACTAGCACTCTAATTTTTATATCACTTGCTGTTCTAACCAAAGGCATTTCTCTCTTCTTTCCTTTGTTTCCCAGCCTTTGAACAATACAGAACCTGAGACACTGTATGAGCCAGTCATTATTTTATTTTGTGCCAGGTACCAGGGCCAGGTCTCTGCTGTGTCAATGGACAGAAGTGGGGGACATGTGAAGAGAATGAGAGAATAGAAACTTCTGTGGATGGACTTTGAAGGACAAGGACATTGCCTGAGGACAAAGACAAGGACAAGACAAGGACAAGACAAGGACATCCTTGGTACTGTGAGGCAACCCATCCTTTCAGCACATCTAAGTGTTTTATGTTACATCCCTCAGGCTACATCTGAGAAACAGATAAGACTATGGCACATAAAGCCAGTATGATGTGAACAAGAATCCACATCTGGAATGTAGATGGCCTCCTGCAGAGTTAGGTAGCCCAGACATCTGTATCAGGATACATCCTGGAGCAAAAACAGACCCTTACATAGGGAACAGTGCAATGTCTTGACCTTGGAAACATTCATTATGGTTGGAATGGGATTTTTTTTTAACAGCATTTTCTTACCAACCCTAATTTTTAGTTGATGGGTAGGCCAGGGGATAGACTGTGTTTGATGTGGGGGAAAGTAAGCCATGGCAAAGCTCTCCACTGAGCTCCTCCTGGGAGACCAGAAATGAATTGCATGTGAGCAATGCTAGTTACTCGATGAATAATTGGAAAGGCTTCAGATACAGCAGTGATGAGAGCACTGTAAGAACCCATGGAGAGTGCAATCATGAAGGTAACAAAAGATGGGGAGTGTTCAGCTTCAGAGCAACATGCCAAGAACATTATATACGATGTTAAACTGGCTAAAATATCAACAGATCAAACTGAGTGAGGCTGAGACATAATGTCATCCTTCAAACTGCAGATTTGGGACTGAATTTACACTTAACAGTTTGAGACTCTTCCCACTGAAGTCTGTGGCAAGCTGCCAGCTGACCTCAGTGGGAACAGACTTAGGCCAGCAGCTTCTGTGCAAGTAGAATTCACAAAGTGCTGAATCAATGCATGAAAATTCACAGTTTGCATGCCAGAGGAAAGGGAGAAGAGCAGGGAGAAACCAACAAGTATCTAAACCAAAGGATAAAGGACAACATGCAATCCAGGATGGAGAGTCAGTGGCACCAGGTAGTTGCAAAAGATAAGGTAATAAATGATGGGCTAGAAAAAGAGAGTGAAACCAGCATCAACATATACTTGGAAGAGAAGGTTCAGGTTCTCCAGCCAGTCAAGTGGCACAGCAAAGTTCTTCTGGCTCCTGACAGTGGCAATGTGGTGCTGGAGCAGCCCCGCAGAGGACAGATTCAGTGGAATATTGAAACCAATTCAACTTATTTCTGTTCATGGGGGCATGACTGGGAATTAAAAATATGCTGATTTGGTAGGAAACTCTTTTCTCTTGTGGACACTGGGTAACCACAGTAATCAGATGCAAATTCTGAATAAAAGACCTGCCTATCTGAAAGGAAGGATAGAGCAATGCAGGTTCGAAACCAGCTTTAATACTGAAGAAAACACTATTATAAAAACAAAGGAATAAATCAATTTTTTTTTTAAAGAAGAAAAAGTGCTAATGTAAAACAGAGCTCCTGCACTGATGTCAGCTAATGCAGTGACCTGAACTTGGGGGAAATCAGCAATGATAGAAACAACCTCGATGCTCTGACCAAACAACAAATGACATGTAATGTGATTTGATTGAACAGTTTAAATTAAAATGTCACATTACCAACAACCTATGCTTCTCTGAATGAATGCATTAGGAAATTGTCACAATGGATCTGCCTTGGAACATGGCACAGCAAATGGAAATCACCACAAATGCAAATCACCTAGGACACTGCTATTGTTGTCACTAATTCCAGGCATTAGCTTCTTGACTTTGATGTGTGTTTGAGCTCTCCAGCCTATTAGCTTCCATTTCCTACAAGTGCCCAAGCATTCCTAACAGCAGCTTCTCATGGAAATCACCCTGGTATGTGCAGTCACTGGAGCAGGGATTGCCCATCACTGGAGCATGTAATGGGGGTGCTGGAGTTAGTGCTGATCCACACTGTCCCTGCTGGGACACCAGGATGGCACAAGGATAGCAGCTCTAGCAGCATCATTGTGACAGCTTTATTTACTCCACTGTGGGGGCCAGACTCTTTGGTCTGGGACTCTTCTTTCATCAGAAGAGGCTAGCACAGAATTTTGCCTACACAGAAACCACATGTTCCTACTGAGCTGTGTTTTTATAAGCAAGGAAAACTATTAGTTGTTTGTGTTGTTACTTTTGAACTTTGTTTTAGAAGAAAGTTTGTCAGTATTTTTGGTACAGAAGATTGAAAAAAATATGGTGACTTCCAAATAAAAGCAATTAGTTCATAAAAAATGCTTAATTTCTAAGGTATACACTTAGGTAAGACATGCAAATTAACCTAAGGCAGGACATGCACATTAACCTCACTTTTGATAACATATATATATGAAATCAAATATCTCAGTGACTTGAAAAATAAAAGGTTTTATTTGAAACCAATGTTTTTTTTATGTTTTTAATGCTTCATTTTCAATGCTATTTCTTTTTTCATTACTTAGGACAGCACAAATCTGTAATATGTGTTCATTAGAAAAATATTTTCAAATTTTTTTTTTATCTGAATCGAGATGTGACAAGCAATAGCAGAATTCTCATTAACAGAGTTTGTTGTATGGAGGTGACCTGAACTCTACAGGCTTCAAATTTGTGACTATTTGGCTTCAATAGACTTAATGGTCTTTTTGCCATCTATCAGTTTTTGTGGGCAAAGAGAGAAAAAAGTCAACAAAAGCATTATAGGCTCTTCTTCAGTCTGGATGAGCTAATATCAGTTGAAACTGAGGCACTTTTCTGTAGTTATTGGAATATTGAATCTGTCTTCATAAATCTGAATACAGAAGCATGATGGACATCTATAAGAATAGCAGATAACAAGAAGAAGGATCAGAGGCTTAACCAATTGCTCCCTGATGTCAAACTGAGAACCAGAAGAAATAATCATTTTGGCATCAGACAGGAAAAGTCAAAGGTCAGGATTTAAAGTCATCACAGAAGGATTCTTCAAATAAGCCAAGCAGGTGCTTACTAAAGCATGATTATTTGTTGTGTTTAGGAATTCAGAGAAAAGCATGATGTGAATGGGAATACAGGGTCTCTATGTAAAAACAGGGAGAACTGTCTTATCTGGAAAATCTTTCCCACAATAATTTTTTACTTGAACAATTCCACAGAAAGTAGATGAGTAGGCTTCTCCTCTTTTCTACTTCTCCTCAGCTAAGAAGATTTAAAGGATTTTCTTTTTCACAGTGAAATACAAACCAGTGTCCTACTTCTCTGAAAGCTGGATGTGCTGTTGAACAGGAAGCACAGAATTGCTCAAGTTCCAGCTTGTCAGATCAAAAACAATCGATTAGTTTTCGTTCCAGCACAGAGCACCAAATGTGACTCTGATTGCCAACGATGTTCTGCTGAGGAACAGCAGCAAAACTGCTGACTACACTGATGTCCCCCAACACAAGAAGGTGTTTATTCGTGCAGTCCTGCTTCTTATCAGTCAACATATCAGTGCCAAGTTGAATGGAAACTTGGATGAAGTTCCTGGATGTACAGATCTGTGCTTTGGATACTGGTTTCCAATAGTTGGAGTATTAAGCATCAAATCTGATACTGAAACACTGTTGTTCAGTGATGAAGCTTTGCACATGAATTACTTATGCAAACTTACTTATTAATATTACTTAAATATTACTTATGCAGTCATTGCACATTCCACAGGGTGCTTAGGAGGGAGGGGTGGGGTTGGAGAAACCTCAGACTGCTTCTGCAGGACAGGATAAACTTTTGAGGTCAGAGTAAAAAGCTTTGCTCAAGCTGTTGGTTGTATCTCCAGAGTTCACTTGATTCCCTTTCCCAGCCTTTCAACACAAATTAATGTGCATATGTATATGCAAACTGTGTAATCAGCTGGACGTTTCAGAGGTTGAATGTTTTGCCAAGTCTTGGGGAATGCCTTAAGTTCATTGCTCCTTCAAACTCTAATGCCATCAGAGGCAATACAACAAATTCCCTGTACAAGTAATAGGAGCAAAATACATGCTCAGGATAGCTGAACATGGAGAGCATTGAAAGTCAAAGATTAAGAAGGGAGAAAAGGAGACTATAGAGACAGCATTTGGAAAGATAAATAGAGAGTGAGGTTGCTACAGGTAGCATTGACTATGCCATCAACCTTGCCCTCAAACTTGGTACAAATTGCAATTAGGGATATAAACTTCTAGATCCTTGAGAAGAGCTCCTTTCTGATTTCTTAGATGCCCATGTGATGTCAGTGTGTAGCCCATCCTTGAGTATATACAAGTTTTCAATTTCTATCTTTAAAAAAAAAAAAAAAATTCCCTTATTTTTGCTTTATCTCTTCCCCCTCACACAAACACCTTACAGTATATTTAGCACATGCTGCAAACCAAGGGATGAATCTCCAGAAGGACTTGAACACCTGCTGCTTCTGTTGACACTAGCTGGAGGGTTTAAATGTTCTTCTAACAAAGTTCCTAATGGTTTTTAAAATTATCAAATAAAGTAACGGTTTCCCATTTGAAGTTTGAAGCAAGGAAGTTTCTTGATCCCTTTCCATGGCTCACTGTGTTGTCTTTTTAAGACACCCAAGCTGGAGCTGCTGGATTCCATTGCATGAAATGAGTCATTGGGGTGAGGTATATAATACCAGAGGAACTGTTTTAACAGAACAGATCAAAAATCCATCTTATCCAGCATCTTGTCTTAATTCAGAATACTTCAGAAGAAGGTGCTAAACCCACTTAGTGCATGTGGTATTATACAACAGGGGATATTACTTCCTTACCCAATCTGGTGATCAATTTATACCCTGAGGCTTGTGGATTGAATTCAGATTGGAACTATTCAATACTTTCATTTTTAAGATCCAGAAAGAGTATATTTCTAAATGCTGCTGCATCTGACTGCCAGACACAGCAAATCTGTAGTTTCAAGCAAATATCCTGTAGCATTTTGTTAAGGAAAAAAAAATGAAACAAACAAAACAAAACAAAACAAAACAAAAAAACCCAAAACAAAACAAAAAACAAAAATGAAAGAAAAAAGGGAAAAAAGTAATAAAAATTAAAATACAAGCAGGCAAACAGTAAAAGCAAAACATACCATCAAAAAATCCAGCCTCAATGCAGAAATAAGATCGTGGAGAAAAATAACCTAATAACCTTTTGATCTAAATTTTTACTAGTTTCTGCAATTATATTTGAAAAAAAAAAAACAACCCTGCAACTACTCTAAAATATGCTTTTCTTTGAGTAATTCCAGGATTAACTTCCAAGCATTTCAAGCTGAAGGTCTGAATCATATTCTTATTACTAATGTTGTGACACTTGAAATTACACATATTTCCACTACTTGAAAGAAGAATAAAGGTTAAATGAAGTTGTTCTACTTATTGGGTGGAATCAGGACATTAAATATTTGATTTTTTTTTTTTTTTGTGATTCTAGGGCCAAAAATTCAGCAATCTGTTGTAGTTGAGGGTGCAACCTGCTCTAAGGTCTTCCTTCCGTTGTTCTTTGTTGCTAAGAGTTTCAAAGGAGTGGAAGGATGATTGTGATCTAGTTCCATTTGATTCAGTACGTGGTTCCCAGGTCCCAACATTACTTTTGAAAAGACTGTTCATTAGTTTTTCCAGAAGGATGTGTTCCCAAACTGCACTTTAATGTTCATTTTTACAAGTTACTGCAAATGCTTGAGTGCACTCTAAAACAGTGTCTAAAACAGGAAATTCTGACATTTTGACATTTGTTTTCCGTCTGAATTGTTACATCAATATATCAAAGAGTTTGAAACTTTATGTCAAACTGCTGAAATATTTTTGTCCTGACCTTATTAAAATGTTTTAAGGTAGATTATATTTTAAAGGTTATTTAGGCAGATAAAGCAAGTGTTCTGGGTAGCCTCAGATCCTTTTGAGGTAGATCCTCAAAAATTAATTGTTGATGAAGATGTCATGTTCCTATGAAATTTTCAAGCTCATCTAATCAACGTTTTTGCTAGAAAACTGTTCCTTCACGAAAATCATAATACTTACCTCTCCTGTAGCTGATCACTGATCACTGCAGTGTTGGACTGTCAAACTATGGTAAAAAGGGTAAATTTATATTGCTATTGTCATGGATGTTCTTATTAAAATACAGATCACTTAAAACATGACTAATCAATCATAAATCTGAATAATCACTTCAAATAATAAAGGCAGGACTTTGATTATTCTTGCTTAACTATTTAATAAAGTAGCAATCTTGCAGATATCTAGTGTGGTTTATATCTAAAAAGTATTCTGCATTTATCTGAATTGTTGAAATGTTAGCCCAAGTCCCACTGAAAAAAACTATACCTAAACATAAAACATTTCAGCCAGTTGCAGAAGATGACTTTAATGATTTTTCTTCAATTGACATGTAAAAATTTACTTACTTTTAAGACTTCTATTCAGTATGATGGAATGCATTTGCCTCATTCCATTATAACCTCCATGGCATCATTAGAAATTAGGAAAGTATGAAAAGATTTGTTCTCAAGCCCTACAGTTAGGTTTTAAACAACATGTAAAAAGGTTCATGTGGTCCCATTGCAATAAAAAAAAAAAAAAAAAAAAGAATGACACAAATAGGAGAACTTTTCCCTCCAGAACTAAGTACCATGAAGGTGGGTGTTAAAGGAGGCAGAATATTCAGGAACAGTCAGCACAGCTAACACAACTTCTGCTGAAAGCAAACCAAGCAGGTTTGACCATAATCTCTTGTGTCCTTTCCCAAATAGCAGTGTCAAAACTGGACAACATGGCTTGCTTGTCTCCATATTTCCCCCACTCAAAGTTTATCTTGACATTCTAGCAGTAATTTAGAACAAGCCTTCTAAAATTACGATGCAATTTCTTGAAGGGGAATAAGTTACAGATGATGTGTTACATACTGGAGTATTCCCACGTGGGGTTAAAGGATACCCTCCATGGCACCCACTTATGCCATGTGCAGTTGGTGTAATCTGGAAAATGCAGACTGCTTGCCAGCAGGCATTCCTGGTCATTCATGTCTGGGCAAAACTGCACATCACAGAGAGGGCACATGCTTTGATTTATGTCTGAGATTCTCTTATACTCCATTACTCACACATTTAATAGCAAAACACTGCCTGAGCACATGTGTTGGAGGACGGAACTCATTTACTGCACAGTCCAAAGGGGAAGTGTCAGGTTTTCTGGGCTGATATTTAGTACTTGAACAATGTAAAGTCTTGTGTCAAAGCCAAGAAGCTGGAATGACTGTCATTCAGCTGGTGTCATTTTTGCTCTGGCTTTCAGGCCCTTTCTATAAATAGATATATTTTGTGCAGGATGCATTTGATACTCCAAACATGTCACTTCTGTTAAATTAAATACAATCCAGGAGAGAAGGCAGAGAGCCTAGGTATTTTGTCCAGCCTTGAAATCACATTTTTAGCTCAAAGTCTTAGTATTATTTTTAATTTTTTTTTTTAATTTGAGAAGGTTGAAAGTCAAATACCTGGTGCATTCCTGAGGACTGCTGAGTCAGTTGGAATGTCACTGAATTATGTTCTTGAGTCTAGTGAATTAGAAAATGTGGATTAATGGCACCCTAAGATCTTCAAAGGCTGATTTACAGCTAATAGTTTATACATGTATCTGCTGATTCAGCTTAAAGAAAGTTTCCTGGTTTGAGTCTCAGAGAAAGATATTTAAATATGCATTTTAAATTAATTCAATTAAGAGTCTATTGCTTCCCTATGACTTTAAACTTGCAAGGTGGGACCTTTAAATTATAAAGCTAGAGATCAGATCTAGTCCCTTTGCTGTCCCAGTGTCTAAAGTTGTCCTTTAAGTTTGTACCAGTCAGAAACTGAGTGCTCAAACCTGCAACTTTAATTTTTTAAATAATGTTATGCCTGTGGTATATCTTTATATGATATCTGTATTCTACCATAGAGTACATTAATAAAAAAAAAAAAGGCAAAAAAATTAAGGAAAAAAAAAAGGCAAGCTTAGTCATTTCTGGGAATATATTTGATGCTTAAAATGAGTTATTGACTCTTAGTAAATCTATAAAACACTGCTATATTCATTTACTTTCTGAAACTTCTCTGGACACAACAAAGCTTTGGGTATATATAGCTTCTAACTGAACTAAAAGTATTTCAGCTAGAAATAATCATGGAACAGAGGCAGAGAAAAAAACTGAGATTAAATTTACCATAAATCCAATTGTGAATCAAAGACAAAAGCAGAGCTAATGAAGTGCTGAAGAAAAAATCCATGAAATAAGGAGAGTTTACACCATTTCAAAATCTGACCCTTAATCTACCTCATTAAATGGCAGTTTGCTGCCATTGGTCCCACATTACAATCACATTTTTCTTCCAGTCTAATTTGCTGTTATGATAAATTATTACTGTTTCTGTTATTAATTATTTATTAAGCATAAATAGATCTTAAGTGGATCTCCAGGAAGGGACTGCTGAACTCAGTTTTAGTGTAATGAAGTGGTATTTTTTTGCTTGCTTGCTTTCCTGAGTTATTTCACTTTATCAAATAGTTTGACTTTATTTTTCTATTAATCTATCTATCTATCTGAATGAGGGTTCATTATATGATGCTCAGTCTTTTCATTTCTGAAATAAATAAGAAGGAAAGGAGAGGAAGGAAAAGAGAGACAGCATCACAATATTACAGTGGTCATTCAGGCTCCCTAGTAGGTTACTTAGAAGTACATATACAAACTAAGCCTGCTTTATGCTTTAATACCTATGAAAAATATTATAATTGTCACAATAGTCATAAAATTCTTTGTCAAGACATGGGAAGTGTGGGGAAAGACAATGGAAAAGGTGAGACCCAGCATCCTGGGGCAGAGCAGGACATGTGCTGCCTGCACTGGGGATCCCAGCATCCTGGGGCAGGCAGGACATGTGCTGCCTGCACTGGGGATCCCAGCACCCTGGGGCAGAGCAGGACATGTGCTGCCTGCAGTGGGGATCCCAGCATCCTGGGGCAGAGCAGGACATGTGCTGCCTGCAGTGGGGATCCCAGCATCCTGGGGCAGAGCAGGACGTGCTGCCTGCACTGGGGATCCCAGCATCCTGGGGCAGAGCAGGACATGTGCTGCCTGCACTGGGGATCCCAGCATCCAGCAGAGCAGGGATAGCCTCAGCTGCTCCAGGGGAGCACACTTGTGGTGGCTGGCACAGGGCTTGGCAGAAGAGCAAACAGCTCCCAGGTTCAAACAGTGGCAAATTATCTAAAGGGAATAGGAGTGTGAATTTGTTATGTGATCATGTAATGGAAGAGCCTCTCATGATACAAATCTGCAAGCCACAGGGTCAGGGTTGTGAATGCTAAGCCCAAATCCCTGTTTCATGGAGCAGTACTGTAGCTTTTGGCTAAGTAAAAATAAACTGTGAAAGTTGAAATGAGTCCTCTTATTTAAAGCTCAGGTGAGATAGCTTTGATATCCTGAATATTTTAGCCCCCAAGCAGTTCTGTAAGGGAATATGTTCTAGCTTTGAATGGCTCTGTCCCACCTCTCCTTTCTCAGATACTTCAATAACTTCAGCTATTGCTGAGATGTTGAATGAATATTCTTGCTAGTAGACAAGTTATAGGAAATAGCTTCTTGGCAGCCATACATTGGACAGAACCTATCTCCTATCCTTCATTTATTTGTTTTTTCCTTTTTTTCCCCCATTAGTCTAAGTGTCCTCTGAAATAGCATCATGATTTTCTTATACAGGATAATTTTAATTAATGTTGTGAATGTGAGGCACACTTCTGTTCATATTACTTTTTTTTAGACACAAGTATTGATGAAAGGCCAGAAAATGGGGGCAGAAAAGCTGAACAAGCTTCACCACTGTTGTTTGTGTTGTGCAAAAACGCAAACCCCGTGCTCCAGCCATGGTTTATAATGGCATGGCTGGTGAGACAAGCCTGTGTTAATGTTTGAAGCAGGAGAAAGCTGGACTCTGATGTCCCTGAGCAGTCAGTGCAGTCTGCACCAGGAGCAGCCTGAAGGCAGAGGGGTGACCTTGGACCACCCTTCATCTGGAATGAGAGGCAGCCTGGCACCGACCTTGCAATCTGAGAGCATGTTTGCTCCATGCAACTGCTCCAGTAATTCTGCTCATAAGCTGCTGTGTGCTTCCTGCTCTCAGCGTGGATCCTTCCTTACCTGTCCCTATTCTGCCCAGAATGCCCAATGACAATTTGTATAATGCAGCAATTTCAGTCATTATTTCTTGTGGATGAAACCAGAATGATTTTTAATAAAATCACTGTTTAGTTGATGTTATATCCTGGTGTAAAAGTTACAACATGAAGAAGACAAAAGTTTTCCAGCATTAATGTTTTGAATGATTTTCAGTGGAAACACTACTGCCCTGTAACCAACAAAAGAGTTCATTTAGTTTATGTCTTTTTGAGAATTCCTTACCTGACTTCAATTACTAAAACAGTCTGAATGAAATCCTGGTCTTTCCTGAAGCTGTTAGCAGCCCTCCCCTGGACTCCTCCAGGGCCAGGATTCCTCTTCCCTCTTCCTCACATTCTTGCTTTGGCCTCCAAGCTTTGTGGCTGAGAAATTCATAACTGAATTGCTCATCTCAGCCCAGAGGGCATGGCTGTTGACCTCACTTTTACACAGCTGGTGTGGAATACAAGGACATTTCAGGAAATTTCATCTGCCAGGAGGTGCTTTCTGCCACACTATCTATCACCTTAACAACTGCAGGGGAGTGAGTACATAATGTGCTTGACATTAGCACCTGTTTTTATAACACTCCAGTTAAATACCAGAGGCCAAGACTACTGGGTTTTATTCAAAATACTGCTTTACCCTCAAACCAGATTGTTTCCCAGAAAGTGCTGGAGAAGGAAATGAATCCCCAAAGAGAGTCAGCCTCTAATCTACTAGTGTGATTGCTTGTGAAAAACTACTGATTGCACATCGAAGTTGAAATTAGTCGTGTTTAAATGTCACTGATTGGAATACCTGATTCTGTAAACCTAGATGAAGGAAAGATTGACAAAATATTCTAATCAGGAAAGCAGAGCATTACATCAACTTAATATTCTAATGTACTTTATGAATTATACAAAGGATAATTAATTCAACTCTAAACCGAATCAGTAGTGACAGACAGTGAATTTTTTAGTTTTTACTTTAGGGTCTACTTAAAAGTCTGTTTAGTAATGGTAAAATCTCTCTTCAATCCTTCATGGTAAGATATCCAAACCAGCTAATTAGTCAAGTAAAAAACATGCAAGCTACCCTCTTTGCACCAAGCCATGGTGGCAGCAGCCTCAGAGCAGTCAAGCAAGGACAGCTGTCTACTGGCTCCTGGACCTATGACCAGAAAGAGGAGTTATGATCATGTGGTTCTGTCGTTCACTTTATTTACAAATTGCCCTGCAAAGTCCACCATGTCCAACCCAAGCCATGTTTTTCTTGTCATACCTTATATTTAATATTCTGGTAACTTTATCACAATGCTAGGGAAATTTTTCCTGTGACAAATAACCTTAGTGTTTGTGCTCTATCCTACTGTCTGGTCTTTGTATTATGGCATTCATGTACTTGCCTTATAAATAGAATACCTTAATTTAAAGCTCTGATTGCATTGATAATTATGGATCATAGTAACACATGGGTTTTCCGGTTATTAAGGTGGATAGGGCTTGCATTCCTAATGCTGTTTCAGTGTCAACTTGCAATGAAAGAACCTTCACCACTCCCTAACTGTCTTGTTTGCAAAAGTTTGATACATCTATGCTCGTGAGATTTTGTGCTATTTTCTTCCCACCATGAAATAACAGAAATACAGCAAAGTCACCATACTGCCCATATTTTCATTCTCTTTTAAATGTTAGTCTTACATTATCTTTTGTATATGTAACATTTATGCATGATAGAGTAGAAAGAGATTAGATAGAAATCTATTTTATTCCTTACTAAAACATGTGGCATGAGTGATAGGACACTAACCCTAGGATTTTTATGAACAGTCAAATTGCACTTTGTCCCCACTAACAAATGTCTCTGAATCCACAGCCCTTGATGGTTGTGTATTTGTCTACATAGCCTGTCATGTGGGATTTTTAGATTTTCCTTTCTTATTTTTGGAGTCAAATGCAATAATAGGAGCTACTATGCCTGTACAGGTGAAAACAAATACATAATTGTGGTGTTATAGATGAATAAAACAGGTATAAGATTACCAGGTTCACCCAGTCTTGTCATTAAAATATCTCAGAGAATTAAACTGTCAAGGAGTTCAGCAGAAAGGGTACAATTTGTTGCCTCTTCATTACTTCACATAATTCTTAAGCTGACTATTGGCTTAAATACAGGTGTTTGTGGTTATCAATCAGCTTGAAGAATAAACCTCCAGGCCAGTTTTCACTGGTTTGTTGATGGGGTGAGCACATCTGCCTGCAGCCACCAGTTAGCAAGCACATGTAATTCAGAAGAAACATTTACTATTGTCTATGTTGGAGCATTAAAATTACAAGCATTTGCATTGTTGGAGAGGTTTATGCGCAGAGGAGAGATGTTCAGCAAATTATTTCCTGGAGGAAACACATTAATGATATTTTCAATATTTCTGGTGTTTTTCTAAGGTATATAGTTCTTTATTTTGTGTCTCAGAGACCTGTTATCCACTCCAGAAAGTTTGACAATACCTTAGATATGGAACAATATTGGAGAGAGTAGCAACATGGTACCTGAGACCTGGAAACTTGATTTCTGCTTCTGGAGCAGAACTAGCTATAAGTCAGAGAGCAAGGACCAAAGTTCAGGTCTCCACTTTGCCCAATGACTGTCCAATCATTCTTGTTCACTGGATCGTGAGTCTTTTTCTAAGAAGTGGAACAAAGTCAGTATTTTCTCCTCAAACACAGTTTCACAGTTATTATCTGGGCGAGTGAGAGGTGTGGATTTGAAATTAATAATTTTTGAGGGAAGATGAGCTTTGAACACAAGTTTTCTGATTCCCCCTGAATTATCTAGGCAGGAAGGTAAGGTGTAGAAGAGGTTACACTGTGCTTTAAGAAACTGACAGCTTGGGTGTCCAGCCCCAGGAGACAAATCCTTACTCTGAACTCTGAACATTATAATGAACTTCATCATGAACACAGAATATGAGCCTCCTTAGGAGGCTCTGGTGATCTCTTTCTAAATATCTCTTGCTGCCTGTTTTGGTTGGTGATTTCAGGTGGCTTTTGCACTTAATTTGAGGAGCACTGTACACAGAAGTCAAATATGTAACCAAAGTCTTGCCACAGACTGCATCATGGGCACACACTTAGAAGTTAAGTATTGTGCAGAAGTTTAGTATTGCAGTATCTGAAGTTAAACATTGTATCAGCACATGTGGAATCACTAAATTGCTTTGCAGATCCAGATTTTAATTTCTCAATTCTAACATTAATTTCTGAAAACTGGTCAACTAGAGGTCTTTAGATTATCAGTGGAGACAGACAGGCAGCTCTAGGGGACAGTGAACTCATCCCAGGATAGCTGTGCTATGTCAGAGTCACTTCCTTAAGGAAATTCTTCCTATTTAAACTAGACTTCTTTCTGTTTATATGGTTTTGGTTGCTTTCATTATTATTCGTATTCTTATTGTTGTTATTATTTTTATATTTTTTAAGATTACCACTGGAAGGAAAAATCTTCTTTTGTTGACTAGAGCAGCATAAGTGATCAGTTTAGACTAAATATCTAATTTTTGGTGGGTGGGACCAGTTAACTGAATCCTTCATTCCTTATTTTCCCATCTGTAAAATTAGCAATGTTCTTTGCCTCACTAAGAGGCTGTAAAGCTAAATAAATAGGAGATTGAGAACTGTTCAAAATTTGAGGTTGTGTATGATCTACTAACACAGAAGTCAGTGGGAGTTTTGCTACTGACTTCATTTGTGCCAGGATTTAGCCTGAATAATTTAACTTTCATTTGGAGGAAGCTTTTATTGTTTTTAGTAATTTTTATGTTCTAGTATACAGGCAACAAGTAAAACAGTCAGTATTTGATGGTTTTCAGAAAAGCAGGCTTATTATGAACTGCTTACTAAAGACAATAATAGAGCTCTGAATAACAAAAAAGGCTTAAATAACCCCTTGACCATATCGCCTGTATTATGTTTTATAACATTTCTAAGTATGATCACTTCTGCAGATGCTGGCTGTGTGGTTCTCACATGGGGGCTTCAGCTATTCAGAGATGTATGGATGTATACAGCATATTGTTTCCCTGAATGTCAGCTACTGCGCCACTAGGTGCACACAACTGGAGAAAAGAATGTTTCACCATTGTACAGGAATGTGATAAATTCACAAAAGAGTTTTGGTCTTGATAATCTCAAAATAAAACAAGCATTAAAATCACTCTTGTATTTTCTTAAGCAATAAACATGCAGAGCAGACATGGTTGTGTTCTGCCTAATGTCATCAGATGCTGGAGCAGTCCCCAGTTCCTGCCCTGTGCTCAGAGGCATTCTAGCTCCACACCAGTGGGAGAACACCCATTTTCCTCCCCTACCTTGTGCCTAGGCAGAGGAATGGACCAGCAAAGCCCTTGTTGCATGCTAAAAGGTTGGTTGGCCAATGGCACATGGACCCAGACTTTTGTGTCAGAGGCTGTTTTCTTTGTAACAAAAGTCAAGTTTTTGCAGCCAGGCTAAATTGGGTACTGTTGACTGATGACAACTGATGACTTCTCAAGTCAGCCTTTCTCAAAGTTTCTGGAGAACTTGAAAACAAATAAATATTTAAAAAATCAGGACATATGAAAATGCCTCCTTATGTAGGTTTAGGTATGCATTCAGTGTGTAAAACCAGACTCTGCTGAGCTGTAGCAACACCCTATCCAGTAGCCCTTTCTATGGCTGTGGTGATGTTTGCTCCCTGCACTTCAAGGATGATATCTTGCCAAAAGTATGTGTCATACACCTAAAATCTTGCAAGGTATCTAGAGGGAGTCTAAATATTAACTATGCATTTTAGCAGGCAATTTAAATTGTCTTGTGCAATAATATAATAAGACTATGATGAGTTATGAAATGATCAAAAAAGCAAAATGTTCCTTTTACCTTGAAACATTTCCCAAAAGACCTTGTGAGATAATAAGACTTTGCTTTCACAAAGAGGAAAGGAAAATAAATGTTTATATTTTTCCAAATATAGAGAAATTACTTGTCTCCCTACAAAACTCAGAATAACTCAAGGAATTTAAAAGGCAAACTTCTCTCCTTCTGGAGTTCCAGAAAAAATGTATTTCCCAGCTGACTACAGTTTGTCAGCTCTGACCTCCAAGCTTTTGAATGTTGTGTGTTTTGAAGCCCTCACCATCCACAAGAGAAAGCCTGGCAGAGGAAGAAGTGGGGGTTGCTAGGGGAGTTCTGTGGCAAAAAAAGGACCACATGCTATCTGTGAGTGAGAGGGTAACCCCTAAATCACACACTGGAGTGGGACCAAATTTCAGCTACTTATGGGTCAGTAGAGCAGAATAACACTGGCAGCTTTAGAGAAATCTCTGGTGCTTGAGTGGATGTGAAGTGGAAATAGCACTAATTTAAGGGCTGAAAAGCTTTTATCTTTAACCTCTTGTTTACTGTCGCAGTAAGTCTAAATCTTATCCAAGCTGAAAGATGACCTTGATGTAAAACATTTGTAGTTATTGGAGGATGATGGTCAGTATCACCATGATAGAAACCCCTACCCATGACTCAGTGAAGTATTAAACCTGGCTGAGCTGTTCAAGCTGAGCCCATTTGCCTGTGGTACCCAGAAGTTCTTTGTTCAGCAATAAATTAAGTAAATATTTCTGTAATTGTCTATGCCTGTCATGTGAAAGCCTCTAATCCCCTGCACCCTTCTTTTGCAAAACATTCCCATTTTTCCAGACATACTAAATGTCTGCAATGTAGAACTGGAGAACATTCCCAGAGTTATTTGTGAGCCTTAGATACTTCTCCACTCTGCTTTATACAGTGCAGGAATATATTCTGAAGTGCCTATGGCTTGTGATGTTTTGTAAACTGAAAAATTCTTTTTTAATGTGGTAAGGCTAACCTAGTTGAATTTTTATGCTGACATCTGTCAGTGACATGAGTCTAGACTGTCTGGTAGCCATCTATTATGCATACATGTTGGTAATAATAAAAAATGATCTGTGTGTTTGGCCCAGGAATGAATGCACATATGGAGTCTGTGGGCTTAAACTTCAGTCTTATGTATTCTGAAAAGAAAGAACAATTCAAATATTCATGAAGATTCTCTAAGCTTTCCAATGTTGCTGTGAGAGAGCATTATTTTTGTTAAGATAAAAAAACCAAACAGAAATATTGGATGTGAAAAACTATTTAAAATGATATATTATTTCTTTCATGTCATATTCCTAGAGAATTGTTTATACTAAGGCAGCTCCTTTCTTTCTGTAACCTTGTAATGATTTTGGACTTTCATCCAGGTTAAAATAGTAGCCACTATTTTCTTCTAGTAATTGAAAAGAAATGGAGTCACAATACAAAGATCAGGGTAAAAGAATTGTGTAATAACTCAACAAAGAAGAGTAGAATCCTCTCTTTACTTAGTGGAAAACTGATTTAAAAGCTGTCTGGTTCACATCAAAATGTCGTCCACAAAACTGATTTATTCCACTTTCGAAATTAAACAGAACTAAGGGGTTTGAGATTTTTTTTTTCTTTCTTTCTTTTTTTTCTTTCCTTTTTTACAATGTCTAAGCTACTCACATAGAACGTTTTACAATGGTGATCAAATCTGATGCCCAGAAAAAGCTGTGGGAATTGAGGCCCATGAAATCTTGTTTCAACTCTTTTATATTTGCTGTCGGAGATGGATATCATTCTCAAAAGGAGAAGGGCGTTACTTTGGCTCCTAGTGTATTGCTGATCCCTCCCTTGTGTACTTGCCTCAGGAGAAGCAGGAATAATTGTACAGCTTAGCTCTCAACCAGTGATCAGTAAAAGCATTTATTGGTCATCCCTCTATAGTCAGTAACAGTGCAGTTTGGGAGCCTGTTAAAGTAGGACTTTCCCAAACTGGAAAAGAAGGGGCAGTTATCTGCCCCAAGACCTTTATTATTGTGCTTTTTAATAATTAAATAGGTTTTTGGGGCTTTCAATCACTATCCTCTAGCACTTTGCTTGGACTCCAGATGGTGGGAGTAAAGGTAATAATTCAACAGTTTCAAGGAAGGCATGAGGCATTTGGCTGGTGACAGATCTACCTGCTAGGGACAGCTCAGGTGTTCACCAGCAACTTGCAACCAGCACTTGAAATTAGGGAAGAGAGCAAATACCTAAAAGCAGGAGATGCAAGGCTCTTTGCATTATTTAGGGCTTGTGATGCATGCTGAATACTTTTTTCTCTAAAATTAGGCCACCAAAATCATGATGTCTATTACTGGAGCATAGTATTACTTCTTGTGGAGAAGAGTCTGACTCATGTGGTTGAATTTTTGATTGCTTACAATAAAAAGAAATTATCTAAGTCTTCTGATAATTCTGTTTCAAAGCCCTATATTCCATGAGGAGGATTAGCAATGTTTTTTTATGTTCAATTAAATATTTTAGTGTGCCAAATTTTACTTACAGGGATGTTCATCTTCTACACTGGCTACACATAACTTTTGCTTAGTTTTCTTGAGTTAGCACTGGATGCCTTTTCTAATTCTCATCAAAAAGCTGTAGAACTGTTTTAAAAGTAATTTTCTAAAAGTACACTATAGAAATATAGTGCAAGTAGCTGTGATTGCCCAAGCTGTCTATTGCACATACTCTGCTGCCAGAAACTCCAAAGGTTGTACTGTAGAAATGCAACAGTTAAACCACCTATGACAATATGAGCTTTTCTAGCAAACTCACTGAGAGCTATGTCTTGGAACTTGGGAATGTTTACATTTAAAGAAAGCTGTGGTCACTGTCAACAAAACTTAGAGCAATAGTCAGTGTGTGAACCAGCACAAAGGAAGCAGCCAGATAACCCTGAAACACACTGCCTAGCCCAGATGGGTGGTCTTGTAGATTGTCACTTGGTTTGCCCTTTCTGTTTACATCACTCGGTTATTTTTTCCATTAGAGAAGACTTTCAGATGCAGGACTGATTGGTGTGTTTTCTTAGTTTGGTGTACATTCATCATGCTCTAAATATTGATTCTGCAGCTAGGGTCCTGTGTCACTGAAATGCTGGTTACTCACAGAATCAATAAAGAATATTTTTGTTACTAGGTTGAGAGGATTTGGATGTCATTGATAAGCCTTGAATTTTCACTACTATGGCCATCACTATGTGAAGCAAATTTTGATGTGAAAAGCCTAGTTTTTAACATATTGACATGCTCAGAGTGAATGTGCTGTGCACAGAGTTGAGAGAGAAACACCTTTTTTCCCCCCTCAATCTGAAATCCCTTTCATCTGTTTTATTCTACTGCAGATTTCACAGAGGCTTTGGGGAAGAAAGGGACTACAGCTCACATCCTGTGATAGACAGCAGCCTAGGACAACACACGCACACACATTCACTCATCTAACATTACATTTAGGAAAGATTGCTTCCAGCTTGGACCCCCAAATATTTCCATTGGGAGACAGAAGATACTCCTTTTGTGTAGCATGAGAATTTGGTGTATTTGCAACCACTGTCTAATGAGATAAAATACAACCTGAAGGTCTGAATGGGTCTTGGATATACTTACAGAATAAACACTAAACCATATGTCTGCAAAAAGCAGCAAAACTACTGTAAAACTCTACTGCAAGAGAAACCAGGCAAGGGAAATATGACAAATTTGTGTGCCAATTCTCTAGTGGATGTTGCCTGGTAAACTATATTTCACTTAAAGTTAGGATACCAGTGCAGATAAATGCAAAGATGAAGTTTTACCTCTAAAATTTTTTTCTCACCAAGAAGCTGAGAGATTTGGTTATGTTCAACTGCAGAATAAATAACAAGAAACCCACATTTTAGTTACTTTAAGGTTCAGCTTTTACTGTTTTTTAGCTAAAATATCTGGCTATTGACTGGGGCACAGACTCATTGTGAGCACCAGGGCAAGGAGGGGACCAGCTAGCATTGTCGAGTGCAAAGATGTCACTTACCAGAGAGCAGGGAGGGAACAGAAATTTTCAAACTGGTCTTAACAGTTAACAGTGTGTGAAAAGTCAAGTCCTTTCTTAAAAAAAAAAAAAAAAAAAGTTTGCAAACTTTTCAGACAATGATCACCACTTTTTTCCTCAAATCCAAAAATTTCCCATTAAATGAAAAATCATTTCATGCTGAAAGATTTTCCTGTTGAAAATATCACATTTGATAAAAAATTGATCTTTCTTGGTATAAATAAATAAATATATATATAAACTTTAGATTTTCAAACATTTTTAAAAATCAGTTTTTTGAAAGGAAAAATCCACATGAGGGAATGTGATATTGAATAAGGACTACAACCAAGGTTTAGAGAAAGCAGAAAGAAAGGATGTAGACAAGCTTTTTGTTAGAGTTCAGATGCTGGACTGGAGCCTTAGTTTGGGTGTTTTGTCTGAATCAGTTCACTTGTCACTAACTCATTTCCGTATAGTGAACAAATGAATACATTTGCTTTTGAGTCCTGGTATGGTCAATATGTGATCATTCTTGTTGATAAATGAACTCTTAAAACTGAAGTGAAAAAGTTATAAGTAAGAGCTGAGTGTTTAAGAATTCAAATAAATAATTTGTCAGGAAACTGTAACCATCTGTCAGTTCCCTGCACTGTTAGGCTTTTCCTTCTTTTTTCCCAGACCACTAGAGAAGATGGCCAAACTGCCTAAAACAAATAAAGAACATACATTTTAGGCTTTTGATCAAAACAAGTGAGAAGATGATCAGTCTCATAAAGGAAAAAAAATTAAGATCATGAAAGGATTACTTAGATTGTCAAAATGAATCACACATTTACACTATAAAATAAAGGCCAAAAGCACATTCCTGAGTTATTCTATGTCAACAGCCATTTTAGCTGGCATGAAACTTATTCTCTATTTCACAATCTGTTTAAAAGAACTAAGGCCAATGTGGAAATGATAGGTGTTTGATATGAAACAGCTATTTGAAAATACTGATATCTTGTTAAAAATATCCCGACTTTTCAAGGTATAAAGTTGCATGAGAAACCACTCAATCTCTGGCTCCTTTAGAGTTTAGATGCCATGTGCTGCTGGGAAACTACACGTACTCCTGACAGGTTGAGGCTGATTCTCCACCTTCACAGAATCATAAAATCAATAAGCTTGAAAAGCACCTCTAGGAACATTGAGTGCAAACATTAACCCAGCTCTGCCGAGTCCACCACTGAATCGTATCTCCAAGTACCACATCTACATGTTTTTAAACACTTCCAGGGACGGTGACATTTTCCTAATATCCACTCTAAACCTCCCATTGTGCTACCTGAGGCAATTTCCTCTTGTCCTATCAGGTTTTACCTGGGAGAAAAGACCTATGCACTTTTTTTTAACTCACAGAAATGATGAAAACAATCCATGATGTACGCAGCCAGTGCAGACCAGCTCAGCTTGATTGGTGTTAACTCAAATACCAGAAGCAGCATTATTACCAAAAACCAGGGCACAGCATTCTGCTTAGGCCTGTCTCTCTCACAAGTGGACTTTGCTACCCAGACCAGGACCAGTCTCACCTACTACAGACACTCACTTCTCCTCCTCAGGCACTCCTCGTGGGTCAAGCTCATGTGAGAGGAGAGAAATATGCTTTTTTAGGGACTAATTCATCTGCTTCATTGTAAACATCTATTTTCAGAGGGAATCAGGGAATTCTATGCTTAGGGAATGCACTGGGTTTTCTTAAGCCTTGCACTGAATACTCTGTATGATGATTCAGTGAACAGGGAATCACTCTTCTTGCCTGCAGGCCATTCAGGCATCTAAGGAAAAGGCTGCTAATTACAGTGAGTCACTGTTACAATTAGAAGTTTCTCGAATTAAAATGGTGGTTTATTTATTATTTTTCTGCTTTCATGGTTTCTTCTTTTTTTTTTTTTTTTACAGCCAGATCCACAAAATTACCTATCTGCTGGATATTTCCCCAGCAATGTATGATGGCTGGCCAATTAAAAAAAAAAAAAAAACAAAACAAAAAAACAGAGTTGCCAGAGACAAGACAGTAATTACAGATTTTGTGTGGTCTCCTCTGCTTGGCATGACTCAGACTCCCTAAAGACACTACTTTGTAATACTGCAGACGTCTAGTAAGTACTCTACAATCTTTACCATCCTCAGTGTAAGTATGAAGTGTTCTTAGATTTTCAGCATTTTGAAATCTTTTTAACAATAATATAATGACATTTACAGTAATTTTCAAGGTATAGATAAATGTGTTGTTTGATTTTTGAGTTTTTGATGTTTGTTTCTGATCAAGAAGGAGGAAAATTATCTCTTCCTCTTTTTTCTCTATTTCTTTCTCAATGCATACCTCTGTTTTAGGAGCAGCCAAATTGACTGACCAACATTTGTAATGAGAAATGAGGTAAAATCACAAGAACTGCAAAGACTGATTTCCATAATACAACAAATTCATATTAAGAAATCAAAAAACTACTTTTATTTTCTGAAACCTTTGCTTTGCTGTGAATAACTTAAGCATGCTAATGTAAATTACATACAGAACCTCCTTGTAATCCATCTGTTATAATACATTCAGCACAGTCTTAATGTTCATTAGGAAGCCATAAATAGAAAGAATAGTGCCGAGCCAGCTATTTAGCTTAGAACAGTTTTAGTAAAATATTTATTTTAATTGTCTCCCCTAGCTTGTTGAAATGAGATAGGTGTTTGAAGATACAGGTATAATGTATTGTGGAGCCTCTGCCAGTTAGACCATTAAGATCTTCAAAAGCATACTCCAGGATAATGCATGGCTCAAGGACGAGTCTAACTAAAATGGAGAAAATTTTTAAGTTGGCACTTTGGCTGCTCATGATTTTACTTAGAAGTATTTCAATGCACAGGCAAGAGGCTTGCTTTATCCTCTCTGAGCTTCAGGGCATCACATCAGAGAAAATCACCCCATACCTATTTCATTTGCATTCTAACTCTGAGATCATTGTATATGGACACCTTTTGATCCTATAAATAATGACTTCACTTTCAAATGTGCCATTTCCAAACATTGACACAACCATTCTTTTTCATGATCTGCTATTGTGGTGAAATATCGTTCAGTGCTGGCCTAAGTCCCATGGATAGGAAAATATTATAAATTTCTAGGCTGGCTAAAAAAATAAATATAGGAAAAGAGAGAAATAGTTTGTGGAAATCTATATGGAATGAGTCCAAGTTCTTATACCAGGCAATACTTAAACATCTTAAAATACAGCATAATAGGAGATACAGAAGTTTTTGCTATTCAGTATCCATCAGGTACCTGCCTTATGTAGCAGGTTGTGCAAATCCATTGGAAGTATCTTGATTGTCCTGTGGAGAAAATATTTCAGAAAAATTTATGGATTTTAAGGAAAAAAAAATTAGGTAGCAAACAGATGTATTGATTGAGATAAAAAATCTTGACTCTGCCTCAAGTTTCACACACAATGTAGGGAAAATTCAGAAAATAATGTTATTGTTCTTGTTTTTTATTTTTTTTCTCTTAAGATCCCCGAGTTGCCCGTGGGTGTGGCTGCATAAACACCTCAGTATTGCACTTAGCAACCAGATGTGGAGAGCATCAGTGTCACAAGAGTTAGCCAAGCTCTCCTGTCCTCACAGGGTAGAAAATTAATGCAATGTCATGGACATGCTTAATGGCTGCAGTGATGCAATCTTTAGATTTAATTTTTCAACATCAAAATAAAATGTCCTGGCCTTTAGTTTTCCTATTTTGTTTTGACTTTTCTAGTAAGATGGATTAGATGTTCTCATTGCTTTGAGAAGGGCCTTTTGGTACCTTTCTTACTGAATGCCTGAAAAAGGCAGATTCTATCTGCCAGTGCACTGTCTCCTCTGCCAAAACACACACCTTCCACTGCTGGTGCAGAAATTATCCCCTTGTAAACCTGACTGATGTGTTTCTCCATTTTCAGGAATGTTTCAGGAAGTTTCATAAACCAAGAAAGCCAATATTTGTTTGAAGCACAATGGCAGGATCTGCTTAGCAACCTGCTATCCTGAACTCACCACCAGGATTTCCTTCTCTGACCATGTTGATCACAGGGTCATATTTAGTACCTCCCTCATGAGGTTCACACATACAAACCAATAGTTGATTTGTTGATTTGATTAATTATTGTAATTTTCATAGAAAATTAACTGGATATAAGGTACCTGTGAATGTTTGTACTTTTCCAAAGTAGAGACTATAATCTCTGGAGGAAAAACAGTGAGGAAAGACTGAGGAAATGTCCAAAGGAACATGGGGAAACTCCCTGATGATGGAAGAGACAGGTTGTAGCAATAGATGCTGTTTCACCTCTGAGCATTCTGCCTAGCTACAGGACACTCCTTTGGGGTTTATGTCTTTCATCTCTCTGGAAAAATTCCTAATCCTTGTCTTCCCCAAACATGAGAAATATCTCTGAAGGACGATTAGCAAGGTGTGGACTAGGCAGTGAAGCTGTCCAGGCAGGAGCCAGGGGATGTGACTGCTGAGGATCTGGTCCAGAGCAGTCTGGGAGAGATGAGTGTGTGTGCTCAGCCCCTGAGAGTGCAGGCCCCAGCACTTCTGGAACAAAGCAGTGAAATCCCCCTATTTAATTTATGGCTTGCCTATTCTACAGGCCACACTGGAGAGGAGGATTAGCCCAAGGTAGCTGTAAAGGAACCAATTCATGCATGAGACAGCATGGCCACAGCAGGATGCAACTCAGGTATGAGCTTTGCTTCTCAGGAGTGCATAACAGCCTCCAGCTTGCTTAAAACCTAGTTTATATCTCTCTAAATTATTCTTCAGAAAGAGCATATTTTCTTTTTTTTTCCTTGAGTTTTATTCCAAGCAGACAAAAAAAAAAAAAAAAAAAAAAAAAAAAGGCAAACAAATGAATCAAACCATGTTCTCTAGACTGGAAAGACAGGAAATAAGAAAGAGAGATTTATGGGGTTTAATTTTTAAATCTTGGGTGGTGCTCAAAACCTGCACTGATGGGACCATACTAGTAGCTAGATAGAGACAGTAAATATCAGGAGAATCAATGATAAATCTCATTCATGTTTTTATTGGGTGAAATCCTGAGTTTATGTAGCTGAATTACATGCCAAAAAAATTCGAAGTTGCATGTCCAGAAACAAGTACCTATATCCATGTGGGAATCAGTGAGAACTGTGAATTCTCAGTACTTCTGAAAATTGCTTTCACATAGATACAATTTATAGGGCTACCTTCAGACATCAAGGTTTGAAAAAAATTGGCCAGGATTCCTACCTATTTATTGTTTCCTGGTCCAAAAAGAGTGATGAAAGTAGCTGGGTTTTTCTATTATTATTTCCATATGCAATATATTTATAAGAATATTTATGCAAGGAATGTTACAGAAATTCCATGCTTTGTTTCCTTTGTGAAAGATACCTTCCTCATAAGAAACATATTATGCTTGGTCAAATATTTCTCTCTATGGGAGGATTAGATCCACAGTACTGCAGGGTTCTCATTTATCAGAAGCACTTACTTTATCACCTGGCTTTTATTAAAAAAAAAAAAAAAGAGAGAGAGATCTGTTCTCTTTGGACAGCCACTGTACACTGGATTTAGGAGATTAAGGTTTACTCTAGAAAAGTGTTATTGTGAGATATGATATGAATAGAATGACATCATTTCTGGCAATACAGTATCAGTGAGTGAAAGGGAAAAAACCTAACATGCAGACAGCTTTCTGATAAGAGGCAAGAGTTCTATACTCCTTACAAAATTTACTGTGCTTTAAGATTGTGTATGCTATATACCAGTCTAGAAATGAGAATAGACAAAACAGCAATAAATTCTTCTGGGGACATTATTTGAAAATATATTGAAGTTTCTAACTGTGAGAGAAAATGGAGTTTAAGGCAGATAAATGGGGAGTCAGGGGGTTTGGTTATATTTTCTTACTTACCAGAAAGCAAAGGATTTCCAACTTTTACTTTAAACCTTTGAAGGGATATGGTACTTTAGATTTTAAGCAACATCCATTATATTTCTTTTCTGACAACCTGCATGGGATTTTAATAACTTGCATGATATGATGGGAAGACATATTTACTCAAAAATTAGTTCATTATAATAACTGAATTCTTCCTCAAAAGGGGAAAAGCTTCTATGGCATCATTCTGGTCTTTGCACTCAATAGGTCAATTTGTATGAAATAAATAAATATGAATGACCTATAAAAAAGTGTATTTAGTTACACAAGATTTTATTCTAGATAACAGAATTTTGGTTTACTTGGTCTTGTCTTTGCTATACAATTTTTAGAACACATTTTCCCTACTTTTAAAATAATCTAGAATCACTTCAGAAACATGTATCAGAATATTATCTGGTTTATCAATGCTAAATTCCCTGCCAGATCTTGTCTTTTGTATTTACTGGATTCAAGGTGAATAGGAATGTGCCATAAACAGCAATATTACAGCATGGACTTAAAAACAGGAACAATGAGTGCAATAAGGGTAAAAAAATATATGTTTCATTTTTCCTGAGCTTTTGGACTGAACATTCCAAAATTTAAAGAGCTGAGAGGTCTTATTGGTTCTAATGCTGGTGTCTCAGGGGTGTATTGGGCACACAAAGAGATATTCTACCCCAGAAAGCATTTAGTAGAAAGTTTAGATATGGAACTTAATGTCTTCAAATTCAGACTATTTTTGCCAATTTCATAATTTCAATACTTTAATTACTAAGTCACATTGCATGTAACAACACTGAGCTTTTGTTGAGTTTGTGTTCTGTTCATATAGATTTAGGCACTAAATTTAGCTTTACATGCCTTTCATGTGCCCTCTACATAAATCTTCCTTAACAACAATACATTCTTTGCCATCTTTGAGCCTAACAGCTGCCATATAGATGCCTCTAAAGTGTAAGTGTTCTTTACAAGGAAGAAGTTGTAGATATAACTCCATTTTTGCAGTTTAGTTGTAACTGATTAATTATACAATTTCTGTACCAAGTTATTCTCAGAATTAAATGTGTCCTATGGTCTATTTATCATTTTATTCACCCTGTATTTTAAAAATCTTTGACAACTTCCTTACATTCCTAGGATTAGTTTATATATTGCTTTGTCTTATGTTAATATTTGCAATCCTTTCTGTTATGTCAATTAACTGCCAGGACATCCATCTAGACACAGTGAACTAAAGTATTATAAAGAAAAGAAAAATACTTCAAGATGCTAACAAATTATAACCATGCCCAGATACAAACCAGATGTATGAGTGATAAACACAGAGATACAAAATTGTCACCACCCTTCAAAATCACAATTTTAAATGTCTCCACCTTTGACCTGTAGCAATGAGCTTTACTAGGGCATGAGACAGAAATCTGTCCTTACATTTTCATGTATTGAATTTTTGAAAAACATTTGTTGTTTTCTTTCTTTTTCTTTTGTTGCTTCTTTAGAAGGCTGCATCTCTCAGACATCCCTAAAAAACCCCTAACAAGCATGGGGGAAAAGAAGGAGCTAATGGAGCCGTGGTTGGCTGTTAGCAGTGCTCAATGCAAACATGTGCTTTGGGTTAGGAAATGGAGAAGTGCTCTCAGTACCACACAGCCTTCTTCCTTCACTCACTGCTTCACAGCTGTGTTTAGTGCTGGAGAATATATGTGCTGATACAAACCAAGGGCACACACAGGCCAAATGCATTTTATCCATGCTGTGTAGTAACAGCACAGTGCCTGAACAGACCTTGAACTGACTGATTTCTAAAGAAAATTTTGTCACCTTTAATTTGGAAATCGTGGAAGCACGTTGACTTTTCTTTAGCAATCTGAAGAAAATGCATATAATTTTAGAAGAGACATTTTTTCTTTTTAATCTCTCTAAAGCAGTTTTTGTGAAAAGTGAAGTCAGGCAGTATCATCAGTATTTCAGGGATTTTTTAATAACTGAAAAATGAAAGCAGATTCTTTAAATCCAGACTGGTTCATGTTTTGATTTCCTTTCACCTCAAAGATTCATTTTAGTGAAGCGTCATTCCACCTGTACCTCATGTGCCCCTGGTATTCCAAAGAGAACTCCTAAGGGTTTGGAAAAGGTGACCAAGGAGAGCAAAACCAGTTCTCAAAGGGCTTTACTTCATCTTCAACTGAAGTTACTGGAGGTTGATTAAAAAAAAAAGATGTCAAAGTTTTAGTTCAATGATAGCCAGGAGCCTTCAAGTTTCTGTTGAGCAGGATGGAGACTCAGACCTTCTGACCCTTTATGCTGTGAAACTTGGCTGTGCTTCACATGACCTTGGACCAAATTTCAAGCATCACAGTTCATACATCTATAAGGAAATCATGAAATTGACTCATGCAATATAGGTTTTCTCAAAAGTGAGAAAACAATAAAAGCTTTTATTTTCCTATCAGAGTTTAGCAATGGGATAGTCTGGTTGTACTTTTGAATCATCTGTGAAGGATCAGCATCGATATAAAAGCTAGGAAGAAAAAAAAAACAACCAAAAAATATAATCAAAACAAAAAACCCTACCGTGAAATGAAGACAATGTGATTAAAAATGTATCATTCATCCAGTCAGTGCTATAAATAAATAGAGTACAATATAAATTCTATAAAGATAAAAAATCAGGGCCCAATTTTACTTGAAAAAATTAGTCTTGGTTTAACGCTTTGTTGATAGAAGTCAAACTGAATCCCAAACTGTGCCTTGAATTTTGGAGAAAATAAGTACATTTAAGTCTCAGTCTAACAGTGAGTATGTTTTATATGCAATGCAAAGACAAAAAACCAAATTATTGATAATATCTAGAGAAAATTGCTAAGTACTAGCCAAATATGTTATTTAGTCAGATTTAAAGGAAGCAACTAATTTTGGACAGGAGGTACCAAAAGGCCAGGAGGGAATCCCCTTTCTTATTCCTGGTATCATGTAGGAGCTTTTATATTTAGCACTTAAATCCATCAGAGGCAAAGGGAGCATTTCAGATGCATGACTCACCTGAGCATTTCTTATTTAAATACTCACTGCTCTGCAGGCATTGTAGCCTGTTTTATTTACCAGCAGAGACATCACCATAGTGCCTGGTGCCTCTGAGTCTGGATGGAGTGTCAGATCTAAGCTGGAGCTCCTGAACTGAATCTAGATGCTGTCAGCATCAAGAGGCTGCCAACACAGGCGTTGTGTATCAAAGACAAAATAAGCTGTCATTTAAAAAATCAACAAAAATGCTGCAATTTTTAATCCTTTAAAGGATGGCTGTATCACTTCACCCCGTGCAGGCTGCATGTATCTATTGTTCTGAGGATATTATGTAAACTGCCAAAGTCCCCATAACACCAGGGATAGTTAAATGTGTAAACAGAAATAATTCTATATTTAAACATAATGGTTCTTCTGGTTGTTAAACTATCATTAGAACAGGATGGAAGCTGGTTTACAAGCTTCACTGTTGTATTTTCTACACTGTGGGTGGTAGAAGCCAAGCCATGTTAAGACAATAAAATTTCTTTGTCAAATATACTGTAGATGACTGTTTATACATAGCAAGATTTGCCTCTCACCTCCTGAACCTTCAGGATAGAGCATGGGTGAAATGGATATGTTGTTTTTAGTTGTTGTAGCAGCCTGGAAAGTTAGGACTTGAATCTGCTGACATTGCTGTGGTTATTTGCCAGTTCTTTCCCTCTGTTGGAGAATTAGCCCTACTTTCTGCCTGACTCCAGAAGACATGCTGGAAGATGTCTCCTTTAATGCTGAAGAATGAAAACATTAAAAGTTTGAGTTTACATAGACATACAGGTGCTCTAATCTCTAAAAATAGTACCAGCTATTGAAGAAACCATCTCTTGCTGTGTAAAAGAAGTTACAAACCTACTGAAAATACTAAGTGGGATGACAGCATTCAGCACATTTCTGTGGTCCCCAAATATAGGTGATAAATCTACCACATAATTCATACTTCAGTGGAAAGAAATATGAATTAATATATATTGATAAAATTTAATCCTATCAGTAGAGTATTAAGTCTAAAGTCCAACAAAATTTCATCTGTCATAAATCAATTCTTAGTAGGCTAAAACCCTCAGAAGAAGTGGGGTCCCAAATCTGCAGAGTATTGAATCATTTTATCATCATTTAAAACTATTTTTTTTTAATGGGAATCAAACCAACACCCTTGTGAATTTGGGCCAAACAACCTTCACAGTGAGTTGCAGCAGCAGAATCTCAAATTCATACCAGTGTTCCTTCCACTTTGCTGTGCTATCCTTGCAGAGTTGCCTTTTAAGACCGTTCAAGGAAAGAGAAACATCAAATATGCCCACAGCATCAAAGTTATGTGCCTTGATTCCTGATTCCTTCTCTCTTGGTCATGCAGCCTAACAGGATATGGGAAACAGGAGTAGGGAAATTTCTCCCAAGGAAAGAGAATTGCAATTAAGTTTGCAAAGTGGAGGCCAGGATGTTTATTTTAAAACATGTTATCAACCCACCACTTTACTCCATAATAGCTTGGTGTTTAGTGTCCTTATCCAGCCCTGAGACAAGGGACTGATGCCCTCCTGACCAAATCCATGCAAAATGTGCTGACTTTAAGGGTTGTCCTGAACAGGGATATTCTGCAGGGTCCCAGTCTGGGTGGAGTACTCTGCAGTGACTATGGGATTTGTGATGTCAGAAGAACAGCTGAGAGGTCACTGACATGGGAAAAGCAGTTCTAGGTACTTGCTTCTACTCAAACATTTATCTCTGCTCTTTTCCTTCCCTCAGTTCCCCGCAGTCCTTGATAACTGAAATGTAAAATAACAGATATTATTAGTTATAAAATATTTCAGGAAATTATGGTATTTCCGGGTATAGTTGTTGGATTCAATGGACAAATGCAGAAGTTATCTTTTTTTTTTTATTTTTTTAAATTTTTAATGAAAAACAATAAATAAAGTTGTATTTTAATTAATGTTTTGGGAAAACACATAATAAATTGTGTATTTGTCTTATAGGCATAATTCTGCTTGCCTGGGATGAACAGTATTTTTCAGACAAGCTACTGTTTAAAACAGCATTTGCAATACAGCTCATTTCATTCCAGTGCTTCTTTATTTTTGATTGATTTAAATATAAAACTGTCATAATTCTAATTTTGACCCTAGCCTAGCAAATTCAGTTCTTGGAAGGCTTTTGTGATCTATTCAAGCCTACTTATAAAAGGCAAATATCCATTCCATTGCTTTATCTAAGATAACATAAATACGACCATTAAATAAAATATATTAAAAAAAAAAAAAAAAAAAACCTAAAAGCTAGAATTGAATAAAGCACATCACCTCCTTTCCTAATACCTACATTGGAAGACACACTTAGTCACTGAATCAAGACACAGCATCCTTCAAACAAATATTTCATATCTGGTTTTGATGAAGTGTTTTGAAAATGTTGGAATTTTTCTGAAAAATGAACTTATTTCTTACATGAAGTATGAAATCAGGTCAGGGCTTACTGAAGTGAACATAAATTAGAGTACTTGTGAGCTGATGTATGCAATTAAATGAAGCTTTTTATCCATTTTCAGCTTTGTCATGATGTATTTTCAGTTGCATCAAATTTATGACCTGATCATGTGTCAACAGTTCAGTATTGTGATTTCTATTTATTGAATTCATTATCTCAAAAAGTTCAACACATGTAAGATCAGATTGCTCTCATTTTAACACTGCATTGTTAGAACTTTTAAACAGAGTTGAAAGAAAATTACATCGTATTCAGTCTTTGAATGATTTTCTTTGTCATTTTCATCTTAGCTTTCTGAATAATTTATTCATTACCTCTAGTCAGTCTTATCTGATGTACAATAGCAAGTTTTAGTCACTGAAAACACTACCAGATTTTCAGCTATTGGTATGTAGATGTCTGTTTAGACAGGTGAAAATCCTCAACGTTTGCACTCATTTGAAACTGATTTTTGTGTCATTAATTTTTTATTAGGTTGGTTGAGGTAATTTTTTTTTTTTTTAGCTTGGGATTTTTTTTTTTTTTTTTTTAAGGGGCTGTCAGAAAGGGTCTTCTGAATGCTTTTATAAAAGAAAAGTAAAATGAAAAGGTGGTTATCAAGTGTCCTACCAACTTATCTGATTGATCTCAGCATAACCTGTTGATTGTACAGTGTACAAAGGGGTAAACTAGATGGAAGAATACATTTATTTGTATGGTTCCATTAATTTTTAGTAAATCTAATATCCCAAAGTTAACCTCAACAGGGTTGCAGGCCTGCAACCTCTTTGAGAAGATGGGATTGCCCTGCATCAGAATCAGCTGATCCCAGTGAGCTCCAATGGACCCAGCAGAGCACAGCTGAGCCCATTGGCCAAACAGGGAAAACATATTTAAGAAAAGTGAACAAGAAAGGAAAAATAAAATAAAAAACCAAATCCACAAGGGCAGGAGAAGCAAAAAGAGTGAGAATCAGCATAGGGAACACCATGGTCAGGGGAGGTGATGCTCCATGGCATCAGTGGAGGTGTCCATCATGGTCTGTGAAGGACCCCACACAGCAGCAGCATCCTTCAGGATGTTTCCTGAAGGACTGGAGATCATGGATAAGCAGAGAACAGGTGAAAGAAAACTGACCATAACCTCTGTTTCTCTTTACCCTGTGCTGTGCAGAGGGGTTGAGAGAACAAGAATAGAGTGAAACTGGGACTAGGGAAAAAGAAGAAATGATATTAGTAGAATGCTTATCTTTTTATTACCTATCTATTTTAATTGTCAATAAAGTTAATTTTCCCAAAGTCAATCTCTTTTGTCTTCATAATGACTGGTAAGTGACTCCCTATCTTCATCTCAATTCATGAATTTGCTCTTCCACATTCTTCCCTTTTTCTTCCTGCTCCTGCTGAGGGAGAAAGTGAGTGAGCAAGTACTTGAGTTTGTTAGCCAGAGTTAAGCCAGCACATGCAGGAAAAGGTGACTCACTTTCATGCACAGTCAGCATTTGAAAGATGAAAATGTAAGTCTGATGTAAGTGAAAGATGTTGTGGACTTGGAGAGACTGTGGCAAGATTAATATCAATAACAGTGGAAGGTCTCAGATTGTAAAAAGGCTTTGCTCCTACAAGAATGCATTTGGTTAATATTTCAGTGCTTATCACCAGAACAGTAATTTGTCAAAGTTGGGAGCACATTAATAAAATAGAGCTCCAGAAAATTCAGCCTTATTCCCAGTTGTGCCAAGGAGCTGCTTTAGCAACTTGGAAAAATCTCTTGATTCTGCTTTCAAACAGAGTTTTCTGACAGTAGTCAGACTGCTTTAGACCAATGCTTAAAAATTCTTAAGAAAAACAAGTCAAGCTTTCATACAAGGAAGTGTAGCAATGTTATAAGCTAAGTACAGGTTGTTATGCCTCTGATTCCCCTCCAAGACTGTCTGTTTAGTCTATTTGGCTTATATACCCTTGAGGAGGAATTGCCTGTATAGTGTTTAGAACAATGATATTTAATCCAAATGCATTACCATGCACAGTTTTAAAAATAGGAATGGTTTCAGAGAGGCCATTTCCAAACCCATTTGCAAAACACTGTGCATGAGCATAAACGTTTATGGGACTTGAGCCTCCCAGCCCTGAAAAGGCAACACAAAATGAGCAAAATTTGGAAGGGCTAGACTAAGGTTATCTGGAAGCTAGTTCTGTGCTAAAACAAGGATAAGAATGGTTTTATAATGAACCAAGAAATAGGGTCTGTCTTGAATTGTTAGTGGCATGAATGCTTTTTTAACTCACATATTTGTGATTCTGCAAAATCATATGGAGGTTTATGAATGTGTTTGCTTTTAAAACACATAAGTAAAGCCTGTGGAACCCACTTTCATTTTGGAGTTTAAGGTAAATTCCATTAGATCCAACATGGATCAAGTCACCAACATAACTTTTCAATTAACACACCTCTGGAGGCTCAGACACCTTTGAAAATGAAGTTTGCATAGGGTTTATTACCACTTTTTAGTTTCCTTTAACATACTGTCACTGATTAGTCCTAGAAGCTTAATTCACTGGTAATTTCCATTTGCTTATATTTAACTCAGCTGTTACATTTTAAAAGTTTTACTGCTGAAGCAAAGTTGATTCTGAAGCATAGCATTTAAAGAAAGTTACTCTATCTTTGATTTCTGACACTTGGTTACAGGGAGATGTGTATAAGAAAATCACCCACTTTAGGAAAATGCGCCGTATAATTTTGGGAAGATAAGATTCCATTTAAGCCAAGAATTCTGATCCTGTGTGTTTTTTCATTTTCCTGAATAAAATTGCTGATAAGGCTGTATCAGGAGAGGTGTGGCTGGTCTGGCTGCCAGCTGGGCAGAAGGCACAGCAGACCAGGAGGGATTAGCCTGCGAGGCGAGAAGTGTGGCACTGCTGGGAACAGCCCCTGCATGCAGGGATTGTTCTCTGCGTGTCAGAGGTGAAAACAAATCTTGTGCTGAGAAATATAAACCAGATTTCCTTTTGTTGGCCTGAGGATAGGAAGGGGAGACAAGAAGAGAGAAGGGGAATACTGTAAATTGAGTCTGAAGTGAACTTTCCACAATAAGACTACTATATGAGCTAGTATACACTCCCTGAGGGTGAAATTCACTCTTCTGTACTGGGATAACACATAGCTGGGGTTGAATTTAAAATCTCTTTTGAAGAGTTTAGGGCAGCTAAACAGCTCTGTTCATGCAATCCACCAGCTAGTAGCCCTTGCTTTTCTCTCTGGGCCTGATTTACAACATTGGATCCCCATGTGCTTGACAGCCACCACTCAAGGCAACAAACTCAGCACATTAAGAACTAGAAAAAAACCAAAAGCTCTATAGCTTGAGCCAAATACTGAATCTTTATTTGCTGAGATGTTACAAATCTATGTTCTTTGTGAGTAGTGAAGTGGGGTTGCAGAGTTTGCTCTCTCAGCAAACTCTATTGACATTTTCAAAGACCAGAAAAATAATGGAAAAGGCACAACTAAAAACCTAATAGTACAAAAGCAGAACAAGAGAAAGAAAGGAAGGAAATTTCTATCATTCATTAGTGTAATGTATTGAATTCTGTCTCTTGCAGCAGAACCCCCACTAGAATCAGTTATGTGGGATCAGTGTGACAGACAGAATAATTTGGTCAAATATTTATTTTTGTGCCTATTTTTCATTACAGAAAGCCATTAGAGAAATATTTTTTCTTTTACAGAAAAAAATTAAAAATTGGTTTAATTGTGAAATTTATGCATGCTTTCCCAGCACTTCTATGTTAAAATAAGAAGACCTTGTGCTATCCCCCTTGAGCAAAAACAGCAGTTTTATTTAGTTTTTATTTGGTCTAATTCTAAAGGCATAAATGACAATTCCTAATAGCGCTACAGATTTCAATGAGCCTGTATTAATGAACCTGAATAAAAAGATCCAAAATTTACATCTTTAACTCCTCCAATGTAAGATGCTCCATGATCTGAACTATAGCATAAATCCTTAAATTGGGACTAAATAGATTGGTTTCCTTTCTCTGCTTTCCTGTCAGTTGTAATTCATTATCTATTCTTCCTGTGAAAGGCTAATGGATGTTTTAAATTCCTTTAACATCAGACCTGCAATTTGAGAAATAAATGCTAGTCGGTGGGATGATTCTTAATGCTTCCTTCCTCCTCCCAAGGTGTTAACATACCTCTACCTAGATGGTCACATAATGTCTTTATTTCTTGCTTTTTTTGTTTTATCTCTTCCTCCTGAGTTGTGCAGCCTCTCATCCTCTTGTCATTTTCTTTGAATTTATTACATAATTGAAGAGAAGTTCTCCTGCTTTGTAGCTGCTGTTTGCTCTTCCCTTCATTTTTTCAGACAGCTCAATTCCAGAATGCAGGTGTGTGGGTTTTTTATTTTCCTTATCTCCCTTTTCACAGTAAGATTAATGAGAGAATCACATAGAGAAGTTTTCCAGGTAGCAAAGTAGTTGCTAAAAAGAAATAACAAATATTTTAATTCAATTGTCTTGTATTTGATGTCACAATGCCATTCAGCTGCAATAACTGCCATCAAGACATAGTTTTTCTAGAAGATGTATGTGTGTTTGAGTGATGTGAAGCCATCTTTTATCATAGTGAACCACCTCTGTTTTAAACTAAGCTGTTTTAGACATTCCTACCTTCAAACAAAGGTCTTGCTAAAAAGTAATGTCATGTGATATGTGATACTGCTTTATTTCTCATTCCACTGAGACCTTTATATGCTATATATATACACTCTATATTGTTCTGGCCTAAGTTTTAGTGATTACTTCTTTATTCTGGATTTAAAAAATACAAATAAGAAAATAGTTGCATAAACACACCAAATCAAGGTGGTTCTCTGCCAAAAAAGCTAAAGATGATATAGGAGTATATTCTCTTAGTTTCCTCCCAGGCTCTGTTTTAGGCTCATCTTCCTTCCCTCTCTGCCCTTTTTTTCTTAATACAGTGGTTAATCACCAAGTGGAGGTAACCAGCTAGTACATTCAGAAAACTAAACCCACAGACCTGCAGAACACCTTTATTGTAAAGGAAATGTTCATCTATTGGGGGTTGATAAAGCCCAAAGCAAGCTGAGTACCCATTTCCTACAGCAGTGATATAAAAAGAAGCAAAACTCTCACCTTGCTGAAGAGAATCAAAACTCTCACTGCCATTTTCTGCATGTCTGTGTGAGAGAAATGATGCTGCTGCTGTCCTGTGCTTTCTGCTTGGTGCTGTTGGTGCAGAATGGGTTTACTTTGTGCACTGATATTTCAGCAGTTTAGGAAATACATCTGTGAGGTCAAATATCTGAAAAGTTAAACCTTTCAGTTCTACTGTAGTGCTTTTTAGTAATTTAGGTTGTTTGGGGGAAGAAAAAGATATTTTTTCTGTAATTATTTAAACATAATATTTCCTCAAGGCATCTTATATATTTGAATGCATAAGTTATGTTCATTCTTCTCAATATTTTGTTGAACACTTAAATGACAGCATTAAACTTTTTATTGCTGACTGACACTCAGTAAATGGTTCTGAGTATCCCCAAATTAATGCCCAAAATTTCTCCAGCATCACTGGGTGTTCTGGGTGAACTGCGGGTTCTCTATGAGAAAATTTTAAAATATTTTTGCATGTGTGGCAGTGTTTCAGGTGCTTAATTTAATATCACTACCACAATCACCTTAGTTTTAGAGTATATTTATTTTTAAAAATTTTAATTTAAAAATCACAAGTGTGCTGCAAGATTTCTAATATATTGGGGTCTGCCTAAATTAATTGAAACTTTCTGTTTAACAGTTTGCTCTTAAATGCTTACTCATTTGTATTTTTTTTTAAATATTTACTCATAATTTATCCAGAACTTTAAAAAGACTAATTCCATTTACTTAGAGGTTGTTCTAAATGATTTTGTGAAGCAGATGGCTTAAAGAAATTTAATTTTTCATGTATTAATTTAATATTTTCTGGAAAATATGTTGGATATCAAAGTTACTGAAGTATTCTAAGGAAATTTTCAAATTCATTGGGATTCTATTTTGTATTTAAAATGTCTAAGGCATTCACTTGCAATAATTGGATCTTTTTTTTCTTTCTCTTTAACTATGTCTTTTATAGAGTAATTGGAAATTTTGAAAGGTCAACAATAGCAGACACTGAAAACTATTTTAAAGCTTAAAATATCAATTAGAGATATATGTGTAATAACTGGAAACAGTTCCTCAGGTGCTGTATGAATCCTATTTCTGTTTTTCATTCCTTAAGGGTTTGCTGGCAAGCTTATCTCTGGATATGCAGCCTTTGTCTAATGGCCATTTTATAGCCCAGGCAAGTCATAATCAGAATCAGCTTAAAATTTAAGGCTCAAAGAAGTGTATTGCTTTTATGAGGAGCCCAAGAATCAGAGTCACTGATTTTAAAACACAATGGTTTTCAAACACTGCGTTATGCTAAATACTGTGCTGTGAGAATGATACAGGACTCATTCTCACTGCCCAGGGAGAATTAAGACTGAGAACCTGACCCTCTGTGATGTTGATTACTTGGAGCTGGGGGATCCAGTTGAAAGGATATAGCTGCAATTTAATGCGATTAGCCTGCCATCCCAAGTCATTGGATAATTGTAGGCCTTGCAAGACACTGCTCTTAGGGTGTTGATGTGCTCTGGCCTTTGGGAGCACTGATTGAAGAGGGATGATGAGAGTGAAATAGATTCAGATAAAATTAGAGACAACCGGGGCAAATAGATGTGGATTTTCTCATTTTAGCACAAACAGAACCTGGCTTAGGTGAAATGGAATCTGGCTGTAATATGCAAAAGCTACTTATCTCAGGTCCCTCTGGAATATGCAATAAACATATGGAATAAGCTTGAGATTTAACCTCTCTACTCAAGTTCATATGACAGATTCATTATTTTCTGCATTAGAGAGAGAATATCAAGGTCAAAATCTCCATTCTGATTAGCTGGCAAATGTGCACTCTTCTAACACAAAGGGTGCATTCATGTACAAGCACTTTGCTGTATTTGAACATCAATTTGTTTCATTCCTCTTGAGGAAGTACCATCATATCAGTTCACAAGGATTAAAGGCCTCAGTTTAATTTCTGATAATAAAATTCTGAACTCTTGTTTATCACCCAAACCTCCCACAAAGCGTATTTTGATCTCACTGCTGTAATTCTGGTTCAGTCAGAGATTACACCAGTTTTGATTCACACATTCTATGTCCATGCATCTGTTAATCTAAGGATGGAATAATCCAAAGTTCATCACAGTACACACTTTGATAGTGTAGATGCAAACCACTGGTGTAGTTACATATGCACAGCTCCAGTTGAGTTAATGAAATGTGTGGTTTGGAAGTAAAAAAAAAAAAAAAAAAATTTGGATAGATATTCAAACTTTACAGTTATTTATGCAACACTATAAAAAGGATTAGAAATTCCCCCTACAATCCAGAAGATTTAACTTGCCTAAGTGCTTTTAAGAATCTGTGTCCAAGTCCTTAATGGATTTTATTTATGTAGCACATTATAAATTGTCTAGAGTCAATTAATGATGATGAATTGAGATGATAGCAACATACAAACTGCTCAGTGTTGAAGAACAAAATCACATTATTATGATAATCAGAAATTATATCTAGTTGCTTTTTCCTTTCTAGATCATTGCATCTGAGAGAACAGATTTCACAAAGAACCAGAATCAGGGTTTGGCCTGATTTTGTAATGAGGTGTCATAGCATTATTTCATCCAAAGTGCAAACCATTTGAATTCAGAACCAGGGTCAGGTGTAGAATCATTGATTCATTTGGGTTGGAAAGGACCTTCCAGGTCATCGAATCCAACCATGTACAAGCACTGTCATGGTTTAAAATTTTAAAGTATAGATGGATTCCAGGAGGACACCTTGCTTACACTTGCCTAATTAAAATTAATAATGACCAAAAGTATCATTCTGCTATTTCAACTCAGAATAAAAGTCAAGATTTATTCTCATTTGCATTAGGCATAGTGCCTATAGCAGCAAATGTTATAAATCATTAGTTGGTAATGTCATATATTCTATTAAATATTCTAATATGAAAATATTCCTCATAAGGTGAAATTTTGTATGAAAGGATTGCAGGAAGCTCCTTCTTTAAATTGGTGTTGATAGAATAGGATGCAGAAAGAAAAAAAAATGGGAAATTCAGCCCAATTTTTTACAAGAAATTGCAGTTGACTGTATGGCAAGATATATATATATAGATATATATATAGATATATATATATATATTTTTTTTTTTTTTTTGTGGGCAGGCACACATAAAAATACTCATTCACCTACAGATTTTTTAAAAACCTCACCTTAAAAATAATAAAAATAAATAAAAATAATAAAAATGTAGGTAATGTCTGGAACATCTACATCTTTTTAAAAGCTGTGAACTCAAGCTGGTGATCATGGATTTCTGTTGAGGTCATCAGCAGCCTGTACAAAACCAGGAGATGCTACATCTGGCAGCTGACTGCAGTTCACTGTCCTGTCAGAAGCACTCTCAGCTTATAACCAAACTTTAGCCCTGTGAAAAATACTCTAAACTGATGATGGCCACAAGCTGGGAGGCTACAAAAGGAAAAAATCATTTAATAGTTTACATATTTTCCATGATATTTCTTTGTTTCTTTGATGGACATACAGTGACCCTTTACAAACTGATTGGAACCCCTAATTTATTTTAACATTTTCAATACTTTTAACTGATAGCCATCTTTTTGGGGAGGATTTTTTTTTCTATGCAGCATATTTTTCAGTTTCTGTTGGATCCTAAATGCCAGTTTTGAGTTCTTTGCTTTTTAAAAATATACATGCAGAATTTCTGTCTATTCAAAAATTGTTATTGTACACTAGAAAACTACCCAGATCCACTCAAAGTCTTGAGAGTAACTGTAAAAACTGGGTTTATGAATAGATTCCTAACAAAATTTTTCGCACAAGGAAAATATTTTGTTTCATATTGAGCCTGCTCATAATTTATTCCATGTAAAGTCTGTTTGTCCAAGAGACATTCCTGATTATTTACTTAGAACTAAAAAAACCAGCATTTGTACATTGTGATTTCCTTTGGTATGTGATAATTTCATTATCTCACTGTACCATCTCATGTGTTTATTTTATTACATTTTTTGGACATTGTTCCATCAATGTAGAACATATTGCTAGTTTTACTTTTGCACCAGTTGGTTTTTACTATATCCCTTTTATAGTTGAAACTATTGATGTTAAGACCCTGAAGCTCTCTCTATATCAGCATATTAAATATGGAGAGATGATTCTCTAGTCCTGAGTCCAAGCTGCATGAAAATACTTCTGGAGGTTTTCCTAAACTCAAACTCTTTTTTTTTTTTTTTTTTTTTTTGCATTCTCTCTTAACTACATATAGTACTTTTGAACATTAAAATCAATTGCTTCACTATAGATAAGTTGAAAATCTAAAATATTTTTACATTATTTTTAAACTTTTTCTTGTTTCTTCTTCAAAATCTTGGACTACCACCATAATTTTTCAATTTTCATATTTGAATGTAAAACCTCAAATCTAAGCTTGGTCAAATTAGAAGGATTTCTTCTGTTGTTGACTCAGATCTGTGATTCTCTTAATATTTTCTTGCAGTTTAGAAATCAGAAACTATATCCCATTGAAAAACAAGAGAGCATTTAGATTTCAAACCATATTACAGATTTTATGCTTTTCAGAAAAAAAACCCAAAAAACCAGAGACATGAATTTTACAAAAGCATTTATAGATCAAAAGTTTATTGTTGTAGACACTTTTCCAAAACCCAGATATGAACACTTTAAAGGAATTTAAAAAATAAACCTTTGCATTTCCTCCACAATACATGATTTTTTTTATTAAAGGGTTATGCTGTTTTTATTCTCTCTTCTCTTTGTTTGTGACACACATAGACATCTGTGAAAGGTCTGGTATTAAATTCTTTCCTTCTGAAGCCAAACACAAAAGTCCTCAGCAAGACTGGGCTTTACTCTATATCTTACCAGACTTCAAAACATTACCTTATGACTTTAAAATGAGTTCCTATAATTGTTTGTGATATTCTGCTTCTCTTCACTCTTATTGCAGGAAAAGATGTAAGGAGAACTTTGCTTAGATGTGACTATAAAAAGAAGAACATCAGCAGTAAAGGTTATTGAGGTTAAATATAAAACCCCTGTACATTTTGCTATACCAGTACTTGTCTACAATAGTTAATGTCTTAATAAATTAATTCAGATACAAGTAGAATGTGAAATACCTTTTTTTTTTTTGTTAAAAGAGCTTATTTTATACAGCCAATAAGGTTCACAAATTTTCATCTTCAGTTTTGCATTTCCTTCAGAAGATAGCACTAAATTAATATAAAAAAAAGGTTTGTAAATCTAGATGTAGGCATTTTTTTTTTTTAATGAAAAGGAAAATAATGGTAAACCTGGTGTTTCTTATGAGCTATTCTAAAACAATTAAAACTTAATTTCTAATTTCAAAGTCATATTTCTTAATCTTAACTTTAAAAAACTGAATTATTGTTCAGCATTTTATTGTTACGACTTTTTATGTGTTTCAGCAAACTGCTGTTGCCCATTATGTAAATTCAGAACAGATACAAAAAAAGCCTCTCACATAATACCATATATTAAATCTAAATGTAGAGTAACTATAAATAATTAATATAAATATTAATAAGACAGTAAATTTGGGTTCACACTATAGTCATGGCTGAAAGACATCTTGGTAATGATTGGAGTGGTGCAGCTCCTTTGCCCTCTTCAGCTCAGAATGTTTCTGTCCTTGGAGGGTACTCTGAAGAACCAAGATTCTCATGAACTCTGATAAGCCTCTCTAAATAGAGGAGAGAATGGGCTAAAGTCCCATGGGGTCAGAAAACACAACATGGACACATTAAAAATTATTAGCACTCTATTTAAAACATTTAGTTTAAAAAAAAAAAAAAAAAAGGTAATTTCAGGGTAAAATTAAAAGATTAGTGTATGCACTGAGTTCTTAATGCCATGGCTCATTGTAAAATAGGTAGAGATGTTGAAGACCTTTGCATTGTCCCTGGGCTTTAATGGGTTTTCTCTACAAAGTTCTGTTCTTCCAATAGATCTCTGATGAGGTGGTACCACAATCAGATGCACAGAGTGATTATTTCTCTCTCTAGAATGCAGAATGCAGGATTAATATGGTGATTAGGTTTTTTTGCTTTCATATTCTGTTGAAATATTAACACCTGTGTTACCCTTCATTGCCCTAAAATTCTACATCTTTGCTGTTGATGTTTATTTTTTCATGAATCGGGGCACTGACCCTGATATTATTCAATAACTTGGTGAAGGGCAGTATCACTCACCCCCTGGCCAGGCTATAGGTCAATTGCTTGTACAATGTCACTCATGATATTTCCTCTTGTCTTATTCCTTTATCCCATATAAATGCTAAATACACTAGGTCTGGAAGTAATGCATTAAATTTGGCCTCTCTGGCTTGATGGATTTGCAAGTATACTAATCCAAAGGGAGTTATAGTACACTGTAAATCATAAATATCTTGAGAAAGAGGAGAAATGTGTAAAATTTGTAGAAGACATGAGTTATAGCACAGTTATCTTCATAAAAACAAATCCTCTTGAGTATATTTTTTTGCATTATTTCAGTGTGAGAGCAACACTACCCACATCTAATCTGAAATCCATGTAGTTATGTTTCAGTTTTATTGCTATTTTCACCCACAAAAAGAGGGAAAAATGAAATTTTGATAGGGTCAAGAACTGAGAACTTTAATTGAAATTCGAATTGAGATTCAAATTGAAATTGAAATATTCAAATTGAAAGCAATAGCCTATGCCCATAGTGAATTTAGATGCACAATTGAAATATATATGTAGCTATTTTCAGTATAACTATTGTCTAGTTTTAACATTTCAGTAGCTGCTGTAGTGGGAATGTAGATAGATAGATAGATCAATAAACGAAAAAAATATTAAAAAAATAGAAAAAATATAAAATATATATGGCCTCAACTAAATAATAAACCTACTGCTTTAATTGACTGTGTTGAATCTACTTTATTGAATGATATTTTTTTTATCTTTATTTGCTAGATTAAAGGTGTCTAAAATGCTAGATGCACTGATTTCATGCTTCCTCAACTGGATTATGACCAGGTAAGAAAATTTAGAAGAAAAATAATCAGATTTTGTCGTGTTCTTTTTCATAAGAAAAAAGTCACTCCTATTGATGCTTTTGTGATTTTATCATACTGTTTAGGAACAATAAAGCTGTTTTAACTTCACTGTATGCAGGATGCTATGTGGAAATAATATGGGGGCACTTCTGTCTGGGTAAACTTCATTGTATAGGTGTGAAAATGTTACAGGGTAGAGTCACAAAGGATTTATCTTAAAATTTGGTATAAACACCACACAAAAAGCATGCACCAGAAGATGTTGAATTCTCATCATTCATGTAATTCATGTAATTTTAGAAAAGTATTACTCCCTTAAGCCATTAGGGAAGATTATTAATTCAGTACTCACTAATTGCTCTCCTTTTTTTTTTTTTTTTTTTTTTTTTTAGGCAGTGATTCTTTCATTCATAGCCTCAGAAGGGTAAATAAAAGTCAGAAAAAATATGATCAAGTGTACAAAAACGTTTAATTCCCTGCATGTAGTGTCCTCTCATGCCTTAAAACATATATAGAAGCAGACAAACATGAGTCATAGCTGATGGGTTTTTTCCATATAATAAAGAAAAGGTAGTAATGATTATATTTCCATTTTAAATAGGGACTTGCTAACCCTACAGGACAGAAAAAGAGTCACTTTGATTATTCAGTGCTTTCAGTCTTCTGTAACCTTTTCTGTTGCTCTGTTTTCTTTAAAAAAACAATCAAAGCCCTACAAAAACACTCTCTAAACTCATTCTTTCTTTTTGTTCCATGTATTTGCCCTGTTGGCAACATCATTCCATTAATTAACCTTTACCAACCTTTCACAGCTCTCTTTTCTAAACTTAAACACCAAATAAGAGAATTGTTAGTGGAACATTTAAGGGAGAATTGACTGAAACAAAAGCTTGGCATTGTTTTCAGTAATGAATTTTACACTGGAGTAATCAACTGAGCTTGAGGAGATTTAAAGCACATTCTAAGTTGTGTTACTGAGACATAGTGAAATACTTTTGCTTAACAAATACTTTTGCTTAATGCTTTCTGCTGTTGTTTACACCTGAAGCTATTGTACAAATCCAGGATCTCATCAATTTGGGAGTTTTCTCTCATCATTTTCCTGATTTCTTTTTTTTTCCTTCTGACAAATGTGGCTTTTATAAATTAACTCAGCTGGTGCACATTTGACCCCAATTTTTGAATGTGTTCCCTGGGTCAAGTACTTCTGTGTGTGAGAATAGTGTCATTCACCCCACCCTGAGGCAACCAGAATAGTCACTCATTTAACTTACCATCAACACATTTTTAATTATAAATAGTTTTCTACATGTTTAACCTAGGCAAACAGATCATGCTAAAAAAAATTACAGGCAATTACACTTCATTTTCTAGCCTCTTCTTGCCATGTTAAATAATAAATTACAAATTAAAATCTGTAGGATTTCTGATATGTGAATATTTCAACATATTTTAGTGAAAAGTTATTTCACTCTGAAGAATCCAATGAATCTTACCCTGTGATCTTTATGTAAGTTCAAGAATGATATTCACATATCTGTACAGATCTGTCTTCCCCATTTTATCTTATCAGAAACCTTCCATGGCTGGGAGTTTCACTTCCTCGACCTAAGTGCCAACATATGGTTGCATTCTGTAACATGAACTCATGGCTAGATCTATGAACTCCATTCCTTAGTCTCCACCTTTGGGACATCAGTAGGTGGTAATCTTAGCAACCTGGATGTGATATCACCATTGTGGCATTTTCATTGACACAGCTCTGCTATAGAGACCCCTTTGCCCCCCAAGTATAATTCCTGAAGAATTAGCCTCTCATTACAAAACATTAAATCTCTTGTCACTCAATCCTGTAGGTTGATGGAAGCATAGGATATGCCGTGGGGGTAAAAGCTCCCTTAGGAGTTAAACTTGGCACTTCCCTGCTTGGTGATACAGACTCTGGATGGGTGGTCCCTCTGGATCTCCTTTCAATAACAGGTTCACAGGTAGAGAGCAGCTAGAGACAGGATTAGAAAACTTGAATTCAACCACTCCCAAATTTGGTGAGATTTGAAGAGCCAACTGTATTCTTATGCTTTGTTGGGTTGGCAAGTTGAAAGAATTGCATTTGATAAGAGTAGTTCTTTATTTATTATTTTAAAATACCTAAGGAAAGCTTCCCTCCTGGGTGGTTTGCCTTTTCCTAACTTAAATTTCTAGTCAATGTTTGAGTTGCCCCTTCTATCCTTCTTGTGGTGATTTAGGTTTGGTGAAATCTAAACAATGTGTTTCATATTTCTTATATGCCAAGAGGGACTTTCAGGGCAAGGCTGAAAGAAAGCAGTGCTTTTAGTTAACATCTCCCATGAAGGCAATATATCTAGAATAATTGTCCTGGGAAAAGCAAGCCAAAGAAATTTGCTCAGCTGTAGACTGACTGAAGAGCTCAACAGTGTGATAAATGGTTTACCTTATCTGAGTACTGAATATTGTCAACCTGTATATAGCAGCTTTGATGGTCATGCAAATTGTTATCACATTTAGGTAAAGAATAAAATTCTTCTAGGAATGCAAATGTTAAAAATCTTCCCTTTCCTTACAAAACACTAGGGATTAGGGTTGAATACTAAGAAACAATTGTGTTATAAATTCCTTCTGGAATTAAAAATTTATAAAAGAAATTTTAAAATTTTATTAAATATTTTTGCTTATGTTTTAAAACATTAAACAATCAAATAATAATAAAATGACTAACATATAAATTATCAGAGAGAGGTAAGACAACAGAAACAATGCTTTGTTCATGGTATGATCAGGAGATGGTAATTTAGGACAGCAGTTCAGATAGTGCACAAAGATTTTTCAGAAAACCTAGTCAAAATCATTGTTATCTCACAACTTGAAATAAACCACAAATTTTGAAAGCAAGTAAATGATGTACTTTTGCATTTGACTGGCAAACTATAATGACAGATTAACAAAAGAGCCCTATGTTTTTGAAATCTGTTTTTACAGACATATTTTGTTTAAACTGTGTTTAAGGTCCACAGTAAATCGCCACAGAAGCTGAAAAGTTTAAATCAGGTAATCAGAGGATCCAATAGCTAAATGACCATGTCATGGTTGGATTGACTTTATCATCAGTATTTAAATACATATTTTATAAAAATTAATAAAATTTATATTTATTGACCTTAAAGGACATAATATAACCTGATAAGCTACATTCAGTTTTTTAATACTGATTCCTGAAGTGGAAGGACACTCTTTATGGTCTCATGACTTGCTATCTAAATTAGAAGGTCATACAGACCACAGAAATCTCCCCCGCTTCCCCTCAAAAAAAAAAAAAAAAAAAAAAAATCCCCAAAAAACATATACACCCCTGTATTTCCAGGTTCTGTTGCCTATTGACCACCCCAGTTGGAAACAATCTTTGGAAGAGATTCATTCCCTGGAGGTACCATGATCATTTTTCAAGCACAACTACTTGCTCTCTCCAGAGCCCCTTTGATTCCCTTCCAGCCTATCAGCTGCAGATGTATCAGCCAAATTCTTCTCCTGCCTTTTCACCTACTAATTGCATGCAGGGAGCAAGTTCTCCTTTTTCAAACAAAGCCACAATTTTTAGATCTTCCCTCAATATAACTATGGCTGAAGAGCCATATACTGCATAAATTGTGATCGTGATAATGTGACACTTTCATCTTAGCTTGAAATAGCATCTGTCTGCTGCAACATCTTTGAAATCTTGATTGATAAGGGATTTAGACCTGGTTTTAATTATCATCTTATGTTCTTGGCAAAGGTTAATATTTTGCATGGGGAAAAAGATCAGGCTATAATTCCTGGGTTTAAAGCAAGAACTCCAAAATTTTGATTAACTATGACTTTCAATGCTAGAGAAAACTGAAATTTTTGAAATTAATCATTTTACTGTTTGTTTGGAAGGTTTTTATTCATGGCTTCTTCTCTTTATTAACAGAGGTTTTTAGTGCTGTGAAAATAAGAGCAAAAATAATTCCATGATAACCACAAAACTTTCTGCTTCAAATGTATTTCAAATTCATTAATGAAGTAAAGCCATGGTCCTAAAGTTAAAGGAATCACACTGCCTCTGAGTTGGCCATATTTTTCTGGTAATCTTTACTTGATCAGTCCCAAGCACACAGAAAATCAAAGAAAGTTGTAAATTCACTTTTGTTTCTTCAACTCCTGCCAATTATAGGTAACAGACAATTAAATCTTACTGTCATATTAATGCTGGTCATATCCTAAAATACAGCTTCACAAGATAAATTTCTTTTTATTTTAGCTTTCAACATATTAGGGTTTGATATTTTTTTAGTATGATTATCTTTTGCCAGATGGATCTGGATCAAATACCTATTTATGGCCTGTATGGGTATTGCATGAAATAACAAATCGTAAGTAAGAAAATAAAAGTTTCTATGACAGAAATGTAGTTTTCATAGAGTTGCAAAATCACACATTGCATTAATTTTGCTGCACAAAATTTTTTTTAAAGTTTCTAAAAATCATGTGCTGTGCTTTTAAAATGTTTCTTGAATTCTTATGGCTAGGAGGACTAATAAAGGAATAACTGATGTTGAATTCATAGGTTTTTGTTATATTTTGGTTTTACTTTTGTGTGGTTTGGTTTGGTTTGATTTGGTTCGGTTTGGTTTGGGTTTTTTTTTCATTTGTTTGTTGTGGAGCCTTTAGTTTTTTTGGGTTTTGTTTTGTTGGGTTCTGTTTGTTCATTTCTTTGTTTTATTTCAATCAATATCTCTCAATACTCAAAGTCATAATCCAGACAATATGGCTTCTATAAGCCCTTTCCTTAATTTTCAAAAGGAACCAAATGGGACCTAAATGGAAGTAGATGCCGTCACCTTCCCAAGCTCAGCAGAGAGCAAGGAACAATTAGACATAAAAAATGAGGTATTTTTTATTCTGTAAAGATGATCTGTCCTCATTTGAAAAGAAGATTTATAAGACTTTAATTTGATCAAATTGGAATCATCATCAAATTACTTCTATGAAAAAAATTAAATACTACAATGTGAAGTGAGTGGACGTTCTACTTCTTACACATTTTAGTGTGTATATGATGTCTTTACTCCAAACCTTCAAACTGATTTGCACAAGGGAGTGATATCACTCAGAGACTATGGACTATTTTTAGATGATTACAGTAGGAATGTCTGTGATCTATTTATTAAAAAGCTGTGTATGTACTAGGGTTAGTTTATTCTGAACATGGAAAACGTTCTTTAAATGAACAAATATCAACATTTTTCAGATGCTTTTTTAACTTTTCAGAACATACAAAACAGACTTCTTCACTGTGGAAATTATCCAGTCTTTGTGGTGTGGAACACTGGTTTGACAAACTCTTTGGTTTCCAGATTTAGTTTGCTTCCTTTTTGTGTGTGTCTGAGACTTCTAGATGGGCACACATACAATTCAGTGATTTCAATTCTGTAACTTTTGATTTTCATTAATCCATCTTGTGTGACATCATACAGAACACACCCTAAGAGTAATTTTTTATTTTATTTAAAATGTGGTATGTGTTTTTTGTGTTTTCACAGAAGATGTCCTTGGCTGGCTGACAGTTTATTTGAACTGTTTTAACTACTGTATTAATAAACAGTTCTACTTGCAGATCATGACAATATGCTTTGCATTTTCATTCCCTGTTTTTGTATTATTGAGACATGTAATGAAAACAGTATATGGGGCTGGATTTTAAGTATTTATTTTTAACTACTGTTTATGGCTCCAAATTCATTCCTTGTGTAAGATGTGCCTAGAAAGGCAGTGAATATGGATGAGATTGACCCATGTTCCTATATTTTCACATCATTTCTGCAAAAGACAGTTGTCTGTGCTGGTCTCTGTGAGAGAACTGTATCACATGCTAACTTTGAAAGAGGATTAGAGAGATGATATAATAGTTTTTCTAACTCTAGTTCAATGATACTTTATGATGTGATTATGAAGTGAGCTGCCAAAAGATTAAAAAAAAAAAAAAAAAAAAAAAAAGATGAGCTTTTAAAGGAATAGCTCTTGTTCATATACTTAAAAAAAAATACAGAAAAAGAAATCACATCACTTCATATGTACACATCAATTCAGGAGAACACAAGCTTCTTTTAAATGCTGAAGGAGTTTTTAGATTTTACTGTCCATATTTTTTGTGGATGTGTCTTTTGCTTAAACTTACATTTTTCCAAACACTAGGGCAAGAAAAGTCTCTCTCATATATTAACATCTATTTCACTACATCTAAAGAGTTTTTTATCTGTGAGTTATTAAATAATGAATTTTTTTATCCTTAGAATGTGGTTATAAATGATTAAAGTCTGGGAAACAGGGGCCTAATTAGAACAAAACCCAGACACAGGTTAAGAGGAGCCCACTTTGATTGGTTTTCACTGTGTTTTTTTATTTTATTTTTGAAGATTCTCCTCCACACTCCCTCTTAAAAGTTGAATCATTTCTGTGAAGCATCTTTCATTAGTCCAGGTTCCTCTAAGGTTAGATGCTGCCATTCTAAATGTAAGCTGCTAATGCAAAGAAAAATATCATTCCAATTGTGTGGTCTTCTGCAACCTCTGCTGTGAGGCCAATAAACCTGAAATAAGCATTTGCAAAAATGTGCTGCAAAACACTCCCCAAAGCCACTGGTGCCAGCTAAAAAGACATTTTTTAGGTTCACAGATAAAGAAAAGCACTTAAGGAATGAAAGGTTTAGTTTGCTGGTTTTGTGCTAACTAAAGCTTGGCTCTAATTGTGAATATTTTAACATTGGCCTGAGCAATACAAAGACATTTGACACTTAAACTTCCATAATAGAGCTATTTCAGGGCTGAAGCTATTATGTTTATTGCACAATATGAAAATCACATGGAAATAGCTCTTCAGGAAAATAACAATAAACAAAATGTCCACATGCCATCAATAATTCTTTACTATATTGTGGAAGTAGAACAACTCCACAATTATGATAGGCTTGCAAAATTCCTAAAAAGTAATCTTTAGTTATAATAAAGTCGGCTTGTGTGATGATGTCGTGCAATGTGGTCTAATTACAGCTAGAATAAACAAAATGATGGTTAATCCTCACAAAATGTCCAACAGTTTATAGGCTTTGGCTTCAGCTTTGCATTCTGAAAGAGCAGAAGCTTTCAACAAAGTCCAATGCTGCTGCATTTGCCCACAATTATCTCCTACCCCAGAGTATGTACAGTGACCTGCTTCCTGCAGTAAAACAGCTTCTGCTGGCAGAGCCTGCATTTGGAACATGTTCTGCCTTTTATGGGCACAAGCAACAATTTTTATGTGGCTCATGAGGAGAAAGTAAAATAGAGAGCTGCTGCATTGTGTTTTTTCCTCTGTGGTTTTCTTGGGTTGACAAACCAACACTTCATTGAGGTTGGTACAATGTCTGTAGACAACAGGCATAGTACCACTAATCCAGGTGAAATCTCCCTCAACCACATCCAGAGATGAGTAAGGGTTCACAAGAAGAAACTTACATTTGAGATCCTTTCTATTAATTTTTTGGTTTATGTTTCCCTGTGAGGTTTTTTTTTGGTTGCTTTGTTTTGATTTTTTTGGTGCATTTATTTTTATTATTCTAACAGGTCCTTCTGATCAGACATGCAGTGGAAAAACGGTAGAAGACATAAAATTAGCCTTTTGAATGCCATACCTCATCTCTGGATTTCATTAGGTAGCAGATTTTAATGTGTGGTGTTTTTTTGTTTTAAGTTAATGGAATTTAATGCTAAAAAGAGTATACTTTTACTCCATAACCCATGCTGAAAACACAAATAAAGATTTACATCTGAAGATTTGCCATCCCCTAGCATTTTTGATTACCTCAATCACTAGTAGCTTACTTTTATTAATGGAAATATTTGAGAAAACCAAAAAGTAATAACTAACAAATGTAGATTTCTTTTCATTCCTACTTACAAAGTAGTTAGGATTCATTCAAGCCATCTATAGTTACAGGGATAGTATGTAAGAATATCCATCCTGTAGCTCTGTTGGCACAAAAGAATATGTTCAGAATATAATGAGCTTAATAATTTTGATGATAAGCAGCTGGTGGTTTTTGCCATCAATACAAGAAGTATCAGAGGGAAAACAAATGGGAAAAGAAGGAAAAACTAAAAGAGAAAATGAAGATGAGTTGAATTAGTTTTTTATGTATGTCTGTTCTTTTTATCACATCTTTTAGGTGGTTTATACCCTGAGTGTTGAGAAAACAGCATACTTAACTGATTCTTTGACCTCTTCAAAAATAATTTGTAGTTATCACTGAGGTCTGTTCTTATTATAGCATTAATGGGTACAAGCTTAGAAGTAAATTTGCATAATTTTTCATCCTTTCCCACCATAATATGATTTTCATATTGTTGCATCTTGGGTTAAGATTAAAGACTGATCCTCTGATGAACCTGAAGAAGACTTAGCCATTGTGCTCACTACATGCAAAAGAAATTATAAATAGGAAAACAAACCAAAACAGATTAGAAAAGGTTAAAAAAACCCAAGCAAATGAATGAAGCCCTTCTACACCAAAACAAAGTGATATAAAAAAAGACCATCTTATTTCCCAAATAATAATAGAGATGGTTATCAGGTGTTTGCAGAAGAAACTGTTTTGTACAAGTAGGTTATGAAAACATTGATTCCCTCTAAAACCTAAGAAATTTCCTATGTAATTTAAATATTTCTAGTTATTAAGATAGATAACTGTAAAATTATGCAAATTGCAATCTGTGTAATAGAGAAGACTTGAACTGTTGAAAGAAAGTAATCATGTGCTGTTTAAAAAAGCAATGTTGCAAACACCAAAAAGGTAATAAAATTATAGCAAAATAGAATGATGGAAATTTAGGATGTATGTATTTGTTCAAGCACTGGCCACTGAAAGGATATTTTATGATGAATGCTGGATTACTCAAAAAGATATTAAGTAATAAGATAGTAATAATTTCTGATTTTAGTGTGATGGGTTTTGTCTTTTTATACTAATTTAAAGAAATAATCTAGAACAAAAGTAAGCCCCCTCAGGAACTGAATATAAGCTGAAGCTGCTTAGCAAACCTACAGTTCAGATCCTGAGTAGGGAAATAGGTCGTAATCCTATAATTATACATGAACACAGCCTTTTTTTATGTGTGGTGGGAGTCCCAACTTATTTTAGCAATTTAAAATTTATCTTCTGATAGCACCTTGGGAGCCCTTTATGGTCAGTAATGGAGCCAAAACCCAAAGTATCTCAGTCCTCACTCTGCTGTACTCTCATTAGTGTTCATGATTTACTCTGACTGTAGTTTACAGTGGAGAGGAGCTGAGATAGTGTATCATTATGGAAAATAATTAACATTTACTTTTTTAGCTTGTCATGAATATGTCTTTTGAATATATGAAGAGATTCCTTCCACCACATGTAACCTCTTCATCTTTCATGACCTCTCTACAGCTTTGAACAGAAACCAGTACATAAATGATTTAGGGAGTGTGAGGGGGAGATGGTAAAAGAACATCTACTGTAAATATAACTCAAAAAGTCGTGACAAACTGGGAAGTTAAATGATTCTGTGGTTTCAGTAGACGATGTTCTGTCTGGCAAAAACTTTGTCAGAAGAAAACTGTTATCACGTAGCTTGTGGTAATGCCTTTCACTCAACATTGGTTTTTTGTGGGTTTTTTTGTGGTTTTTTTGGGTTTTTTTGTTTGTTTGTTTTTTTTTTTTTTTTTTGTTTTTCGTTTTTTGTTTTGGTTTGGTTTTTTTTGTTGGGATTTTTGGGTGAGGATGTGGTGCTGAAATCGGTCTGGGTTTTTTTCCCCAAAGATTATGCAGACAATATTCATAGGCTGTCCTACCTAAGGGCAGATGTCACTCTGGTTTAAAACAAAGCTGGCCCAGACAATGGGAATACTTGCCTCGGAGTTCATAGAACACTGAGGAATCAGCTCAAGGCCTGGGTTTAGGAGCATGTTAGCCACAGCAGGGACACTGCCTTTACTCCTTTCAAAGGTACCTTTAGCTGTTAACAGAATTAGATTTATGTGGAGCTAAGAAAGTTCCCATCTCCACATCACACTGACTAATGTGATGTTTGCTCCCAGTCACCTCCCAAGGAAATAAGAGCATTTCTACATGCTGGTCTTATCATCACCACAAGGTCAGTCATGCATATTTTGAAGAATTACAGCAGATTACTAAGTTCTGTGAATCTGAATCCTGTTTTCTGATGCTGTTATTTCTGATGCTGATTCAATACTTTAATGAAAATTTATACTGATGGCTAATATAAGAAGATGCTTACAGTGGACTATTTTTGAAATTACCATAAATGTTGTATTCACTCTACAAATATAATTTTTTAATTACTACAAAAAATGAGAATATTGTATACTTTATAAAAATAGATTTCATTCAATTACTTGAATAGGATTATTCACCGAGGAAACGTGATTAATTTCATTGGTTGATTTGAACTATTTACATGAAGTAAAACTCACAGGATTGGAACAATATCCTGAAGATTGTCAGACATAGCTGCTCCGGATGCTGTTTTTTGCTACCATGAATAGGTGGAGGCAGCTAAATTTTGCCCAGAGTGTCAGCATGATGGTGGCTGATCCAGTGCACAGCCATTTCTACAAAAGAATCCAATAAAACCCTTCCTTGATGTAGCTCATAATTAGAAGCATGGGTTCCTCTGCACTGCAGACATTAACAAGGATAATTAAATAATTCTTTTGCTGTCATTCTTCCTACAGAACTAAAAAGTAACCTTAGAGTTCAGATGCAGCAGTGTCTCTTTCCTCATTATTGCAAATGAGTGTAGGCACAAAGCTCATAATTTTACTTACACATGTGCCTGCATGCATCATCCTATTGGTTTCATTACTCTGTGTACAGGAGGGGACATGCATGATCAAAGCAAGGGATCAGTAACTTGCTCTGAGTTATTTATGTTCTTTGAAACTAGACACTGTACTTCGAGCAGATTTTTTGTGGAAACAAGAAAAGCCATTTTTAAAAGTGCATAGAAGAGGGTAGAAAAAGGAGTTATCTTTCTCAATTTACCATTAAAATGATTTTAATCTCTGTAAAACCAAGAAAGATAACACGGTTAAGCTTTGGATGTTGATGACTGAAACAGAAAACTTCAGCTAAATTTAAGTTTCTGACCCTAAACTTTGAGACTAAATTTACCTACAGATAACAGTTTAAAGGAATCCAACTTTTCTAAATTTCAGGTGTCTGTAATATTTTATAAACCTGGAGTGCGTGGTGACATGCAGCCTTACCACAGCTTAGCCCATCATGCTTTAGGATAATTTGGTTTTTTTTTTAAATTCACCTGAACCTGGAGGAGAGCACACTTGCTACAGATTTTGAACTATTAACAGTAACCATAATCTAGAATTAATTGTATTCCTTATGTATGTTTATAGTTTTTTTCCATAATTAAGGGTACATGCTTAAATAACCTAAATTAACATAATGACATTTTCTAAAGAAAGGCTGATGTAATTTCATCCTGGGAAGGTGAACTAGGGTAACTCTAGAAAATAATACATGTAGGCACAGATGAAACATGTACCAAAAAAATCTCTGTGTGCCCCTTGGTATCTAACAGGTCCTAAGGAACGGAGGTTGTATCTTCAAGTCTTTCACTGTTTGTAACTGGTATAGATGTAACAGGTTCAGCCTATAGCAGCATCTAATTTTTATATTTTAAATCAGTTGTAAATTTATTTCCACATGTTTCTTCAAAACATCTATAACTTTCAAATTTTGTTTTTTAATTTGTGATTTGACAACAAATGCAATGAAAAGGCTTTGTTTGAAGAGCTCTTGTCTAAACTAATGCTTTAACTTTTTGGTTCATTTTGCTTCCCCATCCATGCTAAGAATCATACCTCTGGAAGGAAAATGATATTGCACATGTGTGTGTCATACCACATGAAACTGTTCAATGGTATTATAGAAAAAAGCTACATATAAACTAAAAGTCCTCTACTGCATGTAATAGCTAATATTTCATGAAAGGACTAATGATTTTTAAAAAATATATGGAAATTAAAAATAAAAAATCTAGGCTTGAAAAATGCATCTTAACTTATGCCAGTTACACAAGACTGGATACAGCATGTACTTACTTAATCAGAAAATGTGACTGGTATTGAAAATGCAGTTAGCTGGCTAGGTTCAAACCAAATTAAAACCAGCAAGCAATGCACTAAAAATCCTAAGAACAAGTGACCTTGATATCAATATCAGGGTAAGTAGATAAATAATTTTGAAGAAAATATTCTTCTGACTTTATAGAAAATTAACTTGGAAAAAAAGTATGTAATTCTGACTCATTGTGGCAGAAGGCACAGAGTGCTGGACAAGAGGATGAGGAAAGAGATTTTCTCTATTGCTTGTAATGGCCTTTAGAAATCTACTGGGAACAATTTTGTTTTCTTAAACTAACTGCTCTAAACTGCCTGACTGCAATCCTGACCTATCATCATAGTAACAGATAATGTCATAACACAGATCCATCACAATTTATTATCTAAATATATTACATATCTTTTACTCTTTTGTCTCAGTGTTCTCCAGCAGTCTGAAGCTGCTGTTGACAACAGTTCTGGAAAATGAAAAAGTTGAGGAATGTGTGGGAACCAAGAGCCTGGGACACTACTAAACTGTCATAACTTGAAAACTGTGTCATCCGTGAAATAACACATGCCCCAGTTTATATTGCACTGTTTAGATTAGAACATAAACTGTAGCACATGGAAATTTCTTCCTATGCACTGTGTGCCAGTGCCTAGGATTAAAGCTGGAGGCTCAACTCTCCAAGTCTGGGACTACGAACCTCAAAATCCCACTCAGACATCACTTATCTTTCCTCTTCGATTTAAAGAACTGATTTTTTATTACACTGAGGTTCTCCCACTGCTTTAAGCTCCTTCTCTGTATAATTCAGAAACTGGATAGTCCACGGTGCTTACCTTGTGCTTTTATTTTAATTATTTCTTTTTTGTTTGTTTTTATTTCCTTTGATTGTTTCGTTTGTTTAATTAAATAAGTTGTGAATTGAAGACTGTGGAGTTCTGAATAGGAAATCTGAGTCTGTAAATACTGTAATGTATAAATAGTGAAGCAACTGATGATTATATATTATCAGGGAAGTCTAGTGATGACTTGAACAGGAGTTAGAAGAAAAATCAGTTTTGTATTCTTACCACTAGCCACGACTTTGTTTGTGTCTCTGGATAAATTGCACAGGCACAATTTTTCATAGGAGCCAAATTATAAAATGGAGATTCGAGAACTGCTTCACTTTGAGAAACTCTGTAAGGTCAAAACGACAAGAAATTTGCAAGTAGTTTGGAAGGTGACACCTCAGGTCAGGATTGTGCATTTTGCATTCTTAGATGCTTGGAAGGCAGCCTGATTTTAAGGACTTCTCATTGTCAGGCCTCAAGGTAAAGTTTTCAACAGATAATTATGGCAAAAATTGCCCAGCTCTTTCTCATTCTGAGAAAGAGAATTAGAATCACGTGGAGACCAGAAGTTACCTTCAGGAAAGGATTTTGAGGCATTAAAATGTGTATCACTGGGAATCAGAATTATCCCACAGAAATGCTGGTGTTGTTTGGGAAGAATAATAAGAAGGGATTATTGTCCTTATGTTTTCTGGTTGAGAAGTTCTTTGTTATCAGATTTCATCAGGAAAGTATGTTTAATCACTGATCATGTCACTGCTTAACTTTCAATTTTGGAAACTAAACTAGTCTTCTGATTTAGTTTCTTTTCCTCAATAAGAGATGTTCTCCAGTCCTTTAATCATATTCCTGGACTTCTCTGAGCCATTTATAATTTTTCATCATCCTTCTTTAAACACATAATTGGACACAATAATCTAGCACTTAAGGCTTCATTGCCAGTATAGATATAACATTCTCCCTCCACATATACTTGGCATTTTCTCTACTAAAACTTTCAAGGACTTTTGTATTCCACAATGAAAACTCATGTTCAAGTAATTATCCATGCCGACCTCTAAGTCACTCAATATTTCTCTCATTCCTTAGAATTCCCAATCCTGAAGAATGACTTACATTCCTTATTCATAATTATGTTCTTTCCACTAGGCAATGTTGAAATACACATCATTTTCCCACAGTGTGTTTACCAAGAAACTGAGTTCATTCTGCATATGGGACATAGTCTTTTTGCTGCTACTGATTCTCTTGATTTTTATGTAATAAGAAAATTTTATAATAATATATTTACATTGTCTTTTCTCAAGTGATAAATTTAAAAGGTTAAATAGTATGTATTCAATCATTAAAATCTACAGACTGACATTAAAATTATTACTTTGACAGTAATTTCTAATTTAAAACATATTTAGTTTGTCTTAACATTTTAAATGTGTAATACTGTCTATCAGTCATCAACATGTATCATCATATATGTTTCCTATTTTTTTTATAAATATCTAATATCTAATACTATCAGATCTTCCTCTTTTCTATCATAATTGTTAGGTAATTAACTGATAATCTCAGCTTCCTTCCATGTCTGTTTTAGCTAGCAGAGCTTTCTTCCTCTGCAGAAATTTTGACATTTTTGGCACTTTAGGAATTCCCAATCATCCGTCACATTTAATTACTTTCTCCCAATAGACTTTGCTCATAATTGTTATCATGTTCATGAAGCTAGCTTATAAATTTTAAATGAACTGTAAATATGGTGGAGGTTGGGATGCTTCAGACATAATTGATTCCTTATATCTTGCACTCTACCACTTGTTAATTTTTGCCCTGAGATTAATGGTTCTTTCCATGTGAAGACAATGAGCACTGGTTGTCACATTTTTTTTCTGATAAAATTTTGTAATTTTATAAACTGTGAAAGTATTGAGGGCCTCCTTGCATTTGACTTCCCATGTGTCTTGGTAAGAATTGAAATCCCTGACATTAATACATCTTCTTCAACCTACACATGATGTATCAGACTTCAAGAAGTAGATCATCCCATTCTTTACTGTGATTTGGTGATCTGCAGTCACACATTTACTGCTTCATTCATTACCATAGTAAGTCCTAATTGGTAAAGTTTGTTTCATAATGCTGGTAACTTCGAAACAGTTCAAATTATTTTTAACATATTGTATCTTTCCTTTATTTTTTCCCACACCAATTTCTTCCTCTATAGGTTATTATCATCAATGGAACAATTACATTAATGTGAATTTTATATCATAATTTCATTTAGGAATGAGTGAAATATTACAACCCAAATTCAGTAATTTTGAAGTAAGAAAACTCAGAAGAGAGAAATTCCATTTTCACTTGTTTATTACCTAGACAGAAATTAAATGGTTTCTCCTTTGTGTCTGTTTGAGGCTTGGTGGTGCAGGATCCTAATTTCATGGTTTAGTTCTAAGTGCATAGGTGTACATTTATATTTTTTCATCTCTTCTCTTCTTCTGTTTATTTCTCCTGGCTACTTTAACCATACCATTCATGAAAGATTGATTCCAGGAAGCTCTAACAAGAGCACATCCTTCTTTTGCTGTCTGTTTGAGGAGGTTATTACTTCTTCTGACCCTTGACTGCTTCTGCTCATGACATGGGATGAATCTCTGGGAAATGCTTTAATGTTTTTCTCCTTCAACCCCCTTGGAGGTCTCCAGAGTCTTTTGCAATTAGTCATGTATTGTGCCATCATTTGTAGTCATGATCATGTTTTTAGGACCACTTAGGGCTGCAACACCTTTCCCTGGCTACCTCCAAAGCAAACTGGAATAATTCTAGTCTTGTGATTGCATCTTCTGTCCTGACTCCAAGGGAAATCACAACATTCCTTTGATGGCCAGCTTATCACAGTGTGCTTATTATCTTCTTTGCAGGAAAAAACACCAGTGTCAGGTGTGTTCTTTCTTTGGGTCATTGAAAACCTTTCTGTGTCCTTTAAAAACAGCTTCATGCCTGTTTGGAACCCCCAAATTCCAGTGGTGGAGAAAGTCTACAAAGTTCTACCTTCAAGGTAAAATATAGTGCATTCTTTGATGGTGTGTTTTAGTGAGGCCACAGGACACAGATTTAACTGTGAAATAGTAATTACTAACTGAGTGATGCCTATTCTGAGCAACATGTGAGGTGAGTTCTGTGGTAAAAATAAAAAGTGGCAGGAAATCCAAACATAACTATATAAGAGTATAATTCAGGTAAGTATGGGTTATGCTGAAGACTGACAAACACATACATGAATAAATAGTACTTGAAGGATCAAATTAAGATAATCTTGCTTCTTCAGTTTTAAATTCTGTATTCCCTCATTTAATAATACTAGTGGTACTAAACTGTAGATTTTATTTATTTAATAAAAATTAAAGATAGTTATTAAAATAAGTAGTTGTCATAGTTGGTATAGCTTTAATCAGGGTCACACCTAGTAATCTTCTTCTAGAACCATTCCTTTCTTCTGTGGAGGGGGTCAAAATTATGAAAAGTACTAACCACCTTGAGATCATTAAAACAAAACAAAAAAAAAAAGAGAAAGAAATTAAATATTTTCACACATGAACAATTCTCTGTAGACTTCAGAACTCCCTTTCACCATATAGAGTCTCTAAGGCCTAGCATTTCATATCCTTTTCTTTCGTTTTTGTATGGCTAAAACAGTGCATTGCACTGGAGAATACCCGGTGATTTATCATTGCTGGTTTAATCAGGGAACTGCTCTTTCAGACAAACTGTTTGCCTGAAATGCTGTCCCTGATGTACTATTTAGTTAGATTGGAAAAACAGTGGCAGGTTCTGTGGCCCTTTTAAGGTTAAAAACCTGATAATTTTCCATTTTTTTGTAAGTCTTTTTCTAATAAATTTCCGTGTGTGCTTCTCACATTACTCACCAGCTAAATGTTTTGTCCTAGAAGGCAGCTTAATTACTCGAGGAGCTAAAAAGCTGAATAGGTGTCTAAACACTCAAAATGTTATTCTAATAATATCAAATTTTACAGTGAATTTGAGGATGCTTTCTAAAAATAGGCTTGTTATGCCCAGTCTTGCCTGAAATTGCAAGGGGTGAAGAAGAAGATGAAACTTAAGGGTACAGGTTTTTAAGACTTTCATTTGTTCTGTAGATATGTAAATCTTAATGGGGGCACAATTTTTCCCATCTTGGTGCATGCCCTGTCACCTTCTTAGCCAACTACTGGCTATATAAATTCAACAGAATATAAACTTCTTTGGTTTAGGTTGTTTTTCCTTATGTCCAAATTTGATCTGCTGATACTCACTAAAGTCTTATACTGAACACAATCCTGATTCCCCTTTTCCTCAAAAGAGCATCAAGTGGGTTAAACTTCCCATACAGTCTTATTTCTCTAACGTTCAAAATCTCCTATGAACGCATAAGTTTTCTACTTTTACTGCTGTAAGTGCTTACAGAAATTTCAGTTAAATGGCTAAGCAAACATTGGCCCTAAAATGATTGGTGAGTTAAATGATGTAAGGAAGAGCTTGGAGAATTTCTCTTACTGCTTTTGAGCTACATCTTGTTCTAAAGGCTGGCTTAGTAACAAGAAAATGGATGTGATCCTCTAGGTAATGAAGCTTTTAAGCCAAATTGTTAACTACTGAAGCCTGGGAAACAGCTTGTCAAGTCAAATAAACCCAGCTGACTTCCAATTGCACACCCATATTCTTGCTTTCACTGGGACTGATTTTGTTTCAGAATTTAAATCAGTCCTTCTTTCCTAGCTCAGCTTTTAAAGATTTCTTTCAAATTGGTGCAAGTCCCTTATGTAGACATTTTTCAGAAGTTTTAACTCTTAACTAAATTGGTTTAGTTTGAGACAGTCAATTAGGAGATAAAATTGCTTAAAGGAATAAGAAACTCTTTTAAATATACTTCCATATAGAATTTCCTGTAAAGTTGGACATTAAGCTATTAGAGAGCATCCAAAGGAGGGTCATGAGGACAGTAAAGGGTCTGGAAGAGCAGGGACAGCTTTAGGAAGAGCACCTGGGATCACTTGGTTTGTACATCCTGGAGGAGATGAGCAGAGACCTCATGGTAATTTTCAACATCCCCATGAGGGAAAGTGGGGGAGCAGGGTTGAGAGTTGGTCTTGATGATGCTGATGGGTCCCATCCAACTCAGAATATTCTATGAAATCTCATTTAAAATTATCCAGCTCTTGCTGAATGAACAACAGCTAAATGAGGTGTAACTTTGTAGCACCTAGATTTAGTCACATATGTGAATGATTTAGGATCGTGATGAAAAACACTTGAATTTACTTTTATTTTTGTTTTAGATAGTCCAGAAAATACAGAAAATATGCATCAAGTCAGAAGCACAAAACACATGCCAAATCTTTCATGCTGTGTTGAATAGAAAACAAGCACTAATATCAGGCAGTGTGGCTTTCCCCAAACCTCCAGTAGCATGTCTGCCACCCAAATTGAAAAAATGTGTGTGGTGATATCATTTTAGACAGCAATGCTTTGCCTGCAAAATATTACTGCCTGGGAATTGATTTCAATGATGCAAATAGAAAAAGTTATAATAATAGTAAATTAAAGGGGGAATTAAATTTTTCTAGGAAAGTATCTAAGAGATGCTTAAGTCTCCTGTGTCATCTCCTTCATTAATTTTCAGTGAAATGGTTTTTCTTGAATATAAATTACTCTTATCAGCAAATTAAGCTGTTACTAAGGAATGGCAAAGGTGCACAGAAAGTAACAATAAAGCCAGGAAAATGAGAGTCTGGTCATCTGTCCTAATAAGACATGGTAGAAATTGGTCTAAAGTAAAATTAGTTTGATTTAGTCACAACTTCATAAATGGATCAAAAAAAAAATTCTGAATTATGTGGAGAGATGTCACACTGAAATTATGCATGGAAATTACAGAAAATATTTTGTAGGACTAAGTTCAGGTAGAGATGGCACTCACTAATCTAAACAGAATTACACCGGATCTGAAAAGTGGTAGACCAGAAGTTATCAGCAGGATATTTTGTAAGCACATTGATTATTATTTTATTATTATAAGATTTTAGTATTATACGCAAGAGGAAACTTATATTTTTCCTAACATAGTGTTCTCTGAAAGCCTGAGTATCCTCACTGCACTATTACCCATAGAATGAACCTTAGACACCAGAATGAAAATAATTAGGAAACTTCTTTTCTTCTCTGGGCTTTGGATTTTCATTTCAGTGTCTTTGTTCTCATTGACACTGCACTGAGGAATGTTGTGTGACCTCAATGAGCTGTGAATCTGGTGCACCAGTTCTAATACCCTTACAAGCATATTCTTTGCATTAACCTCCATAATCCCCTCTGAATAGTGTTTTTTTTTTAGTCTTTGCCTCCTACACATTCCCTATCTGTTCCAGCAGCACCAGAAATACACCACTTGTCAAAGTGATCTGTCAGAGTAATGGTAATGTAATCATGGATTAATAATTTTAGATTGCTACAAGTAACACTGTTTACCAGAAGTCTTCATTCAAAAGACAAAGAAAAAAAAAAAAAAAAAAGAGTAGTTAGTTAATATGAGATAAATGGGTGATGATAAGTTCCTTCCTAGCCTACATACAGTTCTGCTCCTTGTCAGAGAAAGTACTTTCCACAAGCTCCCTCACCTGGCTTTGCTGGCATCTCACTCATTTTCCTAAAGGATATGTGGGAGTTGCTGTCCTGTTTTCTGCAGAGAAGCTCAATACAGCTGTTGAATTTTGTCTCTGTGGACAAGACTGCTAAGCATTATATGCCTTAGAGTTGTGCCTCAACAGGAAAGAAACAATTCAAAAATCTACCAAAGAAGAACAATCTAATGTACTGTTAATATTGTTGGTTTTCCCTTCTGCCCCTGTGTGCTGAGGGGCACTGGGTGACTCAGACTCCAGGGAGGTGTGCATGAGTTGAACGCCTACTATTTAAGGCAGCAACGTAAAAAGGGATCTTGATGCCTTGTGCTCTCAATTCTCTCACTTCCTATTTTTCTTTCTCACTCATTTAATTTCCTTCTGCTTCTTTCAGCTTGATAGGGCATGACTGACTAGGAAGTGTACATGAAGGGTGGACATGAGGTGCTGAATGTCCAGTGCATAGATCACTGCATGTCAGTGAACAAAGCTCACTTCTGTGAATCAGATCTTTGCACAACAGAAATACTGCAGCAGACATATTTTTAAATAGATTTGTCATGTTGATAAAAACATTAAAATATACCCAAATATACTATATTTCAACAAGAAAAACATATGGTTTTATACTCTTAATGTAATACTGAAATGCAACTTCTGTGCTTGTATTGTAACTCAGTTCAGTTCTGCAATTCCTGCTAATGTTATTTAGTTATGTGTTGTTAATTTTTAGTGTGCTTCCAGCTGTAATCACTCTCACATAAAAAGTCAACTGCTACAAAGCTGGCATGCTTCTGCTGTTAGTATTATGAATCCTAACACACTCCACATGGACTACTCCCATGCTATTGTCAAATATTTGTTCACATCAGAGCTGTGTGTTTAATTATTTTTCCAATGCATCCATAAAGCTTGAAAAGGAATCTTTCTGGAATGAAATGAGTTTTTCATTGCTATCACCAAACCAAACAACTTCTGGCTCAGATTCTGTACTTGGATGGAAAAAAAAAAATGAAAAAAAAAAAAATTGAGACACAAAGAAAAGCTCATTTGAGTGTATTTAACAAAAGAGAAACAGTTGGTGGACTTACACAGGGCTCACAAAATAACTATATTTCCAAGTTACAAAACAACTTATATTTGTAGCATTTCCCTATGCTTATGGAAGAACCTGGGTTCAACATCCTGCTCTGCTTCGGGAATTTTAAATCTAAGTATGAGAATGTTCTCAATCACCCTGCTTTATATCTGAGATTGAGCTATTTTAGGTCTTTTCTGTTTAAATTATTTCATTTTGTGTAAACTGCTTAGATATTCTCTAAATCTGAGACTGTATATCACATCTCTAGGATCAGTACCCTAAATACTGTGTGGCAGATGAATTATCTCACAGTCCTGTTTTGTGCTTCAGTGAACATCTGAATGTTCAGTATGGATGAACTGAGGTAAACAGCTTATAAGTGTTACCCAAGACAGCCTTGAGAGTTAAGAGTTCAAATGACTGCTCTTACATAGACACTAAATCTGTAATTGGTATTTTTGCAGCCTATTTTAACACTTTAGCATCAATTCCTCTTACTGGGAAGGTATTCAGATTGTTCATGAAAATCTGCTGACTTTGATATCCACCCGGAATATAGGAAACCAGGTTTCCACTCTATGTTTCAGCTCTGAAGAAATGTCAGCAGAAAAAGTTGAAACTGAGTTTTTTTGCCTCTAATACAGAATGCATAACTCAGCCCTATGTGCATTCTCTTTTTTCCCTCGTATGGTTACAAAGTTGTACAGTAATGTCATGGAGAACAGACAACACAGAGGCTCCACTCTTGCTCATGAATCCTCCTATGTAACCCTTGAAACAAATATAGAATGGTTTATTTTTTTCAAATTTAGAGACACAATCTTGAAAGTTTACACTCTGCTCCTCCACAATTTCACTACAGAAATCCATGTGGACTTAATCTTATCTGTGCATGGGGATGAAGAGGATGATACAGTTTACTTTACTTCTTTTTTTTATAGGTTCTCATAAAAGTAAGCACTGTGTCAAATGTTTAAAAAACTTGGGATGCAATCCTGTTGTAACCTATATTGGTGCAGATTTGGAACCACTTTGCTGGCGTTTCAATGACAGAACTGTGCCTATAAATTTCTCTAAGTGCCTGAAAAAGTATGTTGCTTAAGAAAGAAAAATACAGTCTAGTCGGCTAATCCTCCACTGTTGTCTCTTCTGAAAGAATTCTTTGTTTGCCTATATTATAGTAATAATTTAGGTAATATGCAGAAACATTCTTAGACAGTTGAACGTGACAGTCTCTATTTTCAAGCTCTTACAATATTTCCTGAGATTATTTTGGAAGGTGTCAATTGTCCACTCAGAGAATTTCCAGGCGTGTTCAGAAGCTGGAACTTCTTGTGGACTAATTTTAATAGTTTGCATAGAGCCAGCCTATTTGGAAGGGGAGACATGGATGAACACAGATAGAAGTTGTTCTGGGTCATGCAACCTCTGCTTCAAAAAGGATTCCAGAATATTTAATTTATTAACTAAATGAACATGGTAAGGTCATACTCTGAGTTCAGAAGTCAGCTAAAAATTTCCCTTCCTTCACTGTCAGAAAATTTGAAAAGAAAAAAAGCAAAACAAAAGCAACCCCCAGAAGTTTGGTATCATGTATTTTCCAAAGAAAAATTATTGTTTTATAAGTGTGTGGCATGCAAGACTTTATGTCTACACAAAAAAGCAGGTCCATCCATTTGCAAAGCAATTTACATCACAACACATCTCATGGGCAGCCTGTGCTGCTGCCTACCGAGGTCTGAGAGTGCTGAGACTTTCAGAGGCATCATATTGGTGTCTGAAAGACAGAACAAACCCTCCCACAGTGATCTCATGGGTGAATCTCAGTAAATGTGCATGATAATGTCTGAAGGATAACAGTTCCTTGTCTTATCATTGTATGACATAAATTTAAGAGAAATATGTATGCATGTGTTTAATTTATTCTAGTTTGCCACCTTCTCTTGGGTTTCCTTACAACCTTCCACTGATAAGGCAACAGGGGGAAGTGAAGGGAGAGTCACTGACAGAGGTGTTAACAGAAACACTTCTGTAATGCTTCAGTCCCAAAAAACACATGAACAGCTCATAATTACATGATCCATTCAACTGTTCCTTTTAATAATGCATAATCAGGGAAAAAGTCTTAACAAGTCTTTCGTGTTAACAACTTTGCTTATATCAACTGGAAGAGGAAGTTGACGTATTTTTAGGAATAAGATTGCATTTTGGTTCCCATAAGATGGGTATAAAATATCTGTGTGGACATCAAATGTCTGATTTACAGGGATAGAAAGGATGCAGAACTCATGATCTGTTGAAAAAGTGAGTCTTTTCCTGTTGAGTGAAGGAGTGCCCCTGCACTGCCAGGACATCAGCAAACTTCAACACTGCCTGGTTATTCCACCTGCTCTCACACAAATGATGTAGATATTTTGTGATTTTGTATTGTGTATTTTGTGATTACAAGGCTCTGCCATTGTACCTTGGCTGAAGGTACAGGTGCCTTTCGTAGAGAGAGGACTTTTTGTTATACATGATACAGATAATTTTAAAAATTGGAGCACTGGTAAAATCATAGTGATCTTTTTGAAACACAATTTGAATGTGTTTGAAAAATAATTTTTAGTCCTTCTCTGACTGTGAAAGCCCAGGACAGCAAAAAATTGAAACAAATAGCATATATTTGAAAAATGTGTATTCAGGATTCACTAAAATGATCTAAAATTCTGGGTATGCAGTTCTAATTGACTTAATTTGGAACTTAACCCTAACCTTAATCCCCTTCATAGTTCTTTGTTGTTGTTTTTTTACCTTTAAACAGGATCCTGCCCAATCCCTCAATACCCCCCCAACCACTATCAAAAAAATAAAATAAAAAATTGGATGGGCCAAGCAAAAAAGCTGTAGTTACAGCACAAAATAATGAAGTGCAATAACTTTCCCTATTGCAAGATTATCTTTGTTTTTATGCTATTTTTGACAAGGCAATAAATTATTCTAAGCACCTACTAAAATTAGTAAAATTGTAAGATTATAAAGGAACAGAGGTGCTGAGAGATCTTTGCAGTTTTTTCTCTTTATGGCCTTTATCAACCTCCAATTTTCCAAGTTGTATTGGAATGCCAAAAAGGAACTGAGCAGTTCCCTTTTGTACTTTATTTCCACTTGTCTCTTCGTATAGTGCTTAATTTTCCCTAGAAAGCCAAAAAATTCCAGATGACAGACAGAAGACATGGACATTAATAAAGATTAATATTGCTCAGACAGTTGATTGGGATACATTTTTAGCCAGTTCTCATAAAAGCCACAACAGTCACAAATAGAGATCTATGCTTATACAATAATTTATGGTTCTAATAATGCCACTTATATGAATAACATGTTTCTTATAAGCTGGATAATAAACTATATGCTAAGACCATAGCAGGCCGATGGCACATTAGTTCCTGCATTTTTAATCAAATGTGACTCTAGGGACTGGCACTACAATCCTGATTTTACATCCCTTCATGGCTGGGCAAGGGGTGGGGGAGGGAATCACCCCAAATCATAAAGGGAAAGTGTAGAGCAATATTGCTTAGCCTGGAAGCTCACTGAATCTTTCATTTCTATGCCTTTGCATCACAGGAAGGAGAATATAAAGGAACTGTCATTTAGAAATGAATGACCTTTGCATTGAAGCAATAAAAGCAAAGTTCCTCAGAGTCCTTCCAGATGAAAGATGCTGTATAAAAGTAAGATTGTTAGTGGTGGTTTGCTGTTGCAGTGACACTGCTTAGTTATGAGCTACAGAGAAACTGAGGAGGGATTTAGAATATTTGTGAACTAGTTTGCCACAAGCATTTTTGGATATTACTGCTTTGCAGATCCAAACACATTAAATCCATTAATAAATTCTTTAGAAAATATTTCTGGAAAATAATTACTCTGGAATTTATTTATTATTCTATAAGCCCATGTATTTCTGGAAGGAAAAAATACGAGTCATTTAGAAATGGAACATATGCTTTAAGTAAGTTTTCATTTGGAAACAAAGAAAAAGTACTTTGTTCCCATTTTACTGTTCTGAAATAGTTTTAATTCCAGTCCTAAGCTGCATTTTTTCAAATTTAAACTGAGATAAATAATTTAGCTATAAAGTGAAGCATCTTATCTTTACATATTGCTTACTGAAAAACCATTATTATTAACTAATTTTCCTATTGTTTCACAAAGCTCATTGAGAAGAGTTTGATTGAACTGATAAAACATTCTCCAGGAAAATCTTGATTCTGATGAAGATTCATTTAAAAGAGGAAGGAGGAAAAAAAAAAAAATACAGCTTTTGAAATATTGCATTAGTAATTTCTGCATTATTGTTTTAAATTTCAAAACCAATGAGGCAAAGAAGGTCATGAAAATAGTTCACTGTATATAACTGAAGAGAAGGTGACAGCTAAGTTTGTTACAAGTGTGTAATCCACAGGGATATGTGCCTTGTTAGGGTGAAAAGTAATATGCACAGGTAAATAAACCTGTTTTAGAATTTTTGTAGCATTTTGTAGCTTTAAACTAAGGCTAGAAAAATATGACTGTAGTGCATATTGCTTCTTGAAATTTCTTGTCTGACCTCTGACTTCATTTCATTGTGGTTCATGGGAGCTCACAGTTTGTGCAAGACAGAGTACTTCAGAAACAGTAAAAAATTAACATTGTTTATTCTTTAAAAATGGAAAACATGTTTTGCACTTTTTTTGACTTCTTATTGAAAACCATTTTTTTTTAAATCACTTGCTGATTATATAAGAATTCTTAAAATTTTCCAGACTGTTGTGAATAATCTGTCATCCTCCATCTAAGCAGCTTTCTGAACATAGGAAGTTTTTTACATCAGGATTATCTCTTAGAATCTCATTATTTCATATCAGAACCAAAAACATAATTGTTGCAATTATTATTTGGTTGTTATTTGATTAAATTGTTCATTTCTTCCTGGCAAGTAACTGCTGTGCTGTTCTGTAGGTTGGTATTTTCTGAGCTCTCATGCCCCACAGAAGCAAAATTTGGTTAATTTTTATTCTTTTCTATCTAGATACCTGCTGTTCTTTCCCAGCATCTTCCTTCTGCTTCATTACCCAAGCAGCACTATGAAATCTGTGTAGAGACAATAAAGTCAATTGGTCAGAAAATGCTCTTGGTTTCCTAATGCTGCAGGTAGAGACCAGAATAGTTAATTACAGGATTGTCAAAATGCCATGCTAGAAGGACAGGAAAGCACAAAAAGAAAGAAAGAAAAAAAAAAAAAAGTTAAAAATTTAAACTAAGCTTAAATATTACCTCTCAGCTTCCATTACTTCTCCATTCTTTTTAAACCAAAATACTTTACCCTAGTTCATTCATGACTGTTTCAGATTTTTTGGTAAGAGTAAATAGCATCCCTATAACTGAGCTAATCATGTCAGCAAGTGAGGTATATTATTCATCAATTAGAAAAGATAATTTATGGGAAACGGAAGTTCAGAAATTGTGAAATTTTCTGTTTCAGCAGGATGCCTTCCACCATAAAGTAGGTTATAGTTTGCAGGCTGTAGCAAGGCCAAACACATGGGTTTGGATCGAATTCATGCACCAATAATTGTCATCCTATGTTACTGAAAACTCCTTGACTGGAGAAAATCATTCATTTGCCATTATTTTTCTTCTCTTTTGTGTGTGACACATCATTACTGGAAGCCTGTTCCCTTTGCCTCATAATTCAGATTCTTGGCACACCATGTTGAATTTTATGGTTAAGGGTGGTACAAATCATTCACAGCTGTCTGTTGGTTAGGTGTTCTCTGGACTTAAAAATAGACAACTTGGTGTTGCTTCAACCCAAAATTGAGAATTACAAGTCTCTGACTTAAACGTGCCAATTTTCATACCCAATTTTCATCTTTCTTTACTATTTTGGACATATGGTGGACACTTTGCAGGTAGTGTTGTCCAGCCACTCATGCCTGGAGCCAAACTGGATCTGAATTAGTAGTCAACAGATATAGCCCAATGGGAACATTAGTTTTATTTTCCATTATTGTACTCTTTCTTCAACTATATAGACTTTTATTTCCAATGAAGGTAACAACCATAAAAAAGAATTGAATTAATGGTATTTAAAATTTGGAATAGTGCAGTTGCAAGGGTTAGATGTAAATCCTTTAAGCTTACATTTCAAAATTTGTTTGAGCTCCATAGGCAGCACTTATCCAAATAGATGATTCCTTTTTTTTTTTTTTTTTTTTTTTTTTTCCTGATGTTGGCAAATTTTAAGCACTATTTCTAAGCAGAGATATGATAATTTAGCATCCACTTACCACCTATGAATCAATATTTTGGCATCTGTCTGACTGTTGAAAAGTCCATTTGGACTTACATATCCAGGATATTTTGTTAGGCCTTATTAAACACATTCCAGCTTGTCCTTTCTCTGATGTTCAGTGGAGCTGTTGGTTCCACATTTCTGTGCCTGAGATCCAACACCAGAAGCAGTAAAGCTCTGGATCATTTGGCAAGAACCCACAGCATGCAGGATGCCAGCTGGGCATAGCCAGTCTGGTCTATGGCTAGAACTATCAAGAAATAAAACCTGCTTAGAGGCTGGCTCTGTCAGGTCTGTGCCTGCTGTAGAATCTGAACTAGTAGCAGTCTGGATGGAGATTTATAGCTGATATCTACTGCCTTGACACACTTCAGGAAGTGCAAAGGAAATTACATGAGGCCAGAAATGACTTCTCAGTCAATGAAATGAGGTCCCATGTTCATTGTTTCTTGGTGGCTCCTGGTTGAGCTTGCTCAAATTACATGTTAAAGGACAGGCTAAGTGGTTTTGTGGGTTGTATTTTAAACTTTCTGCTCTACCAGCATGATCTGTGATGTAAAAGTCAACTTGTGGTCTCTCTGATTCTCGTATCTTCTGGAGTTATGAAGATTCTTGGGCTGAAACTTAGTTGCTTGAGGTTTCTGTGCCAGAAGAAAAGTCTGGCTTGTACAGTCTTTTTAGAGAATCTCTGAAGAGTTTGCATTCTGGGGGGGCTTCTGTGCAATTTGAGACTGGTGAAATATCTTTGTTTTTGAACACAGTGTCAGTTAGCCTAAATTAACAATGCTCCTTACAGGCATCTTTCAGGAACCTAAATGAGAGCAGTAAATGCTGTCTCAAGAACTGATTACCAAGCCATTTGGTCTGCAAAGCAACTCCTACAGAAACAGTGAATTGTAGTAAATGTGTTTTTAAGCTCTTCTACTCATAAAACCCATTATAGTCAGAGCAAATATTTATTGACAGTATGATTTTTTTTGTGCACAATTTATAAAAAAGACAAATTTCAATACCAGAAGAAAACAGTGCTTTTGTATATAAAGTGAGGAGGAAGATGTATATCACTCTAGGACCATGCCTATTAATTTTCTCAAGGGTACCTTTTATCATGGCTTTTCAGTACCTGCATTTGAAACAAATAAATCACTTGAAAAATTTCTAAAATGGAAAAGTTATTCCACTTTTCCTTCTGTGTGCCTAGCGAGGGCTCATGCCTCAGTGGATTTTTTATTGAACTCTTCAGTTGGTAGTTGCCATGATTTAGAAAGCAATCCTTTTATTTAACAGAGCCCATTTCAAATATGCTACGGTCTTCAAGATCATTATTAAAGATGTTGACATCCTGCTTTTCTTTCTCAGCAGATTGCTGACCTCTTAATGCCTGACCAGCTCTTTTGCTTTCACAGGTATGACCATCTTGCTTTAGACCATAAAGTGTAAAATATTCTAAAAAGATGGATATATCAGTACAATGGTCTGTTGAAGTCCAAAAAACTGAAATTTAGTTTTACTCTTCTGCATTGGAAAATATTTCCCAATTTAATCAAAAGTTCTGTTTATTCACAACCAGTTAAAAAAAGATAATCTGGCTGCCATTAGTCTAGACAATTTGCAGATCCTTCAACTTTTAGAAATTGATCAGAGGGAAAGAAATAATAAATTTGTAAACAAAGAAACAGTCAGTATCGAAGAAAAATGCAGAACTAGTCAGAAAAAAAAGTTGTATCAAAATTAATTTTAAGGTCAAACATTCACAGAAGTTTTTTTGATTGGAAATAGCTTTAAGGATTTGAAAAGCAGTCATTAATAAAAATATATTTAGTCCCAACATGTTGCAAAGAGTCTATTTAATTTGTAAGAATAAAAAGATCACTATATCTCTCTCATAAAATAAATTTTACATAGAAAATAGGTTATGATGTATATATGGCAAACAGGTGACACTGTTACCAATTCAGGGTAGAAATTCAGTCTCAAGATATCATATCCTCATTTAGAACTTTGGCAAGAGGTCAAAGAAGTCTACTAAGTATTGTAGATCCAGGATCTCATGCTGCTATTCCTTGTAAGTGCAAGTCAGAGCAATGTAGAGAAACAAGCAAACATTCAAAAGTTGATGGGGGGGGGGAGGGAGGGAGGGGAGAAAGAATGAAAAAAAGAAAAGAAGAGAAGAGGGAAAAAGAACAACTTTGAAGCATTTTCTTTCATCCCCATGTGGATCAGGATTACCCAGAAAATTATCTTTTCAGGCTTCACTCTTACTCAAAGCAGCTGGATAAACAAACTTTTGAGTCATGAAAAAGGAAACTTCAGCAAACTTCTTTAATCATCAGAGTTGAAATTAGTTAATTTGAGACAAAAGAGGACACAAAAAATTATATTCCTTTTCCCTTTATTTCTTGTTAAAATCTTGGTAGGCATGTCTTTGTTTCTACCTACCTGCAACTGGAGCTGAGGATTGGCACTGAAAATTCAGTGAAACTTTGGAAAAAGTTTTGCAATTCTTTCAGAATTTACATGAAATCAACATGGGGTTTAAAGTTTACATTCTTATAGAACCTAACAACAATTTATGTATTTATTTTATGTTGGACAAATAATTTCAAGTTCTCAACACCATCCCCAAAAAGAAGAGATATAATAAATGGTGCCCCCAATGAAAAAATATTTTGAGGCTATTGACAAAACCCTGCTTCTTAAAATGGTGTGCTGGCCCAGGCCTCGGCTGATTCATAGTGTTTTACTGTTGCCATAAATATGGTAGTGCAAAACAGAAAAGTTCAAAGAACAGCTGCATATTTGTGCTCTAATCCAGTGATGGGACAAAGGCAGTCACCAATCAAAGCAAATGAAGGATGGTTAGTATATTCTAAAGGACTTGCTCACATTCTTGAAGTATCAGTCTTCCAATAAATTACTGTGATAAACCTGTAACAGGGACCCTCCTTAACAGTTATTTCTCTGTGAACAGCAGAGAGAATGGCAGAGCATTAGGCTAACAAATGTTCCACATTAAAGCTTCAGGATCAATAACATTTTTAAGATGTTATCAAACAAAGAATTCAGTGTTGGAAGTAACAGCTTCAGTCTTATGCAGATAAAAACTGTAGCAGCCTCCGTGTCTGCAGAAATGCAGTTGCAGAGCCAGAATTCCCATTGTTCCTTAATGTTTATATCTCACTATAATGAGAAGATGCTCAATAGGAACTAAAATTAATTGCAGATGGACTTAAAAGGAAGAAAAGTTACATATAGGTCCTATAATAACCCTATTGTGTTTTGTGGAATGAAGCAGTCTTCCAAGTGTGCAATGCAGGTCTTTCTACGTGATGCTCTGAAGAGAAGAAGGAGATACTTCCATGTCAGGGTTGGATGGGTCACTGGAATGCTGAGTATGGCTGACACATGCCATCACTGTCTACCAGCTGCATGGATCCAGTATTGTCAGATTAGTGAAGCCTTGCTGCTTCAGTCCTAGAAGGAAAACCCTTTCCAGCTGCTGGAATGAACTGATGGAATAAGATTAATTAGAAGCAGAGAGCAGTGTCAGCTCCCTGAGACAGAGACAGCTGGGCAGCTCTCGAGATGAGATTACGTCCTTGTCTGAATGAATTAGAGGTCTGCATGGAAATGCACAAAAAATTAAATTTGTGTACAGTGTGCAAAAAAACCTACAAACTGTGTGTGCAACCATTAGGGGTGGGAGTCAATTCTGGATTTAGACACCTAGCTGGAGACATCTTGTGGTCCTCAGGGATGTCTCCACATAAGGCCAAAATGTCTAAGTTCACTTTGTAATCAGTGCAGACTCATTCATATACTTAAAGTCTCAAGAACAATAACTCAGTGAAAATCCATTTTCAGTCAACATTTCTGCCCTAATCAGCACCCAAAATTTATCTCCTTCATTAAAAAGATAGAAGCAACTGTAGCATTAGACTCTCTCTGTGTTCCTTTTTTGACAGAAAAACAATGAAAATTTCAAAACAAACAAAAATTCTCATGTGCTTATCTGAAATTTTACCTGTAATCAGGAAAATCAGAATGGTATCTGGGAAACTCCAAGCAATTATTTGCTAATTAATGATTGTAACAGAAAATTAATCCATCTTCACTTTATCTTCTTTCTTCACCTTTCACATTCCTGCCTTCCTTTCTTCCTTTTATCTTTTCATTCCCAGTTCATTCTTTCACTTATTTGGAAAAAGATAAAAGACATGTTTGTCCGAACCTCAGTTTTCATTAGTCTGGTAATCTTTCTGCAAAATTTTACCAACTTATGCGTATTGAAAAGGCCTTTATCTGATTAAAAATTCTGGATAATGCCATGAAAAATAGTTCAATTAACTAATTCACTCACTGAGTGATAAGAGATACTGGTGATTTTCCTTGTCAAAGGGTTAATACCCAGGAAGCAGGGCAAAATACAGTGCCTGAGAAATACATGTTCTGAGGAGCGGAATGGTTCAGTAGTAAAATTTTAAAAATGGATACATTCACATTTGTTTTTCTAAGCCAGAGAGTAGGAAGCCAATAAATTTTAGAAGCTAAAATTAGATCCATTTTGTTCCTCAAGTACAGTACTAGACATGGATTTTTACCCTGGCCATTGATTCACACTCCTGACTGCCCTTCATTTTCTACAACTTTGAAATGGAGATAGTGAAATCCTTTCACCCCATGGAATCCAACTTTATTGAAATAATTTGGTGCATTTGCTGTTGCTGTTTCCAACATTAAAAAAAAAAAAAAAAAAATTGTGAAATTAATTTTTTTCTCACATTTCTCAAATCTGACCCTGGTGCTGTATAAATTGAAAATGGATAAATGTAAAAAGTCACGTTTACAAGCTTCAGTCCTCTTTCTTTTCCTCTGGATGGTATCACTAACTTTTGATCAGAAAGTAAGCACTTTCTGTTTCTTTTTATAAAGGAAAATAACTTTTGCTTGACAGTAAAGAATAAGATTTAGAAAATTGCAGTCCCTCCAAAGTTTCTGTTAATTTTCTTAATTAAATTCTGTCTCACTTTAAAGGTTACAATGTCTCTTTATTTACAGAACAGCTTATTCATTCAGCCCTTTTTTTTTTTCCTCTTGAGCTTGTCAGAAGCTGTTAATGTTGATACAGTTTGACATTCTGCCCAGACTGCATCAAACCACAAACCTGAGAATAGAATGTAGCCATTAACAATTTAATAACCTGTTGCGATACTTAATTTTTTTCCACATCAGCAGTGTCACACTTGATAATGGTTTGTTTTTTACCTTTACGGAATGAGACGAGACTATTTTTGTTAGATGCCATGGTTTTAAAATGTGCTTCAGGACCGTAACCAGTCACAGGTTGCATTTTTGAGTGCTGGCCTGTTGGAAATGTCAGAATACATAAATATACTTGAGTTGAGATTTAACTGAAAGGCGAAAGTTTTGTCTGAGGAATAGACATGAAAGTCTTGATTCAATATAGTAGATAAGCACAGGCATAATCTGGGTAATATGAAAGCCTTTGACATCAGTGGAAATGCTTTCACACATAAGGGTATGATAACATGGTTAAATATAAAACTTCTATTCATATCTTAGTCTTGGCAAAAATCATTAAAGCCTATAGAGCTGTTTCATTGATTTCAGCAATCTTTGACTCTTCCATAGTATTTGTAAATATGAAAAGTTTGTGTAGAACAAGGCTTTTAGCACAGTTTCCATTATCAGTGTGCAGCAGTAACTTTTGGCTGTAATGATAAGTATCTCAGGCAAACCATGGCTAAGATAAAGTGCATGTTATTTCTAACAGTATATTTGCCAAAAAGATTGAAGGTGACATGAATATTTTCAAAATATTTTGCACTGCAAGAGTGTGTGGGGGAAGCAGAAATGTCTGTAGAGGCTGTCAAACATTTTATCAGTGCTTAGTATAGCCATACTGGAGCAGTCAATGGTGTAGCTTTCTCCTGCCTTTGGAGTGTGCTTTTTCCCTGATGATACTTATGGGAAACTTTTATAGACCATTGGTAGTCCAGCACAGCCTTTTGTACCCAAACATAATCCAGTGATCACAGTCCATTTTCCAAATATTAAAACTGCTGCAGTCTGAAGGACCTCATGTCTCTGCATTTTTTCAAATGCATTTCCATAGACTAACATCTGATTTTGGTTATACCTCTATAAATTCACAATAACCTAATTGGTTTTCATGCAATTCTTGCTAGTTTATAGTGGTCTCAATGCATGCTTTGGCCACATTAGAAGCAAATCTAAAAACTCTTCTTCCCTTTAAGGCTGTGAAAACTTTAAATGTAGCTTTTTAGATACGCTTAAAAATTTCTACTCCTTTCTAATGACTGGCTCTTAGTGTGACGCTGAATGCTACATGAAAGTCTGTCATGATTATCCCTTTTTTTTAGTTAAATATTTGTTCCTTTGAAACTTTTTGTTATTTATGCTGGTTGATAATATACTTCCTTTTGCCTTTTTTTTAAATCAATATAAAAAATATAAGAAATCTTCTTTTGGATTCTGCTGAGTAGGCATCCCTCTTATAAAAAGAAATCTTGCTTCTTTGAGAAGTAGAGTGCTAATATTTCTACAGAGAAATAAGTTTTCCTTCTTTGCTAGAAGAAGCTAGGAAAAAATCCTGTCAACCTGAGACATAATGTTATAATAAATTGTCTATTTAGAATACTTATTTAAGCTTTCAAAGTGGAATAATTTTTGACTTTTATTGTCAGTGTGTTCTTTCACATTTTTGTGCTTATTTTTTGGTAGAGTTCTGTGAAACACACTGTAGACAATCCCTGCAATGTTCATTATAGGTCTGTTATCTTAGATGTGAGACATGCAGAAGGGCATGCTAGTTTCAATGTTTCTTTGGGTCTCCAGACTTGCAAACTTGTGGACTGGCATCACTACTGGAATTCTTGCACTTTCTGTTTGCAGTCAGTCTTTGCAGGGGTAGTTAGCATAGAAGCAAACAGTGGAATAAACTCTCAAGAGATAAAAAACCCTGGACAATATTATTTAAAGGATTAAAGATGAAGGTCATAATTTCTTTCAGTAACTTCCTCACAAATTGAAGTATTGACCTACAAAATACTCATTTGCATTTGTTCAAAAACAGATACTGGATCCTGCCACAACAAGCTTTTTATTAGGAAACACTTCCACAACTTCTGAAATGAGAAGTTAAAATTAGATTGCATGAGGATGTCTCTGTGTTTATATTAAAAAGACAGTTCTAGACAGAAGCTTAAACTCATAACTAGAAATAGATAGCAGATTAAAATTAGATTAAAATTCTTCAATTCACTTCTTCAATCTCTATATTCCTATCTTGTGAAAATCTTATCAAAATTTCCCCCAGATGCCTTAAGCATAGAGGATAGCTCAAAGAACTGAGAAAGCTATGAAGCTTCAGTTTAAAGAAATTTCTTTTCTTTGTGGGTTTTGTTGTAGTAGTTTTGTTCCCATGATTTCCTTTATGATTCTATATGATTTACCTTGAATTCCTGTTTCAAAAAAATCTAATTCAGCATGCAGGTGCTGTAAATATTTGGATGATGTGCCTGGAAAGGCATTCAAGTTAGTACAGTGCAGTTCTGGCATTTTAGTGTCATTGTATTCGGTGTTCAGTATGAGCCCCTTCAATAACTCTTCACAAATTTGAACCTTATTTTACAACTCCATTTTGTCTGAGAGACACTGGATCTCATTCAAGGCTGTAGCACAGTTGATGGCTGCTGCAGGACCAATAAAATATGATGCGTGCTTTAGATGTGTTTCTCTGACAGCACATTCTGTCAGGATTTAACAAATTTGTCCATTGTTTTACAACTCTGTTTTGTGTAACACAAGGACCTTGGCTTGAAATGGGATGAACATACTTAGTCTGCTTTTTAGATTTGTATGACTCTGCCTTTGCAGCACCTTGATGAGATTATAGAGATGCTGTATTCTGATGTCAAGAGGAATTTTTGTGTCAGCTGAGAAACAGCAACACCTCAAGAACATTAGGAGAAATAGACAATGTGATGTATCTCCTCTTGTATAAACCATGGCATCTAGAGTTGCCATTAGTATTCCCTAATACACAACAAAGTTAAAGGTTATCATCTGCTGAAGATTTAATGGATTGCATTAGAATTACAGCAAATGACCCTTGCAGCTCCTTTAAACTTGATCGATCACAATGTAATTGTCAAGGCAGGCTAGCAATTAATTTTCATTAGTCAGGGAAGTCATTAGTGCTTGCTGTTAGGGAGAATGACTATTAGATTGGAATGGAAGGGATTCAATCATTTTTTACAATTAAAAATGTTGGCCTAATTTGCTGGTTCCATATGTGCAGAAGAATCATTGTGGCTCTGTTGCCATGTGCTGCTCTTGCTGTGATGCACTGGTTCCAACAAAGAGTGGAGTACATCCCTTCTCATACCAAAAGGAGAGGCATTTATTACGAAATGTCTACTGGGAATATTATTTTTAAAGAGTGTTCCATCAATATTTTTTTTTCTTTTGCCTTTAAAGATATGTTGGAATTTAATGCTATGGTGAAAAGCATGCTTCCTCAAGTCAAAGTGCTATTTGCTTTTCCTTTGACATTTGAGGATTTTTAACTGAATAAGACAGAGGAGTTGAAAGATCCCAGGATCATTCAGCTGCCTTGATAAATACTAAATTGCTTGGAAATGACAATTAGCTGTGATAGAGCCGCCCAACATCACGGGTGATAGAACAATGCTCTTCATTCATGGAGTACAATTCATCTGAGAACTTAAAAATATGTTTTTCAAACTCTACCTTCAGTAAGTCCTAGTCAAATATGGAAGTACAAATTGACACAGAAAATCTAATGCCTTAAGCTCCAAGATGAAATTTTTGTAGATGTAGTCTTGTCCAATTTCACTTTAATACATTGGTACTGTTTTGCCATATCCTCGATGTCAGGATGCACTTTGCTATGGTGTTTTTGTTATTTTAAAAGCACTATGTCTTTCAAAGCATCATCTTTAATGCCTCTGTAAATGTATTTGATGAAGCATTTTTAAAAATAATTTGAGTAGGAAAAAAAAAACAACAAAGCTATCTAGGCTCCATGCAGTCTTTCTGAGACTAAATTTCACCTACGTTTCAGGTACCTAAAGAACAGCTCTTTGAGTTCTTTTAGTACCTCCTGCTGTTCTTTGTAAAACAAATACTAGAAAGCAGTGGTATTTGAATGTTTTCATAAAATTACCTATCTCAGTTTAGGTCAATAAATTAGGTGAACATGATGTAGCTCTAAAGGCTTTCAAAAACACTTTCTGCTTTTCCTTGACTAAAGGAATTTAGACATTGCAATGAGTAACTCACTTAAAATTTATGTGCTTAAAACCTGCAAAATTTGAGTAAATTGGCTCCTATCATGATGACTAAACCATATTGAAGAAGATATATTAATATTACTTATTATACGGAGAAGGACTTAGAAAATTTAAAGCCAAACATGAAAGTTTAATATTCTCAAACATACCTAAGGGAATATGCACAGGGGTAAGACTTAGTTTTTAGACTTCAGAAGTTCTGTAAGCTTTTGGAAAGCTACTGAGTAACCAAAATTCCATTTATTTCAGACATGGACAAGTTGACTGATAGTGCTTTATTTTTTGTATATAAAGCATGTGAAAGGGTATTAGGTACTTAGCTTCTTTTGTAAATGCCTCTAAGAACCTTATTTTCACCTTTAGCATTCTAGAATAGTTTAGGTAATTTAATTTGATGTATAAATGGGTTTTTCAATAGTCAGAGAAGGCAAAGGCCTTTGCAGGAGTTCATCTGGAATTCATCTGCTTTATTTTGATGTCAATGTCATGCAGAGGTAAGTGGTATCCTAACATCATCCTAGCATTTCTCTGCTAATTTGAAGGGAAACTGGAATGACTTTCAAACCTAGATGTCTATATCACACATGTGTATACATATATTAAGAATCCCTCTACTGGTGTTTATAAATCTGACCTTTCCTTATTCAGGAGCCTGAAAAAATTTCAAAAGTTACCAAACACAAAGACGCCTAAAAGTCCATGAAGTGATTTACTTGATTCAAGCTTCAAAGGCACTTTTGTAAAGGTTCCCCTTTGCTAAAAATATTTGCTTTTTCACTTGGAGGATTTTCAATAGCACTTTCATTGCATAGAGTATATTGTTCTGCAGTTTGATGAATTGCCTCTTTTATAAAACAAAAAATATGTTCAAGATGTGATAATCTATTCCTGTTTTTAGGTATGTGACATTCTAGGTGCTCCACTTTTAGAAGAATATTTTCAAAGCTGAATGTAAATCAAAGTTCTTTCTAGTGTTCAGAGATGGCCAACATTTCCCTTAGACAATGAAGTTCAGCAGTTCTGAATGTTGACTATTTTGGGAGCTGAGGCTCCTTATGTCATTAAATACTCTACTCATACATTATATGACTAGACACTTAACTTTAAAAAATGACACTTTTACAATTTAACTTGTGCTTTACTGAAAGCTACCAAATAGTCACTGGTACAGTTTAATGGATAAGAAAAAGAAAAATTATTAAGATGAGTGGGACTGTATTCTTTTGAATTGATGGAGTGTTCAGAAGGATTCAGGTTCCTCACTTTGGTATATCCTTCAGTTTGAATAAGTTTCTTTTACCAGATTGATTACTGTAAATCAGACTTCCTCCTAGCATTTATCTGTCATTCAGAAATGAATTCTCAAATCATTATGCACATTTTGCTTTAAACATTTGTGGTTTCTAAAGAAAAAAATGGGGAATGAATTCTGGCATTTCATTCAATATATTATATGGTATGCATTAATGGTAAGGCAGTAAGTTGTAATCAAAAGATTCTGTGGGAGATGGTGTGGGCAGACTTTTTGACTGGATAAATCCTTTTGTATTATTTTTTTTTTTCATGAGATGAAACACATATAAGCTGCCATAAATCATATTTCACAGTATTAAAAAAAAAGGAGTAAGACCTTTGCCCTCTCACTGTTTTTACTTTTATGGTTCCTAATTTTTTTCTGTTTAAAGACTTAATTCTTGCACTACTTAACTATTTAACTCTCTTTACAGAGGCATCATCAAAAACCAGGCCTTTGATACTGTTTTTGATCTGATTAAAGGTATAATTTTTACTTATTAGTTCTCTTTAAACAGTGCCATTATTTGAAATTGAAAGCTTCTAGCAAGGACTAATGTCCTTGGACACTTGTCACAGAAAATCTTAAAGAAAGACTCTACTTGTTGTTCTTTTCAATTTTCCAGAGACAGGAAAAACAAAGGAATAGGACTAGGTCTAAGACTGGTGTTTCTCAGAAGCAGAGTGTTGCACAGTCCTCCTGGGCTGGACACAAAGGTAGAGACAAAATGTGAGGATCAGCCACATGATGCAGGACAGTCCTATAAGCCTGATGGTTAACCTTACCAAAGTTCATGTTAAATGAGCAGAAAAGCAACTCCCAAAACCTCTAGTACTGTTCTGGTAGATGAGTGTATAAATGTACAGAAACAACTAAAACAAAAGTCTGTCTTTTCAGGAATTGCCAAAGTCTTTTGATCAAAAGCCCTGGCACCTATGGATCCATGGATTCCCTTCCTCACTAATTCTCAAAACCCTTTAGCTTCAAGATTGCACTCAGATACTTCTACACCTACAAAAGAAACACAATGAATGAATGTAATGAATCTACATGGTAATTGCTAATGTGTAGTCTAAATTTCTGAATTCTTTAGCTCGCTATTTGGCACTATTTAATCTGTTTTAAACAGACAATTTCATAGAGTTGTAGAACCATAGAGTGGTTTGAGTTAAAAGGGACCTTCGAAGTTCAACTCCTTTGCCATGTGTGGGAACATCATTTCTTAGATCAGGCTGTTCAAAGCCCCATCCAACCTGATCTTGAACAGTTCCAGGGATGGAATATCCACAACTTCTTTGGGAAACATGTTCCAGTGTCTCATCACCCTTATTGTAAAAAAAAAAAAAAAAAAAAGGTATTCCTTATATCCCATTTAAATGTATATTCCTCCATTTAAAACAATTGTTCCTTTGCTGTGACTATAGGGCAGGGATTGAGTTATTGACCTTTCCTACTAAATTATTTGCATGACTTTTTTTTCAGTGATACAGTCCAGGAAATAAAAGACATCAAAGTCCTTAAAAGAAATAGCTTCCATCAATAATTTCCATCAATTATATGTTTTATATAATCAAGATGTTAAAGCTTTGATCAGGTGCATCTCTTCATTTAACATCTATCAAGTATGTTTGGGCCACTTTGAATTAATACTGGAGGGAAAGAAAATTATAAACCTTAAATTCAGATCAGAATTTTATTTCTGGAACATTAACTCTTCTTCCTTTTCACAAGAAGCCACTCGTTTTCCATTCTTGTTGAAATAGGAATAGAAGTGATGTATCAGTATTGTAATTACCCCAGTTTACTTTGAAAATATTTAAATATCCCTTTCATTGCTGTATGGACTTGGATATTTAGCTGTCATTGAGATTCAAAAAAAGCTAAAAGAGCTACAACTGAAAATAGAAATTAATGAGAAACTTTGAGTCAGTTTCATTTTTTCTTAGAAAGTCTTTGTTCCCCAATAATTCGTTCTGCTGTTCAGATTTTCTAAAGCAAGGATATTGAAAGTATAGTTTACATCTTATTGCAGAAGTCTCTTTCTTTACAGATCTGCTCCACTTATATTTTCTTCTGGTGGGCTCTGCTTCTAGTGTGGTCTACTGCTGCTGAAACTTGGGATTTTCTCTTCTGTGTACTCAGAAACATCAATAAAGGAAAACTGTGTAAAATCAAACTGTTGCAAAGCAGAGTAGGATGTGTTTACAACTTTGATTTGGCCCCTGTTTTGCATAGGCAGTGCTAGAGTTTTTGATTGCATGGTTACCTGCTCTTCTTCCATACAACTCTGAGCTATGATCATGAATTAAAAGTCTGTAACTATTTTTCCTTTATTATCTTCACTTCTCACTACCAAAGGCACACAGCTTTTTCCAGAGATTCATTATTTCTGTCATTTTTTAATGCTTCACAAACATTAATTTTCTTTGAGAATCTTTGAGCCAAGAGAATGATATTTTGCATATGTTTTAGATCAGAGGGGTGAGAATGGAGAGATTAAAGGTAAAAAAATTTTGCGAACATATAATGAAAAATTTGAGATGCACATGGCCTCATTTTTTTAAATATCTGACAGCAAGGAATTAAAAAATTAAATATCCTCAATTTACATTGCAATTTTCAAGCTTATTACTTCTTCAAATCCTACTCCCTGGTCTTACAAGGGTCTTTCAGCAAATGGAGAATACGGTGATAGTGAGCACCAGCTGTAAGTCTGAGGTGAGGCATTTACTCACACATACCTTTGTGGCAGAGGAAAAGATGCAATTAATTATAAGGGGTGGTGTCCAGATCCCTTTTCCTCTCTGGATGGCTACATTTTCTATATGTGAGTATATTCATAATTTACCAGAGTTATGCACACTCCTTTGCAAGAGTAAATGTATTAAAACTATCTACATGATAAGAATTTTCAAACTCTTCCTGGAGAAACTTAGGAACATTACTTTGTTTAGATAGATAGAGTTAATATTTATACTGTTGAAAGCAGATTCGATAAATTAATTTTAACCATAGAACTGAAATCTGTGAATGAGAGGCAGGAGAGAAAAAACAGGGAGGGTGCTGACCTGCTAAACCCTTCATGTCCTGTATGAGTTCATACTGAAACACCCCTTAAACACCTAGTCCCTGCTGCATGGTGAGATTACCAGGGAGCCCGGTTTCATATTTGGTGTCATTCCATAAAAGCTCTGTGACTGCAGGTCACATAGGTTCCTGTAAATTTAGGCTGTAGCTACTCTTTCTTCAGACAGAAACAGTTTATTTCCCTTGCCAAATCCTCTTCCTTCTATTTTAGTTGAAGAGGTGGTTACACAATATAATGACTTGGGCTGAAGGTCATTTAGTCCAAGCCAAAGCAGGGTTAAGATTCCAGTTAATCTGGTCACTCCTGCCCTCATTCAGCAGAATTCTGATTATTTCCAAAGGAGGAGATTCCATAAAGCTTTTGGGCCATTTGTACCATATACAGTCTTCACAGATGAATTGAAATAGTATCTTTTTAAAGAAAGTTTTTACACAACTTGATTTCATCTACAGATGAAATGTATTCAACTATTTATGGTAATGAAAATTTAGAGATTATTATATTATAAGCAAGTGATTACTTCCTTTTTTAAAATTTGTTTTCAGTGGGATAGAAAAAATGTCCTTTTCAAAGTATTAAAAAAAATTTAAATACTGTCTCCCTTTGTTTAAAGCTTCTAGCATAGTCTTGAATATGAGTGTAGTGAATGTTTTTAAACCCCCAAGACAGTGAGCGAAGATTTTTAAAGGATTAAGTTTGAGTAGAGGCTGGCGCTATGAAGGAATGTCATCCAGATGCTTTGTTTCATATTCACTGCATACAGGTCCATTCTTTGGTGCATCAGATGTGAAAGGTTAGCCACATAGGTCTGAAAATATTAATTTTTTTCTTCTTTTTTAAGTATTGCTGGTCATAATTTGCATTTGAAAAACTTCCTGAATGGTGAAAGCATTTGTGAAAATAATCTCATTTAGAAATAGGTTTCTGTTCTCACCATGTGCTTTTATAATACATTTGAGCATCATATTTCCCAAGTAGATATGCCCAAAATGTTGTCAAAACAACTTATCATGGCAGCTTATTTCCCATAGTTGTTTATATCTCATGGTTTCATTTATTTCTTAGACCATGAAGGAGCTTGGTCTGCCCGGCTTGTCCACATGTCCAATACTTGTACATTAGTAGTTTTAGTTGCTATTTATATTTAGACACAATTTCTTTCAAACAAGGCACTAGAAAATTATTGCTACTTGCTGCATGCTTAGTGCATTAAAAGTTAAAAGAGCTGTGCAAAATAATTTTGCTTAAGGATTAATCACATCTGTGACCCAGGGGATAAGGGATCCTCATCTGTCAATAAAGCTTATTACCACTTATACTAGCTGAGCCTGAGTGTTTAAGCACCTTCCTATGAAAGTGACTTTTACTTGGTGGGAGCTGAAACGAGGATTTCTCTGGCCCTTAAAGTTATATTTTACAATGAAGAACATAGAGAATGGTAATTTTCTTACTCTTTACACCTGTTAAATCACATTTTATGTAAAAATAAAGTAGAATCCCTGTAAAGCTATTTTTCAGCATGAGCTACTGTTGTCATTGCAACCATAGAACTGCAGGATGAGGAATGGGACAGGGAATCGATTCATGTAGCTGTGACTGGAAGGGAACACAGCCCTGTGGTCCACAAATCCATTTTTCTATTAATGTCTCATCTATTCTAGAACTGTAGGTTCAGTTCACTGCATAAATCAGAGACTCCTTGTATCACTCCCCCTCAACTCCCTCTCCATTTTGAACTATAGGCCACAGCAAATTCCCTTCAGATTTCAAGGATACTTTCTTTCTTCCCTATTTCCATCCATTTTCTCTCTTCTTTGATAAGTCAGAGTTGCCTTTTCACACTTGCATTTGTTCATGACCTAATTTCCACCTACAAGAGGGCTCTGGGAGACTTCACACTATCTATGCACACACCTGTTTCCCCTGCCTGCTTCCTTGCAAAAACACCAGGAGCTGCTGCTAGGACATCCCCTGGCCTGGATGCAGCTGGGGTGGTAGAGGCAGAGGGATGTCCACCCCTCAGGGGGAAAAAAGAACACCTCCCTTGCAGACCATAGCTGTTACCTGTCTCTGAAACATGAGGCTTTGTTGCCATCATTTTCAAACTGTTTAGGGAGGATCCACAATATGAATTAATGGCCCTAATCAAGTTTTTATGTGTTAGGATGCAAAATCACAGCTGCAGCTGCTGGTGCTGCTAAGCAGCCTAAAATCCTTTGTACCTTTCTAATTTTTGTCTGGTTTTGTCCAAAATTGAAAGATAATAAAGAAATGGCACTTTGAACATGAACCATTGTTTCTCCTTGTGTTCTATCAGTAGACAGCTTTTTATTCTTTTTGTTAAACCACCAGACGTTCTGCACTCACAGGTTAGCAGAACAGTAACCTTTGAAAACTTTTAGACTGACGTTGGGTAACTTATTCTTTCTCCTCAAACAATGGAAAACACACATTAATGCTCTCAAAGGAGGTAATTTATTATTCCAGTGGTGTAAATGAGGGCAGGATTTGGCCCACAAGCAATAAAAGAGGGGTAGAGCATGTAATTCTTCACGCCATTGTGAGGAAAACTCTGTCCAGCAACAGTAAATTATCTGAAATTCTTTCAGGATATATGAATGAGTCCATGGTCAGAGAAAGCTTGTGAGGTTTAAAGCATAAAAATGACAACTATAAATAAAGGTGGAAACCCCTCATCCCCACTGAAATGAAAACACATAACATTCCTGAGGCACTTGTGTCTTTGGAAAATGCATTGCCTGGCTGACTGGAGGAGAGGGAGGGAGGAAAGGAAACCCATCATCCTACTTGGGGCTTTGTCTTGCCAAAGTTTAATGTTCTTGCATAAAAGGACACTTTTCTCTGGGAAGACGAATCTTATAAGGATTTGAGTTTACTTAGTTTGTAAAACTATCAATCAACAAATACATACATATGTGTTTTAACAACTAAGTCTACCCAAGTATTCGATAAATGGGCAAAATACAGAGAATATCCATATCATTTACTCTGTAGGTTGCAAGGTAGGAACAAAGAGCAGTAAGCATTTTCACAGCAATGAGGCAGTGCATATAGCTTATCCTGGGAGTGTTTAACTTTCTAGAAAAAAATACCTTCTGTACTCTGGACATTTTCAATATCTTAGTAGTGTCAGCCTGGTTGCTTTTTTGTTAACATTACTCCAATTCATTGGCATAGTAATGCACATTGTAGATAATGTGATAAAATAGCTTCTCAAAATATGTGTCTTGGAAACGAAAAATCTGCTATCCCTGTTTTGATTTGGCATATTCCAAAAGCTTTGGCACCATTGCAACAACAATTTATAGGATGGAATCAAAATCCATTAACACTGTGTAAATAGTTCCATAATCTCAACATGCAGACTAATGCTGTGTTGAGTTTAAATGCACTATGATGCTATGGATATGCCACTTCTTGCCATCTCATTATACAGGAATGAAATTCTAACTTTGCAACAAACTATACTTGAGTTCAGGTTAATCACAAGAAGAATTTTGTCAGTGATTTCCCATTGTTACAGTAGCAAAAATGACACATTAGTTTTTAAATCAAACCAATCAAAGTCTCAAAAAAAAAAAAAAAAAAAAAAAAAAAAAAAAGAAAAAGTAAAAAACACTAAAGATAATTGATAATTTTGTAGATTAATAATAATCAGAGACAGACTTCAAGTGGAACTTATTCTGTCTGTCTCATTTGGTCACAGATGGTCTAAGCTGATTCTGCAGTTGCTCTGCAATCCACAATCCACAGGGATCCGTGTTCAGCACCTCATGGAAATGGGCAATGTACTTGATTTAAAACTCTGAACCATAGATGTTCACATGCCATGCCAGCACAACTCCTGACTCCTTACAAAACCACGGACCATGGTCCACTGAGCCTATGACGGCCCGTGATGAGAGCTGCTGTGAGTTAGGTCAGATGTTAAGGAACTAATAAAATGACACAGCAGGTTCACATTAGTCCAGTCCCTATTTCAGCATACATAATTTTTCAACTATTTGTCAGGCACTTAGTCTCAGTATAGAAATTGTACAAAATTGTGTTGCTTCCTTACTAAAATGTCCCTGTCTTTTAGCACAGCTTCCTTTTATCATATCATATATATAAACTTTTATATGCACTTATCAGAGAAAATATCTTCAATATAAGAGGTAATGTTGTTCTATAAGAATGTTTTAAAAATTATTAGAACCAATTTTTATTCAGAGTTTCATCTCAAACAATAAACTGACTATAATGAGAATAAACTCCTTCACTCAGATTTGGAGAAGTTTTGCTTTCCTCTTCTTAACTGATCTTTGTATAAATATGATTAAAGAGTAGAAACCAGCAGGAAATATCAATTATTTTTTGACTGTCACCTGAAAATTTTACTGCAGGTGTCTCCTTTTTCTTTTTCCTTGATCTACTCCCCAAGGTAAATCTCTCTTCTTTACTGGGAAAGGCAATATTTTGAAAAGTGAAAGATTTATTTAAATGTTAGCTTAAACATATTGATTAAAAGATATTGGATGAAAATTAGTGACAGTTTCATACAGCATGAGTACTTTTTTATATTCATTATTTTTTGATTTAGACTTCAAGAAAATGCTGGAAGGCACTATCATTATACTGACATGCTGATTTTTTTATCTTTCCAGAAAACAAATATAAGACAAAGAAGCAGTATATGGTACACCATCTGTAAGTAACATGCTTTTAATAATGTGTTATTATTCTAGAAGGTCTTCTAAACACAGAGAGTCCCTGTGGGATTTTTATCACTGTTTAAGACATCTCACTTGGTTCTTTTCTTTACAGAAAGACATTGGGCTGAGAATTCCAAGTGGCGGTGGGTTTTCCTCTTAGCTGCACCACTGAGTAGTTTATGCATCAATCTTTGTAATAAGTGCATATTATTCAAATACAATTTTCACTACTATATCACACTGTAATTACTGTTTAGCTAGTGCACATGATATTCTTTAAATACTGATATTTCTGGAGAAATCTGTTTAGTCAGTGCAAATCAAAATTATCAGTATTGTAAATATTTCTCTTAAAATTGGATGGCAGATAGCAATATCATGCAATGGAGTTTTGTAATGCTGAAGTCCTTTTTTATTTATATCAAAGATAACCTTTTTAACAGATTTTTTGGATAATATTTTAGACAAAAACATATGTTGGCCAAGTAATTAGCTTATCACACTGAAATTCTTACTAAAACAGACCCACTCTTTTGATTCATCTAATATAAATACTGTGGCTAAAACTATGGAGGTCATGAGCTTGAATATTAGAACACTTCATATTTTGTATGTCTCTTAAATTATTCTACAATGTAAATACAGAGTAAATAAAAAAAATAACTTCTAATTTCAATACTATGCCAATAATAATTTTGCAACTAGTTGCTAGTTCAGAAACAAAAACTATTTTAAAAGTCTTACAGAAAGAAAAGGATAAAAATTTGAAAAAATAAGTTTCAATTATGTGAAAAAATTATGTATAAAAGTAATATTGTAAAGTTCTATGTGATGGGGGAAATATAATGAGATAATAAAAATATTAAAATCTATTAGATATAGAAATAGTTTTATAAATACATATATATACATATATACAAATAGATGTATAATAATATGATCTACTTTTGTCTCCTAGCTGGAGACAATTGCTGTGTTGAAAAATTTATAAATTAGTTAGGTAAGAGGCTGAAGAAAGAAAATATTGTCTTTGGTTTCTAGACACAGCACAAGGAGAAATAAAAACTGAGTGCAAGTTTTCCAGGTGCATACACAGAACAGGAAATCAACAGCAAACTGCATTTATCCAGGTAGTTTGTCAAATCCCACATGACCATTCAGTGCCAGTATATGTATAAATGAAAGCAATTTGCTTAATTTCCTACAGAAATCTCTGTCAGAGGTGGGCATTTTGTTCCAGTTACCACATTGTGATGCTGGTCTTTCTAGGACAAGTACACACTATGCTGACATGATCCCACAGAAAAATAATTTCTCTGCTAGGAACACTCTGGTTTACAATGTAGGTTAAGTTTTGTAGATGGATAAAAGTCAAAACAGCCCAGAAATGTATTAATCATGGAACCAGACCTTCAAATAGTGCTACTTGTGCACATGCAGGGAAGGAACCTGCCCCCACACGAATTTCTTGTGGGTATTGACTGATAACATGATATCTCTGGTCTCACATGCTATGATTAGACAGGCTTTCCTCTTTAAGCACTTTAACTTCAGAGGCTTAGTGCATTATCTGCAAAAGCTATTTTGAAATAGACCTAATTTAAAAGGATAGGTTTTAGGAAGGAAATAGGAAGGAGGTGTCTTCAGGAGGAGGTCTGAATCCTTGACTTCAGAGCCAAGCATTAACTTATTTTTTCAAATGCATCATTGTTCTTGAAGACCCTATATCAAATAAAGAGTCTTCCACACTCTGCTGCCGAAGTTTATGGCTCAAAAGAAACCATCCCCAGGCTGTAACACAGTCCATATGGCTGGCTGTTTGAAGTGTGCTTAGTGCTCCATTAGGGATTCTCGATTTGTACTTCTCAATCTGATTTCGATAAGACACAGGTTTCCTTTAGTGGCCTGACCTGGTGCAAACACATAATAGATTAATTCTATAATAAATTATGGTGGCAGTAAAGCTTTCTGGACCATTTTGCCTTTTAAGTAACAATTTTTTTTTATGTACTCTTATAAAGCTGAACCAATGTTTCATTTGTAGCTCACTTTATGTATATACAGAACTACTTGAAGCTTGGGAATGTAATTTTTTGCTGTGTGCATTACCTCTGAGTGTATCCCATTTTATTGTGTTTCTGGAGCTACTGACATCTTGAAGAATACTAAGAGCTTTATGAAACAACATTATGCCTAGAAATGTGTTGAACTGCTTTTCAGGAAGCTCCAGCTGGTTTTTATCTTAGCGATGGCATAACTACACTATTTCTATATGCAAAACTGCATTTCCATAAAATCCATTTCCATTATTATCTTCCACTTGTATGTGTTGTTTTTACATTATACTGTTATTTTCAACCACCAAATTTGTTTTAGATTTATTATATATTTAGCACTTTCCATATTTCTGCTGCCATTTCTAAATTCTCTGGTACAGAAAGAGTAAAAGATGTTATTTTAGGCATTGCTGCTAGTCAGATTTGAGGACCCCTTGCTGTCCTTGTCTAGAAGCCTTCTAGTTATTTCAAGGGAAGGCTCCTAGAGATAAGAGACAGAATGAGAGAAAAGACTGTAGTGCTTTTAAATATCTTGCCAATGGGTGACAAAGGGTGTTAATCTGTCAGCTTTTATCACCCTTCCTTTTCAGGCTCACGAACTCCATGATATCTCTCCTCTTATAGACACCTAAATCCACTTCCTTACTTTTCCTCAGGCCTTCTCATCACTAATTATGATGGCAAGGTAGGAAAGGAAGAGGCTGGGAAGGATTTGCAAGCGACTAAATGGTGACTCTCAGCCAGAAGTAACACACAAAATATGCAACAATGCACAAAATTTTTGTGTTGTTTTTTGTTTTTTAGTGCTTCTTTTAGGTCACATACCCTGGAAGACACAGCTGTGAAGGCGCTGTGTGATAAGACCATTCCACAAAAACTTCAAAAATCACCAACCATGAAGACAAAATCCAACTGACCCAGGCAGTGTTCTTGAGAGCAAGAAAATGTTGCGATGACCATCTATTGTTTTATCATCTGTCTGCCAAGATTTATCTGCACACATCAGAGAGATTAATCTACACATCTACATCTTTACATGTAAGGATACCAGGAAACAAAAGAAGTGTGGAATGAATGAAAGGGAGATGTGAACATTTTGGCTTCTGTGGGAGGTCATAGAAAATGTAGATATAGAGGAAGCCAAGATGGAACCAGAAGCAATAGGAGAATAATCTTGACTACAGCCAGATGGTGCATGTGGTATGAAACTTTAGGCTCCCTGTAAGGAAGGAGGAAATAGAGAATAAGGATTTAAAAAAAAATAAAATGCATAAACAGGAAAAAGAAGGAAAGAAAATACATAGGATAATAAATAAATCAGTAAATTTAAAAAAAAAAAAAAAAAAAAAAAAAGATTAAATTTTATTTAAGAGTATAGGAATGAAATCTACCAGGGCACAAGGTTCCAGCAGAATTGAATTGAAAAGACTGATGTCACATACTAAATATTTTAGCTTACTTATAATGAGCTTGAGAGACAGGGGCACATAAGCTTTTTATTATTATAGAGGAATAAAATAACATAAATCCAAGCACATAACTTACAATTTTCCTATGAAAATTCATAAAGAGAAGCAAAATGTTGCTGCATTAAAGATAATTAGCATTTTAAATTAATTTAACCTTAATGCCACTATCAAGTTAATCTTTTAATAATCACCAGAAATTATCTATTTCCCAGATGGAAATGCTTTTTGTTTATTGCCCAACGGCTTTCAGAAAACTTTGACTTTTCTCATTAAGTAATGTTTCTTTCTTATTTGATCTTTAAAAAAAGCCTCAGTTATCATTACAAACAAAAGGACACTGGCTGGCAGTAATAAGGAAGGATTTTTGTGGGTTGCTTAGTGAACCCATATAGGTAAAGGAAGGCTGAGAACATCCCTTGCCAAGTCCTCATCTTACAAAATGTCATTTCGTGCATGAGCAATCACATGAACCCATGGTATTTATCCCAGTACAAAGATTTGTTCAGAGGCAAAAGAATGCTTGCATAGCTCTTTTAAAATTCTCACAGTATAAAAGAACCCCAAAACCCAACCCAGAAAGTGCTACTCTAGACATCATGTCCAATATAGATTAATATTATTCTTACTTGCACTGATTAGATTAAATTGATTTACTTTTCAAAGTAACCAAATATATATATTTCTAGTACGAAATAGATATAACTGCATAGATACTATCCCCAAGTTTAATGCATTTAGGCATACTTTGCCAATTAATTCCAAACTTCAACAGAGCTGTCTGATGATTCAGCATCTACTGTGGAAAATTACTTTTCATCATCCAGATTCTCGGCTTTGTTCATAGCCACTCTCTTTGAGATGACTTTGCCTTGTGCCTGGAAAGTCATCAAGTGAAAGAGAAGAATAATGCCTTGAATAGGATAGTATAAAATAGACATTCTTTCATTATGTTGATTTTTGAGTGTCAGATATTGAGGTGGCCAAAGCTAAGTGCTTTCAAAAATTTAATTTCCTTATCTTGAAAGTATGAGATCAAAGAAACACAGCAAGAAACTTTTAACTAAAATAAAGATCCATTTAAGTATGTGGGGTAGTTAAACACTATACTACATAAGTGTTTTTGTGAAAGAGTCAAAATTACCATTACAATGGGCTTCCTGACATGGCATATGAAACAGGGGAATTTGTGAAACACTTCTCACCTCCTACATACAAGTTAATTATTTCTGTGTACTGGAGACATCACAGCCTGGTTCAATCCTGCCTAAAATTAGGAGCCAGTGAAGTCTAAAGTAGGACAGTAATTCAGGCTCTCCATGGGAAAGGGAGTTACTGTTCCTGCTGGTCCTTTTGGGGACCTGGGGCAGATGAGGCAGCTGTCTCAAAGCTTCTCACCTTTGACCAGGTATATCTGACAAGGTCTAAAATTGTTGCCATAAATCCAGACCAGTGTCATCTAGAAGTACAGAAAAAATCATGTTTTGTACATTTGTGTTACTAGGCTTGTTCTCATCTTTTCTCTCCTATGAAAAAAAAATTACACATTTCAATTCAAGGAGGTCCTAAGCTAAAAACCCTTTTAGGTTCATATATACTGTCAAAACTGAAGAATTGATTTTCTCCTTGTTTCAGTTTGGGTTCACAAATACTAAATATTAACTGAATGAAACCTTCTACTGTTAAATTATTTCCTGTAAGGGATTCCAGATAATAATTGCAATGATTGGGCAGCAGTGTCTAATTTTTAAACATGAAAATTTGAGTCACTTAAAGCTTCCTGAGTGATGTCATATTGGTTCTTTCTCTCTTTTAATATGTTTGTCACCACTCCATTTTTGCACACAGCTTGCTCTAGAATTTCCTTCCTCCCTCAGAGAGAAGTAAGATAAAGAGTGTAGGATAATTTTGATTATCTCAATATCAGAAGGTTCTTCAGAGAATGCACCTGCTAGCTAAAACATTTTTCAGATGCTTTCCTTGAAACTTTTTTCTTTGGAACTGATTTTAATACACAACCAGTTTTCCTGGGTGACAAGATATCCATGGGACCATTGTAGGGACAATCTTGATTGGAACCAACCTCTGTAACTGCATCTTCCCCAGGGAACAATGGAGGAAACTCACCTAACAGGCAAATTTTGAGCCATAACTCTCATTATGGATCAGGCTTGAAGATTGTCCTTATCTCTCAGCTGGCTCCAGACCAGCCCAGAAATAGACTCACTAATCAGAAATAGTATGTGTCTTAGAAAGCCAAAGTCATTACAGTCATTACAGAACTTTGCTGATTCTACAGCTGGGGATAGCAATGTCACATAGGACAGAGCTTCTTCAGGCTGCTGGCTGAATAAATGAATATAAAAAAATGGCTATATATTCCTGGAGTTAAGTAAATTAAGTAAATTAAAATTAATTATTGATCCTGCACAATTAGTCATATTTGTAATCATTTATCTAGACAATTTGCTAGTAATTACAGTTTTAAACAGAATAAGTATTTTGCTTTTTAATATCCTGGTTTGTAAATCTTTATGTGTTTTTAAACCCAGGATTATTTTTTGAAGTTATCCATTTAAAAGAAAGTGAAATAGAGACTCATAAGTAATTTGAAGAGGGGGGAAATGGGAAGTAGAATTCCCATGCACTCAGAAACCTGGTCTCAGGTATGTTTCTTAAAATTATTTCTTTCATAATCAACATAAATCTTACCCATCAATTTGCACTGATCTGTGTTGAAATGTTAAGGTTTCCTGAACTCATTGCTATAATATTATCATTATATTAATTGGCCAAAATTTTGATCTGTTTTATATCCAAGTTGAGATCAGCAGAAATACTGCAGGTTTGTAACAGTATTATAGAGGACAGAGTTTATCCTAATCCATTTTGATTCTTTTTCCTAAACTACATTTGGCATCACCAGGTAATGATGAAAGAATCTGGAAAATTACTTTTGCATTTTGATGATAATTTATGCAATTTAGCTGGAGCCCAGAATTCTTTGTTTAAAGAAAATGCTGATTAATTGCTGAGCAGAATTAAATATTACATAAATACATACATGCATGTACATAAATAGTACATGTTTTACAAGGAAACTCTGAAAAGTGAACAGTTTTTTTAAAATGGCTGAATAGTGAAGATTAACTTTAGAGAAAATGAATAGAACTAGTGTCTTAGACCAACCTCTCTCTGCAAAATCAATAATGCCCAGTGACCTTCTTGGAGAAGTCCTAAGTTCCCACAGCAGTGATTGACTTCAGTAATAGCTGAGGGTTCCACACACTTTCAAAATTAAGAGCAAAAACACTTTAGACCTGTATCTAAGTACTAAAATTCAACCTAAGTATCTCAAAGAGTAAAAGAAATATCCTGCAGAGCTAACTTCTTCTGACATTTATAAAATCCTGTCCTTGATTACCCACGCAAAAGGAAGTGATCACAAAATATGGTCAAGTATAAAAATATGAAGCATTTTTATGATTTTTCTTGCAAATAGTGATCCTAATCAAAACAGAAAATGAAAAGAAAGAAAACTAACCAGAAAAAGTGGGAATACATTACTAAGAAATAAAATTAAACTCAAAAATTTCAAATTAATTCTAATATAAGATGAAGAAGCATTTCAAGATGTAAGTACAAGTTAAACCAGGTTAGACAGTAAGTCCATCTAGGCCAGTACCTGTCTTCATTGATGTCTAATTCACAGGTGCCTACAGGAGAATACAGCATTTCTCCAGGGCAGTCACACAGTTTTAAGCAAGTTTTGCATCACGGACTTCTTTAGCCAGCAATTGTCTTATGTCAAAAGCTATTTTATGTACATTTTAATGCAATGAAGACTGACACCAGAATTTCCTCATGGCTTTTTCTGTAGACTTAGGGGGTTTTGTCCTACTTCTTGTGTTTTACTTTATTTAATTCTTTCTATCAAATGTTCACCTAATCTTTCCAGGAGAAGAGAACTTGAGAGTTTGCTAGACTTACAGTCAGGATTTCTCTTTGTTTTTTATCTATCTCTTTCCTAATAACATCGATATTTTTGCCTAATTCTGATCACTGAGACCTTATTTCAATAAAAATACATATCATACTTCTAAGATCCTGCTCTGGGGGACAAGAGACCATTACTTTATTAGCAAGGTCAGAATTGTTTTTCTCGTGTGCACCACTAATGAATTGGTGCATCCATCTGCAGTGAATTTTGTCTGCCATTCTAATGTTCAGTCACTTTCTCCAGTAAGGGTCTCGTGCAGTTCTGCCTCACAGATTTTTGTCTGTACTGCCCTGAATAATTTAGTACCATCAGTAAATTTTATCATCTCAGCAGTTACTTCTTTCTACACATCGTTTCTGAATATATGCAAGCCACAAGGAAAGACACAAACTTTCATGTAAAAATCAAACTGCAATTTTTATTCATTATAAAAACTGATCATTCACTCCTCTTTGTTTTTAAATTAATTATAGAGCTGTGTGAGAATCTTCTATTTTATATTATTTTAGCTGTCTATCCTGTACAAATTTTGTTGAACCTACTTTTTTTTTTTTTTTTTTTTTTTTTTAAGTTTCTGAAATCCATGTAACACGTAGAGCAGATAGGTTTGCTGTTGCAACTTGTAATTGCCAAGGAAATGGGAAATTTGGCCAAACTTTATCAGCTCATAAAAAAAAATTGTATAACAAATTTTTTTGGTTGTCAAACCTTTTTTATGGTCTGGCATTCAGAAATCCCCTGATAATTAGATCCTGGAAAAGAGATAGAAGCACCTAATCTAACAGAGACAAGAAGAAAATTTGCCAAGAGCATAATCTCTTGAGACTGTATAATGAGAATATGGAAGTTCTGGGAAGGTCATCAAAGTCAATAATGAGTTAACAATGAAAGAGTTGTTTCAAGAATGCTGCAGAGGTCACAACAAATTATTCTCAGACAGCAAAAAAGTAAATTTGTGCGCTAGCAAAATATTTTCAGTGGAGCAAGCAAAGATCAGAAAAACACTGGGGAAAAAAACAGAAAAGGTAAAAAATAGCACAAAGGAATGCAGTAAAGGAAGTTGTCAAGTACAGTAGAAGGAGAGGGACTTGGCATTAGAAGATAGAACACAGTGGGTTGAAGGAAATAAGCAACTAAGAAATTTATTAGGGAATAAATGACTAAATGTGAAGGCAATCAGCTCTGCAACAAGCAAGGTAATTAAACATTAAACAAGCAAGAGTGGTAATCTAAAGTATTTGAAATCAATTACAAAATTAAGCAGTTGATAATGAGGCAATTTAGGGAAAATATAACTGAGGACTATAGAAATAGCTGGTTCTAATCAGGGAGTTATTTATATTGGAATCCAAGAGGAGTAAGACACCAGGCAATAGTCTCTGAAGGAGAAGAGGGAATGAAGTCAATATATGGTGCCCTCAGTGCTGACAGCCCTATATAGGGTGAGTCCCAGAAGAGGGCAGTGGTGCTCCATAAAGGCCATGAAATGATGGTGGCCAAGGGTTTTAGTGACTCTGCTCTGGTGCCCTTCCTAAACAAGAACTTCCTACATAAGACTGGATGGAGGAACAAGGTGCAGCACAATCATGTTTAAACCTTGGATCTCATGGAGGTGTGAGGCTATCCTCTAGCACAGTAGTTAAAATATTTAAGCTTTCTATCCTTTTTTCTATTTTAATTTTTGAGGGGTAGTACTTGGAAATGTGGTGAACATTGGGCTTCCATACCACAGTAGTGCTTGTCTCATTTCTCCTCCTGCTTGTCTAGAGAGACTTGATACAAAATGACTTGCAGCATTTGGCCTTCATGGGAGAAATGGTTCACTGAGATTCCTGGGGTCCCATTATAAGTTATAGCAGCTGTAATTTCAGCCACTTTATGGAGCAGTCCATTTGTGCCTGCTCCAGTTCCTAATGCTACCAGCCAGTCTGTAAAATGATCCTAATCTATTACATTTAAGTCATTTGAGTCATCTTTTTGAAGATTGTTGAGTGGGGAGATACTCATAAGGAAACAATGTAAGTTTTCCATATACCGCATATGTTATATGTCTGGTGAAATGTACTGCACACATTTTAAAAAGTGACAGTATTAAAAAACTGACAACTATTCATGACCTTTTTATTATAATGTATTTTCAACATATGGTAGGATTCTGTTCTTCTCATGGATGTGTCAGATACAGTATGAATATTTCATGAATTGTCTGTGCATGTGAAAAAAATGTACAAGAAACAAGACATTCAAGAAAACACATTAACCTTTTACATTTAAAGGGAGAAAATAGCTACTGGTTAAATATATTATATTGAATATTTATAGGGAAGCAGTGACTATTCATTGAGAAACAGTGAAAATCAAGAGGAAAACAGTAAAACCAAAATTATAGAGTATTGGCATTCTTTACTTTTTGCTCTAGTTTTAAAATGCAAGCTCTTTAAATCTTGACTTAGGTACCTTGGTCTTCATACCTGTCACCCTACTCAAAGAAATTTAAGAATAATTACAATTAGATGTTTCTCATAGCTCAAAGTATTTTATGCTATCCTAGGGGATTCCCTCTGCTAGACATACAGCAACAAAAAGTTAGAATGCATTCTCTTGTCACTGTTGTACAGAACTTATTTCCTACATTTTGCTCTTCCAGCTATGTGTTAGTCAATGACCAACAAGTTTTAGTTAGGCTGCTTATACTGAAATAAGTGAAGCAGAATGCAGATTTCTACACTAAGAAGTACTGATGTTTAAGATCAAATTTGCTTCAGATTAATACACAAATAATTTGACTGAGTTTTTGGAGTTTTGGAGTTACTGCAGAATTTATGATTTAGGAAACACCCATAAGACAATTAAGATGTCAGTGTTTCTCATGTTTCTTTTGCAGCTTTTTTTCTCAAATTATCTAAAATGTAATTTTGTTATACTACTTGACTTGCTTTATGGATCTAGAGAATAGAAAATACCTGTAATTTTTAAATTGAAAAATGTAAACAAATTTTTTTAAAGACATAAGTATTTTAGGATTAATGTAAGAATGTCAATTAGTATTGTGTTTGAATGGCAAGGTTTGCAGGGATGGGATAGGACAGGTCCACCACTGGCCAAAGCTGAGCCCATCAGCAACAGAGATAGAACCTCTGGGACAGCATAAGGGAGGGGGAAAAACCCAAATAGCATCACAGTGGTTCCAACCAGAGAAAGGAAAGAGAATTGCTGAGAGAAACAGCCCTGCAGATGGAGGTCAGTGCAGATGGAGGGTGAGGAGGGGCTTCAGGAGCCAAAGCAGAGATTCCCCTGTGGGTGGTGAGGGTTAGAGGGCTGTAATACATGGTGCAGGAGAGAATGAGTGAGCTACTAGGGTGAGAGAAGGCTGATGGGGAATGTGTTTGTTTGGTTCAAATAACATCAAGAGTCGGATTCTGTTGGATTCAGCCAGCAGAAAGTCATTTGTGAGAAAATCTAAAGTCAGCAGGGTGAGGGTGGGAGCCACCTGATCCTACTGGGATGTTAACCCTCTTCCAGAGGGCTGGAGTCGATGACTTCCAGAACTTCCTCTACCCCAGGTCCTGCTGTGGTTCCAGGGCTCTATGAGGTAATATCCCAATGCAAATTTTTTTTTTTTTTTTTTTTTTTATTTCTCTCTCGTAGCGTCTGAAAGCATGTGGATGGAACCATAGACACTCTGATGCAGTCTTACAGCCAGCAAGGTATAAATTGTTGCAAATACAATGTTCATATTAGGTGGAATTATCTCTAAAGATAATAGCAAAAAGTGTCAAAACAATTTAGTAACTTCAGACTTTAATAAGATGTTGATAATGAAAAAGTGTCATTCTTTTTAGTCCAAGAGGTGTAGTTATTAATTCCAGATGGGTTCTTTGCAAATTTCTTAACACTTAGAATGCTTAATGGACAAATCACACTTGACAATCCATGTTTGGCTATAAAATGCCCGAAAACCCTACAAACCCCCTTAGTAATTTCTCAGTGTTTACAAACAATGAAACTTTGAACACATTATGTTTTTATGTTTATTCTTCTACCTGTAGTGCCTGTAGCTTGTGTGTGTTTTCAGGAACACCTGCCATGTTTGGAAGTTCTAACATAGAAGAAGACATAAATTATAATCCTTGAAAAGGTCTACTTTTTAAAAACCTTTTACTTTGCTTAACTCCTATAGCATAGATGTATGTTATCTTTTATCTTGCCAGTTCAGGCAGCAAGATGACCTCTGCTGCTAATTAGATGTAAATCACATTGATAATTCTTTTGGAATTTATTTTCCACTTGTAATTGCAATATAACTTCTATCAGCTTTATGCTCTTTGTGCTTTCACTTCAGCTTCTGTGTTATGACAGTCTTTCATTTTCGCAAGTTTAATCAGTTTTCTATTAATATTTTAATTACTGTAATAGAGTAAGAATGTGCCAGAGACTATAGATTTATTTTGTTAATCAGAGCAGGCTTTTTAATAATGGTTCTTAGTGACTAGCTGCATTTGAATTTATCACAAGATGTGTTTTTTGTAGAGAATATTTGCAAAGTCTGGCTATTTCAATTATGCATATTTTTCAACTCTGTATTATTCAAGGCTCTATCCTGAACTTTTTTTTTTTTGTAAGTTTTTAATTTATGGGATACTAGTGTTAATGAAAAACATCGCTATATGCAAAAAGTATAAGACCTTAAAAATTGGATAGAGAATGGAAGAGTTCACAGAGAGCTTGTAGAGCATCTCTGAGAAGTACTTGGAAATCACAGTCTGAAAGAAATAATAGATAAAAAATATCTCCAATGTAGTCACAAAACTCCTAAAAATGTTGATGAGGTAAACATATGGATGACACAGATGTGGAATGAAATAAAAAGATAAAGGTCTTGACTAAAGACTGTTGGTTTTCTTATCCAGAGAGAATCATAGGAATGGGGAAGACACAGAAATGTGTCACAGGTAAAACTTCAGGAGCACATCAGTTGAGTGGGTGAGACCTCCCTTACTCATCACAGGGGAGTGAAGAGGTTTTGTCCTGGTTTTGTATGAGACAGAATTAATTTTCTTCCTTGTAGCCGACAAAGTGTGTGGTTTGGATTTAGGATGAGAATAATGCTGATATCACACTGTTTTGGCTGTTGCTGAGCAGAGCTTGCTACAGGTCAAGGACTTTTCAGCTTCTCATTGCTGCCCTGCAGGGTTTTTTTGTCTCAGGTTATTCCCTTCCAGAACCAGGTATTTAGAATGCCATCAACTGCAGAGGAAGATACCTGAGGGAAATTAAATTCAAGCTCTGTAAGGAGAGAAGCAGAAAATATTTTTAAAAAATTTATTCCCCAAGGGCTACAGTTTTTCTAAAGTAATCCTAAATTTAAGTAATATCAATAGAATAGCGTTTAAAATAATTAAGAAAAAACAGCTTATATGCAAATTGTTTTCAATAACTTTCACAGGAGATACTCTTGGCAAGGAATTGAAGAAATCAATATTTAGGGGAGTAGCTCAGAAAAATCCTTTCTTATCCTACTTAGGCATCTGAGATATTAGTCTTCCTTGATCTGGACATCTAAATGCTCATCCATTCAGTGTTAGTCCCATATCCCAGTACCTAATCCCATGTAGCAGCCCAGCCTTCTGTGTGAATTCTGAGTAACCCTGGGGAGATCCATGCATACCCTGCAGAGCAGGAGCAAGCACAGTAACTTTTCAATTTCCTCAGTAATATCTTGACTTCCTTTAGACCTGGGTAATATCTCAAACTTCCTTTGGATTATTCAGTGTAAACTCACAAGTTCATTGTTACCACTTTCTTAATTAAGGGTTACCATTATGGGGGGAATTACCTCATGTTATGAACATCCTTTTTTAATCTCAGAGTGTGCAGGGGACTGAAGCTATGTAATCCTTTGGCTGCAACCTTGAAACTTGCTTTTGGCTCACTTTATTGTAAATCCATTAAATACAAGGAATAACCGTAACACTAAAATGCAGGTTACTAAGGCAAATTTCAACTTTGTGTGTGTAGTGCATATCCATTGTTAAGAATATAGAAATATTAATAGTTTAAGTGTGGAAAAATGGGAAAGATGGAGGAAGAAGAATTTTACCCATTTGGCACAAGAAAAGAAAGGATTAATCCAGCCATATAATCTAACTGTACATTGACATTCAGTGTTTTATTTTATGTTTCTGTGCTTGGACAGCCCTGAACATAGGTAATGCTTCTGAAGGGTTATAATTAGCACACAAAGGTCTGCAAAGACTTTTCTCAGTGAGCTAAGGCTGGACTGAGGAATAAATTAAAACAGAGCTCCACACCTGAGGAGCTTCAGGCATTTCTATAATTTCTATATTTATATAACTGAAGATTCTGGTCAGAACAAATGAAACACAACTGTTCTTTAATATTTTATCATCTTCAAGAAAAGTTTTTTTTTTTTTTTATAATGAGCTTTTAAATAAGTTCAAAACAACAGTAGTTTTCTTGGGGTATTTTGCCAATATTAATATTTTTGATAATGTTAAAATTTAACAGATTGAGTGCAAGTTACTTATCCTTACAAATAGTAGGGACATTTTCTTTTTCTTTCTTCATTTATCACAAAATAAGTATTCATGCTTTGCCTACTATCCTTTGTCAGAAAACATCCTGAAAATGTTTTCATCTTGTTTTAAACTTTCCATCATTTTAGAACATTCGAAGAGTGAATTATTGCTTTATGAATCAAAAGTATACTATAATGCTCAAAAAAAATTAGATACCTATAGCATACAAGGGCAGTCCCTTGATCAGGGAAGCCCACTCCCCGAAAGCAAAGAGCATCAAACCACCGTGGTGGAACTTTGACCCTCAGGAGAATGATTGAAGATCTTGGCAGGTGTCATTTACTGTGTCACTCACCTTGGAGTTTCCCTGGCCAGACATGTGGTTACTTTACCAGCAAATTTCAGACTGCCAGGGTAGACAAATGTTCTGTCTCTGCAGCTCACTCAGCGCATACATCCAAATTTATATTTGCCCCCTTGGGCGAAAGTCAGTGCTATTATCCATCTGTCCTGTATTTTCTCCTTGACCTCTTCATGTTCACTTCCTGCTCCAATGGGATAGTTTAACTACCTGTGCAATTTCCTTTTATCAGCCTTAGAAATCTTACATGCACTTTCCAAATTCAGAAAAGCAAGAAACTGGAATCAGATCTACTAGATGATAAATAATACTGCAGTTAATGGCACGTTTCACATGAAGCATAAAGGACTTTAAAGTTATATATGCCTTAATTTAAAAATGTATATAGTTACATATAGTGAATAAAAAAGCAAAATCTATAGTTACATGTACCTTAAAGCAAACTGCCAGCATTTGACAAAAAAAAAAAAAAAAAAAAAAAAAAGAAAAGCTAACAGAGTTGGTGCACTGCTTTGTATTAAACTCACACCAATTATATAAGTTCTTTTACTCACAGAATTACATTATTCTTTTTTGAAGAGCACAGCATAAAGAGCTATTACTCATATGAGACCTGCCCTTATTTCCTTTTGGTGTGCAGGACTTTGGTGAATCTGTTATGATCACCATTTCCTATTGAACTGTCATGACGGACTTGGAGAGACACCATCCAGGATGCAGGTGTTCAGGGTCAAACGGGAGAGAAGGAAGTTCAAAGGCATTCCCTCCCACAACTCCTGATGCTGTAATGCCAGCACACTGTGTCACGGGAAGTCTCTGAAACACCCATGCAAGGGTGTACTCACCCAGTGAAACACATATTTCATTGCAGATGAAAGTCAAAAAAAGAAAAAAAGAAAAAAAGAGAAGGATTTGTTCAGGTATACTGGGAAAGCATGCTCAATTGCAAGAGTCTTATACTTTGTCTTCTATAGGATAGTCAACCTCATCATCCAATCTCATCATCAGAGATTTTGTCTCTGAATTGCAATAAAAGTTGTACAATAATATTGTCAACCTGGCTTTTATCTGATTGCATATAATAGCTGGGAAACTCTTAAAACTACTTACATCCCTGTTGTTATCAAGAAAGCTAAAATTCTTCAAGATCTCCTGGGGGAAAGAGGGTTGGAATTAATTCTCCCTCCCTCTTCTCCCTGGAGACATACATAGCTTGTGTGGGTTTAATGAAATTTGCTAAGATTTCTGCATGTGTCATTAAGCAACTCTGAGAAACAATTACTGCGTTGTGCTGGGTGGTGTACAGCTATCAGTCAGGGCCAAACAAGCAGGCAGCTTCTCAGTTCACACCAGCAGGTGATCTGTGTAAAGCAGCCCTGCTCTGAGGAGGATTGTTTGGGCTGCAGGGTAACACAGATGTAAGGCCTTGTTGGGATGTCAGTTTAAATGGAAGCCATTATGTCATCCAATAACAATCCCTATTGAGGCCCTAGGCACTGATGGTAATATCAGCACGTGGGTAGTAACCACATATAGTATGGGAAAACATGAAAAGCAGCACTGGAGCAAAATATCTGTAATAAATAACTTCTATGTAAGTAATATTTTACAGATACTGAGCCCAGAGGGAAGGTGATGCTTACCTTGAGTAGTAGGATTTATTGGAATAAAAATAAAATAAACCATTTTTACCAAATATTTTATCAAAACATTCACTGTGCTGCGAAATAGCAAGAATAAAATCACATTAAAACTTCAAATGTTGTAGAGAGGCAACATCACTATGCTTTGTTAAAACTGTGGCTAGCACAGATTTTTTAAGGTACTCTTTTTGCGTGATCAACTGTGTGATCATGCATTTTATGTTCAATTTCCAAAGCAGCACCTTAATGACCACTGCCTAGGACTGTTGGCTTTCTCTAAATGTTCCCCAGAGTAATGTTTCACTTACAAGCATGATTTTAAATGTAGCCTTCTGTAGCACTTTCCTTGTGATCCTCAACCTCTGCAAAGAGGTTATGCTTTAAAAACATGTGGCAAATGCTGGCCACCTGTTAAGACCTAATGATGCTGAAAGCAAGCCTGTTATGTCAAGGCATTTTCTTAGGGAAGGCAATAAAAAAGACAGAAACCCTTCAAGCTGGAGCAGCATTAACTTTAACCCGTTTTGGACTCCGCCCTTATAAAAGCTACTTCAAAGGTAGACATAATCCTCTTGAAAGAATTGGGAGAGGGTAAAAATGGGGAGGTTTTGGCATAATAATTGCAAATATGCAATTTTCTGTGCAAGTTTTACACTCTTATCTAGAAGGCAGATTTATTTAATCTTCCTTTTCCTCAAGAGAGTACCGGATAATAAAAAGATCTACAGACAGATTAAGATTAATCTGTTCAGTAACCATGAGTCTGTCTTTTCTGGTACACTTGGCATACAACATCATCAGCAAAACAGAATGGACAGTTTCCAAATCCACTAGAAAATGATACCACTCTGATGGCAGAGATATCCTTAAATTAGCAGACAAGAAAGACAGATTTTCATTTGCCGAACCAACTAAGTGGATAAGACATTATAAACAAAGATCAAAATATAGGTGAAAAATCACTCCCATTTTCCCAGTATCCCCCTTCAAGATTATACTTTTGTAAGAGTATCAAGCAGATAATGAAGAAGTATCTGTTTTAACTTAATAAAAACGCAGGATGAGATTTTTTCTTTTAACGTATATAAATTTAAGTGTGCGATCAGTAGATTTTAAGAGGAAAAAAAGAGGTGGGGTTAGGTAGAATTACATATTGCTGGAGAAACTGGAGCCATATTATTATAAATTTGGCTTCAAAATACATTTTTTCCTTGTCTGTAGATGCCCCTAGCAAAATGGATAGTTCTGATCCACAAAGAGAAGAAAGGGTATATTTGTGCCAACATGTGTTTGACATCCTTATTTTTGTTTGGCACCTTGGAGAACCAGTGTTTCTCATGGGACGCAGAGTTCAAAGTTAGGTGCCACTTCTGTAATTACATACAGATGCATAAGTAGGATTAAAGCAGGCAAATGAGGGGCTCTTTTACATAACAAGGTGCATTTGTCTGTATTTCTTACTAATCAGTTACAGGGATCACCATTGTTATAAGCACAAGAAGAAATTACAATGTCAAGGAATGTCTTGCCCAGTAACCTTTGGAAACTTTTTTTTTCTAGAGTAATCAGCTAAATAACATCCACTTATGTAAAGGATCTTTTTTCTTTCTTGGAGAATTTATGTCTGGATGTAGGTTGTCTCATTCTCTCATTTGTATTCATACTGAGCAATACTTTCTTCCATGACAGTCCAAGTGACACTAGCTATGTTGTGAGGCCAGTTAGATTATGATTGATAAATGCTTCTCCTCAAACTTCATGAATAATTCAGAATATAAACATGAGTATACTTGCTTGTATAAAATAAAGCTAGTTAAAAGAATTTTCCTTTCTTCAAAGACCTTCATTTTCACACAGCCCCAAAAATTCCATTTTTATTTTATTATTATCATATTCAGTTTCAAGCAGAAAACAAAGACAACACATATGGCATGAGTATAATCCATAGAAATGCTGCCCTTTGAGGCTCTAAGAGTTCTGCAAATGCTTTCAGTGGAAGTATATATTCATAACAATAGATACTTGGGTTTGGAAGTAAAGAACAGTAGCATTTCAAAATTAAATTCTAAAATTCCACCTACTGAAACATAAGCAAAGATGCATTATTACAGCACCAGCAAAGAAACATTATGATTACTATTTTTAGCTGAAAATGTGACACTTAAGCCTGCAATTGTATCTTGACTACAGCATCGTTCACTATATTGAAATGCTACTCATTTAATTAGAACTCATTAAAAAGTTTTACATTGCAGTACTTTGAAAACTGAATGGTAAAAAAAAATATAGAAGGAAGCTGGTCTTTAGAAACAAATGATTTGATCACACATTTATAAAATACTTCAGCTAATAATTTGCTAATATCTTATTTTTCTGCTAACCTCTTTTCTCAACTGAGTTTCAAGATGTTTTATATGTGTAATTTCAGTGAATTTTATCTATTTTCTTTGGGCGGGAAGAGTAAGTCTGGAAAGTTCCTTAGTCTCAACACATGAACTCAAATATTCCTTTTTGTCTGGAACCATCACTGACAGAGGGAGAGAGGAGGCTGCATTTTCATGCTCTGCACTGGATGTTGTCAAAATTGGCAGCTCCAGCAGAGGGAACAGTGAGCCCCATCTATACATAAAATCGAGTGGGGAAATCTTCAACAACAGCAAATTTTGTCAAAATGTTTTTAACAAGAGTACTACACACACATATATAAAACAAATACATAATACAGCACACATATATAGCAACAAGTCTTGAATCTTTAGCTAAAATAATGTTGAATGCAAAATAGGTTTTACTTAAATGTATAACACTTGACTTTGTCTGGAAGGAGAGAACCCTCCACTAAATGTTGAATTCTTGCATAAGCAGTGTATTAAATTTTCCACTGAAGTTAGTGGAAACTATTCTGTCTAATATGTTGAAGTGGCAATTTAATGATGTAAAACTCTGTAAGAACATCAGCAATAACTCTGAATGAATGGGAAATTCCTGCCTCAGTCCAGGAAATGAATGCTTTTTCTGTTAAATATTATTTTAAAATCAATGGAAGTACTATAAAAGAACAAGCAATCACCTGATACTAAATTCTAGATGATTGAGGTGCTTCAGAGTCTAAATTTCACTTGAGCATAATTTTAAGCCATCTAAAATGCAAATACATACATGTAACAATGTGATTTCCAAAAATCCTCCTCCAAGTTTCCTATCTATGTATGCTTACATATTTTCTGTAAGGTTATTCTTTCCAATAAGGGGAAAAGATTTAACATCTTCTAAAAGCATTAAATGTCTTCTAAAAGCATATAATTGTCTCCTTTTAATGTTTAGAACACTTAGGCATCTGTCTGATTATCCATGGACCAGGTGTCCAAGTCTAAGTAATTTCTGTGTTCAAAGCCTTAATGCCTAACTTGCTAGGTAAACCAGGAATACATTGTGGGACTTTGTACTGGCCTTTCAGCAGTTCTAGTTTTATCATGTGCATATGTTAGTGGCTGAAAATTACAGTGAAAATCTATAGCCATAGTAACTATTTCATGATTTCAACCACCTTACATAAACATTTCCCCTAAGATATCTGCCTTGCCTCATTTTGTGCTAAAATTTCTAGAAACATAACATTTTTTCTGCAATATTCTCTAACTAAGGAATGCACATTTTATTGCAGATGTAGTAAATCAGATCAGCATTTCTGTTGGGAAGTCATATTTCATGGTAACAGTAGCATAGAGACCTGTGGTAAAGTTGAGCCTTGTAACTCTTTCTCTCCTTGGTCTTTTTGTTTAACAAAACAGGTGTCATTGACATTTGGAGCCAACATTCATGCCTGAACAGCTACTTTCTAAACACATTTAAACAAAAGACAAAAGCAGTCATTACTTTTCTTTTTATGGATTCATACCTTCTGGGGACAAGAGATAAATGAAGGTAAGGTGAAACCTTTAGATGTTGTCTTCATCAGTGTTGACACTCTTCCTTGGGGGCTGACAGCTGCTAATGAATTAATTTTAAAGATGACACACATGAAGAACAAAAATGTTGTTTTGGTTTTGCTTCATTCTTATAAAAAGAATAAGAATAGCAAGTAGCACTGTGAAAGCTAATCTGTACTAATTAGTGGTCAAATGAAAACATGAAGAGATTCATAAAGAAATCTTCACATTTTCCCAACAGATGAAATTAATTTGTGGCTTTTATTTGAATTTGGACATTCTTCCTCTTCATACAAAAATATTGTAACTATAATCAAACCAGAGATAGAGCCAGAATTTCAAATTTGGTGAACTGATTGACCAGAATTCAGGTATTTGCTACATTTGCTTCACTTAACAAAGTCCTTTTATTTGGTTCTATTCTCCATTACTAAACCTTAATTATTTTTTATTTTTAAATATTGATATTGATTATCTTAACTTAAAGTAAACTTTAACTTAACTTAACTTAACTTAAATTAATTAACTTAAAGTAAAGTATCTTAACACTGCTTTTATATTGAGAATTTTACCTCTGATATAAGGAAAACATTTATAAAGTTTTTGCTTTTCAACAGAATTTGAATTCTTTGTGGAAAACATAATGGTCCACATTCATAACTATTCGGGATTGTCATTGAAATTCTCTCAGAATCATAATTTCAAATAAAAAAACAACTTGGTCTTGTAAATCAGTACAGTTTGTCCCTGTCAGCTGAGTGTGATTGTTGCCATGAATCTGACTGTGGCCTACTGACCTACTCTTATTGGTAACATCTGTATATTTTAATGTACACTGTTCTTTAGGCACATGAAGGACTCGTGATTACAATATATTCATGAGAAGAATTGTTTATGGCTTTTTATTGCATTACCACAATATATTTAATGGGCAGTACTGATTCCAGCCTTGTCTTCAAAACCCTTCAGAAGACATGCATAATATGCAAATATTTCACACAGTGAAAGGATATGCAAATATAAGGGGTTTTTATCAGCTGAATATATGAAGGTGTAAAGTAATAATTAACTTTCATGTGTTATGAAATGAAAGCATTCACAAAGCTCTTTCTATATGATTTCCATAAAATCTGCATGGAGCTTAATAAAGACCTTATATCCATTGTCCTCTGGAAAAGCTCCTTGAACATTAGAGGCAAGATTGGAAGGTAGGGTAAGTGTGACCTGAGGAAGAAGCCTATGTTTTACCTGCACAAGAAATTGTAGAACACAGTCTGCAATTGTCATCTCAACATTGCTGTACTCTGGAGAGCTGGGCAGGTCTTGGTAGATCTGCTAGATCTTGTGAGGAATAATAAGCACAGCTCTGATTTTCATCACTAATACTTCAGTGATTTCACTCAAACCCAGGGAATAATTTATTTAAGGAGAAGACAGATATGCAAATACAATGTAGTATGTTTTTTTGAAAGTATAATACACTTTATTAGAGAGCTTGCCTGATGTGGATAAAACATCTTCTGAAATAAAGGTGCTCTAAATTTTGATGCAAAGAAATATGAGTCAGGTGGATACAGCTGGAAGTCACATCCAGGTAAATATAAAGGAACCTTTGGGTTTTAGAAAACATGCCTGGGTATAAACATGTTTTCATAAAACTAGTGGAGGGAACACAGGGGATAAGTGTTCTCTGCTTTTCTCTTATTAGCCTGTCCATTGATCAGACAGAACTCAATTTCATTTACAGATTCTTGAATTGAGAATCAGCTTGTACAGTTCAGGCTGTTGTAGGTATGTTTAAGTCTTCAAGTCTTGATGATTAATTCTAAGTGATTTAGATAAAGAGAGGTATAAATTGAAATACTATCAATAAAAGTGATGTTAGTATACTTCAACTTAAGAATGGTCATAGTAGGGAATTTAGGCTAATAAGTGATAAATCAAGAAATTAAGCAGACAACATAATTTTCCAAAGTTATAGTAAAATGCCTAAAAATGCATATATATATATATATATATATATATATATATATATAGTATAAATACTGTATGTAACTGAGACACCAGCACAGAATAAATTTTGCTGTAATTCTTCCAGATTGTTTTCTAAAAATATTTTATTCAAAAGCATGAGCCTAGGTTCCTTGTCCTTCCCTTTCAGGTAGTATTGAATTTGAAACAGAAAAGCTAGATAAAAGTTTTCCACATTAGTTTCCCCCCCAGGTCCCATTACTATATGTAATTTTTTTTTTTTTTTTTTTTTTCTATTCTAAGCTTTTTAATGAAATTCAGGAAGAAAAGAATGAGATAAAAACTTGAGAAGAACTAATTCTGCTGACAGAAATTGCTCACAATTTCCTTAAATGTCTTCATTTTTTTCTGCAGTGTAAATTTAAATGCACTCAGCAAAGGAAAACAATGTTTTCAGGTTCCCCACCCTTTTCTGAAACAAATCTTGTATGTGGATAGTTATTCTGTGGACTCTGTTTCCAAAAAGGCCTTTCCTCTTTTTGAAACTCAGTTGTTGACAGCAGATCCTGCAACAAATTTGACACAAAGGCGCCATTTAAACAAAAAATGTTTCATAGGGATATTTTTATATATATTTCTGGTTTTTGTAGAATGCAGTTTCTATGTGCAGATACTGACTTTTACAAGTCTATTATTTCCTTACTCTTAGCTCTGATCTACATCCAGTGTTCCTGCAACTTTTGCCATCATTGGAAGGGAGTTGCAGATTTTTTTAAGCTGGCACATTTGATGTATAAAGCTGTGTGCTGGTCTTGCACATTTGATAAAGGTTATTTTGTGCCCCTTTTTATTGCCAACAGAGATACCAAGTAATAGCAGCCATTATTAGAGAGAATGGAACATAAAATAAACTTTTTATTGTTTTAGAAAGACTTTGTGATTCTTACCTTTCCATAGTAATAAATGAGATTTCTGCATGCTTTGGCAACAGATAACTTGTAAAACATTGATTTTTTTTCAAATATCAGGCAAGTACATGCCCTTTTGTGGTTATATCTGCAAGGAAGAATCATACAGTTAAAAAACGAAGCAGTTAGTTAACTGTTTGAAACAGAAGTTCTTTTCAAAACAGCTGTATATTTGTCAGCTGCAGGAAAATTTATTGCTAGAGAAAAGTGTCAGGCATCACATCTATTGCTGTTAAGCTTCATATAAATGAGATCACACCTTCTGATCTCTTCCTAGCAATAGTGCCAGTGCTTAACACTTTGCTCAGAAGTTGTGATAGGACACAGTTTGATTTTACAGTCACACAAGCAATACTATAATCTCTCCCCTCCCTGAAAAAAAAAAAAACATGGAAATGTAGATTGTTCTCAGACACAGATGTACTGAGTGAGGGAGGAATGTTACTCCAAAAAAAAGGAATTAAATGAAATTTTGGTCAGGAGGCACAGAATCTTAGTCCTCCTGTTGCTCAGTTTGGGATTGAGCCTTTTGTATTGAATAGATATGATGCAGAAAAATTACTCCTAATTTCTTGTCTTCAGCATTGAGTTATAACATTGACTGTATTATTCATCTTGTTTCCTACATTGTGTCCTTCAAAACCTAGAGCATCAAAAGATGCAAACTGCCTAAGATCAGTCAAAAATGCCTTTTTTCCCATCTCCTTTTTCACTCTCCAAACCTTACACCTTCATCCACTGCTACTCTCACTCAGAATCTTTCTGCTCTATGCACTGAGATTCAGAGTTTGAAAAATAGCTCCCTTTGCTGTTGTGTCCAATGTTCCTGGTGTTTAAGAGCCCCGAGGCTTATTTTCTTATTTCAAGTAAGAAAGAGTCCTTTTCACAAATATTGGAAACTTGTAGTCTAAAAGAGCAGTAATGAAACGCTAGGACATGGGAAGACATTAGAGGCAGTAAACCGAAGATGGTGTTGGGCCTTTTCCTTTCCCTTTCCCTTTTCCTTTTGCCTTGCCTTGCCTTTCCATCCTGTGCTATGGGAATGTAAGGACCAGTTTAGCTATGAAATCAGGGAGAGGAACATATAATACATAAAGCAAGCTGCTGTTCAAAAGTCTTTTCATCAACTCCTGCAGCTGTTCTCTTGAGTTTAACTTCCATTTAGCTTGTGACTGCCACTTCCACAGTTTTGCCAGCTGGGACCAAATTGTTACACTCTTTGAGGTTGGAACTTCAGGTATCACAGAGCATCCTGCATGATCCAGGGCACAGAGCAAAAGAGAGGACACCCCTGTTGGACCCCATTTTACTCCTGCCTCTCTCCCATTACTGTTGACTCAATTAATTTTTCAACTGTACTGTGCAGGCTCAGTTTCTGAGTGCTACTCCCTGCATTTTATCTCTAAGCCTATGCTTTCATTTCATTTTTTAAGGACTTAATAAAAGGCAGAGGCTTACTTTCCACTGAAGAGAAACTGGAGGAGGGAAATGTGTCAGGAAATATCTATGTGGCATCAGTCCTTTCCATGTTATAAATAGCACACATCCTTAGTGAAATAAAGCATTTACGCCCTCAAAAAGAAATCTGATCACTCATGGATTAAAAAGGAGACATCTCCTAAACTTGCCATAAAGTGGCTGATGCAAAAAAATAAAAGTTTTGGGGTGGAGATGGAAGTTCATTCTTAGGTTAGATTCCAAATGCAGTGTAAGATCCTGGAAAGTATTTTACATTTATCTTTCATAGCTAGGACAGTGTTCTTGCTGCCTGTATAAATCTTATTCTTGAAGACTGTAATTCCCTCTTTCACACAGATCTTGTCATTAGCTGTTTTTAGCCCAATGACTTGTGTGTTTAACGCTGCATTTTTGTGGAACAATGAGATTCATAGTGATCTTTTTTAAACTTAGAAACAATTCAGAGGCAATTCTAGTAAAATCAGTGCCAGTATAACAGTAAAAGACATAGATGACAAAACTTCCTGGGTTTTAATGTTAAAAGTGCACCTTCAGTAGTGTTAGCAAATGAGAAATAAGATAGATGGGTGACACTAAAAAACAGAGAATCTCATGCTTATAAAGGGATTCAAATTTAGATTTTCAGAATACTTTATGTGGATTTCATGTGAAATCATTTCTGCCAGAGAAAATCAAATTGCAGAAGGCCAGCAAGACAGCAACTAGTGTTCTGTGCCCAGGGATGTGAAATTGATGCTAAATTGTTTAATTTTGTCTGATTTTCAAATCTTGTGTGATTTCCTCTGATTTATTGCTGCTAAGAGGAAGTGTATGTACATTAGAGAGCAGTTTTGATACAGTTATCAAAAGGAATCTCTTTTGTTTTAATTGGACAATTTCATCTTGGGTGAGTGGTCAAGACAAGTTCAGGTCCTTTTGCAATGTCATTTTTTATTTCATCTGTCATCTTGGGCCTTTATTCTGTTGTGTGATAGTAGGTAAAGATGATACTGATGTTTTGTGCTTCACCATCTATTAGCACTCAGACTTAATGGACTTGCAGAACAAGCTCAATCCTCACTTCCTAAAGAAGAGGAATGAGACTTCTCACATATATTCAGCAAGTGGACCTAATATGTCAATAAAGATAGTGCAAAACCAGTCTATAAAACAATAACACAGTGTTATCTAATGCTTTCTGTGACATAAATTTGTGTAAATCTGAGTTAACTCTCCTACGATCCCATTAAAGTTAAAGAAGAGATACACAACAGACAGAACTTGTTTCCTCTGGCCTGATTTACACATTTATCTTGGGTTTGGAAGAGCTGCTCTTTGGAGTCAGTCTTTTATTTGCATTGACTGTGAAAGGGACTTAGGATCCCTGGCTCACACACTTCAGCATTTAATTTTTAGATATCTAAGATAGAACACATGAGTTTCTTCCATTATCTCTACTTCTGGCATAAAACTGTTGGGTTTTATTGCTTCATCATCATTCTTTGAATATTTGTCATTTTTACATTGTTATTATAACCTTTTCTTTCACTAACATATGGAATTCTCCAGTAATGTCCTGAATCTACAGGGAGATATGCTAGTAAATGCAATTTGCTGCAATATTTTAGTGGACTATTATAATTATAAAATCCATGTTAAACAGCTTTTACTCAATACTTTCACTGCTAATTTCAGTAGTCAGCAAGAGTTTTCTGTGCTCAAATCAAATCTGAAACACTCTCATGACCTGTTTGTCACTGGAATCCAAGTAAAATTACAGACCACCAATTAAAAACCATTTAAGTGCACTGGTTTATTTTGCTTTGTGTTTTTTTTTTTTTTTTTTTTTTTTTTTGTGTGTGTGTGTTTTTGCACAATCACAGTCTTTAACACATGTGGTTTTGTAATTGCAATATGCTGGGAAAGTTCAGAGTGCTCATTGGCCTTTTAGCTCCTACTTCCACCTGTGTTCTTACACGTTCAGTGTTAATAACTTGGGCTGTGAGTTGCACCAGAACCTGGCTGGAAGCTTACATTTGTATTTCCTTTGAGCTTGCACCATGTCAAATCTTTTCTTCAGTTGCTAAGACCCAACAATAAAATATCATTAGAAGTGAAGAACTACCAGTCCTCTCAGACTTATTTTTAGTCTTTTACTATATTTTTTTCCTCTTCATTTAAATTATCTGTTCCTTAAAGCAGAATCCCATGAAGTGTTTGTGTCCTGGCTAGCATGTTGGAGGCCTGCTTTTAATAATGAACTTTAAATTTAGATTAACAGTAATAAAACATCATAAATACTCCCCATATTTAACAGGTTATCCTTGATTAACCAAGCAATAATTATTTATCTAATTTTGAAGACAGAAAGAGAAGAGTGCCAATGAGTTGTGGATCAGTATATATACCAGGGATGTAGGAGACCAGAATATAGAGGCATCCTCCAAATCAGAGAGAGAAGAGTTGTGTGTGCTTGCACAGGATATACTGGATAGATTTTATTTCTTTTTCTAATCAGATATGTGACTGAAATATTCCTGCATATGCTTCTTTTCATTTGATTGTCAGTACCAACTGTATTCATAAAAATACAATTTAATCTGTGCCCAGATGACTTTTTCTGCCTGATTTTCTTCCTTATTAAAGTGAAATAATGTAATTCTAGGAAAATTGAATGCTATTTTATTTCAATATTCCAAAGTATGTGAATCCTAAAGACCATACAGAGACTTTATAAACACTGTTTTAAAATGTTAAGATACATGTTGGATTAACCATGTATATATATAATTTTAAACCATGTATATATATAATTTTATATGTCAGTAGATAAAGTCTCTGAAAAATCAGTTTATCTGACTTATTTCCTTTTAACCCAGTTTACCCTAGATCTTAATAAAAGCATTCACACTACACATGGACTGACCAATTTCTTAGTCCCTAGGTAATTTGTAGTGAAATTCAGTTTTCCATCAGCAAGCTGTTAGAATGTCCATCTGCTGTTCTGTGGTCCTGTAAAAGTAGCTTTGATGAAGATTTTATTCTTCACAACCACTCTTCCAACTGTTTTTAACCCTCTATCCTAAACATACTTGGTATAGCAGTGTCATGTGGAGAGTGTTTTCCTCTGTAAATATTCAATAAAACTACTTTTCAAGGTATTTTTAGTGCAAAACTAATTATTATTTCCTATTTTTTTTCAGAGTTTTACCTGTGTCATGATTACCGTTATTAATACTAGTTTGATTACATTAGATAGTACTGCATTTTTTCAGAAAGAATTAATGAAGCCTTGCAGAAACCAAATCAACTCAAACTTTGCAAAAAGATGTAAAGAGGGTACCTGTGCACTGAAGCACAGAAGTGCTTGTAAATGGGTCACTCAAACTCTGCCATAACAACTCTTGGTTAGTAAAAGTACTTTGTACATATTCTGTAGTTGTTGATTTGCTGTAGCATTGCAGTACCAATAAAAAAATAATTCCATGAAGACATAAGTTAAAAAGGAAAACCTTTAATCCAAATGAAAGTTTTTTAAGAAAGAAGTTATAGCAATATTAGGCATTAATAAATGATAATAAATTAGGCATTTATAAATCATAATGCAAGAATAAGACACTAAAGAAAATTTAGATCTTATGACCTACAGAAACCTGCATAATGCAGATATACTCTGATTTTTATCAGTTTATGTGTCTTAAACTGTGAGCATACTTCATCCAAAGGCAAAAGCTGTTTGCAAAACCTTGAAAGGCTTTCCCCCCATAATTGTGGCTTCTCTTTCTTCCTTCCAGGCTTGAAAAGGCCATTGTTTTATTAATTATAGACAATGAAAACACATACAAAAATTTACCATCAATGTGTAGTTTTAGAAGTGTATCTTATATGGAAATCAAATTACTTAACTTTCATTGATAAATATTATTTAAGAAACCAAAGCAGGGAAATATGTCTGGTCCAAATCTTTATAGCATTTCATCCCTCCTTTCCCAGTGATCTGTATTCTTCATTAACTCAGATCAGTTCAGTTTTGTTTGAGCCTGTTAAAATGTGGAAACTGAAATCCTAATCTTAATTGCTTTTCTGTTGCTGCTTTTTAGATAAGACTGTAATTTATCCTCCCTTTTTGGAGATGAATTAAGTGCATTGTGAGAGAGTCTGTACTACTTAGTGAAAAAAACACTGGACCAGACTCAGGGAGTTCCTATTCCCAGCCTTGGCATTAGAGTGAGTGGAAAACCTGCAGATTTTTTAACTCTTAAATTAAAAATTCTTTTTCACCTGTCAATTTTAGTTTTGTCATTTTTATTTGCATAAATCATTTGTCACAATTTAAAAACAGAAGCCTAAGGAAACACCTGCATCATAGGCACTCATTGCTCCTGATTAAGTTACTGTTTCCTCCAGGGTATTCCAGTTTACTTGTTCGTGGCGGATTTTAGGGATGACAGTGGTGTCTGGCCTTCTAGATGATTAATGAAGAAATATTATTGATATTCTCATTTTGTGCAGTTTTTGACATCTCCCTTCCTTTAATAAACAACTTATCCCTGCAAGGAGCTCGCGAGTGGTCGGGTCTGCTCTGCCCTGAGCACTAACTGTGAAATGGATACACCTTCCTCTGACCTGTCAGCATGCAGGACTCAAACCTGATTCAGATCTGCCTCACTCTTCAGCAGAGCAGGAGTAGCTCCTTTGAAGTCAATGAAATTCTTCTGGTTACATGTATGGGAAAATGAGAGAAGAATAAGGCCTTTTGTCTTTTTCCAGGGCAGCCGTGCTGCTTAATAAATCATTATATCAGCAGTTGTTTTTCACTGGGGAGCAGCACAATAATTGATGCCACTGTCCAGAAATCCACAGAGGCTATTGATCAGGCCAGCTTGTTAGCATTGCTGTAAACCTACTGCATAGGACTGGAACAAATAGTATTAGAAGAAATGAGAATATACTCACATAGTCATTTGCAAATTGTATTTTCAAATATTTCAAATAAAATTGAATTACCACTTTTGCTTGTATTTTCTATGCTGTTCCCGCAAATATATTTCTTTAGTCACAGAGGGCACCACAGCCAAAATTAACATTTCTGCTTGCAAAGCAGGAGAGCCTGTAAACATTTTATTCTGTTTACTAATTGTGCAGATTAGCAATTTAGACCTGAATGATCAAGTACATGCTAGGCAATTAAAAAAATAAGAGGAACATGTATCATGTGTCATCCTTTAAAAACAACAGCTAGGAGAAATCCCTGACCTGAGAAGAGCACAGTTTTCTAATTCAGTCATATTTTCCCAGGCTTTTCATTTGGAATTCATCTGAACTGGTTTGTAATAAAGCTTATAAATAAAAGTTAAGCAGAGCATGTAAATTCTCTTGAATACTATCTATCCACCAGCCTGTCTTGAAGACTAGAGACTATCATGGTTTTCTTTTAAATTTCTAAAAACAGTATCCAAATAACTGCTAGTATCCAGCAAAATGTAAAATATAAGCTAATCTGTCACTGTTTAACAATATTATAAGATAAATTTTGACTATTAAAAAAATTCAGTGTATGTAACCTATATACTTAGTAAAACCAGAGAGAAGATAATAAAGTGTTAGTAGTATTAGTAGTATGTTTAGAAGAGAGCTGTGACTTTTTGATGATGTGGTTTCATTGGAAAGAGCTGACATGGTAGCAATGAAAATGAAATTAAGCAAAAGAGGACTCCTTCTACAGTATGGAAAAAAACATATATATTCTTTCTTTAGTCCATCATTTAAACCACTTCCCTGAAAAGGTGTTCTGTCTGCCCAATGAGGATGTGACTGTGGCTCTCTCTCCAATATATGTGATTCAGGTGTCAACCTTTTGCTACTTTGCAGGAAACTAGAATTTTGATCCGTTCTGCCCCATTCCATTTTTTATTTTTATTTTTATTTTTATTTTTTTTTTTTTTAATGTAAGCAGACATGACAAACATAACTTTCAAAATAAAACTTGATATTCATTTCTCAGCTAACAACAGAAATTGAAGCATAAAATAGCTATCAATAAATGAAATTTAAGGCCAGGAAATCACAATGTTCACTTGTGCAACAGAGCAGGAACTTATAGGTCTGGAGGAAAAGAATGCTCATTAGTCAAAAATTATCACTGAGCATCCTGGAGAAGAGATGTATTAATTTCTTAAAATTGTTATTCTGAAACACAAGCCAGAAGATAGTCCTTGCTTGATCCTTCTCCTTATTAAGGAGCTGTCTGTGACAATTTATGAAGCAACACCTGTGCTGATAGCTCTCTGTCCTCCCACTTCCTTCCTCCATTTGGCTGTTTGCTCACCTGTTACTTGGTATTGGACTCTCCATTTAGAGATCTCAGAGACTATGGTTTATTTTTGTTCATTTTAATGAACGGCTATGGTTTATTTTTGTTCATCTTAATGAGACTCTTAATAGGAAACCTTTAAACAGGATTTCTGAGGACTGTCGCAAGAAACACACTATATCTATTTCTTCTGCAGCAGAAATAAATGTTGTAATTAATGACAAAAATTCAGAAAAGCTAGTCAGTTAGTTCATTTAGTATAAAAGGAAGGCATGGACAGCAATTATGACTCCAGTTTTCCTGGTATTTTGATATATAGCACACCTGCAAGCAAGAAAGCCAATGGAAATAATAGCAATTACTGGCAAAAAACTTTGGGTGCTACAAGGAAAATAGCATTTTTATTCACTCTCTCTGTGAAATCACTGCCTAGACAAGTGTGTTGTATGAACAAATAGTTCTCTGTGTCCTGACTGAGTTTTAGTGCATTCTGACAGTTCATGTTCCTGATTGTAATGGAGCTGAGTAGCTTTTTACAGCTGTTTGTTCAGCAGACCCCAAAGATCTCCTCCCAGAGTCATTACTAATTCAAACAAGCCACACTCAAAACCAATTACATGTCTGCACCTTGGAACAACACAGACCTAATTGTAGACCTACGTGCCTTCTAGGCTGAGGGAAAGAAAAATCTAAAGCATGTTAATATGGACTATCCCTGCTCCATATGAAACCCTGGGCTGTTTTTACCATGTATCCCAGAGGCTGCACCAAGTGGATACAGAATTCTTAATGGGAGAAAGAAGTGGAGCAGGTGATTTGGAATTGCATGTGTTTGGAGCTGCCTCACATCCAGCTGTGCTGGGAAAGTGGTGTGTGTGTGCTCCCTGGAGATGCTGAACACACAAAAATACTTGGTCTTCTTATGGATCAACAATGAGACTCCTCACAAAATAATTAATGGCCAAGGTCTCCATTTCTGACAGCTCACAGTAAAATTGCAGGCAGCTGGCACAGCTGGCATGTCTGGGCAGAGGGGATAGAATAGATATGGTCTGCCAGAGGAGTGGTAAAAGGACCACTTTATGATTTGTACAATAAAAATAGTAAAAATGCAACTGTAAATAAAACTCAGTAATAAACCTAAATCTAAAGATGGTTTTGTGGTAAATTTCATAGAGGAGCAAACTGTAGAGAAGAAAAGAATAAGAATACACTAATTAGCAATGTTGTGTGATATATGAATTAATTAGTAATGTTTGTACCTAACTTATGTCTTCCTTCCACTTCTGTCATATAGAAAATATAAAATGTGTGACCATGTTGTTTATTCTTTTTTATGTTCAAAAAATAATGAAAATATAATGGTGTAGTCAGAATGGAATAACTTGCTTGTCCATGAGTACACAGGTGACCATCACTGTCAGTGACCCTAGTTTTTCAGGTTTATACACTTAATTTCATTTTGATAGAATTTGCAAGGAACATGCATTGTTACAAGCCAAGAGGTCTCTGAATTTGGGCTGTTTGGAAGACAGAATTTTATTTTTTTCACTTTTCTTCTGTCTCTGGTTTGGTTTTTCACTTTATCACAAATTCTATGATAGCAATTTACCTCTTGTTTTTGTTTTTGTTTTTTTTTTTTTAACCTGAAATTCATTTTGTCCCAGTCACTGATAGTGTTTGGTGAAGCTTTACAGAAGGATTTCAGGGCATTCCAAAAATGTTTTTATTGGCCTAAAAGTGTGCTTTTGCTATACCCCTACTGGCCATAAAAATCTGTGAAACTATCCTGAGGTTTTCCATCCTGGATTTTTACCTTGTTCGCTGCAAGTGAGACAGTTTTGAGGGTAATGCAGAGGTGATACTTGCAAAAAGGAGATGTGCTGTTTATAGAGTCACAGGAGTCACACACAACACACAACACTTGTGCATGGACAGGAGTGACAAAAGTGTAGACTAGGATAACTACAGAAGGGTGGTAATTAGAGCCTGTGCCTCCATTGCAAGCTGCAAACATAAGTGTGCAAATGACCAAAGGATGAACTCTCTAGAAATGCAGAGAAATATTTCACCATCATTTGCTGCTGGTTTGGAGAGAATGCTACCAAGATAGATAAACTTGTCAAGCGTGTTAAGTTCCTTTGATCTTGTGCCATGGCATAAATGTACAGCTTATTGATTAACTCTTTCTTCTTATTAGTCATTTTATTACCTCTTCTTCCTTTCATATCCTGCTTTGTACATTTTCTCTCAAAATTTATTGAAAGTGGGCTTACTGAAACAGTTCAGTTCTGAACTGTTCAAAGATTAAGATTCTAAATTTGGACTAGAGGAAAAATCACCAGAGAAAGGACATTTGTCCTACAACAAAAAAATAAAAAGCTGGAAGAGAATTGGTCCTCTAAGAGTTGTTTTTTCATAACCTCTTTGCAGTTCCTTCCAGAATGTTTTTCTAATGTACCACATTAAATCTAACATTGAGTTCACATTAATATCTCAGTTGTGGATCAATTTTTACCCAGTTTATGATCAAACCCCTCATAATAATTCATTTTCTACAAAAGCTACAGAAGCTTTGTAGTCAGTTGGATGAAGTGCTAGAAGAACCTCTGTAAATTAGCTTTATTTCTTCTGCCTGCATAATGACTCTTTTATTTTCTGTTTCAGGGAAAAAGAAAGTGGTCTGGAACCAACATTTCTAGTTTACACAACAGCAATGCTCCATGTTTATATTTCTTAAAAAATGTCTGCTAACTTAGAGACTACTTGACATACATGGTTATTCACATTCAATTTTCCAAATCAGATTTAGTTCAAGCTATCACAGAACATGGAAACTCAACTGCTTTTGTCAGTTTTTCCTTCAGCAGTGGTCTAGACAGTTAAAACTTGTTCCAAATTTGTATATGCTGATATGTGAAATAGAACAATACTGAGGGATGACATGGAATTCAAAACTGATGCATAAAAATATAAAATATATCTCAGAAAGAATAAGTTAAATCCCTTCATCTAAAGAATGAGAATTTACATTTATACATAAAGATTGGATAAGAAGATATACTAAACCAATATGGGGTTTCCTTTGGATTGTGATTTAATAGTGCAGGGAAGTTCAATTTCAATTCTGGCCTGTTTTTATAAGAACTTTGAGAGGGCTTGCTGATATTAAATATTCCAGTCTTGCCAGTATATGTAGATATCATAAACCTGATTATATTGAAAATAAGTCTTCAATTGTGTTGATTGATTCAAGATTCTTGAATATTCCTTGAACAGTGAATTTTCTCTTACTAGGTCTTATCTTGAAACTGTTGTAATTCAATACTTTATAGACAGTAACAATCATTAATCAGATTCAGAGTATGAGGAGGGAACTATTGTATCACCACAGAAAATAATAAATCCTAATTCCCTTAATTTTTTTAGTTACATTTTCTTCTATGAAGAATTATTTTTCAGGTCAATTAATTAAGCTACTTTTTTATCACTGACAAAAATATGTGGTCAAATTTTTTTAAATGTAGAGAATTGAAAGTAGACAAATTATGAAAGAATTTTATCTGATGAGTTTAATAAAATTAAATGTAATTCAGAAGAATCTAATAATTTTGTTTAATTTAACATTCTTAAACTGGCAACTTAAACTTGGTGACCACCTACATTTTTAAAAGTTTAGCCAACATCCTACTAGGTATCTCTGTTTCTTTCAATAGCTTCTGAAGTAATTGGTATGGCAAATAACATCAGCATCTGGGAAATGGCAGAAGGATATGCTAACTTTTCCCAGCAGTAAGAAAACAGAGCATATTTAAGAGGTGATAAAGTGGGGAAAAGAAACTGGAGTAGAAGGAAGAAAAGGCAAAATGTGGATAAGAGGATATGAGAGTACAGACTGATTTGGAGATAAATTTCATCATATATTTCAGATTGTTCTTTGGATGCAGTAATTCTTTAGTAGGCTTGTACTAGAGAAAGACTCATTTTAGTATGTCTCATAGAAAAATCTCCATCTTTGTGGTGGCTAGTTTGTAACAAAATTTGAAGAATCAGAAGACTCAGTTTTTCAGAGTGCTAAATTCTCAATCAAAATCAAAAGAAACAAGAAATTTCAGCAAAAAAAATGGTCCAGAATCCTGGAGACCGGTCCCAGAAACATTAAATCTACATGCTTCTATTTCATAAAGCTATATCATAAAACTTTAAATGGATTACTCACAAATTAACATGCTTATAATCAAGGAGGGGACTTTCTTCATCCTTAGTCCTTTTGGAAGGATATGTATTTTTTCCCATCCTCTCCTTGCTTATATACCACAATTGTAAACAGTCATTTGTTGAGTATTCAGTGCAAGAATAAACCAATATTATCACTTCCTTTTGCATGACCAAAAACTGCTATCACATTATGGACATGCTAATCACCTGTTAGTATTTTGCCACCTTTCTCTGCACAGCAAAGGCAAATCAGATTTTAGGGTGAAATGAGGGGCAAAGGGAGATAATTAATAAAATCTTCCTTATGAAGGCAGAAAGGAGACTTTTATTGTGGGTAAAACTGTGAAGATAAGTATTTCTATGGGGATGTGTAAAGGGCATAGCTATATTAATGATGGTATCTCAGTTCTACTGCATAATAGTAGTAGAAATGGGCTTCATAACATTAAAATATATGAAACATTAGGTTTAAAATGTATGTGTGTGTGTACATATACTGATAAGTTCTACACAAGAGTGTGCTGTGTATCCTTGTTCCCTAATCCTGTTCACAGAGGTATCTTCAACCATTTCACCACAATTGTATGCATCCCCTTTTCAAACATATAAAACAGGAGAACACACTTGGGGGAAAGAGGAATTTCTTCAGACTCCCCTAATGTTTCACAGATTGGATTTCTGTGGCTTTTTCTTAACTTCCTTTTCTGGGAAACAAGGTACCAAGTAAATGGGATGTTTTAACTCTGCATTTATCTGACAAGAATCTAACCTGCATGGCAAATTGTTAATGTCTAATAGGAGTTTGTTCCAAGATGTTTTATGTCAGTTCTACTATACCAGAGCAGGAGAAGCAATATGCCATGAACACTGCAGTGTTTTAGGTCCCCTCCTTGCACGGGATCAGATTAAGTTCACTGCATAATTCATGGTTGTGTGCTCCATGACTGCCATGTAAGAGTGAGTCTTTTGGTTCACCTCCACCCCAGTTTGTTATATCAAACAAATCATATTTGCTTTTGAATTGTAAGGGAAAACTGAGTGAAGAGGAATGCAGAAATATTTTCTGGGGACCTTTTATTCTTTAAAAGGAAGCATGAAATCAGAGTTTTGATTGCTCAAGTGCTGTTTACCATTTCATCTATCTTGATAGTGCAGTAATTTAAGAGTTCTCAACATTTTGCTTCAGACGCTTAAAGACTTTGAGTATTTGTGTCCCAGCTGAACTTTTTAACTCATGCAAGGGGGACAAAACAGTGACCTACCTCTGAAATAATCTATTTAAATCAGAAAAATGAGCACTGTATGACTGGAAAGAGAATTTTCTGAGTGTCAAAATGGGAATTATGAATCAAAACTCACGAGCTCCAGTTTCCTCTAAATGAATAAGCAACTGCACGGGACAGGATGTGCATCAGCTGGCCAGTGTTTGTGAAATTTGGGTGCAACATTATGCCTTAATATAACATGTAGTGTGCATGTATTGAATTATAAAAACAGTCCATGGACTTACTAAAATTATAAAATATTTTAGTTTTGGATAGTAAAAAACTACATGTAAATTTAGAAAACAATGTTTGAAAGCTTGCTTTAGAAATAAGCATTCTGTTCTCTAAGGAGGAATGCTACTGAAAATAGCAGCATTAGTTCTATTTACAGTAAAAATTTATCATATTGCTTTTTCCTACTCCCTCTACACCAGCAATGCTTCATATTCTTATACAGTTTTCCCTCCAGTTCCATTCTGCCTCTCACCTCCCAGTTACTGGGAGAACTGCTAGAGCAGATTTTTAAATGCAGAATTTGTGTCTCCATATAAACACTAAGGAATAAGCAGGAAGGTTAGACTAGACAATCTCCAGAGGATTTTCCAACAAGAAAATTCTTTGATTCCTGAAAAAAATCAAAAGTATCCTTGCCTGGATGTAGACTACATCCCCACAAACCTCAGAGCTGTAGGAATACACACCTAATCCACCATCACCTTTCCTGTTCCACAAACACTCATCACATTGATTTATCCATTAAAAAATAGGAAGTCCCCACATAGCTCTTAACCCAACAATGTGTTAAAAACTGATAATGTAAAAACATAGAGCTACTAAAGGGTCATTAATATTCAGATAATAATAATTTTCAGCTTCTGATTTCAATTATTGATTAAAAAACAGATGTAGACAAAAACTACCGACCTGCCAAAATCAGAACTATGTATATGATTCTATTTCCCTTCTTGCATAGATTTTTCAATACTTCATTTTTCAACACCAGATAAATTATTCCCAAGACAAAAAAACCTAAATTTAAGGTTACAGTTTTGCATGCAAACAAAGCTACATTAGATTGCATTCAGACATCTTGGAGTATTCCTTCTCTTCAGGTGTAAATAACTGATAGTTTTCATGTGGACTTGACACAGTTGCTGTAAGGAGTTCTGCAGATCTTATTTTTCTCTATTACCTGATACATATTGATATTACACTTAATTTCAATTATCACTGCAAAGATATTACCTATAAAAATCTACTTTTCATAATAAGAGCAGACAAGGAAACTGATAGACAAATGTTAGTAATGGAGAAATTGCATTCTTGTGATGATTTCATCAATTACATCTCTAACTGTAATTAAAAAATTACTATAATTATACATATACAACCCCCCTGCAAGCTAAGATTTTTCTTCTTCATTCCAGTTAAATACAGCAAATATGTCACTTCTAGTGTTTTGAACCTAATTCACCTGGAATATCCCAAACCTGTTGGTTATCCTCATTTTAGCTCCATATCCTCAAAGTTTTAATTATATATCTCCCTTAAAATAAGATTTTATTTATATGATGTGAAAAACTGGGAAGCCATATCCAACGTGTCCAAAGGTTTAAGACTTTTAGACACTGAAACATGAAATTCCAGACTTCAGAGCACCCGCTCAATCCTCATTCTTCTCCCTGCTGCAAAGGCTACAAGTGTTCTGAGGTCTTTGGCTATGTGTTTATTTCCTTATGAGCTCTATCATCATCCATGATCATAAAATGGCAAAAAAATGCCACTTACTTTGCAGAGAAATTATAAATAGTGTCCTGTCTCCAAATATTTGTAAATTATTAATTTTTTACTCAATTTTAGTTTCCAGAGAAAGACAGAAAATCCATAACATATTCTCATCTGTTAAGCTGGTATGAATCCAGATTAAATCCACTAAAAATCAGTGAAGTTTCCATGAATTTTCATCACAGCTTTCAGGGAAGATCCTCATAAAAATCAGGAGAGATGCACCATTTTACCAGCTGAAGTGATTTAGTCTGCTCTCTATCTGTACAACAGGACCGTTTAAAAACTGGTTGCATTTATCTACGTAATATCTAGAGATAGACAATTAATATTAGACACTCAATGGCACATTCCTGTTATTGCTGGGATAACAGCATCCACAGTGGGGAATTCTCTCTTAATAAATAGTCTGTTGTTGAATACAAGCCAGTTAGCAGATTGACTACAAAGATGCCATCAATTTGAAACTAAGGGTTGCTTTTACAAGCTGCAAATGTCTTCTGACTAATTTCTGACTCATTAAAGCTTTTATGAATCTTGCCAGATGTTTAAGGCCTAAGGGAAAGTCAAATGTATGTGGAAAGATGAGAAAATATGTGGAAATAAACACTGAGAATTATGCTGAGTGGAAGATGGCTTATGTTGTCCCAGTTTTCAAGAAGGGCAAGAACGAGGATACCTGTCAGTCTCACTGAGTGCAGAGTAAAATCATGGAAAAGATTATTCTGGGAGGTATTGAAAAACACCTGGTGCACAACAAAGTCATAAATCCAACAAAATTGATTAATCGTTATCCCTTCAAAATTCATCTAAACATGCTTTATCACAGTTTTAGTGAAATTCCTTTGAAATGTACATTATTGATATTTTCATAATTTATTTCTCCAGCAGCACTGCTGTAGCAATCATGGGTGCAATGCTGTAGTCAACTCTTCATGTTTAATTCTGCTGCTTCCATGGAGCACAGAACACTCCTACTGAGCTTGAAATGCAAAATGAGTCGGCAGTTCAGAACTTATGTTAGGAATAGTGGTCTCCTGATTTTTGTAGACAGGCTGTATTTTCAAATCAATTAATCTCAGCAGTGCTGCCACAGTGGAGGGGCACTGGGGCTGGGAGGAGGGGGGTGGCAGCAGAGCCTGCAGGAACACACGGGAGGTGCTCGACGCCAGGGAGATGGGCTCATGCTAAGGCTGTGGCAATGAACCTCCCTTCCTGCAGCTCAAGAGCACAGAGCCAAAATACTCTGGCTCCAGACTCCAGTACATTCAACATTTCCTCTTAAATGATCCATAAAGAGCCAGGAAAACTCTCGCCAGCATGAGCCAAAAAAGAATTGGATGAATTAAAGGATAAAGCAAAAGAGTTTCTACAGTGCTACAGTGGATATTAATACTTCCATGCTAGGCACAGTTTCGAATTTACTACAGTAGCTTGATTACTTTCCATCTCAAATAAATCCAGTCAGAATTGTAATAAAACCTTTTAGTCAATGAAAAAAGGTTTAATATCACATGTTTGTTGCAGCTGACAAAAACCTGTGTTGGAACAGCTCCTTCCAGTGAGGAGGAACAGGATTAGACACTATTAGAAAATATGTCCCTAAAGACCATCTGTATGACCACAGCTCTGAAGTGATGAATGTTGCATTCCAATAACATATTTTACACTAAATAATTAATGTATAGCAACACAAGGTGATAGAAATGCAATAATTACATTACATTTCTTAGTAGCATGTCCACTTTTGTCAAATATTTTCAGTCCAACATGAGCTGTACTAAACATACATGTCAAATATATAAAAAAAAATTCAATCTGCTTTTCACATAGAAAGTTTTGTGTTAGATTTTGGAGTCCTTCTTTCTACATATAGCCCTCTCTAATTTGGTCTTCTGAGAGAATTCTATTTACCAAGAAAGATATTTTAAGTAAACCATTCAGTACTATGGGCAGCATGGTGTAGAAAATAGAAGATTAAACTGAAATGAGGGTCTACTTCAATCATCTTTATCAACCAATGCAGAAACAGAAGGCAACAGCTCATATAATTTGATTCATATGCACAGCACTCTCAGCAAAAATAATTAAATGTATCAGAACAGAGTACTGGATAATTATTTCAACTATTGGAAAATCTTGGCATAATAAGTTGTAATTGAAACTATTAAAAACTTTTGATTGTTGAGGAAAAAAAGTACTAAGAAAGGTCATATGGTAAGAATAGTTACACAGACAGACTGGGAGAGACATAATTACTGGCCCACCATTGTCTGTGTGTGAATACTTTATGGCATTAATTACTAAACATATGTAAATGTATTTTTACAACTACTTTAATTGAGAGCATTAAAAGCAGAACCACTAGACAGCATTTATGTGCTATTTTTGGCCTGAAATCGTATCTAAGGCAGTTTTAGGAGTTTTATTTATTTATTTGGAGGGTTAAAGAGTTGACTAGACCCCTTGCAAAGTCTTTCAACTTTAAAGCTGCATTTTCAAAATCTCTTTTGCCTTTAGATTAAGCCACCTCATCACTCACTGCGTGTCCAATTCCTTTTCTAGTTTCTCCTCTCCGTAAATTCCCTCACCTCAATACGCCTGGGTGAGATTTTAAGCTGTAATGCTAAATGAAACAGAATTTCCAGGTCTGGAAGTACAAAGACTACAATGGCTTTGTGCCTTTACTGTCTCTTTCTGTTCCAGGGATATTTCCAGAGTAAACAGTAACTCCAGCTTCAATTGAAGCAGTGCTGAGGGCTCATTTGCACTGTATCAGTCTCCTTATACTTTCCATACTACAGTCACTCCAGCAGAGTAGGGTTTTTTTGACAATATATTCACAGTATCCAGGTTTCCCCTGATCTGCTCTGCTCTTTCTCTTTTTCTTGAAGAGATGAAAAGAGTCTCATCCTTCAGCTTCTGACTCTTTTTCCTAGACCAAAATTATAGTTGCAGTTACTGCACGAGGGTGTTTTGCCTCACATAGCAGAGTCAGTGGACACAGAGTTGATAAAAAGCAGTAGTAAGGAAGTGTCTCATTCCTTTAGAGGTGGACCAGATTTTGAGAGTCTACTTAGATTTGCTTCAGTTTTATTCTCACTTTGTCACTTTCCAGAATCAGACAAAATAGAAATTGTTAGAATGATTCCAAGATTAGTTCTATGATTCAGTCATTTTTCTTAACTAGTGCCAGCTTTTTTTTTTTTTTTTTTTTTTTTCCCTCCTTACTTTTATTACACAGTTTTATATCAGATGACTTTGGAATCACTCATATTTCAACCCTCTGGACCCCTACCTCTCTAACCCTTGCTCCCTTTTGTCCTGGTACATGAGGTTGTGTCTGGGTAGAGATACATTAAACAGAACCCTGTGAGTCAAAATTCATTTGGGATGGAAAACAACAGGGCATCCCCAGTTGCTGGAAGAAAATTCAACTTCTGTTCATAGCAAAGGAATTTCTAAAGCAAAGTCTGGTGAAGTCTCTGCAGGCTAATAGACAAATGCATACCTAAATTTCTTCCTTTGCTGACCACTCATGCAGAGATTTTAACAAGTGATGTGCTCTCATCAGCTTTTTAGGATGCATGTTTAAACAAGTTGGTAAAGAACAAATTTACTGAGGGACAGGTCAGAAGTCCAAGGAATCATTCTTTACTTAACAGGGATGAATGAGCAAGAAACTTTTTAGGCTCAAACTGATGTCAAGGCTATCTCAAAACTGCCCTGCACACTTCCATAACTACACTTGGTAATTGAGGAGTATAAAATAGGGTTCAGTTGCATAAAATACCAGGAAAAAATGTCTGCGAACTATTTTGGAGAATAAAATATATTTTTTCCACTAAAGTTCTATGTAATTTTGTTATACAACTGCATGATGTTTTTGTATGCACCTACACACTGTGGTACTACTTTATTGTTTCAAATATACTTGCCTGAATACTGAAGGAGCACTTTGGTGTTTTACATTTTATTCTTAATGTGACCTTTATTTTGATTTTAGTTTGCATTTCTGTGTATTTTGATACTCTATATTAGGCAAAAGAGGATGATGAATACCACATAATTAGATACTTAATTCATTAAAAAGTAATTTATCTTAAAATATCATTGGTTTAGAGGCTGCTACATTTTAAATTTGGGAACATTTTAAAGTTGGAATCCTTTTACTCTTCATGCTTACAAAAATGTGGATACTCTGTCCCAGAAACTAAATTAAATAGATAAAAAAGGCAAATGTATTAAACATCATTTTTCATATAGGAAATTGAGACTGAGAAGTGAAAAAATACTTGTCTGACATCCCAAAAAGAACTAAAGATATATTGAACTTTGATGAAAACCTAGTGGATAAATGGTGAAAAACTAAAACCAGCCAGAAAATTGTCATTTTCCAGTTTTTAGTTGATAAAAGCTGGTTCCACTCTTCATAGAATCACATAGTCTGGTTTGAAGTTCATCCAGTCCAACCCCCCTGCGATGAGCAGGGCCACCTTCCACTGGACCAGGTTACTCAGATCCCAGTCCAGCCTGACCTGGAATACTGCCTGGAATGGGGCATCTACCACCTCCCTGGGAAACTGCTCCCAGTGTTTCACCAGCTCATTGTAAACAAAAGTCTTTATTTTGTCTGAATCGACCCTTTAATTTAAAACCACCACTCCTTGTCCTATCACCCCAACCCCTGCTAAAACGTCTGCCCCCATCCCTCTTGTAATTAGGTCTTCCTGGATCCTTCTCTTATCCAAGCTGAAAAAAAAAAAAAAAAATTCTCTCAGCCTTTCCTCATAAGAGAGGTGCTCCAGCCCTCTGATCAACTTGCTGACCTCCTCTGGACTTGCTCCAACACTGTAACACCCTTCCTGTGCTGAGGACCCCAGAACTGGACACAGCACTCCAGAGTCTCACCAGAGCAGAGCAGCAGAGCAGAGCAGAGCAGAGCAGAGGGGCAGAGTAACCTCCCTTGGCCTCTTATGCTTCTTGTGATGCAGCCCAGGAGAGAGTTGGCTTCCTCCCATTCTATTTGAAAAGCAGATATGAAGTGGCAGAGATAATTGAGTTACCATGAATTTCTGCAGTACTACAATCTAAAACAGCCTATGAAAAACTTTGGGATTGAAATACTTCTATCCCATTCTTTATTCTCCCACAATAACCACAAAGGATTTCTGCCATCTTTTTTTTTCCTCTTTCACTTGAGTTGATTCTGGTGACAGAAATCTTTTCCTTGACAGAAAAGATTCTGGTTTATTAAAAGTGTGTTATCAGAAAGGTATTCAGACCAAAATGTCTAAGGAGTCCATTATTTTGAAACAAAGACCCTAATATCTAGCCCAGTAACCACTTTTGTATTAACAATATCTTGTGAAAAATGAGGTAGTCTTAAAGAAGAGTTCCAGAAATCTAGTTTTGCAAATGTGCATATATACGTCATTTCGTCTGAAGATTACTTTTGTTCCCAAAATGGAATTCCTAGATTTATTGCAAAATAATCTGGAACAAATCTAAATACTATGAAAAGGTAATTTTTAATGAAACAAAATGTTAGCTTACTATTCATCTACTGCTATGTATGAGGCTTCTGTCTGTCTCTGAAAGCAGTTTAAGAACAAACAGCTTCTAGGCAAATCCTTCTGTTGACTTCTAATTTCTTAGTAGTGTACACTTTAAAGCACTGTTTATATCAGAATCCAAGGACTGATTCTCCACTTAGTTACTCTAATGTAAAACATACTTACAAAAGATTCTCTAATTCCCATTGGTGAATAATGTTGGTTTATTTTGTTCTGGGAAGATTTTGTATCTGGAAGATTTGATTCTTAGCAATTTTTTCTTTATCCACACAACACTTTAAAAAGGTTTCAAAGTCTAAAAACTAGTTAATTTTTCACTTATAATAGGAGATATTTCAATTATATTCTATTCTAACAGATATAAACAGTGCAGCCAATAGCTATCACAGAAAATAAGTGAGGTTTTTTGGTTGCTTTTACAAGGGTCCGAGGACTTGAAGTTTGCAGAAGGTCCTGCAGCAAATATAGCCCAGTTTTGCTTAAGGGATTTTGAACTGCAGGTATTATTTAACATTTAAACCCAATATGTATTCCACTGAGATACAAATAGCATCATGGAAGCTTCCTGTGGGATTGCTGTTCCCATGAAGAGCTGATATTCAGTGTCTGATGTGGATTCAGAGGGTTTAGAACCATCCTTCCCAAATGGAGGTTCCCATACTGAGCTTTGTTACTCACAAAGAAAACACAATTTCCCAAAAAAACTGATAGCTTGACTTCTTCATCCACCTACTGAAAAGAGATTATTTTAGATAATAATCTTTCAGATATCGTGCTTAACTAATTTCCTGCCAGTTTGGGTTTAATGATTGTAACTATCATTTCCTGTGATGCAGCAGTATTGTAACTCCTAGATCAAAAGGATGATTTCAAATGTGTTTTTGGTATTTTCAGTGGGTGTGCTACTGAAAAAATAACCGGAACACATATTTCAGCAGGTGTGTTAGTCTTGGCTATTCTTCCAATCTGTATTTCCTGATGGTTTTTGCTGTTCCCACATCTCATCCTATCTCTCTGCATGTGTAAGAAAGGCCAACCCTTCCAGGGAGGAGCGCGCGTGCTCTGACCTTTAGAAGGTTCAGTAAATGAAAAGGGACGTGCGAGATCGAACGAGGGATTTATAGGGTTTCTGGCACTGCAGGTTAAACAAATACTGAACAAACTCAAAACAGAGCTGCACAGTTTAACACTTCAGCCCTGCAGAGCGACTCAAGGGAGGCTGCTGGAGGGTGTTTGCTTATTCTGGTTTGAACCACGAGTTGAGTGGAGCCATAGCGGAGATTGAAAGGCTGGCTGAGTGTGCTTGTAATGAGCCTCCCTTTGCAAGTCCAGGTCAGGCTCCATGCTTTGACACTGACATTCAGCCTGTCACATGGAACCATTTCCATCCTTAGCTTGTGGTGTTACTTTCAGCAAAACAAAGGTACAGGAAAAAGTGTAGAGACCACTCCAAGTCTTTTCTTTTGCTGAGACAAGTGAAAAAAGTATCTCTGTAGTTATCTATGGCAATGACATTGTATTTATTAGTGCATGTAAACACAATTAGTTTTTTATTTATGTCTAGGTCAAAATAAGTGTGTTTTTGGGCTTGTGCTCCAGGAAATATCTTGAAAGCTATCAACCCAAAATCTATTTTTTTGAAATAGATATACCTCAAAACCAGCTGCTCTCAGAGCACTTTTGACACATTTGGCAACATTAATCCAAACTAAGACATTTTTCAGGTTTGGATGTAATTTTAAATTATGACTATGAATTTGTTTAAGGTCTTAGGAACTCAATACAAACTCATCAAAAATGTGTGTCCTGTTACATTATATCTCAGGATCTAATAATTTAGAAGCTATTAGTGAGCTTTTTAGCATGAAAGAGTTTCTACAAAGAGTAAGCAATATTCAGAATGGAATTTTACAATAGCAGAGAGCAAAAGTTTAGGGACTGAATAAACCTTTCACTTGTGAACCTCGTAGGGTTATTTTAGATAATAGAATATAACTTCCCAAAAGGAAAAATGAGTAACAACACATGGAAGAGTGTTTTATCTTTGAATATTTTAATAGATCTTTACTGTGCTCAAGAGGAGGCTTTATTATTGTCCCAGCAAGATACACCAAATGAAATTCCCTAAGTGTAATAGAGATCTGTAATCTCATCTATTCTTACAGATGTGAGCTCTCAGGAATAGAGGAAAAAACAAACAAACTCTGGCTAAATAAACTAGTGCATACAATGTACATGTGCAAACAGACTATTCCCTAATCATGAAAAAGTTCAGGGCATGAAACTCTTGCTTTTATTACTCAAGATTCCAGAAGGACTGAAGTGTTTACATATTATTCTGCTGATGTTATCAACCTATTCACTTGTGCTCATCCTGTTGTGACAATGGCAAACTTATCTTAAGGTCAAAGGCAGAGTTTCTGACAGAAGAGCCACATTATTTAAGCTTGCCTTTGCTCTGTGTCATTCCCTTGGCAAACTGTAGTTTTAGCCCTACTGGGTTTTGGTAACATTTCCAATTCAGCCAGTGAAACGCATTGGAGGTGGCATATTCACATTTGGGAGCCCTGGCTTTAAGGTATGAGTTGAATACACCTGAGGGAGGGTCACTATGTTAGTACATACCTGACCCAAGAGTTAATCTAAGAGATGAACCTCTGAGAGACACATTCAAGCCACATTTCTACTACACCTTTCCTCAACTGGGTTAGGAGATGATGATGTATTATTCTGCATTTTCCTCCCAACTGGGAAAGAGGACAGAATATTCCTGACATTCCTCTTACTTTCTCTTATATAGAAGATAAACATGCAAATTTGAAATTTCTGGAAAGCACTGGGTCATTGTTCTGGAAATCTTTCAAGGAGAGTGAGTTTTCAATGTTCTCAGAAATATTTTATTTAGATTGAAGTTTTTAAAGTATTCAAACAGATAGGGTTTGATTTATATAGTGTCAAATTTTTGTTTAATTGTCAATAACACAACAACTGGAGTTCTATTATTTACCTTAAGGCTAAACTGGGAAATTGTTTTAATAAAGAAGATGAAGTGGCTAAGTTAGTGGTGCATTTCTCATATATTCTCTGTCCACCCTTGGGTTTTGACATGTTACTGCATTATATACCACAAAAAAGTTATTATTTTCATTGTTTCCCATTTATTAACAGTAAGTTTGACCTATGAAGTACTATGGTCAGTTTTCCAAGGTCTTGTGTATTTTCATTATAGAGATAATCAAGCTTCTGTATTGTTTTATTCTATTTTCAAAGGGACATGAGTTATCGATATTGAGCTACCTAAAATTAATAAATTAATACTTCTGGCCTTTCTGGAGAGATTTAGATAGGGTTGTTAAAATTCTTTTGAAGATTCTGTTAGAATGCCTGAAATTCTTTTTGAAATGCTCAGCAAGTAAAGAATATCACAAACAATGGTCAGCAAACCAACCAACTGAGATTTATGTTCTGCTAAGGGCTTTGATGGTAAAATCTGAGCATTTTGTTGACAGTCTCCTGCTTTCATTTCCAAAACCTTCGGTCAGCCTTTAAAACTAAATCCAATGAAAAATTGCACAGTTATGTATAATCCTTTGGACAGAGCCTTTTTGATGAACCAGTTCAATAATAGGTTATTGGATAAGTCTATAATTAAATGCTGGCCTTCAAGAAATTGTCTTTCTTGTTTTTATGCTTCAAGCTCTCTGAAACATAATCTAGCAATGAGTAACACATAAATCTCATAATATACCTGTAATCTTGTTGAGGTAATCTTATCTGCTGCTGTATTAAAGAGAGAATGTTCTCTTCTTATAGGCCCTTAATATAAAGGTGTATAATAAGTTTTAAATGGCAATCAAGTCCTTTCTCCCAGCTAGTCATGGTTGATCCTCAAGACTTAGAAAACCTTTTTATCTAAATTCTTCCATCTAACATTTTTGCTGTTTCAGCAGACCTCAGCTATTGCAGCATTATTGGCTTCATTGTACTTTAGGAATCCATTGCTCTCTGAATCACATGGGAATGTGCAATGCATCAGCCATTGATATTGGTGGAAGGGAAGCAGCAGGCAAAGGTCAGGACAATTTTATAATCTGGCTTTTGACTCAAAATCTGAAAAATATTCCCAGTCCTATTAAAATCTTCCTAGGTACTCTTGAGCATATCATCTAATGCAGAATTTATCACATTAGGTCTAAGATACTTAATTAGACTCTTTATATAGTCTGGAAAGCAGTATCTCCAGGATACAATCCACCTCATCTAATTTAGATCCTTCATTCAGTCTCCCAGTTAATAGATTTTTTAGGGTCTTAAATTACCTGAGCAAAATTAAAACTTAACAGTGGTAAAAATAATTTTGAAATTTCACAGCTTGTCAGCAGATGTTCCCAAAATAAATGTGCTGATTTTTTTAGATTTCTTTTTTTAAAGTTCTGCCATTTCTCCTACAAGATATCTGCATTCATATTTGGAGTTGGACACCACCATTCTTGTGAGTTGCTTCCAACTCAGGGTATTCTATGGTTCTGTGATTCAGATCACAGCAGAATTTGTGGGAAGGACATGCAGGACTCCATCTCTAGACAGGATTTTTGAGATAGGTCCACCTGGCCATATCAATGGCTGCTCAGTATTTTGAATTGGGAGCCACTGTATTTTTTTTTCTTCCTGCCTTGATTCCACTCTTCACAGTCTAATCTCAAGGTGAGAAATGGTAGTCCCAAAGGGAAAATGGTGGGGTGGGAGGAGGAAAGAGTGTTTAGACATTAATTCCCAAGGAAATGCTAGTGATGGTGAAGAGTATGGCTTCCTGCTTTGCAGCTCAGCTCCTTTCAGCTTCACTCCAAATTTGGCAAGACTGGTGATGCATGGCAGAGAAAATCAGTGAGAAGGACATGGTGGTAGTTGAAAAAACTGAGTCTCCATCTAGATTTTAAGCTTCTTTGTACATTTAATTTCCATAAATTTCAGTAAAATTGGATGTTGGATTAAACACACTGACTCCCATTTTGTCTTTTCTTTCAAAATGGTTAAAGTATTTTCATTGATAAAAGAGTCCCTTTACCCTTCTAGGTGAGCTGCTAAGACTTCAGCCTAAATTTTCAGTTCTGAAAAAAACAAGCAGATTCTGAATTGGAACAAAAATTCTTACATACCATGAAATAAAGCAATTTGACTGAAATCACAGAAAGATTTCATTTTAACTGTGACATTTTTCTTACATTGTTCAAACTTTTATCTTTTTATATCTGAAAATTTTACATACATTTTGTGTGATACCACTGTTCAACAATATAGAATGTGGAGCTGAAATAGGCATAGTTACTTTCTCCATCAAGCCTTTGTCACTGACAGTAGTACATTCTTGGATAGTATTCTTATCTTGGCTGAAAAAATACTCTTGTGCATTTTAACTAGTTTAAATTGGTTTCCCTAAACTAGCAAAATAATACTACAAGAAAGGATGGATGCTTTGGAGATTGGTATTCATTTTAAAAATAATATCAATGGCTTTCTCACAGCCTTCAAGAAAATTATTTATTTTCCCTATATTTCATTTCCTCTTCTTTAAAATAGGATTTATGCAAAATAGATACCCAGGTAAACTATTTGGATGCTCAAAGTAGATAGTTTAACACGTTTTTCCTTTGAAATTTTCAAATTTATATTCTCTGATGAACTGTTCACAGGAATCCATATAGACAAAGAAATAAACAATTTAAATTAGTAGCATTAAAATGTAGCTTTTCACCTTCAGTCAACACTCCAGTCTAACCATTAGTGACGGAAAATTGCTCCCAGGTGTACACTGAGCAGTACACTGTTTTGGTGGCCTTATTCTATTTCTTAATGGACAGAAGTCTTTATCATTAAAAATACCTTTCACAGTTAGCACGAATTGGCGTCATATTGGAAAATTACCTGGGCTGAGAGACCAATTTTCCTCTAAATCGTTAAGGTGAATTCACTAGAACAGAAATGAAAAGTAAATGTGGGCCACCAAAGGAATTTTCCTTCTGTGTTCACCTGCTTAATTAATGACTGATTTCAGACTTCAGCACAAACAAATTGAATAATTTTAAGTAGTTGATGTACCTCACAAAAATAATTATTCAGATTTCAGTGAAATATTCCATTCCTTTCCACAAAATTCTTGAATCAGTTCGTTCCTCCAGGAATGAATTATTTCCTGCTGATAGATAAATAATGCAGTTTAGCATACATTTTCCTTGTGATGAGAAAGCAATTATTTTTTTATTCTTATTATAATTATTATTTGTTTGCATTTTTATAGCAATAGACTATTTTAATAGTCTCCATTATTGTGCCATCTTCCATTGTAAACACAGCCTGTCTGGAAGCTATGCCTCAAAAGAAAATAGAACGTTTTTTGTGTCTAAGAGCTGGCTAAGTTTTTTTATTTGATTGACTTTTTATGGCACTGCACTTGGAGGAGATAAAAATAATTCTATAGTTAGTTTTGATAAGGGTCATCCTTTAAGAGTTCTCTTTTTAAAATGATATGCAGCCACTTTCTTCCCTTGATGCATTGATACTTAGAGAAGGCAAACAACTTCAAAGAACATCAAGGAAATAAATCACGTTTATATGTAATTATAATTATAGCACCAAATATATCCTCCCAGACCATCAAAAGACAGCCTTATTATCAGGACAGTTTATTCTGAGAAGTATTGGCATTAGAATGTAATTTTGGTGAGAAATACTTAGGCAGAATTAAATTGATTAATTTTAACACCATGCTTGGTAAATTAAACCAGAATATTGTCCAGTAAACCTTAGCAATCATGGATTTGTCATTAGACATTTAACATTTCCATTCAGTGTAGACAGAGCAAAGTAGTTACTGAGTTAAGTTGATGGGGGTTTTGCACACATTTTATGCAGGTGTAAATAACGACTGTAGAGTAATTAAATGCCATTTCTTATGTTCTGTCACTGTGCATCCATTTCTGCACTGGGCAGACCCTCCATGGACCCCCAGCAGTGGTGATACAGATGATCCAGCTGCACAAAGGGGCTCAGGTGTATGTGTTACTTTTAAAAATGGAAGAGAGATGCTTTAGACCATTGGATTCTTCAAAGAGGTTCACACTTGATTTATTATTGAAGTTTTCACCTTACCCTTAAATTAGATTTGTAAGCTATTCTTTATTTGGAAAAAAAAAAGCTCCAGGTTGCTTTCAGTTTCAGTCATTTGTTTTAGTGAGTCAAGACTGCAGAAACAACAGAGCATTTACAGTATCCATCAGTAACACAACACCTGATTGCTCCTACAAGGATTTCAGTTTTAGTATTGCCTTGGTCATCAAAGCCTTAAATAACTTGGGTCTTACCTGCCCTAGACACTATAGCACTTGTTGCATTCTTGGTAGCTAGAGAGGTAAATCTTAAACTCCTACATTTCATAATTTAACTGAAGTTGAATCTTCTTTATATTTCAAATTTATTCCTCGTGAGCATGAGGCATGTTTTGATTAATTAGAAAGTAAGAACAGAAGATGAGTAGAATGATCAACTACACTTTTGATTGATCATTTGGACTCTGAATGTAATAAGAAAACTAACCTGGACTTAAATTTGGCACAAGAGAGAATTTTTCTCAATATATAGAGTAAGAAGATTTGATTTGTTGTAAATTCTGGACATTTGATTGGTGCAACAGTGGTATGAAAAGATGAATCAGATTTATGATATCAACATTTAAAAAGAGGATATTTGTAGATAGTAATTTAAGGAGAAATTCAGGAAATTGAAATCATGAGAATCATCATGTAATTCATTTAGAAAATGTGGGGTCCTTATATTTCTCAAAACAAATATATATGAGTGCATTGAAAGGAAACATAAAGGGATAAAATAGATAAATTATGTGTGCAAGAATGAGATGTTACATATCCCAGTTTAAATCCCAGAAAGACAAGACAAGTAGTGTTAGAATAAAGGAATGTAAGCTTTGAAAGATAAGACTTAAAAGATTAAGAAAAAAACCTGAAGACATAAAGACAAATAAATCCTTTAAATTATCCTGATAGACCTGAAATATTGCAGAGTGAACCAGTGGGTCTGCTGGTCCTTCAGAGTACAGAGAGCCAGTCAAAAAGCACAAGATTGCAAGGAATACGAATAGTCTCTGCATCTGTCTTCACCACAGTAGGTGCTGGAAAGATGTCTACATCACAGCTACTCTTTCCAGTTAATTTGATATGGAAGCATTAAAAAGAGGGGAAGCAAAGCAAGGACTGAACTTTTTAAGGTTCAATTATGGACTACAATCTAAAATGCAATACTAGAGTAGTCTACTACTTGCTTAAGGTGGAAAAAATAAATGATGTATTTATTGTTCTTTAGTACCAAATGTTTAGGTGAACAAATGTCCGGGTGAACACAGTGAAAATTAAGCAGATTCCTCTCTGTCATTGCAGAAGCACCTCCAAGGTGTGTCCTCAAAAATGCGTTCTGCATGAAGCTAGAAGCATCCATGAAAACTTAGTGTAAAATGTTAATTATTCCATGTTCCCTTTATAGTCAGTGTTGAGAGAGAGGCAAAGTACACTTCCATTTGGTTATTTCCCGAAGAGTCTCCTGGAAGTGTTTTATGTAATAATTCTAGTTTGCATCTTTTTCAGAATCACAGCCAAATATTTTTCATTTTGATGGTATTTTTTTACTTGAGAAATTGTTGCTGTCAGACCAGTCAGAGAGAAAAGAGATATGAAACTACTGTAGCCTCTGAGCTAAACAGACTCTAAATATTATGGATCACCATCAACATGACTTTTTAGGTTTTCAGAAGTGTTTTTTCACGAAATTTTTTAGACAGTGCCTGTGTTTTATCTCAACAAAGTAGGAAGGTAAAGCCTGGAATAATTTAAAATTTAGTTCTAAGATAAGAACCTAAAAGAATAATGCCATTTTCACTCGGCACCATCCTTTCATATTGTTGTGCACAAAAAGAATTTCATAGTGTTTCCAAGAACCTCCTAATCTATTTCCCTCAATATTATTTGCTGAATAATTCTATTAAAATATAGAGAAACTGGCATGACAAGTAACATTTTGTTTTGGAAGATGGTATTCAAACCTGGAAAAAGGTGATAGAAAGGATCCAGATGTAAAATTCATTAGTGCTCAGCAGAAGTTCTTATTGAACTTCCTCTTTCAACCACACATTTTGGGGAAGGGTTTTTAGGTCTTCAACATTTTTTTTGAATGAGACACCTGCCAAATTTTCTCAGTGCTGGGTCAATATTCATGACTCATAAGGCTGAGGGAAGACAGGGGCAGAGTCTTAGCATTTCACTTTCTGACTCTTGACCTTCTTCATGTCTTGGCTCTCCCCAGACCATTTGTACAGAGGATCACAGCTTTGAACCTGTGCACACCTGCTTGATGCACACAAGAAAACGTGTTTAGTCATTTGAAGTAAGTCAAGGGAACAATTGCATAGCACTGTCTGGATCTGGCCAAGGAGGAATTGCTTTATTGATGCAGCATGTGTTGGATCTTTATTTTCTAAACATCCTGCTGGGAGACGTGCAATAAAACCCTCTTTGCAATCGTTCCTCTCTCCATGGCGCTAAGAGTTCCCCGTTCCATCCTATTCCAAATAACACATGTGAATGCCTTGCCTTTTGTTTTTAAGTTAGGACAGCTCCACAGGGCACATATTAACACACATTAATGAATGGATTATGGGCTTGTCAGAGCTTCCGGTGCTGAATTTAGAGCCCATTAAAGACCAGGCATTGATTGCACTGGAGACTGTAGCTCTCTGTTTAATCCCTGGCAGGTGGGCACTGGTGCAAGCTTCACCATCTTGCATCAGCAGTGAACCTCAAACGTGACCTCTCCAGAGGGAGAAGGGTAATTCATTTGCTGTGTTTACTTTATCTTCAGCTTCTTTTTTAGAGGGAGGCTTCTAACTGTGCTGAATTGTTCTAAGCGAGGAGTGGCAGATGTGTGATGTGGCTCAGGTTTTTGAAGGATTCCATAGCAGTCTCTGTATGCTTGACCTTCAGACAGTTTAAAGTCAAGTCCCTATGGCTAAGAAATGAGTGTATATTATGAGCTCTGCTAAATTAACTGTAGCTTTCTTGGTGGACTTTCACTCTCAGGACATACATTAAAATTATACTCCTGCACAGTGATTTAGGCACAAGGACAGCTCTGTTACTGCTCTGCTTTTACAAAATAGTACCTAATAGAGAGTGAAAACACACCAAATCAGGACAAACTTGAAATACACATGACTTTTTTTTGTAGTATACTTTATTTTCTAAATCACAATGCAGTCCCAGGCATCCTGTGGATATCATGGTAGTAATCAGATTAAAAATACCCCAGCCAAACAAAAAGCCTCCCAAAAACAAGAGGGGGGATGAAACAATTACCTCTGCAGTCTAAAGCCTTATTTCATGCCAGACACTTCTCCTAACCACCATCATTCACTGAAAGATACTTTTGTCTTGAGTTTGTAGGGATAGATCCACATCTGGTCCAGGCAGCTGCAAAGGTTAACGGGAAGAGAATGCAGTCCATTGCTCATTAGATATTTTGAAGGATGAGCTGGAAGATGGCACACACTTTCTAGAACCTACAGAGATTTTCACATCTATGCATGAGGAATGAATGCTTTATTTTTATACAGCCATTATATTCACACTTAATTCAACCAGTTTAAAGGAAAATGAAATTAGAACAATATTATTTAATAATAGTTTTACAAAACAGGAAGGGTGGAAATGATACTTGTGAGGGACTTAAAGTATACTCAAATTACTCTAATCTTATACCAAATTCAAATCATGATGTTTTTCTGTCTTCCTCTTACCGATCTGATTTTCTTCTTCTCACCGAGATGATTTCCTCCCGCTTTATGACTAAGTAGTTGCCATATGTCTAACTCTCAACTTTTGGTGATAATTTCTTCATTTAAGTGACTTCACCAGAGACCACCTATGCTTGCAGGATGTTTGCTCTCACAGACTCTTCTTTGAGGTATTCTAGTATTTATCATTTCTGCTCTAAAAAATCTCAATTTCTTCATTAACTGTGGAGGAGGCTTCCCAGATCTCTTAGTTAAAAAAAAAAAAATTAAAAAAAAATAAAAGCATTATTTTGATATTAAATAGTTGAAGATCTCCCTTTGTTAGATCAAGGATCACTTGATCTCATCAATATCTCTAGCAAGAAACAAAACTCTCTTTTTTGACTTGCTGTTTTGGGGATTTGTTGTATTTTTCACATGGAAAGTACCTTACAATGGACTTCATGTCTGTATCTGCGTATCTTAACCAACAGAGTTGATACAAAACCCTGAACAAAATACATTTATGTCATTCATCAGCTGGTTCTTGACAGAGGTGAGACATGGTGGCAATTAATTCTCCCTCCAGCCATACTACAGTTATTTTGGGTGATTTTATTGCATTATTTTCCTTTTACTAAAAATGCCAAACCAAACTAAATTTTAAAGATGTGAGAAATAAAGAACCATTCATTTACTTTGAAAAGAACACAAACATTAAGAAGGTGATCTAATACAATACGAAATGCCACTCCAAATTATAGATCATCCTAACCTTTTTTTAATCCGACCTTTAATTAAAACAGTTAATTGTTTTAACTTACACTTTCCTCTTTTCTCTAAGCCTGTCCTTCCTATTTGTTCTTGTTTCCTTTGTTTTCCTAATTGAGATTGTACCTTGATTGAGATTCACTTCTGCAAATAACATCAGCATAGATGCTGAAAACAAATGTTGGCACAATACACTTAGATATCCAGCAAATGAATATCATGTGGAATTTGTAGCTGACTCTGGGGAAAACAGGTTTAGATGGAATCTCGTTTGCTCTCCTTTCACTCAGGAAGAGCTGAATTTCTTGAGACACTTTGATAGGTCTCTTCATGCCATCATACACAGCTACAGTTACATCAATACATTTTTTTCCTGAGTGAGGCAGTGTACAAAGAACACAGAGAGCTCCTGCCCACCAGAGATTTGGATTGTAAGATGTTTAAGGGGTTTTATGTTCCCTATGCTACAAGCATTCCTCTGCTTCCCAGCAGCTGGTCTGGGGTCTGATTTTTGTCCAGTTCAGAAATGCTTTATCAGGCCTGAACTGGAGCTTAATCAGTATATCTAAATTCTGACTTGGAAGCTGTGAGACAGAGAACAAATCAGTCTATCTCGTGTCTCATTTCCCTTCCTTCCTCTAGCACCAACCTTGCAGATTTCATCACTTCCAATTTCTTAAGAGCATTTCATGCTCATTTTGTGTCCAGAGCCATGGGGGTTTTTCTGTTCATGAGAACAAGTCTGCTGGTATCACTCTTAGCACCTGTCCAAATTTATTAACCTATATAAAAGATTCAGCAGTTTGGAGACATTCAAAGTGTGCAATTTTAGTTCAGTTGATTAGGTGTCAGATACATGTCACAGTGGACTACCTATGCAAGGTGAATGTGAACACCTGCAGGAAAGGGATTTTCTTTGGATGGAGGTGGAGTTCCAAGAGATGAAGCTCCGTTGCTCCATCTCGTGGGAGGAACTCAGCACATCATGACACACTTGTCAGGAAGATGCAACATTTCTGTAGCCTGTTCAACTGCTCTGAATAAAGGGATAAAATCTCCATCTACTGTGAAGGCAAATATTCAAACAAGAGAAACAAACCTGGCAATGTTCTCTGCAGGTAAGTTTTCACACACACACAAGTTTTCTTAAGTCCCCCTTCACATTCCTCAAGAAATGAAATTCCAGATGTTGTAGATGTAGGAACAAGACCAATCACATCTACTAGTCTCAGTTAATATGCGGAAGCCAAGAGTTCCTGCCTTGCAGCTCTTTCAGCATCCAAACTTTCTGACACCACATAATCCTGTGTCCTCCATCCTCACCCACTCTTTTTGGAGTCTATTAAAACTTCATTTAATGAAAGCAATGGCAGTCAGGTGATTTTCCTGTCATTTTCTTCCATTTGTTTCTAAATCTTCATGTCCCTTTGATCACAGGAGAGATGTCTGTTCCTTGGGGTGTGAGGCTTTTGTGTGATTGACTGGTAATGAAAGGTCACTGTCATAGACACTCCTGTGTGCTGATTTTTTCAGTGACAATTCTAGTAACCTCCCTGTAAAATCCACTGCCATGGATCTGCACAGTCCCCCAATGGCTGTTCATCACATAGTCCAGCCAAACAGAAACATTTCAGTTCAATGGAATTTTCCATATAATTCTGTTGGTTAAAAGTATAAAATAGTTTTTGGGTTTGGTTATTTTGGTAAGAAAGAAATGCCAGTTAATATAAACTTTAAAGGAATAAGTTAAAAATAGTAAAAAAATGTTTAAACTTAGCATTCTTGGAAAGAAACAAAGACTCCATATACACAAACACACAAACACTTTCCTTTTGACAAAAACCTATTTCCTCTGTTGCTTTTTATTGTATCTTTATTAAAGCATACATAATATATATATTAATGTATTCCATTTATTGTTATTTTTAAAGAAAATTGTGCAGTTTTCAGTATTGTCTTCAATGTGATCAGACAAAACCATGGAATATTAAAAGGAAATTCAATGTGCTTTTTATATTCAGCAATCCTTCAGAAGACAATCCTAATTTAAGTAAATACACCATGTAAGCAACTCTTTTCCCTTGAGGACTGAGTGTAAGGCCCTCAGAATGCATTACTGAGGGAAATCAGCTGAACAGCCTCTCTTACCTTAGTCTGGGAGGAATTCCATGAAAGCCAAACATGAATATTTTACTGGGAAAGGGAATGACAGTTTGGTTTGCTGTAACTTATTTATGAGTTGAATTTCCAAACCTTTTTAAGACATATGCATGCTATTTAGGTCACACTCTGCTTTCATTACATCAATAGAGAGAATAATTTCATTGTTTTCAGTGAGATCATGGAATATTTGCACAGCCTTGAAATAAATAAATATTATTAACAAGCTTCAGTCTAGATCCTCCACTTTGCTTACTCACACAAGCTGAAAGAATATCATAGCTTCAGGTGTTAGATGTCTTCAAGGAATTTAGCACATCAGGTCTAATGTTCCCCCATGTCTTCCGTAGGGAATAGAGTTTGTGTTTGGCCATGATCTGCAACTATCTTTGTCTTGCCTTCCAACTAAATGAAAGCATAGTGTGCTTTCACTAATTAGCTATAACAAGGTTTGACAAGGATTAGAATTTCCCCCCCCCAGTCCAAAAATCTGCCTACAGTTCTCTGACTTGTAGGGAGACATAGCTTATATCTGTGACAGACCCATGACACACAGAAAGAAAATTCTGGATTTTTTATTTGTAATGCCACTTGCAGTACAAGTAATGGTAAAATTTGAACCTAAGATTGAAGAACACCTGATTAAAAAGAGCTCTAAATCTACCAAGCTGCTATTTTAGATCAGAAAAATTGAAATTGTAAATTTTTTTACTTTTTGTTTTTCTAGTCTTTGATTTAGCAGTCAGTTTATGATGAGGAGGAATTGTCAAATTCTGAGATGTTAGTGAATGATTTATTAGGTGTCCACAAGCAGACCTGTGAGCCATAAGATATAAAGAAAACAGGCCTCAAATGGTCGGTCCAGATTTCCTGCTAAAGACTGTTATATTCATTAGGGAATCTAACAAAGAAAAACATTACAAGTATCAAAACCATGTCTGATCTTAAACTGTAAAAGCAGGAGTTTAAGAAATGTCAAGATGGGTGATTTGTTAACATTTGCATTACCTGCATGACATTGTGTAATCTCAGTGTCACACTCTTGAATGATAACTCTGAAGATCAAACTGGTCCCTTTGCCTCATGCTGGCTTTCCCATCCATTGCTAATTATGATGTTTGCCTTTGTGGGACTTTTACGTGCTTGGAATTCAAATGCTTTTTCCACTTGTGACCTCAGCTGGTGTGATCCTGCTTCAACAAGAAGGCATGAAGTAGGGCTGGTTTTTGTTTCCATGTTTCTCTTTCTCTGCTTTCTATGCTTTCTATGCTTGAGGTTGATGGAATTTTGTCAGAAACACCAGAATTCCCACTAGGTCAGTAGATAAATACTCCACTCAGGAATATCCCTTACTAACCCTGGGCAATGAGATTATTAGCTAATGCCTGCACAATGCTCCAAAATCCATGGATAAAAAGCAGCATGACTGTGAAAAGTGGTGCTGAATGTATGTAGAGAATTTTCAATGTGTGTGTATGTGGGTGGGTGTGGATCTGTGTGCCTGCTTAAACCTATATATGCATATGTCCCCATACACATTTTAGATCACTGTGTTTAGGAATCTGTATCTGCTGCATATCAACACCTTTCAGGAGACTTCTTCCCACCTCTCCAGAACTACACAGGAGACTCTCCTTTTCTGCACTGAAGGCTGAGATGAGCATTTTCCCAAAAAAACCTATCCAGAACATTTACAGGGAAGAGAGTGGTATTCACTACTGCTACAAAAACTGAAAAAAACAAAAAACAAACAAACAAAAAACCCCAAAAAACCAAACAAAAACCAAACAGCAACAACAACAACAACCAAAAAAAAAAAAACAAAAACCAAAAAAAACCAAACCCAAAACATAAAAACTCTTTTATATTAAATTAAAATATTCACTGAAGAAATTGTAGTCGCACCTATACATTTACATACTCTAGCCTAGAAATCTCCAACAAAAAGTCCTTCCTTTTAATTTCTTTCATTGCTTTCAGGCCATACCTTGTGTTTGTCTAAGGGTGAGCTGATTATGTATCTGCATAGTAGAGAAATATTCATGTACCCTTGTACAGGTGAAGCTGTGTACCCATGGCCTTCTGAATAGATAATCAGATATTCTCCTTTTTTTTTTTTTTTTTTTTTTTTTTTTCAAGACCTCAAGTTGTTTGACCTTTTCCTGAGTGTTTCTTACATTTCAGTATCTGTGACTGCAGCATTCTTACTCGTAGGGTCTTTACAATAGATTGATCTGGTCTTCTGAGAATTCTGATTTAAAAAAAAACCCTGGAATGTAGGCAAATGGTGTGATTATGAGGTGATAGTCTTTTGGATTAATACCCAACAAAGACTATCATAGTTTCTTTCACTGCTGAACAGTTTTTTTAAACTTTTCTTTATTAAAAAAATTATTTTCAATTCATTTGCAGCCAGTAAAGATTCTGGAGCACATCCTTACAATATTTTTGTCCTCCTCTCAGCATCAGTTCTAGTCAGTAACAGATGTTGTTATGTTTCTTTTGTATCAACTTTGGAAAGTACTCTTGCCTCCTTTGGGATGGAAACTGCTTTATAAATGTATGCTTATTGTTATTTCTTTATGAGAATCTTTGACAATTCACTGCTGTTGCCCATGGAACTTTGCCCTGGTAATAAAGCTGTTAATAATACACTATCAGTCAACCTTAAGAAAGTAATGCAGTATTTATTGGGTTAGCATCTAGTTTATCATTCTTGTTTCAGTGACATACATTACTTGTGTTGCATTTCTGATGGAGAAATAGGATTGCTGGTGAAAAGATGGACCCAATTCTGCAGAAGGCTTGGTACAATCTTTGAATAGAAATACAGAATTTGCTTCATTAGCTGTGATAGTCATGTAGGGTAGGGCTTGTTGTGCATGTATCATTTACACACAAACTCAAGCTTGTGGAAACAGAACGACACTGCTTCATTATATAATGCTGGGATGAAGTGGGGGAAAAAACCCTCTCTGAACATTTGTTGTTAATTGTATGTTGATTTTGAAGCTCACAACCCTTAATTCAAAATTTCCGTACTTTGGTGCTTTGACAGATCCTTAGGGAGCTGAAGAACTAAGTATAGCAACAGAGTATAAGAGATTTTTATTTTTAGCAGTGTTGTAGTCTATAAAACTGTACTGAAATTTTTACTCCTGTTTCGGTTATCAAATTTTATTCCTTTTTTGCTGACCAAATAATCCATGTGTCTGTGTACCCAGACTGAAGCGCAGTATCACAGAATAGGAAAGCAGTATGTAACAGAAACCATTGTCAAACTGCATTTTCTGCCTGCTCAAACTGAGCAAAATCTTTTAAATGCTTTTATCAATTTTGTTTATGCAGTTTCCATTTTTACCTTCCTTCTGCTATCACACCAAATGTAACAGAGATGGAGTGTCAGTGCCCTAGATGCTTTAAAAACAGACAGATCAAAGACAGCCATATAAAGAGATACAAAGAATGGGTAGGCCAAAACAAAAAAAAAAAAAAAATCAGAAGACAATGAAAGTTCAAGAATGAGATGTTTTAATTAGCATGGAAGTCAGAGTTGTAAGAGAGATTTTGAAAAGGGAAAAATTACATAGTCTTGTCTATCTTGATAAGTAACATAAGAAGCAGCATGGGAGGAAGTAAGAAAATGCCTGTCTGAAAATGTAACACATAGATAGGAGAATAAAGTACCACAAGCCAAACGCTGTTGCCAAATTCTTGGTACTGAATGAGATCATCTTCTGTTCTTGTTTCAATTATTTATCCATAAATCATACTCATAAAATCTTGTGCTTTTCCTTCCAAATAGACAATAATGCAGAAATATTTACATTTGCATTGATGTACACGTTTTCTGCACCATTTCCTTCTTCCACTAAGAAGAAGGATATTAACTTTTTCCGACATTAACTGTGGTAAAGCTCAGTTGATCTAAACCTTTTATTCTTGATCGTTTGGGGAATGTACACCTCAGGGATTCAAGAAAGGAGAATAAGCATATATTTACAATACAAATGTAAGTAGAAAATGGGACTATGAAGTGAAAAAGGATGGAAACTGCTGATGTGAAGAATTCACAGTATCTTTTGTAGAAGTGTAATTAAGAATAGGTTCCAACTGTGATCTCTGCAGGCTTTAGATTTTCATTGAATTAAAACTGTCTACCATGTCCAGCTAAGTGAATATCACTGTACTGGAGTTACAGAGAAGCTGAATAGGAGACCAAGGCAACATCAAGAATCCTGTTCTCCAACTTTTTGTTTTACATTGTTCCACACAATCTCTGTTGCCATGTGCTTGCTATTATTTAATTCAATTCCTTTAGAACTATCTAACCAACAAAAAGCCTCACTCTGCCTGCATGTGAATCCTCATCATTATTTAGTCATTACTAGATGTCAGCATGGAAGACTAAATACAAACTGTTTGGAGAAATTCTAAAGCAGGTTATATTTGTCCTGTGGTCTCTTCTCCATCACATATAATTTGCCAATACCTTTGTCACAAACCAATGGAAAGTACTGCTCTTTTTATATTGTTCTAGAAGCCATGATGTGTCCCTTTGGAAATAGGTTTCTGACAGACCTATTCTTTGCATTATATTGAATGAAGTCCATTTTAACTGATGTCACTCCCTATAATTTTTTCCTTTGAAATTCTCTTTACCTTCATAAACCAATAGATCTAAAATGTCTTAAGACTGATGTAATGGAGAAATGTTTAAACAAAAGTTTGTAAAACCTGTGATTTCATTTCTGTAAACCGAGTCTGTTTCCAGCAGTATAATATTACAATTAAAGCTGCTCAAAGTTTCTAGAGAAGAAGTTGTCTGGAAAGCTTGCTGTTTCGGTTAAAAGATTTCTTACTAAATCATTTTAGCCTTGAGTGATGGCTTGTCACTTGCCATCTAGCATTGTTTAAGAAAAGCTCAGACAAAGAATTATAGCAGGGAATCTTGTATTTAAAATTGCAGAGTCCAAGAGAAACAGGAACAATACTTTAATAAACTTCATCACCTATTAACTGTAGTTTTTTTCATGTCTGAAACACAAGAGAATTCAAGAGAAGAAAAAAAACAAAATGTTAAACAGAACTGAAAAAGATACTTTTGTTGTGGGCTTTCACTGATATTTTCTCTCCTTTTTTATGCCAGAATGAAAAAAGGATTCTTTATTGTTTAACTCTACTAGGAGTATGATACAACAAAGAAAACTTAATTTTTTTTCTGTCTTAACAATGAAGAGATGAAGAGAAAACCACCACTTGGTTGTGTTAGAATGAAATGGCAGCTGATATCACAAAAAAAAAAAAAAAAAAAATTCTTCTGTGTTGAAAGATGATTCTGCTAAGAGACTTTCTTGTTCATTTGTACTGAGAATCAAGTACAATGAAGTTTTGCAATACATCATATAGCCCCAACCCACTAGAAATTTAAACAAAAGGAATTCTTCATATCTCATTGGCATTCAGACCATACAGAATGGTGTCAATTACATAGTAGACTTCAGCAAAAATATCTGCTAACAAATGTAGAATGTAATGGAATTCATAACACAGTAATGTTCTGTCTCTGGGATAAATAGCTGTGGTACAGGGAGGGAAAAAACAATGAAAATCATGTTTCGTACTGACTGATTATAACAGAAACAAAGCACATGGATACCTCAGAAATATGGATGCTTTCAAGGCATAACAAGCTACATAAGCATGTAGTTTAACCTCCTTTTGTTTTGATTTGTTTTGTTCTGTTTTGTTTTGTTTTGCTTTATCTTCTGGTCTTGTACTTCTGTTTTCTTCTCTAATTAGATCTGGGAAATTTTTTGGTGTCACCTGCAGCCAAAAAGATGACATAGTGTGATATTTATTGACAGCTGAAAAAGGATGGGTGAAGATAATTTGGAGGGGTGTAATCCATCAGCAAGTGAAATAGATAATATCACTGGAGAGAGAAAAGGTTATTGATATTCATTTATCTCAGGAAATATCCCAAATTTGTACTGAGACTAAATTTGTAGACCCTGGAGAAGTCTAATTGCACAACACAATCTTCCCCAAATGAGTATACATCTCACTGGGGGGCTTTCTTATCAGACAAATCAGTGTCTTGGAGTAATTTTCAGAATAAATAGGTATAGATGGTTTAGTTAGTGGGAAGATAGGTAATATAAGAAGAGAAAGAAGAGAAATGGAAGAAAATGAAAAGTACTGAGATAATAAATAATAATAATTGCAGAAGAGTTTTTAGCACTGTAGATATAGAAAGATGAGATAAATTACTTGGTAGGAAACTCTGCTAAAATGACCACTAATTAGCAATATAGCTTTTCCCAGTTGAGCAGTGATTTTGTTATGAAAACTAAGTGTGTCCAGCATTGTTTCCAGCAATGAGTCTAATTGTCATTATATTGGAAGGTAAATAACATTGTCTTTCATTTCTAGGGATTATAGTGGCCTGTGTTGCATGGATATGTCCCATACTCTATCTCATGGTACCTAAGGGACATCTCTTCACTACAAATTAATTACAATGACCTTTAGAAGCCACTTGCATATGGCTGGGGTGTTGTGTACTCACAGAACAAGGGGGAATGCCTCTAAACTGAAAGATTGTATATTTAGATTGAATACTAGACACAAATTTTTCTCTGTGAGGGTGGTGGGACACTGGAACAGTTGCCCAAAGAAGCTGTGGATGCCCTATCCTTGAAAGTGTTAGTGCCAGGATGGATGGGGCTTTGACCAACCTGGTCTAGTGGAAGATGTCCCTGCCCGGCAGGGGGTTGGAACCAGATGATCCTTATGTTCCCTTCCAACCCAAAGCATTCAATGATTCCATGAAAATGTTACCCTGAAGCTCGAGACCAGGAGCTGAATGCAACACACAATCTTATTGCTGTAGAAAATATTTCCCAAATGGCAAACTGGAAAAATTAGTGGATATAAATGTTAGGACACACCATAATACACTTCTATTTGGGTTTAAAGATCATCATTATGAGGAACACGCACAGGCAGATCCAACCCAACAACTCCCCACCATAACCTCTGATGCTAAACAGTAATTATTCATTAAAAAGACAAGATATTTTGGTGTATATTGTTGAAAGATTACCCTGGAGTCAACCTGCTTGTAATTAATCTTATATTGCCTTTGAGGAAACAGTGCAAGGCAGTGCATTTTATCACATGTTGATTCTGTCAGATTCATATGTTGCTGAAAAACACCATGATTTCTGGGTAAGGGAGAATTAAATGAGACATTGCATAGAAAGAAAAAGATAATAGAGGGGGAAAAAAGTACAGAAGTGGCAATCAGATGCATATTGCAAGATTTATCATCAGATTTTATGGACAATATTTGAGTATTTGAGTATCTGACCTGCATATGTAATAACTAGAGAGATACACATTCCTAACTTAGGGACTTAGAAATAGTCTTTGAAACACTGATGGAACATGAGTGCTGTGACTGGACCCACTTCTCTGAACTGGGTCACTGAGGTTGAAAAGTACCAAATGTAGCCGTCATCTGAGAATGTTAATTTAATAGATAGTTAAATTGTGTGTTCTGTTCAAATTGCAGCTCTCTGAAATTATTTTCAAATTCCCTGTTTTTCAGATCAGGATAGGTGGTAGATAGTATACAATAAAAAATTAAGATGCAAAAAGGCCATAAATAAATACTAAAAAGGGTTAAAAATTTCATTTTAGTGCTTCTTTTACTTCCCTTTAGTTGGATGCACTTGAATATCAAAGATTTGATAACAGCACATCATAAGAAAATTTCTTCTGATCTCAAATGCAATAATATATGTTTATCTTACTGTCTACTGAGAGAAGGAGAATTTGAAATGGCAAATATGCACACCAGGTAAGTATGCTGGATTAATTAGTTAATTTGCCTCTTGTGACTGCTTTTACAAACTGAAGAAACAGTGAAAGAGGTAGATCAAGTGAAAGGATGGATAAACAGTCTAAGAAAATAGAAACGAATCAGTAGTTGTAGCTGCTGTGTAAAGACAAGTAAAATACAAAAACAGGTTCAATTTTAATGATTTTATCAATATGTTAAAAAAAAAAAAAAAGCCAAACTATCAGCAGGTCTGAATGACTCAATTCATCCCTTATGTTTTATAGCTTCTTAACCATACATTCCTTAGTCATGTTTTTGCTTTCTACTGTAGCATACATGCCTTTCACACCAACAATGTGAAGTATGTTTTCACTTTGTCACTGGAAATATAAGCTATTAAAAAACCTATTGGACTGAAATTCAAGAAATAGACTGGTAATTTCTGTGTCGTTATGCTTTTCAAAAACCTTTAAACCATAAGACCCTTGGAGGTATTTCAATTGTGATGAAGGATATTTTTACCCATACCTGGAATAAGTTCTTTTGGCAGAATCATCTACCAAACTAACCTGAGTACTACTTAACTGCTTAACAGCTACTTTCTTTCATATGGCAGGTTGGATGAGATACTCTGAAGCTGCAATCCATTTTTTCTCATTAAAGACTTAAAAGCAGTTAACCACACCACATTTGATGCTTATTGCCACTTATCTGCATAAAGCCCAGAAAAAGCAAACTCACTTCTCAAGAAGAAATCAAATTTTATATACCAGATTAATTCCCATGACATTCAGTGAGGTGTCCTGTGAACTTTAGAAGAAATTTCACTAAAATAGTTTAAGCAAATTGCAAATGAGTTCCCACATCTGGCTTGAACTCATCTATCATTCATTGTAACGCGAATAAATGAAGACATTCATCACAAAGCACGCAACAGAAATTGTGTTCTCCTATTGATATAATTAAATACTCATAGAGAGCTAAATGCATAATAGCTTCCAGACCTTTTATTTCATGCCAGAATTCAATGGCTCCATACTCATATGTTCCTAGTCAGAATCATTGTGAACCCTCTCCAGTTTCTAAACATTTATTGCTAGTGCAGTAATAATAAACATCTTGCATTTATAAAATGTAATGTTGCCTAGAATTTTTCATTTTTCAAGAATGTAGATCACACTGTCTAATGGCTCTCATATGTCCAGCATGCCCATGAACAATTTGTCTTCTCAGTGGAGTGTTAATCTGACACCTCAAGGACAGAGCCAGTTTCAAGAAGACTCTCAGAAAAGCTGGAATATTTCACGTGTTGCAATAACTACTGAAAGTCCAAGTGTACTTACTCTGGAATTACCCAAAGCTCTGGATTATATTACTTATGATTTTCAGTGTTTTACTCAAATGGGAATAATTAAAGATGCCAGGAGATTTGCTTTTTTTCCTTTTTTTTTTTTTTTTTGGGGGGGGGGGGTGGGGCGGGTATGTGCCAAAAATATTTGAGATAATTTTGTAGTAATAATGAAATTTATTGTGAAGTCCTGAACTGGATTTAGGGAAGGGCATGAAATAGGTTTGCTGGATTTCTAAAATGCTGAGAGACACAAAGAAGTGACATACTCAATTCAAACCTATGAACATGAGGTGTCTTCTAGATAAAAATGAAAATCAGGACATGTTCTATCATCCATGTCCATGTCCATCCAGCAAAGGATGGACAGAAGTTCCCATCTCACTTCTCATGTCCTTCATGAAATGTGTTCCCGTCATGCAATAATTGTATCAACCTGATCAGAGCTTTCTTTAGTTTTATGGAAAGTTGTCTTCTCTCTTTCCTGAGCTTTGAATAAAGTGCTCCTATGCTTTTAAAGCTACTGTTTTATCCATAATAACACTTAGCTGAAGAATTAGATGCACTTTGTAATTTGGTAAGAAAATAATAGAAATTAAATTGAGATGTAATGAAAATTAAACTCAATTAAATAGGAAAAATATTCTGTCCTTCCGAAGTGACATAATAAGCCTGACTGAAGAATGATTTCTCTAGGCTTGTTTGCATGTGGTCCAATTATATATGTGAATGCTTGCTTAAAATAGGGCACAAAATAGCTGGCAAACAAATCAGCTCATGGGCCAGGGAACTGAATGTCTCCTTTTACACCATTTCCTGTCAGCAACAGAGTCTTTTGTATCAGAAAATTGGTGACAACATCGTAGAATTTTATCATGGCTACATTAGCCACTGTATATCATGGCTGTGATATGGTCTTACTCAACCTTAGATGTCAAAAAAACTCATTTACAGTGCAGATCACCTAATTTATTGTTGGATACCTTGCTTGGGATGAGAAGAATCATTGTCTCAACCTTCCTGCTTCTCCTCATGGACTATGAAGTGACCCTGAAGTGGCAAGCTTAGGTGTGGATATTCACCTGGAGCTACATGGCCCTTGTTTTGTTTCCCCTGCATGACAGTAGCAGTGATGGTGACATTTGGCTGCACTGAATTTGGCAACACACCCAAATGTCATCCTGAGGGATCATTCCTATAAGACTGTTTGCTGCTCCAAAAGAAGGGAGAAATCTAAATGATGGTCCATTTGATAGTCATGCAGAGCTTTCTTCTGCTTTGAAAACAGAAAATCCATTGTTTACCCAGGGGAAATTTCTATCCTGATGGTGTAAATTGTATGTTGGCTCCAATCACATAATCATTTCAAGAAAAATGTAGTCTTTCCAGCTTTATTTATAACTTTGTAATTAATTTAAGTTTTATTTTCTGGACTTCACTGCCACAGAAACTGCTGGCATAGGAGGAAATAGAGGGATGGATTGTAACTGATGTGTTTTGTTTTTACAAACTGCTCATTTTCTTTTAAGGAGAAGGAAAAAATTAATATTTTAGGTATTGGGCTCTTCTCACATGGAAGGCAAAAGAAACTTTCTTCACCTTCTCCAGTCCATGTATTACTTTATCAATGCAATTCCAATGTGAAATTTCTAAAATCTATAGGTCAATGAGACATAGATATTTTAAAACTGAAGTCCTTGTAGAACATTGCAGCAGTAGTGTGGCAGTCAGGTCATTTAGTTGTTGTTTAAGTGCTAATCAAAAACATTTCTCACTAGCTGCTCTATAAAAGAGTTAGAAATTAATTCAGATCTCTGATTCTAGCTCCAGGACTTCGATGACAAAAATATGTTCCTGAATAACTGGCAAATTTGTATTCTTAAATTGTTTCAAAACACTTTGCATGTTTTCAGTCTTGGATTTCTCATTTCATTTCATCATCTTTTTCTTGCCAAGATGTCCATTGTCTTGCTAGGAAAAAAAAAAAGTCTGTGTGAAGCTCATGTTTTGTTGTTAAAAATGTGGTTTGATCTAAAAATTCCATTCATGTATGGTCTTTTCCCCAGACTCTATAGAATCCAGAAATTTGCACTCAATTGGATTTGAGTTACAATTTGAGATTGTAATTCATATATCTCCAATTAGAGTAAATAGACTTTAATCTGACTGCTACAATGCAATATTTTCCTTTAATAAATAGACAAAAATTGCAACCAAGTAAATTCTCTCAACACTCTGCAGTGATGTTTTTAATCATACTTTCATTCTGCTTTTAACTTATCTGCTTACAGAGTTATTTATTCATTCCTCTTATGTTTCTCTGAATTTATTTTTTGTTTTCTGTTTCTTTGATTTTAGCAGAGCTTTTGGTATCAAATCATACTTGAAAAGAACAAAGAGCATACACAGCTTAGACTGAAACTCTGCTTAGGTGTTGCATAAATGTACCCACAGGAATTGTAGCACTTGGAAAGATTTCAAGTATGAATTATAAATCACACTCTCATACAATTTATATTCATGCAATCCTTGGAATATCTTTTACTTGCCATGATCCAACACTACTGACAAGTAATATTTTGGGTGCTCTCAAATCTCAGGAGGGGAATCTCCTGAGGGTAAGAGTGCACAAGGAATAATTTTGAATAGATTTTTTTTCTCTGAAGTAGGCAGAATCTGAATGATTGTTACTGGCTTAAAGTAATTATATATGAGGTCAGTTGTTCAAATAGTTTGGGTCCAAGATATGGCTGAAGGGTGATCTGTGATTCTGTGTCCCCAGAAAGAACACCTGGTCACAGGGACCAGCTGCAGCACCCTGTGGTGACTGCAGTGTAGATGATCTTGAATGAAATTTCCTTCTCCCAGTTCAGCACTTGGGATGTAGCATTTTCATGAAATCTTCAATAGCTTTTTTATTAAAAAAAAACCCCTTTCTGTAAGCCATGATCATTTTCCTATGCCAGCTAAAATATCCTCAGGAGGTTTGTCTGTGTTTTATACACCAGTCATTTCTACATCATTCTAGAGAAGCCTCCACCAACTGCTGAACAGCAAAATTGGCAGTCAGTGATGTGCAATGTTCAGTAGATACACTGCTCCTTATGTTCACTTACTTTCCTGGTTTAATGTACTATTTGCTGGTATTACAAATGTTTTACACAGATGTCACTTCAGATTCCCCTTTTTGAAGAGAAAAAAAGAAAGATTTGCTTAAGTTCCCTGTATGAAAACAATAGAATGCTTTCTAAAAATGAAAATTTAAAGTTGAATGATTTCTGCGGTAATTCTCCTCTTTCTGATTCATTGCTTTGTAGGCCAGACTTATGAAGCTATGAAATTTTTAAGTCAGTTGCCATAATGTCACTTCTAGTAAAGGTGTGACATGACAGGCTTTAACATTAAAGACAGGAATTTCAGGGATTTTTTTTTTTTTTTTGCTGGCATAAAAATTCTGGAATTAAAGTATTTACAACAGAAAATTAATAAAGTCAATACAAGCCTTAAACTATAATACACTAAGCTGATCTCTGCTACGGTGTTCATATCCCTTCAGGTCTTCTGAAGGCACAATTTTAACCATGACCAAATTAATATTAAGATACTCAACTTTCATCACTAAAATAATGAGGTTTTTTTAGTGGAGAATTAGGAAAAAGTAATAATGAAAGTTTTTAAAAATAAAAAATTAAAGCAAAATTTTCAAAACTATTTTTAAAATAATACATGAGATGAAATTATATATTTGAAAACTTTACCTCTAGTATAATGGGTTATCAGGTTTTTCTAAAAATTATATTCTTGAGATAACATCAATATATCACTAAAAATGTAAAAATTAATATACCATGTAAATATTGCCTACCATGTAATTATTTTTATTATAATGTTAGACAAAAAAAAAACATTCCAATAAAGGCAAATGAATATTTCAAATATGTTTTCTGGTTTTGTGTTTTAAATTCTAGGAAACTGAGTGTTTTCTTTATGTGTCTATTTATATTGGGAGTTACACTCACAGAAGATATTTATAGAGATTCTTAACAGTGATTTTTAATTATTATTTATTAAGTCCTCAATGACTCCTTAATCAATGGACAGAAATGGGCTCTTTGAAGTAAGTTACATTGCATTTTTATTCTCCAGTGAAATTATTCAGGCCCTTGAAGAATCTATTTCTCTCTCTTCTGTAAATTCTGCAAAGTTTACATGAACATGGTTACATGGTACAGACATGCTCAAGACAGTAGAATGCTGTCTGATTTTCTATGAATGACATTTTGCAATAAATATATTAATTTTTTTCCATAAAACAAGAAGACTGGTTTTATTTATAAAACAAAATCAAGTTTATGGTATTTTTATTAAATAAGTTACTTAAAACTAGTTAAATAAAACCCCAACATACTTTTACCATTTATCCTTTTCCCAAACACTTTCTAGAAACTATTCCTCAAAGATTAGGAGAAGAATTATTCATAACTAAGAATGGTTTATTCTGCCAGTAAAAGTGAACTTTTTTCTTACAATAACTATTTTTCTATATGTTTGCTTATGTCTATTTGATGTTAACCTTACAAAGATATTTGAAATTCCACAATTTAGGAAGTAATAACAGTAAATAATTTGTAAATTATTTGTGAATAATTTCAAAACAATGATATTTCAGGTTTTATTAAAACTCCTACCTGATAAAACTATTTTTTTTTTATTATTTGAACCACACACAATAATAAATTCAGGAATTAATTTAGCTGCACACGGCCATGTTGCATTATAATATTCTATATACATGCCTAACAATGTTTTGATGAGATGTATTGATAGTTTCTAAGGCTAAACACTTAGGAAATCTCTACAGAAATCCAGATCATTACCTAAACATTTAAAAATAATTTGCACTTGCAATGCACATATATGGTTTCATTTTAAAACCTCTTTGATAACTTGTAATTTCTGAAACACTATTTCAGTAATTTACTCTGCATTGAACAGCTTACAAACCCCAGGAGTTCCTGACTCTCTTTGCTCTTAAGGCTACTGTATTTCATTTAGCCTCGTTATTTTCAATTACACGGCATAAAAGGGATTTCCAGCGTGACACATGGGAAGACATGGACACAGCTCCTACAACTTGTGAGTTTATAAAGGGCATATAAGTGCTATTTGACTGATGTTGTCCTACAAAGACTGATGGTGGTGGTATATCTTGTATCTGAATGGTTAGTAAGCTTCAAAATTATCTTCCATTTCCCATCTGTTTCTGCTTAAATTTGCAGATGTATTAGCACAACTCCAAAGTGTGCCTTGTTATTTTGACCCATTGCACTGTAATTTACATGAATAAGGAACAGAAAGAAGCTTCAATCAATAACTGGAATCAAAACAACCATGAAAATCAAGATCCAGATGCTCTTCACTCCATTGCTATAAACTCCTCCACGTACAATTAGCCTGCAGTTTTAAATATTTGTCTCTTTAGATCCATTTTGTACTATCCTTCAGACAAGTATACCTGTAAGACATGAGGAATTACTCTGAAAAATCCACCTATACACAGGGCCTGTGACTCTTTTAATGATATTTGTGATAGATTGGACCCAAGTTGGTACAGTTATGAGTTTGTAGTAAAAATAAGAAAAGCTTGTTAATAATTCACACCATGTGGACTGAAAGAATGCTCCCTAAAAAAAATAAAGCACTTTTGTCTCAGTTTCATAATATGAACAGGGATAAAAGCAGTAGCAAAATAAGCCAATATGTTTCTAATCGTGACCTTTAGCAAGAAGTAAAAAGCGGATGAGGTAAACCACTAATGAAACCAGTAGATTTTGGAACAATGAGTAGTTTCTATATTAGCTTTCCATATGTGTTGATTCAATTAGGGGTTCATCAAGTCTTCTGAGTTGTTCATTTGTCTTTTTCTATGGACAAATAATCTCAGATTGTCTTAGATTTACATAAATTTCGCAGGTAAAATTATTTCTTAAGCTTGGAATTAAATCAACCTGCCACTTACTGTATCTTTATGTCACTCCAAAATATCTTAATTAAGGAGTTTACCAATATTTGGGTCTTCATTTTCCAAAAGAAAATGCATCAGGCCACTGTCTTCAGCTTACTGAGACAGGAGCTTTGAGTTCAGGCATGGGTACAAATTTTTCCAGGTCCTATCTACCAAGTAAGGATCCCAGATTCTGAATGTCCCAAGAGAAGCATAGATTTACAGACTCTATAACATCAAAGCTACTGGGTATTTTACTACAATGGTACATGGAAAACAAAAGAGGCAAAAAAAAGCAAAAATCCCCTGTAGTGTGTCTATATACTGTATATGAGTATATATACACACACATGTACACATATAAATATATATATAAAAATCCATACACTCTTCAAACAGAAAAATGGAACAACCCTTAACACTTTCACTCCTATCAAGCAGAAAAGTTACTTGAGCCTTCATGGAAGACAATTTGACATTGACTCTTTCCCGGCAAATTTTGTTGTATTAGCAAGTTGGCATTTCCTAAAGAAGTGTTTTCAGAACACCAAAGAAATGTTTTCAGAATAACAGCACTGGTGGGAACACCAAACTGTGTTTCAGGTTATAGGCACAACTACAAATTTCAGCAGGAGTTGGAAGTGTCCATCTATACACATAAGAATGAAGAAATAAAAGTGCTGGAATTTTGTAATTTACTTTCGTTGCACATGCAGCCCTCCTGCCAGGTGTTAGTGGTAGTAACCAGGGCTGAGTTCAATAACATGTCTAGGGGACTCCCTTTAAAATAAATATAAATGGTGGCTTGGTCCCCCACCTAAAACACCAATATTTAGGAATTTAATAATTTAACCTCTTACAGGTGTTCTTCTCCCATTGCAAGTATGCAGGAGTTCTGAGAATATGAAACCACAAAAAAACTTTTATATGGGAAAATCTAGTAAGTATATAATTTCAAATGGTAAGGAAAACCCACATAGCATGTTAGGGGTATTACCAGCTTCACAGTTCCATCTGTTAGTCACACAGATCTTTATGGTGTAGCACTCTTTGTAATGGCAAAATAGCCAAACATCAGCTGGGATCTCAGATGATGTTACTGTAAGCACTTGACCTTTATGAAAGATCTGCACTGCTCTTGTCATGGTACCAGTTTGGGTTTTTGTTTGTTTATCTGATAGTTTTTAAAAAATTTGTTTGGTTTGGGGTTTTTGTTGTATTTGGTTGGTTAGTTTTTTGTTTGTTGTTTTGGTTTGGTTTTTTTTTTTTTTTTTTTTTTTTTTTTTTTTTTTTTCCTTTCTTTTGTTTTGTTTTAAATACAAAAGCAGGACATAGACTTGCTGGAACAAGTCCAGAGGAGGTCATGTAGATGATCAGAGGACTGGAGTACCTCTAATATAAAGACAGGCTGAGAGAAGTTGATGATCTTTCAGTTTCCTTCCATCCCAAACCATTCTATGATTCTATATCAAATATAACATTTGAGGTGTTGCTTTTTGATCTTAGATGCTGCTGTTTTTCTTCTCCTGTCAATTCATATCTTACAATATTGACTACTGGAAGTACTGTACACCACTGCCTGAATTTCCTGATTAAAAAATTTACATAAAGACATAGATAATTACCAACAGTTAAAACAGGAGAAATAGTTGTTTCTCTTTAAAAATGGAGGATTTATTAAACTGTGAAATGGTGTTCTATTTTAGGAAATACAAGTTAACAGAATTGTCTTGCATGTGATGGTGATCTGGCTTTTAAAAAAAAATTCTGTTAGGCTTTTTTCAAATCCTCATTAATTTTCTGAAAAATGGACAGTGAAAATATCAAACCTATTATTATATGCTACAGTGGAATAATTAAAAGGAAAGAAAACAGCAAAATATTGAGAAATAGAATGAAAATATTTTGAGAATTTAGAAATATCTTTCAGGAAATTGTAAAATAAAGTTCAGACACGAATTCCAATGCATAAAGTAAAAATTAATCAGGCACCCCCATCACTTGTAAAGGAGGAATAATGAAATAGTAAATTTCAAAGGTGTTTGAATCAGAGAGGAATCCATAGCCCAGCATGACAGCTTAGGTGGATGTGATGTTGGTGTCTTTGGGAACATCCCGTTGTGTCTCCTTGAATATAAGTGATCACACTGCAGCACAGGGACCATTCAAAAGGATGCAGACAAATTGGAAAGGACTTCACAGATGTGAAAGAAAATATATGAGGCCAGATGTTGATTAAGGAGTGTTGTGCTTTTGTTGGCTCACTTTAGAAATTAAATCCATACACATACAGCATAAATACATAAACACAAGGGGGAAAGAATTCTTGTTTGCTGAAATACAAGAAAGTATAGTTGAAAGTGCATTACAAGGGAGTTAAAGATAAGAGGAACAGCAGGGAATATCACTCACACTAGAAGAGTCTTGTGGGTGAGATGAAAGGATCTTTTTCACCTGAAGTACTTAGAACACGCTTGCATGGAGGGAGGTAGTCTCACACCCCTGTGGTTTCATGAAGAAGAGAGTTTGGGAATTTTGGATCAAAATTCTTTTCAATAGAAGAATAGTGTTATCAGATATAAGCATCATTTAGGGAACTGGGGATTGTTCCAAGGCAAATTTGGAATGACTTTGCTACAAACTGAAATTCTTTCTCCCTTGTTTATCCATCCTTGTGTGACATTGAATTAATTGCCAGTGTGAAAACAGCAGATCCATTAATTATTATGATTTTTTTTTATTTATACTAATTTTATCAGCTCATGGAAGTGACTGGGTTGCCGTGTAAACCCTGATGGACATACAATGCAGGCACAGAAGCCCAGAGTGCTGTTTGTTACCAGTGGTTATTGTTAAAGCTACAGACAACTGGATGGGCTATGGGCCTGACCCTGGCCTGAAATGATGTTAATGGAACAAAGCAAAGCAAATTTCTCAATGACATGAGAAATTTCTTGACATAGCAGATAGCAATGTAAGAAGTTCAAGAAAATACCAAACAGTACTGGGAGAAGTGCTGGCTTTCATTGGTGGTTCAAGGGGCATTCTGTGAGGGAAAAGACCTTCTGAGATTATTGAATTATGTCTGGACTGGGTACTAATCCAGTCTTTGGGGAGTATTGTTTGCATTTGTTTGTCCCAGCCTTACCAGTAAAATAAATCCAATCTGCTCTTATGACCGTATCACATGAGTTGAATCTGCTTCCATGGTCAGAAAGTCTGGGGTTCCAGGGGGAGTTTGCCAAGCTGTTGCCATCAGGATGGTGCCCACTGCAGTCCCAACAGCACTGATATCTAATCACTGCTCTCTAACAGCTCTCAGTATAGGAGACAGTCAAATTAAAGCTATATCAATTCTGATTGCAGAATAAATATGCCCTAAAAATTAGTTGGAACTCACAATATGGAAGACTGAATCCACCCTCAGTTTCAAAATATCCTTGAGGATTTTGAACTTGTTCTTATTTTCATATAACAGTATTAGAAACATTTATAAGTGTGTTGCCTACAAAATAGTGCCAGCAAGGGCTATAGCAGTAAGAATAATGACAACAACAACAGCAATAGCATAAAAATGGAAGAGCATCAGATGCCAGTAACCTCATAAAGAAGAATACTCAAGACAACCACAGCTAAAAGGCAAGAATTAAAAGGGTTAAATCACTGGGATAGCAGAGAGACTCATTCAATCATGCTTGTTTTTCACCACTGTCCATCAACAATTTAATCTGTAACGCTAAGCTCCATGCACACATTTGCACCTCACTCAGCTATTATGCTACTCTGGGAAGTCTGGTTAAGCAGAGTGTGGCTGTCACAGAAGTTTTTGTATGACTGACTGACATTTACACCTAGATATAGGCTTTATAAAGAGCACTGTTTAGTGCCAGTAATATTGCACGTTGGTGGGTGAACATCATGCAGCCATAGTGAAAAAGAGAAATAGATTAAACCACAACTTTGGAAACTAAATCCTATTTTTCTGGAAAGAATGAATTTTTTTTTTTCCCTGGATTATCCTGGGGAGAATCAGTTGTCCTGGTTCTTATTTCTTTCCTTTTTTTTCCCTTAAATAAAATAAAGAAATGTGCTGAGTTCTTTAACTTCCATCTGAAACCACATCAGAGCTGAGCAGAAGCAACCTTGCTTTTTATCAGGATTTGATCTTAAGCAATGAGGGGAGATATCTGGATTACTGATCAGAGCTACTCCATTGATCAGCATAACACATTTGTCTGTCTTCCATTTTGTAGCTATTGGCCTTCATCCAACTTCAAAGTAAACCATCCTGAAATAATTATTTTTCTTTTTTCTTTTATTTTATTTTCTTAAAGAAAATACAAGCTGTATGAATTTACAGCAAGAATCATGGCATTATTTTAGAATTGCCTCCACGGTCCTGGGTCTGCATTCTGAAAGGAATGCCAGTAATAGGTCTAGTGAAAACCCCTTGATGTCTGTGGGGATCTTTCCTCTGAGTACATTAAGCCTTGAGTCAATCCCACTGGAGAAATGTGCATGCCTTTGCACTATACATTTATGCCTAGTCACAGTTTCCTAAATGCTGCCTTCGCTTTTGAAAATATGTAAAAAAGCTGGTTTGGGAGGTGAAGTTTGTCTGGATGCCATTCTGTTACAGACAAAGCCAGAAAAATCCTGAATGAGCTCCAGGAAGAATGAAATTTGCCAAGACACTAGCTGAAGCAGGAGGTTCCAATTTGTTTGGACACTGAGTAATATGTGCATGAGAGCTTCTGTGGGAGTAGGAAGAAGGGAAGAGAGCACAGGGTACACCCTCGCTCTAGGATGAGTGAATACAAGGTTTGCTCGTATCTCTTTGAACCTTTTGGCTCCATTAAAGTATAAAACAGATTCCTGGCTGTGTTGATGGTGGTGCAGCCATTGAGCTGCTGTGCACCTTCACAACCTGTGTGCAAGAGGAGAAGACAGGTGCATTGATAGCCCAAAATGGGAAAGCAACCAACCTGGATCTGATGTTTGGATAATCCAGAGATGGATAATTAAAGCTTAATTTTCAGGGTGCATTTTGCCTGAAGTAGGTTCAGACACCATGAAACAACATTAATTCAGTGCTCTGGGCAGGTAGGGTAGGAACACTGAAGAAGGGACAAGGAACATATTGACTTTTGAGGCTTTCTTATCAGAAAATACCTTTCTTCTATAGTCAGAAGAAAGAACTAATCTTCTCAGAGGATTATTAATTTCTTATAAAATAGGTATTTCAGATATGTGAGGAGCATCACTTCATAGCCCATCTTTTTTCTCCTCTCTGTGGAGGAAAATTTGACATCTTGCTTAGATTTACCTGATGAGATTGAAACAAAGCTAGCCTTCAAGACAAACTCTATTTGGATGAAATAAGGTACAATTAGCTGGCTGCTTTCTCCCTGGTATTTTCTTATTTCCCTGGAATCATGCTCTGTGTTCTAATATAGGAAAGTATTAGAAGTATTTCAATGAAAGGTAAAGATAATATATTCCCTGAAAAATCGTGTTTATTTGGGACCCTCTGAAAACTAAGCTTTTTCTGTGAAGAGCTATAAAGAAAAAAACATGGCTACATTTGTCTGGTGAATCCTATTTCTCCTGGATGTACTGGGGTAGTGGAGAGAAAGGTCTGAGGAGGGTGAGAAAACCATTTTGTTTTTACGAAAGGATATAACTGCAATGAGTGGGTATTGATTTAAACTGTATAACCAAATTCAGTGTTTAGAAGTGTGAAGTAATGAAAAAGGATATGTCCCTGTTGGCTACACGTCTTACCACAAAGACTGAGCTAGCTCTTATGTCACTCAGAAAAAAAGTGTGAAGATGTTTGAATCTTGCCTAGAAGCAATTGAAAATGGAGATGGAACAGAACAACCTTTCAGGAAAGAACAGAGAGGAACACAGGAGGTGTTCAAATCTCTGGTGCTCTTGAGCTTGGAATGTCTCATCTTCCCCTGCAACAAAGATATCAACGAAATTAAGAAAGGTGTAAGAAAAAGCAGGAAGCGTGAGCAAGACGGTAAAGGCAAAGATAAGTAAATAAATATAGTAAAGATACCTCAATTCATGTGGAAGAGATACATGCTATTCTCAAACTAAAAACTTTAATTTAGGCAGACTAATACTGGCATGAAGTACCATGAAACTTAAAGTAGAACTACCAGATTTTGGGGATTTTTCTGGCATGTGATTTTTTTATCAAGCCTACATTAAGCTTTAATTTTTCATTAAAAAAAAAAAAAAAAAAAAGGAAAAAATAGGGAAAATATTTTTTTTTAAAGTGAAAATAAGTAAGAAAAAAGTTGCACACTTTCTTCAGGAAAATAAAACAATATTCATAACTATCATTTACATGAGGGTTAAGAACAGAACTTCAGGATTTTAATGTGTTTTGCTCACTGGTAGTGATCCATCAGAGATATTTTGTGTCCTGTGTCTTACTTCTGAAGGTTTTAAAACAGCTTGTATAAAACTACGTATGGAAAGTTATAGCTGCAGAGCAGTCAAATGTTATGTCTGATCACTTGAGGTTTTTTTAGCTTCAAAGGTAGAAGTTTAAGCTCTAGATTCAAGAGAAAATTCTGTGTGGAAAAACGATTCAGAAGAGAGAGGAAGAGAGAGCAAGGTATCAATGAGCAAGAAATGAGGACTTAAAGCTTGAGTAACAACAAGATAAAATGGGAGCATAAAACAGAGACAAAATTATGCCTGGGTCATAAGGACAGGGAGAAGGGATAAGTGAATAAATGAGTAGGAATTGCATTTAAAACCTGAATATCATATAATATAATATAATAACAACAGTGCAAGAGATCTTAAAATGATCGTAGTCCAGAGATACTCAGTTAGAAAAATAAGCGAAGGCTGTGATGGGATGTGAGCAGAGATGAGATGAATCTGAGCCCATTCAGTCAAACCACCAATTCCTCTTGGAGCCTGGGCTGAATTTGGAGTAAATTCCAAACCTCGAGGTTTTCATTTTGGTTCCAGAAAAGATCTGGCAACTCTCAACAGGAAAGGATTTATTTTCTTCACTACCCCCAAAAATGTCATAATATGTCAAAATATGAGGGCAGAGTGGGGGATATTGAAGGAGAGTTGGTCAGTGGATAAACAGAAAATAATTTGGTAGAAACTGCAAGTAGAAAGGGTCAAAATGAGAAACCTCTATGGGAACCCAGGCAGTAACACACCACTAAATTATGAATGGGGAGAGAGAGGCAAATGTTATGTTAAAGAAACTGAACTTCCTGTGCTTTCAAGTTGTGGTCATAGCAAAATCTGGACTTACTAAATAGGTTGCATTTGCCTTGTAGGGTTCCACAACATAAATTAAATGACACATGTAACATGCCACTCTGAAATGTGAAATTATTGTAGAATAAGAATTTGAACAATGAGAAACAGCTTCCGCTTCCTCTTGAAATATCCTGTGCAAAAAGGCCTCAAGATTTGTTTCTTTTTATAAGTTACATGTAAATTGGCCCAAGTGTCTTAATTAAAGTTTCTTGTTTCATAAACTTCAATAGCTTCACGTATGCAAAGTTTTTAAGTAGGGTTAAGGAAGAATTATACATTATGATTTTATTTACAGAAATATCAATATTATTACTTAAAGGATCAAAATAATTTTTCCCTGATAACATCAAAGAAGTGGATCTTTAAAGAGACAGAGAATTCCTATATGTAGTGAAACTGAGAAAATCCCAACTCTTAGGTAGCATAGCTATGCCAATTTAAAATAGTTAGAAACTGGCTATTAATTTCTCTCTCCCCTTGTAGATTTCTGTCCATAAGAATTACAGAAAGTACATTACTGTTGAAAAATACATAAAGGCCAACTGAAGTATGCATCTTGTGACATTTAACTAAGCTTGTGGAAGTCTCACCTTGTAATGTAATTATAAAAACTACTTCTTGTCCTGAATTTGCCATCTATAAATCTCTAACCACCTTCCTGGAGGACAGTATCATTGCCTTTTGACAGATGGTGAGACTAAGGAGTAATAAAATAAAGCAAGTTACCCAAGATGAGACCAAAAGAACACCAACTCCCACTGCTTGTCCAGTTCAGAAGTCATATCAGAAAAAAAAACACAGAGGCAAGGCTGCAGGGGTGGTCTAAAGCATTCTGTCCACAGAATTATTCCTGCAAGTTCGTGGTGAAGGTAGAAGGTGTAAGTTTGGACTGAGAGGAAAGGCTCTGCCCCTCTATGCAGGCTAGACCCGTCCTACTGGTCTGGGTTTCAGCCACTTTCACAGGAAAGAAATATGTTTAACAGGGGCTACTGAAGGAGGAGGAGCAGGAGGATTAGATGCATGAATCCTAAAACATACTAACATATTTTATATATGTTTTCACTCTGAAAGCTGAGCTTTTGGCTTTTTGATGCACCTGGTTTGTGGCAAGAGCTGAGCAAGTGACGTTTATCAGCACTGCTAAGAAGCCCAGCAATAAGTCACTACAGAAATATTTATTACCTACCAGTAACCACTGGTAATTGCTGAAAAAACAACCTGAAAGACACGTCTATGCTCTTGCTGGAACCACTCACCATGATGTAATTCCCTAAGCACCTCCACTAGGAGACAGTAGTAAAAACTTATGAACATGTTCTCCCTGTTAACATTCTTTCCTTCTCCCTTTAATATAGCTGGGAAAAAAAAAAAAAAAAATCTTTGTGCACCCATAAATTCACTACAAAACAAAATCAGTTGCTCTAAGTGGGCACAGCACATGTTAGAAAGTCCTGTAATGGTACTGCATTTTTTTTTTTTTAATCTTCTGTTAATTCACAAATATATTCCCCATTTAGTGTTTAAAGGCATTAGAACAGAAATGGACCCAGCTTTCTAATTGCTGTCAGTGTCAAGTTGATAGAGAAGCTACTGATGAAATAATATAAAGTCCCTGTTTTGGGCAATATTCACCAGGTATTTGAAAAAGCTCTCAAGAAATTAATGCATCTTTTGCAGCAGTACGAAATAGCAAAAAATTGAGGCTTGGTGGGATGCTGCTCTCCACTGCCTGCAGCCCACAGCTCCTCCCTTCAGCCCCTCTCAGTATAGCAAACAAGGACACCTCCAGGTTCAGAACAGCCAAAATATCAGACTGGCCAACATTTGGGCAAAATCACAGCTGCAGAACCTGATCTGTTGCCTCTCAGAGGCAAACTGTTCTCCTAGCAGGGCAAGTCTTTAATTACCATTCCTCCTCCCCCTACTCTCCCCCACAGCACACTCAGTAATTCCCAGCTCATCTGGCTAGTTTCAAACCCATATTTACACCAATTGGTTAGTTTTGTTCTATTAGCTCTCAGACCATTTAAACCATCTGGTTTTCCTCTAGCATGTCCTAGACCCCTGACCTGAGTGATCTCTACATTTGATGTTCGTCCATGTCTGAAGTAACTGTTTTTGGAGGTGACAATCCCAATTTCACTCACTGGTGTGGGCATGGTCCCAGACCATTGTGTGGTTACATGATGCCTGTGCATCTTCTCCCCTGCACCACCTCCTGCCACATTTGAGCCAGGGTTATACAATCCCTGCTACACATGGTACATCAATAGGAAATATGCACATTTTGTAACCACAAAAACAATCTTAAGTTTTAGTGTGCTTTATGTCTCCTATGCTATTTAACTAGCTACAAAATTGTGATATTTTTTCCAAGAAAAATCTCACAATAGTGTGTGCCTGGGTTTGATTTCTAGGGATTCTTGCTAAAATTCTTATGTGACATCATCTCAGGCCCTCACCCAGAAACCTGGGAAAATAAATTGCCCTGTCTGGGTGTTCAGAAAAAGAAGTAGTTCCTCATTTAAAACCAATAAGTTTACATAAAGGGAGTTAAATGAAAGGTTTTATCAGGGGGACAGGCTTTCTAAAACATTACCTTGGGAAACTTAACTATCTAACAGAAGGTGAGACAGCTGTCCCCAAGGCCCAGCCATGGCCCTGAACTCTTCCTACAGCAGCAAGGGGTGGTCAAGTTATGGGCACTGTCCTCCCCCCTTCAGTTACATCCAACTCACACAACTCATTACCCAGGCTCAAAATCCAATTTGAGGGCAGTTTAAACCTCCTGGCCCAAGTCAGAGGCAGTCGGTTTGTAGTAGTGTGTGGGCTGTATGGGATCCTCAAAGGCAGGTTTTTGCATCATAGGCAGCTTAGGAGCAGGCAGGGGGTGGGATGAATAGTTCTGGCAGTGTTAAAGTTTGCCCCCAACATTACATTTTCCCTCCATTACAACATTGTGCATCCTTCTCCCCATGAGTTCATCACTTCTGAAAAAAACACAAGCGTTGCTGGACACAGATGCACTCAGTGTGTAACCTGAAATTCTGGGACTGCTGGATAGTGCTTGAGCAAACACACAGATGTGGCAGAGAGATGTGTCACACAGGCTTCTCCACCGCTGGCTTCAGGGAGTGACCACCAGCCCTAGAAGGTTGGCCTCACTCTCTTAAGGGCTGTGTAGCTTCTGGGAGCTTTTCTTCCCATCCTCAGTAAAAAGACCAGGCTTCTCTTGCCAGAGGGGAGGTGTCAATGAAATCCACAAGTTGACAACTGCTCCAGGTGAATTCCATCATTACACGATCAACTCACTGAGACTTTTCTCCTTACCACCTCATCTCTTGCCTTCCCATCACAGCCACATTGTGCCATGATTCTGCTGCCACAGAATGTTTCCCCTGCAATACAAATGTCCAATGGGCCAGCTCTTACAATTTCTTGGGAATTTTTAGATAGAAATCAGAGATATCTTATGGGAAATACTGACTGAAAATCAGGTTGTTTTTTTTAAAAAGACACTTGAATCTTATAGTTAGCAGTGAGGTAGCTGTAACCTGAAGTGTTTCACTAAAGGGAGAATATGGACTTAGTTTCTAAATATATTCTGTTCTCTTTTTCTGGTTCTTTTTTATTCTGCCTATATTTTTATGAAAAAGGTATTTTCTACATCCTACAACTCAGGTAAATCTCAGTAAAATTGCAAGTGAAGGAAAAACCTTTTTCTAGCCCAAGAGAAAAATCAAAATGGGAAAATCAAAGCCTTTTTGCCAAAAAGAAAAAAGTGAGAATATTTCCATACAAGGTCACAGTTACCTAAATAAATCACAGCCAGCTTCACACTCCAGACTGTATTTATATTTTGAGCCAGGGAACATCTGTTTAATAGTGGGTGGTCATGTAACAATTTCATAGACAACAGGGCCATCTGAATACTCTTGGAGATGTCAGAAATGGACTTACCCTGGAGTCAGTGAGTTGTAAATTGGAGGAAAGTAGACCCCACTATTCTGGAAGGTTCTCTTCTCAGAAGCTGAGTAAAACTACATGCCAGTAACAACATGACAAAAGACAGATTGTCCAGAAAAATTCTTATTTAAACTGTAAAGTACAAACTAGAACTCCACAGCAGTTCTTCAATAGTAGCTGCAGTATTATCTGCATAAGTACCTGAGAAAGACTCAAGATATGTCAAGGGCTTCCCAAGGCAGCAGAGTGCTATCTACCTGTATCTCCCAGTGGTTGGATGAGGAACACAGGGAAGGCACAGACGCTGAGAGTTTCTACCTGTACCTTACACAGGTCAGTCACCTCGGTAAAGAATTAGCACTAAAAATAAACACTGTATAATATTGGATGTCCTGAGACTAAAAGCATAGACATTACTGGAACTAAACTCTGTTATTGCCCTCAGTCTGCTGCCACTTGTAGGCACATCTAACTTCACTGACTATTGAGGGACCTTGGGGTAGCTATATCCCTTCCCACAGCTCCCAAGGAACCAGGAGCATGAGATGCTACAGGGAACAGAAGAAGAGATCATTGTTGAACACTTCCTTCTGTGTGTCTGGGATGCTTCATTTATTTGTCAGATTGTGTCTTCCTTCTTTTAGAATTTTTCCCTGGAAGCCTATGTCTGCTTATTTCACTTCAGGAGGTCAGAGAAGGCAGGAAAAAGACAAAAAATGATGCCTGTATTAGAGATGTCTTTCAATCTAAAATAGTTCTGTTGAAACCCTCTTCTGAAATATGAACATTCTTATACTTGGTCCAGTCCTTTCTCCTCCTAAAGGTAACAAATCCATTCTGTCACAGATGGTCAATGTATTTTTTTGTCATACTGTCTTTGATTAAACAGTCCTTGTTAAATAGAAAAACTTATATTTTCCATCACTCTTACCTCAGGTGAGTCTCTGCTACCAGCCAGCTTTCCCATTCTAAATCTGAGCCAGATAATCCTTTCCTCTCTTATCCAAAGTGCAGGCATTAAAAGCACCTAATTGCAGATAGCTTGTTGTTATTAACTGTATAGTAGAGCTGTGTATTAGAATTGAAAATTGGAAGTCCATTTTGTACAAGGCTACTCTGCCAGAATTCTAAGATAATGCTTCAAGACTGAAAATAAACCCTTCACTTTCCAAGAATCCCAGAACTGTAGCATGAAAAAGCAGCAAACTGTTCAGTCTCCTGAGGCCTGAGGCATTCTGTTACCACCAGACCCAGAATTGAAGATTTTTGATGAACTTTAAATGTAGATGTCTTTAACTTTAGGTACAAGCAACTCTTATATATGCATTTTTAGGCTCATTAATCATTAGCTCTTGCTTTTGTGTTATAAAGAAACTTCATTAAGAGAAAATAACATGCCAACAATCTACCTTCTTATACTGAGGGAGCAGTGAAAAATACACACTTGTGAAACAATTCTACGGGGTGGAAAAAAAAGAAACTGCTATGAAAAGAAAAATATTTGCCCATTTTTTATGTTTCCTTTGCTGTTTCATTTACCTGGATATGAATGGGCCTTATTGAAAAATTAATAACAAGAGCTTAGATGGGAAATATCCATAGGATTTTGTATATAAACCACTCTTGTCTAAACGTCCTGATAAAACAGCTGGTAGATATTAGGAACCAGCACGCCCCATACACAATAAATAAGTACTATGGTATCCTACACTGGTATCCCAGAATACTGTAGTAGTATTGTTTTGGGCTGCAGGAGGATAATCTCAGTTCTTATAAGACATCATAACTACATTGATCAATGCTGATTTAAACCACTTGTGGATCAGACATAGGGAGAGGTGGATTTACCTTAGTTAAACTATATGCCACAAAAATCACTAGGAACAAGATGCAATTTTCTCAACATCTTTTAGGTTGCAGATCTTTTACATACCTCCACAGGCTCAGACTCATTGCTTTCTCACACTGCCTGTTTCTCACCTTTGACCATCCCAGTGTGATCAGCTCAAATGAAGTGGGATGCTTCACTGTAAGTGGAAAAAAATGAAGTTGAGAATCACAGAGAGAATTGTATCAGACTCATCATTTCTGAGTAGAAGTCCAGCAAAGAGTGGGTAAGCATTATTCAAGTTCTACTTAAACCTCCAAGTAGACAGCCAATGCACACATGAGCTCACACATGGGAGCCCTGCACTGAGATCATTTCAGTGCTGTACAAGTAGCCCCTCTCTCCTGTCTGTGTAGGAGTGTAACGTGCACTATTACAGACCATTGTGTGATAACAGGGATTCTCCAACCATCTGCTGCAGCCAAGATTCAATAACCTGGGAGAAGCCACATGACAGAATCACCCCTGACATATACTGGTGTGGTTAGGCTGATTTTGGCCCTATGCATGTCAGACAGAAGTTTGTAATAAGGTTTCCTTGTTCACTTCTCTGACAATCTGCTTCAACCATTCTCAGAAATAACTGCTAACGGCAGATTCACTCCCACTGTTCAGCTTCTCTTTTTCTTTTAAACTGAACCAGACATGAGAGACAATGTAAAACCCTCAAAGTAACTCTAATCCATTTCCAAAAGATGCTTCAGATCGTACAGTAGCCCAGGATTCTGTTTTGAATAAATCCATGCTCATGCTCTTTGCAACTGAGTATTTCTAATGTAAGTGCCAGGGAGGAGGAGGGGAGAGAGGTTCATTAATAATCATTATGGTTTCAGTATTGTTGCATAACTCGATCAATTTGATCATCCACTGGGCTTTATCGGGTTTGTTTTATTGCTGTTAGCTTGTGCCTGTGCAGTTCCCATTTTGGGGAGCTGTAGTTCCTGGGAGCTTTCATGCTATCCCCACTTCCAAGCGCTGTAAAGCGGCGGCCTGCTGTTTTAATCACGCCTCTCTTTCTCCAATGTTGTTTGCGCCCTGGTACAACCCATCTGCCTCGAATCGAGTGCTCCACTGGGGCTGCACACATCTGCCAGCCAGATTACCTTCCTACACAATTACTCAATCCACCGTAAGGCTCTTTAATAGGAAACAAGTGTGACAACGGCAAGCCTTTTTTCTCTCTCTCTCTCTCTCCTTCCCTCTCTCCCCCTCTCTTTTTTTTTTTTTTTTTTCTTTCAACCACATAGTCAAACCGCCCTAATAGAGATGAAGCTTGATAGATCCACCCAGGTGTAGGTGAAATGGTAGAGCCTCAAGCGTAATAGATGCCGTGCTCTTGTGCTGAAGTTCAGCCCCGTGTCCTGAAGGGTTGTCTGGCAGCACAGAGATGGGTTGCTCTTTGCACAGTTAAAAAGTCAATGTGCTTCCTCCCGCTCACATGTATGACTAATTTAGAAAGCAACCTGGATCTAGGTGAGTGCTGCAGAACTGCCTCTTCTCCTCAGTGCACGGACAAAGCACAGCACACAGTAAGTGGAAAATTTGTGTTTACTTATTTTACTTGGGAATTAATTAACTGTGTTTACTTTTGAGGGAATCCTCCAAAGGTTGGTGCAGAAATGAAGCAGAATAATGTTTGCATGCAGATCCCTTGTGTATATCTTCTTGTTTCATTTTGCTCTGTGCCCTTGTCCTGCCACTTCAGCCTGATTACTCAGACCATACAGCTGATCTGAAGCAACTTTCTTATCTAAAACTGAGCTATATACTGGTATCCATAACACTGGGTCTATTTCTCTATTAAGGTATGAATCTGTACAGTACCTGATTTCTGAGCACAATTAGGATTTAATCACTTTTATTAAAAAATGTATAAAAGAAAATGTTTAAATTTAGAAAGTGAAATAATTCAAACCTCCTATTTTTAATTTTTTTCTTTTTTTTTTTTTTTTTTTTTCCTTGTGGGGTTGGGTTGGGGGTGAGAAGGTAAAGGAGGAAACAAGAATTAAAAATGTTAATTATTAGAAAGGGAAGTCATTTAATGTAAAAAAGAAAGCTGCATTATTTTGTTTGCCAAACCATTAATTTGAGAATGTTGCCAAGCTCACAAACTGTACCAACTACAGTGATAGTAAAGCTCGAAACAAGAAAAGAAGGTTGCTTGTCTAAAATGCAAGAGGCATATTAGAACCAGATGTACAGAATCTCAACTTTGAATACTCAGTCTTTCATGCTTGGTTTAAAGCAGCCTTAAAATTGCCTTTACTTTGCATTTACAACTTTGGATTCGCTGTTAAACTGCACTTGAACTTGAAGTCAAGATTTGATCTTAGCAAACACATATTATTCGAGCCTCCTACCAGAGATTTACTTTGCTATTGGGAGTCTGTTTACTACTGTACTGTATATCCTGAAGGACATTAACAAGCTTTCTGTGATGGACTTTCAGGTGGAATGTAAAATGTAAAAGAATGTGTCTGTTGCATATACAGAATGTTCTCTCTGAGAAATAAACACATGCATTATAAAAGGGATTTGCCAGCACCTCAAGCAGATGATGATACACTCTAAGAATGCATACAAGTATGTCTGAATTTATTTTCTGGGGGATCTGATGAGATGACACTTCTCACTTTAGACTTAATTTATTCTGAAATATTACTCAGGTTGGAAGCTGTTGTCAACACTGGAAGTGGAAGAAATGAATCTGCATAGTTATGCCTGTAAAATGTTTTCAGTAGTCTTCCTTTCTGCAGAAGAGTAATTTTCTTTGCTCTTGGACAGACAATTATATATGGTTCTTTTAATTAGCCATGGCTTGGGGCTTCTACAGTTATCCTTTGTGCATGATAGCCATTAGCTTGATCTGCTGCTGAAAACATCCAGTCTGTTAACACCAAGATTCTAAATTTGGCAATTCAAAAGCTGAGAGTTTGGGAAGCTAAAAGAACCATTCCAGATGAAATATTTTGATCTGTAGTTGCTGGCATCAGGCAGTGGTCAACGTCTACCCCCTACAGGGAGAGAATCTAATTTCATTGTCTCCCTCATTCATGAGCATTGTAAGAGTTCCAACTCTACTCTCGAGTACTGAAGTCATTGTCTGGCTCCAACAACTGCCTCGTAATGGCTGGGACAGACTGTGATTAGTAGAAAGTCATTTACAAAGAACTAATAAATAGTATAACTAATAAATAGCTATAGGCATTTTTTCTCTCTTAAATTGAACCCAGTGGAAAATGGCTTTTAGACTTTAAAAGTCATAGTCAGCAGTGCCTTCTTTCATAGCTACAAAGTGCAAAAATGAGTTCACAAAACATTTCTGCTTACCTTAAGTCAGCTCCATAATGTATGGATCTTGAATAGAGCTTTACAACAAGGCACAGATAATACTACTATGTAAAACATGGCCCTAGATGTGGCAGTATAGACATGAGGTTAAGGTACAACCAAGTACTGTTTTATTTCATTCAAAAAAACTAAAAGAGCATCATGGGTTTTGGTTGTATGTGCTGTGTAAGCTACTATGCTTTAAGTTTTTAACTCAGACATTACACTTTGCAATTAAGTTACAGTACCATTTACTACTTCTTAGTGCATTTTTGCAACAGAATGACTTTTAAATATTTTAAATAAGCATTATGAAATTCCTCCTCTTCCTGTTTATCATGATTATGAGTTTTGAGTGTGTACAGAGTAACAACCCAACCTACTTTTCTTTCATCATCCTTCTGATATATGCATGAACATATATAATTGCAAGAAATGTTATGTCCTATGCTTCTCCACACTTTGAAATAGAATTTTGGATCTTTCAAGACTTCTTCTGTTGGCTTCATTGCCCAAAATAATTTCAACAAGGAAAAAATATGGCACTTCTCTATTATAAAGCTGAATCCTGGCCTTAGCTACAACTCATGATTAACAGAGTTTTGAGTTCATGCTCTTACTACCCTTGCCTAAAAAAGAGCAAGGATCTGAAAAAAATATCTGGATCATAAAACACATTATTTGCCTAATTGTTCAGATTTTTTCTTTATTAGGCCCTTCGTTTAAATAGATATACAAACCTTTGTGGCTTAGTTTAGGCAAAGACATTTGAGATTTTTTTGCTATATAAGTTTCATGTTCAAAAAGGAGCTCAATGGCAAATTGTCAGTTATACTTCAGATTTATAATGGAAGCGTAGTGTCTAACACATCAGTTAACTATAGTAATAAAGAATTTGTTAATTACTCAGTAGTCATTTTGAAAATTTTGTTAATAAACATAATCTTACCATACTGTTTACTAACAAAACCACTACAGACAGAAATGCTAACCACATCTTTCTTCTTTCTATAACCAACATTTCAGCAGAAGGCTTTAATTTCACTCCCACTTGCTAGTGTAGTGGAAGCTATAGGTATTGTATGACAAAATGAATCCTGTTTTATCTTCTTTGATACTATTACTCATGGCTGCTAAAGATTTAATGAGTCTTAAACTGAAAAAGATGTAGAAAAAGTGCTTATAGGCATAACAATGTGTTACTGATGAGCATCAAAAGATTACCAGTACATTAAGCTAGGGTTACAGGAAAACCTCAAATAATGTATGTTCCACAAATCTAAAATATTTTCCATAAGCAATCACTGATGAAAGTTTCTCTTCATCTGTACTATTAGTCTTCATATAAAGCATCAATTCTAAGCTACTTCAGATCTTTTTTCTGCTAAGTCCAATGTGCTGCAGGTACAGTCAGCAAGCACTGCTAGTGCTATTAACACTAAAATCACATCAATCATTTGCACCAATGCATTGCAAACTTGCAAATTTTACTTTCCAAAGTCTTGGGTGCTTCTGTGAATCTATGTAGAAGTGAACACAGTTTGATTTTCTTTCTTCTAACATTAAGTAAATATCAACGCTGATTTGATGCATGAACTGCAGCTTAGGAGGGCATTTTGGGTACTGCCATGGAAACTAAGCCTTTGATCTAGAAAGCTTAAGCCCAGTGGTAATTAGGTTTTTGGTAGTAACTGTCCAACACATACCTTTTAAATAAGGTTTAATACCAAGTAGGTCTGATTTAAAGATAAGCAAATATTTTAGGAATCTGGATACAATACAGTTTCTTGCTGATGTCTATATGAAAACTAAATTACTTCAACTATAAAAAAATTATTTTCAAAATTTCTAGTGGATTCAGACAATGTAATATTTTGTGTCTTGCTGCTCTATATCAACATGAAAACCTCAAAATACCCATTGGTATCACAGAAAAGAGGTGTTGATTTGTTGACTGCTGATAATTTTGCTCCTAATATATAGACTTGCAGATGTTCACATAAAGTGCTATATGAAATAATGCTGTCATTCTGATTTATCTCTCTGATACTTTAGTACCAGTCCGTGAAGTGGTTTTTCTCATAATTAATGGTAGGTTGATCTTCAAAGGAGCTCAGATGCTGATGGCAGCAGGTACAAATATTCAGGAATAATGGAAGTTAAACTTCAGGAAGAAGTAGAAAATCATACCTTTCTAGAGACAAGCTGCATACTACCCTTTTTCTCCTATGAGGCATTGGAGTGCAAATGTTATTAAAACAAATAGCAAAGGAGTGCATTTTAAGAGCAACATGCCTTTCTCCTTCTTCTAAAAATGTGAGTTCACTTGAAATGATTAATGGGAAAGGCTTTCTTGGGTTTTTTACTGCTGTTCTTTAAAGGGTGATAAAGATATATGAACCCCATGATATGCACAAATCCCATGCACAATGACTACGAGTTTGATTCAGTAGCTTACACTCTGGTGTAAAACCTCAGAAAACAGTGGTAAGGAAATCATGAATCAGAATAATTTATTTTTCATTATTTTTTTCATTTAAATTTATGAGTGAAAATAATATTCAACTAGACTAGGTTATTTTGTGGGTTTTTTTTTTTCCCAAATCTTATTTTGGATTTGCTATTTTAAATTCAATTTAGGTGTTATCTCAGTTTCTCCCTTGGAGTTAACAGCAGGGCACAATTTTTATTTTGATTGGTTTTAAAGTAATACCAACTACAAGTTTTGTTACTCTGACAACTTTGAAATTCAAAAACCTGTAAAATTGGGACAAATTGGCCAACAGCACTGCACAAAGGAAGGACTGAGGTAAAAATTAGTTTGTTACATTTCCAGAATATTGTACTGGACTTTAAAAGCTCCATGAATGTAAACCAGTCTTTGAAATTTCCACACAGCAAATTCACATGGTACATGTCACAGATGTGGGTCATACCTGCATAACAATGTTAGTGTTACCCTCAAAATTTACATTGAATAAAATGAAAGGCATTGTACAAGGTAATGTGATTTCCACTGGAAATTTTTTTACCACAGTAGGTTTTTTACAGTGCAAATACACTCTTACCTCTGGGGAATGGATACATGGCACAGTTTTAGTCATGTGGTTTTTAAATCATAGGCCCTATGCATCCACACAAACACAGATTTTACTTTTAATTCTGTGACAATGAGAGGGGAAATTCCCCTTCTGCTTATCTAAATCTTATTTTATAAAATTCCTAAAGAACTAATTTAGTATTTAAGTCTGAGTATATTCCTGTTCCATAGGAAGTCTTGTGTTTGGCTGAGGGAGGGCAGTGCCCGGCAGACTTATTCTCCTAGAAACTATTCTGAAGACAAAGGCTCTCTATAAGGACACAAAAGTTACAGAAGGGTACATCACCAGCAATACCATCTCTGTCCCATATGAGTCTTTCAGCATCATTCCAAAAATGTTTCCTGGTCCAACCTGCCCTAACACGAAGCGGGACATTCACCTCATCATCCCAGACACCATGTGTTAAAAATGCCATTTAAGCAGCTGAAACACAGCCTTTGCAATATTTCACGTGAATCAAAATGAAAACAAAACAAAATAATAGTTATATTTTAGGGTTGTAGTGTTGCCATGCTAAGGCTTCTGCCTCTCCAAGCAAAATAACAAGCAGAGGGAATATGAACAAGGCCTGAAGGTAATGGTTTTGCAGAGCTTTTTGCTCTGTAGGGAAAAGCATGTTTTGGCTTATTTTAATCACCAAGATGAAGATTCATCCCTAACAAATCTTCCATTGGCTAATGCACAGCTGAAAAGTGATATAGCACTGTGGTGTGGAATGGAGAAGGATAAGATAGAACAGAAGTAACAGATAATCACAATTCCAACTCTATTAGTGGGGAAAAAAACTCCTCCCTTAATTTAATGGAGATGATGTTAATTTCCCTTTGATGAAATAGATTTGAGGAGGCTGTGCAGATGGCCAGCACTGTAGAGAACAGCTCTGTCAGGGCTCCTTATGCAGCCACAAGAACACAGCATGCCAACAAAGCTTGATGGTCCATGGATCAGTGCTTCCACCTCCTCACAGGCCAAATTTCCACAAGCTGATGAGTGCCTGTATGAGGTGGCAGGGATATACCAAGCTAAATAAACCCTGCATGTTATTCCATGGAACTTCTTGTGGTTCATCATTTCTCCAGGTGACCTCACTCGGCAGCCCTTTTAAGCAGGAGAAAGATTTAATGGCATGTCAAGTGAGCTACTCTGTTATCACTGCCATGGCTCCTCTCTCACAGAGTTTGGGCACATTAACAGGGAGAGCAGACACAGCTGATGTCCATACAGGGTTGGATCTGTGAAAAAAACAGATAACTGCTGTCTCCAGAGGGAAATTTCTGCCAAAATACACACTGGCTTCCATAGTGCACGGATTTAGCATACGGTTTTCATCTAGCACCTTTATAAACATTTAAATGTATATATACTTGCATTCATAAAAGAGTTTATCAATCACACTTCCCATTACTAGATTTAAGGTCTTGTAGGCTACAAATTTACTTATTGCTAGGATTTATCAGCATTTTCATGATCAATCACAAATTTGATGAGGGTTGACAACACTCATTTGCAGCAATTAATATAATCTCACAGAAAACACAGGTTTATGAACCTGACAATCTCAAGTGGATTTGTTTGGGTTTAAAAATGCCAGTGGCTACTTGTCAAACTTCATTTGTAAGTCAAAACTGTTTTTCAGTTCTACACCTGCAAAACAAGTGTTCAAAACTTGTAAACTTCTTTATGGATATATATTCTTGGCTTCAGATACAGTGGAAAGAGTCCAAGACAATTTTTTATGGCTGAATTATAAACACCTGAAAAATTGAGTTTGAAATGAAAATGCTGACACAGCTTTAATTACTGCAGCATGAATGATTTTATTATACACTATCCACAGTGTCTATACATACAAAGTACATGCTCTAGTGTTCTAATATTTCATTTAAGAAAAAAGCAATTACTTAGCTGATGTAGAGACCTACGCATAAATGGGCTAAAGCAATACCTTTATGCTGTTTGAAAACCTATATGGAATGTTATTACCACATAAAAGGGTTTATACTTTAGAAGACTCAAAGGTACAGAGAACCAGCTAAAGCAATAAACTGCTCTGGTGTGCTTAATTAAAAAGCCTCATGTTACTGAAGTTCATTGAAAAACAGAAGGTTTGATTCTTTAAGGTAATTTTGTCCTTTTCTGTGAAGTGCTTATCAAGTGTTAAAGAATTAAAATGCCGTCCCAGCAGTTTAAATTGAGAATAATTTGCTTTTCTTCTATTGAAGGCAATTCTTTATGCTGTCAACCTAGACACATGTAATAAAACGGGCAATGTGGATGTAATTGGGTGACATGGTTGGATTTAATTTACCTTTAATTAATCAGAATTGTAGAAGAAGCAGGGAAATCAGTATTGAGACATTTCTGAAAATAATTTTTTTTAATGTCAATCTCTTTGCGTAAAGCTGGAAAACTTTACAAAAAAGAAAAAGACAAAACAAAAAGGAGGGACGATTGCTAAAATATATTCCAAGTTTATAAGCGCAGAATGTTAGAGTGGATTTTGACTCAGTCACATAAAAGACCAGCCTCCAAGCTGGATTTGTTAGTGAAACTGGAAGGCCTGCGAGAAATAATACATTTCTGTGAACTCTACACTCTTTTAGTGATGTCCTACATGATCCATTTTAAAGAGGTCAGTGCTTTTTCATCTGGCTTTTTTTTTTTTTTTTTTTTTTCTGGTTTTTTGTTTTGGTTTTTTCTTTTCTTTCTAAAATGGTGGTGCAACTTGGTGAAAATGCCTCTTTTTGGGAAGTCTATGGCTTACATGCACTTTCTCAGCAGATGAGGGTGGAATGTATATGGCTGAATGGAGGCTCTTGTGGTTCCCTCTTCCTTAAGCGAGGTCTACATTGTCCTTGGCATGGTTTGTGCTGTGAGGTGATTCCAGGTGATTCCAAGAGCAGGCAGAGAACAGCAGTGCCCTGGGCCCATTCCTAGGACACATTCTGGAGCCAACAGCCCTGAGGTGGGTGGTTTGGGCTCACCAAACCAGCTCTGTGCCATGCCCTGGGAACTTCCACTGGGAGAGCTCACAGCTCCCAAGGCTTTATGTGAAGTGTTCAGCACAGCACAAAGAGAGCAGAAATCTGCTTCACCTGTAAATTTAGGAATTAACACAGGAGTTGTTCCTGTTTCTGTGTCTTCTGTTAGTGTTCAGATTCAATTCTGTGTGTTCAGTGTTCAATTCTGCACTGTTTTATCCTCTATTACATGTAAAGGGGATCCAGTACTCAGATTACGCAGACAATGAAAGCTTTAAGGACTCATAAGAACAGAGTTTGTTGCTGGCTCAAAAGTTTAAGTCCCATCTGGTTCCAGCATGGTTTTATGTCAGGAAAGAAGTACAGAACAGGTATATTTTTAATCACTTGGAAAGAAGGGAAGAACTTGGTGGCAGTCAATTATAAAGCTGTTTAACTGAACTTATGGGATATAGGATTACATTCATTCTGAGTTCATTCTTATTTCAGATCTAATAGTCACAGTAGAAATAAAACACTTGATAAAACGTTCCAGATTATTACAAGTTAATGACCAATGTTGAATTTTTGATTTTAATTTTTCTAACTTCAGTTACAACTATTCATTTTTGTAACATTAGTGTCTCGGCAACTTAAAATAATTTTTTTTTTCTTCCTAAAATATTGTGGTATTTTTTACAGATACTGGTCTCAGATTAATTCCTAGCTATATAGCCTCCTCTATATACTCACCAAAGGCAGATAATCCTCTGAATGATTAATCTCTGAAGGTTGATACTGTAGCCCTCTGGACATAACTCCTTCCTCTGAAAGACCAGTAATGACTATAGAAGGACTCTGAAATACTCACTTCCAACCTGGAGATGCCTGTATTAGGTGTTTTATGATAAATCTGGAGATGGATTCAATATAATGTTATACATTATATTCTCCATCTCTTGGCTCATTCATGGAAATCTTCAAGCATGGGCACCAGAACTGGAAACAACATCCAATGGCAGTTACACAAAGGGAAAAAAAAAGTACAAAAGTAATTTAATTTCAGCAACCCGTATTTCTTTCTTTGGTTTTGATTACAGCCCTTCCTTTCATTTCAAGACAATGAAAATAGTAATCCTATCAGTTCTGCTTGTTGTAGAGGTGTGGCTTGATTGGTTTTTGTGTGACTCACATTTTACATCAGATCACGTAAATTAGAATCAGGCTCTGTATATATAAAATTTTAGGTCTCAATGAGTTCATATTTCACTTAGTCCTAACCTTTTCCTTTAATTAACTGTATTATGCCCTTACTACATAATGCAGCATAATACTTCAATCTTTAAGTTAGTTTCATGAGAGGATATTATGTTTCTTCTGCATGATATATATTAGGTGAAATCAAATATAGTAAAACACTATATAGTTCACATTCAAAATGAATGTCTACCATACAATCTAGCAATCTAACTTGTAGCAAGGATGCTGACTAAATTTGTAAATAATTTCTTCATTATTGTCAGAATGCTGGAATGCAAACCAGCAGTGGGGCACATTTTCAAATACAGTATGGATTTTACACACATTATAAAGTAGGAGAGGGGGAAAGAGTATGGTGAATTCAAGACAGCAATATGATCTTTACATAGAAAAGAAATTTCCTGTTTTTCAGACAGGTACATTTAACAGTTGTTACTATTTCATTGTAGTCATGTACTGAAAAAATTATGGGTACAGAAAAATAAGTAAAGCTTACTTCAGAATATTTAAAAACAAGCAAAAATTTAAATAGTGTGGTAGCCTAATATTTCATTTTCCAATGGCTGCAGTGAGTGTAGAAGCAGGTCAGCAAGGAACAATGACTATACCCTTGTGTTCTCAGTTTCCCTGGTGTAAATGTAGAAGTGTTTCTTTCCTTCAGAGGTTAATGCCAAAGAACAGCAGTGCCATCAAACCCCTGGCACGTGTACAAGCAAGAAGTGAGTCAAGCCTGAAAACAATGAAAACAGATAGAAAAGGGGCCAATTAGTCATATCATTGATAAATTAAATATGACACAAATATAGCTAATTATGTCCTTGCTCTCAATTCAGATTTTATTAGTTTGGGAACCCTTGGAGGTAGCCTAAATTACATGTATTATGTTTAGTTTGATGGGATTTTTTACCCTGTTTGCTTTATGTCCTCATGGGCTGGATCCCCAGCTGGCACAGAAGAGTTGCTATTACCTTCAGTCGGACTGGAAGCATTTACACAGAGGAGGAGCCCCAGCTGGATTTGTTGGCTGACTAACTGGACCATTGGATAATTTTTTTTCTTCTTCTTCTTTTTCTCCTTTTTTTTTTTTTTTTACATGTGAAAGCATTTAGGTTTTAATGTTACAATGTTTCTGTGCAAGCTTGAGAAAAATGAACATTTGCGTACAACTGCTTTGATGGAAAAAGGAAAACTAACATCTTAGTCTCTGTAAAAGATGAAAAAAGGAGCTGGGAAAAACCCAAAACTCTTTTATTCTGCAGTAGTGCAAATGTGCTCTGTAGCACAATCTTGATCTCTTAGTTTCCAAATTCTGGAACTAGTTAAAGTTCATGACAGTCCTTATTTAGCGTGTGCCTTTCCCACACAAACAGAAACACAGACAGGCAGGGGATGACTTGTATCCAGATCTTGTATGAAGTAGCTCTCTTTTATTGTGTCTATAGCACATAGCACATGGAACCAGGAATAATAGGTCTCAGCTGGCGCTTTAGTAATGCTAGTTATAATTACACCCCCGAAAGATGCATTAAAAGAACATTATTATTATTGTTATTATGGTGGAGTTAATCACTTCTCTGTTGCAATATCTGGAATCAATGTCACTTGCTCACACCCCCCTCATGGTTTGCATTGCACGTGTAGTGCCAACTTTGGGACAACAATTTTCAGTGTTTATTTTCCTCATCATCGTTTCTATAGGTGGCTGCACATCACTGTATAAATACAATGTCAAATATACCTGCTTTGATGACAAAACTGTGAATATCTCTCTGGGTCCTGCTTCTCTATTATGCCAATTTTTCACAAATATGTATTTATACTTATATTTATATTTATACGTCACTGTTGAAATAGAAAAGTGCTATTAATCCAATATAGAAAAGATCCTCCGTCAGTAACATGCTCCTCCAGTTGATTTACACAGTAAAAAATGTACATTACATGATATTCATAAAAGGCAATTCCTCTTACAAATTTGTTGTGTCATCAAATGATGTATATAACTTTAGTAAGGCATTTACTAAGATTATAAATTTTAATTTTTGAGAGAATCTGGAGAAATCTGAAGTGGTGTAATTGTCAAGAATAACCGTAATCCATTAATACTAAATTGTTAAATAGAGGCCAGTGTGAAAAGTGAGGATCATGCAATATCACTCCATTCCCAAATCCATGCATGTGACAAAGGGTGTAGTGGTCAGCCTTGTAAGAGACCAGTTGAGAAGCAATGACACATTAGAGAAATTTTAAATCAGTTAAGGTCCAGTACTCTCCACCAATTCACAGTCACGGAATAACTGTGGCTGCTGAAAGCATATCTTAAAATAAGAGGATAAAGTGAAGAAGTGCAAGGATAAAGTATAAAATCAGATAAGTTAGAAGAAATACAAGGTTGTGTTAAGAGAAAGAAATAAAAACAGCACGGACACTCAGTCAGATTCCTTTATGCAGGAACTCAGAAAGAAAAGAATGTTCACAGGAAACTTCCTTGCACTTTCTGCAAGTTGGAAATTAAACTTTCAGTTTTTCAGTTCTAGGCTTGGTCAAAAGCTCCCTGAAATTCCAGAAAATTATTTTTCCAGGGGCTTCAGCAAGTTTTTGATCAGAATCTTTGAAAGTAATCTCTGGATCAGGTAGACTGACAGCAGACAACTTCCAGTATGATGGGTGAATAGAGGAGAGATATTCTAAATTTGAGTGGCATATACAGAGAGAGAAGTTTTGAGCATCCACCACCAATCCTTTCCCTTCTTTGAACTACTTTATTCCTGATTCATTACAGAACTTTGCAATGAGGCAATTACATTACATTGGCTTTAAAGAGATGAGGTTAGGTGCTGCAAGTGGTGGTATGCCATTTGTAACACCTGTGAAAGTTTTTCCTAGCTGATCACAAAGGAGGCATTTTCTGCAGATGTTGTTTTCCTGAAAAATTAATAACATAATCTTTCCATAATACCAGCAGCTGTAATAATACCATTAATAACTACTTGACTGCTTAATACACATTCATGGGTTAGCAGCAGCTTTCCACAACGTTTTTAAGATGATTTAGCACAAAGGTGGGTAGGAACTTTTTGACAGAGTACTTTTTGTGTGAAGAAAATGTCAATTTCTCACAGGTACTTTTGAGAGGAGCATGTCACTGCTGGTGATAGTCCAACCAGAACCCATCCCTCAAAGTAAGGGATAGGATGGCTGGTTGTGTAGAGCACAAATGTAGAGAGAGAGAAACTCACACAAGATTTTTGAGTACTTAGTTCTTCTCTTTAAGAACTGAGTTCATCCTTCTGAAATTTCTGCTCTTCAGGTGAGAGGATCAGAGATAATTTTCTTTCCACCAAAAGTCTTCTGCAACACAGTCTTGTTTGTTGAGGGTGTCCATCCTGACATCCCTCAGATCAGTCTGGGTATGGGACAAAGCAACTCATAGCTTTATCTGTGTTTCTCATGGACTTCACACGTGGGTTGATTGGTTCTGGAGTTGGTTTTGGATGTTTTGGTTTGAGACTTTAATCCTTTTAGCCTGAAACACTGTGAAATGAAATCACTGAAAAAAAAAAAAAAATGTAGGACTTTTTTTTCCAGGTGCTAAAGCTAAATTTTGGATCTTCCAGTCTTTGTCTCTCTCTGCTGAGGCTTTCTTTCAACCAATACCATTCCTAGATTGCCCCTTTCCAAATACAGTGCCAACCTGATGAGCAGATATGCTAATTTCCAAAACTTACATCTTGATCTCTTACAGAAAAAAAGAGACAATTTGTTTAGGCTGAATGTCTTTTAGTGAAAAAGTAGAAAACCTTTGAAGAGATAAATAAATATGATACGATTTACCCTCTTTTGTGACAGCAGAACATCACAGCAGGACCTGGATGTATTGCAAATGTTTAACAGGAAACAATCAGCTAAAAGTAGAATTAGATCTTTTGGTAATTAATATGATAAACATTTGTACTAATATGAAGACTATGAAAAACTCCAATCATTAAAAGGAAGGTGATTTTATTTTTTGCTGTGCATGATGAGCATAATCAACATCAGTAATTCTTAAATACCAGAATACTCCTATTGACCAATGGAAATATTTCTATGCCTGGTGTGGCCAAGCCTCAGTGAGCTGCTAATCTCCAAGCAGCTCCTCACTCAGAAGGCAGAAGTGTAAAAGGGAGAAACTCATTGGCTGAGATAAAGACAGTTTAATGAGTAAAGGAGAAATAGGAAGAAGCAGAAGAAAAATAAGCAGATTGATCTTTAAGCACATGTATGTGACCTCATGTGTTCTGAAAATTCAGTCAAAATGGCTGTAGAAAATTCTTATGCTAATTCTTCATTTTAGATATTTTAAACTTATGTAGGGATTAGTTTGGTAAGACAAATTGCTTTAATTCCTAAAATTTTATGACAAAATCAAAATTAACATTTTAAAAGTCATATTTCATTAAATCTGAATGAATATTAAACTACATTCATGGACTTGTTAACATATTTAGCTTGGAACAATACAGGATTTTTTTTTTTTTTTTTTTTTTTTTTTTTTTTTTTGTGAAAGTCTTATAAATCTTCCAAGATTCTAAGGGATTTTTAATTTTTATTGTCCTTGAGACAATTTTTTTAAAAAATTATTGCAGAGTAAAAAAGGCATGACTTGGTTTCACTTTCTGGCATCAGATACAAAACAATCTAAAACATCCATGGGGACAAAAGATTATGAGCAAATGTAAAGCAAAGATAGGATGAGATGAGGGACAGGAATTCTTGTATAAATTTTTTGAAATCTAAGCCTGAAGATTGTGAAAAGCATTGATATGTCTTTGACTTTCATAATTCTTGATTCCCTTGATCTTGCATTTCTGTAGCATAAGCATCATTCAGCAGTTATTAATGCCTAATTAAAACCACAGTCATGAAGAAGTTCCCTGAAGAGCTCCTTTAGGGATACCAGTGTATCTGTTCCATACTTGGGTCTCTTTCTGCTATTTCTGAGATGAAGATAGCTGAGTCACAGTGAATGTTAATTTCTGTAACGACACTGCCTCATGCAGAGCATTCCCTCTGGAGTGAAGAGCTGACTGCTGCAAATGCATCAGCTCATTTAGAAGGACCTGAAGCAGCATTAACCTGTCATGTCCTCCAGGAAACAGCAGGTAAGAGCAAAAGAAACAGAAAAGTCACCTCAATAGACAAGTTGTTCTCTATGAAAACAAACCTACTTTTTACTTTTCATTTCAACAGTTTGGGTCAAAAGAGACCCAGGAAAATATTATCAAAAATTTTTTTTAATATTTTTTTTTGTTGTTCATTTCACACTTCACAGTCTTCTTCCATTCTTTCTCATGCACCTTCTTAATTTCTTTCTCTCCCACTTTTCTGGACTCTACATTTATACTTTACTGCTGTTTTGACATATTTTGCATCTTTTCCCATCCTTTTTTTTTTTTTTTTTTTTTTTTTTTTTTTTTTTAACTCCTCTTCATGCTCCTTCTTTGTGTCCTTCTGTCTCTCTTTACTTTGACTTTAGCTTCCTGGTTTTTTTCATTTTCCCCATAGTTTGTATGAGATCCTGCTGCCAGGGTTTTTGCTTTCTTATGTTATTCCTTGGGGGAACATCTTTATTTTCCAAACTCTACTATTCTAAACCTTCATTTTAGTATCTTTTCCACTACTATTATGCCATGAAATGTCTTGTGGTGAAGAATTTGCCGCAGATGCTGAATAAGTAAAATAGTTAGTCTTTAAAATCAAAGGTGTTGGTAGGGGGAAGGTGCAGATAAGACAGGTGTAAGGACTGAATTCATGTCTCTGGACTAGTTTCTTCTTTAAACTCTTTGTCTTCCTTGTTTAGAAAATGCTCAATATTTGCACAATATTGGCTATGGTAACAGTAATAGTAAGGAACATATGATGAAAGACAAAGAAACTCAGATGCACTAAGAATTGAGCTTCAAAAAAGATTGTCACACAGAACTGTGCCATATTACTTCATCCTCAGGTGTTGATTTTGCCTCACTAAATTCCTGAGAATATGCTTATTCTTCCTTCCTTGTCTTAATTTCTTGTGTCTTGGTGTATATGCTGACAGGCAGTTGCTACATTTCACCTCAGGGATTTCTGTACTTCAGTGCTTGATGAAGTAATCCCTTTGTCTAGTTTCTATTTAAAATCTCTTGGGATAAAAGGTAACACATGAAGATGTGTAGAATTGCACTCATTCCAATCTAGCTGTAAAAAATTGAAAGATATTATAATACAAAAAAAAAAAAAAGGTGCAGATAATAAAATTCTGTGAGCAAGACGTATTAGGAAAAATTACTGGATCATTTAATTCCAAAATAACATCCATCCACACTTGATTTTTAAACAAACTTTCCTTTGGGTGACTCATCTGTAAAATGTTGAGGTCAGCAAATAACATTAATGTACAGTAAAAATTACTAATGATCGCCCATTCCATGTAAAGTATCAACGTTTTGCTTATTGTATATGACACAGAAGGAGGAAGTAACACAACCTGCATTTTATTACTTGAATCAGATGCAAAAGGTTTTCAAAACTTCAAATTCAACTGAAAGCAGCTGTTGGGAAAATATCATTACATTATACCTTAAGCTACAAAAGCCAATTTAATGGTGACATTTTATTTTATTCAGATGGTCCTTTCTTTTATTCTGTCTAACCCAGTAAAGCCTGTGGAAATTGTATCTGGATGAAATCACCAGAAGGTGAAGGGCCCATGACTAAAAACATTCTTTAAAGATTATTCAAGGTTACAGTCAAATGGAATAGCAGCACTAACGAGAGCAAAGGTCTCCATAGCTACAGGAAGTAATATTACATCGTTTAGTAGGCCCTTTAAAAAAACACAGTCTTGTTACTAGATTTGGTTAAATGTCAATTAAAGTGCTGAAAAAAACCATTAGATACTATAGAAAACACAGGTATTTTGAAATATGGGGATGTAATTTCTCCAAACCAGTGTAAAATGGAGCCTGCAGGTGGAACCTGATTCACTTCCACTTAAAGCCATTGCATCAGTTTAACTAAATCTTCCCCTGATTTGAGTAAGTTATTTATCTGTCTCTCATCTTGGGTATTAATACATTCATCCTACATGGGGACAGAGCAAGCCATTGTAATTTTACCTTTAACTTCAATAGATGTGGTAAAACTTGAGGGCAGTTGTTGAACTCAGCAGAGAATTGAGCCTGTGCTAGTGCTCAGCCCATGGCTACACCCAGCTGAGGACACTTGCAGCAGTGTGAGCAGGAAGTGCCCTTTGGCACCTGCCCTGGCTTCTGCACTGCAGATGCCTCTGGCAGACCTCAAAAAATTTTGCTGCCATGGGACAGTGGTTATTACCTTCTGTAAATAGTTTACAATTATCATTATGAGAAGACTGTGACAGTCTTGATAATTCAAGTTTTCATTTTATGAAAAGAAATTCTACTCGCTTTTGTTTTCAACCTGTTGTCAGATACCTTCATTTGGTGCCCTGCTGAACTTGTTATGAGAAATGCTGAATGCTGTGTAATCAGCTATTGGGATCAGAAGAGATTAAAATATAAAACCAAATTAGTCTCTCTTTTATGCTAAGGAGGCAAATCCTGATTAATTTCAAGAAGTGAGCCCAAAGGAATAGAAATGTACATAGAAACTAGCTATACAGTTCCTTTAGGAAAGAAAAAAATTAAAAACTGAAAAGTAGCAAAGCCCAGGGCACTGCTGGATAGAAAATTTGTATATCTGCATCTTCATATACCAGATTCAGTAATGCCACAGTCTGAAGAGTTACCTTAATAATGACATGATTCTCTTATATGTACATTCTAATTTTTTGGGGCATTTATCAAAACTCTTCAGAATAAAATAGTTGACATCCTTATTTAATAGAAAACTGAAGATGCGGGACTCTGAAGCTCATCAGAAAATCATCATAGTTGCATCGAGGCATGTTCATAACAAAATGTGCAAGAGCATATGTATACATACATCTACCCTTCTGCATATATATTTTAATCAAAATCTAACCTATGTTTCAATATATCAGTTTCACTTTACTAATATTCTATAAACAAAATATAGCAATGAAACCATGCTAATTCACAAAGCAAACAAAATTTTTTGATTTTCCTACAAATTCAATCCCCTGAAAGCTATTTAATCTTGGGATACCTGTTACTTGCCATTTCTTTCAAATTCCCCCAAAACAACAAAGAAAATCTCATTAAACTATCTGTTATTCTCTGTAATGTTCATGAAGTTTCCACATACCTTGAAGTTCCTAATTCATGGTGAGTAGCCCCAAATATATCCAAGTAATATTTTCTGGAAGACGTTAGGTAAACAGCTACTACAGATCATTGCAAAAGTAACTCTGTATTTTCAGATGTATCCTCACAAATAGTTGCCCAGTCAGTAGTCACTTTCATAAGTATTTTATTATAAACTTAATACAACTGTTCTGTTGTGTGTCTGCACAATCAAGACTTAAAAGAGATTTTTTTTTTCTGCCCATGAATGAATCAGAAAAAAGATATTTTTATCCATCATCACAAAAGCCTTTCCAAACATAAGCATACCAGAAGCTTAAATATACAGACACAAAGAATTCTGAGAAATTCAGGAGAGTCAGTGCTGTCAAAGAGGAAAACCTTCATTCTGCTGAGTAAAAGTAGTGCTGAGGTGGGAGAATTCTTAAAAAATCCCCTTTGATCCAACTTCTCTCTTTGCAGTTAAAAGTTCATTGGAGTGGGGTTTGAACTGATGGACAGATTTGAAAGAAAGATTGCAACTGTTATGAAGCATAAACATTAGGAAATTAATTGATTTGTCCCAACTGAATTGCATATGTTCTGCAGTGTTTGGGTTGGCAAGGTATAAATAGGTTGGCCACTTTTAATTAGATCATAAAATTTCTTCAAATTATAGATCATAAAATTTCTTCAATTTTTTTTTTTTTTTTTATTTCCCTTATGGTATTCCCATTATTTACAAAGCCAACATGGTTTTCCCTGTGGTTTTGGAAGTCTTTATTTGATCAAAAAATACAAAATCATACTTCGTAATGCGTGACTTACACATCTGTTGACTTATACATCTGTTCTAATGACTTTTTTGATCCAAAAAAGATGAAGTGATACAAAAATGAAATTGATAATTTGTGTGCTGCTATACCTCACAACACATGGCTTTGTTGAAAAATACAGCAATATTCTACTGTATTAAGCTAATTTGTTTATACAAGTAGTGCCCTGTGTACTTACTGCGAATGATGCACACATCTGTAAAATTGGAAAAGTAGATTAACATGTGAGGAAAGAATATCTTACCCAAAGCTCTTCCTGGTTCAATTTTTAAGGACTTATTTAGCAATTCTAAAGCAAGAGTATCTCTCTGAAACGACATGCAGTTGCCAGCTTTAGGTCTCACAGTAACAAGGCATTTAAACATGGGAATTGGGAAGGAAGGGAAATGCTAAAAAAATCTACTAAACTAGAATATTCATACTATCCTGCTAGGTTGGGACCAAGTCTTACTCAGCATTTCTACATGCAGTAAGGATGTTTCTCCATGTTCAAACTTTTTTTTTCAAACTGTCTGGTACTTTATGCAGCATGCATAATTTGTATTCCATATAATCAACATTTGATGACTTCCATGGTATGCTGTAAAGCCCACCTTTCTTTGAAATATTTACAACTATTGGACCACAACAAAGGGTTGTGGGTTGTTAGAAGCCAAGCAAATAAATTTTAATTTGCATATTTGCTGGTGTAAGTGTATACTGCTTACATGAAGAATGTCAAGCAGCTTTTATGTTCATATCTGCTAGCAAGGACTCCTATCTACTTTGCTATAAAAGTTTTCTTACAGCCACCCAGAAGCACACTTTAAAACATTATTTCTAATTAAATTCAGTTTTGAAATAATTCTTCCTGCAGTGACCATATTGTAGTGGAAGTCACTCTCAAAATATAATGAATAGTTTAAAGTGTGTGTACTTATGAAAGTTCGGACAAATCATGTGACACCTTTCTATAGTTTTGCAATGACTCCCAATCATTTAATGCAAGAAGAAACTACATTGCTCAGCTGAACCAGAGAAAACTTCTAAGTCAGGAATCTCATTGACCAGAAAGAGAACCAAGACTTCCATGTTATGGATAATGTTGCATACACATGCCAGTGGTTTGGGAAATAGTTTCCTGGTGTCCAATTCTCTTCTGCACCACTTGAAGAGGATATAGTGGATAATGGAACCTGAACCTAACCCAGAATTCTTGCCACCTGCCTTTCCTCTCCTCCAGCACCACTGGGTGTCCAAAATGAGCTTGAAATTCCTTGAAGGCCTTCCTGCAAATTGCTGCTTCCCAAGAAATGGTGACAGCTACCAGTACTGTGCTAGTCTGAAACAAGGACAAGCTAAAAATAGTCTGCAATTACTCTTGTGCTCCAGCTTCTGCTGCTAAAGGGCAGATATGGCTTCAATACTGGTGCAGGAATGATGCAGACTTTGCTTTCTTCCATGTATGGAAATCCTTTCCCTGAGATTAATGGAACAAATGCAGCTCCAAATGCTTCCTACTCCTGTGCTAGTGTGGCATAGCATCTGGCCTATATTTGTTAATTCCTTCATAAATTACAGACCCAGATTTTTAGAGGTTGTTGGGATTTTTACACAAATAGGGGGGGAATGTTTCCCTTGAACATTCTTAATTGTTTTTGGCGTAAAAATGATTTGACTGTGATCAGGATAAGACCTAGAATCTTGCAGTAATGAAGCCTACAGACAGCTGGCAAAAGCACCATTTCTCCTTGCACATTTATCTTATTCAACTTGGGGGGCCCGGGGTTAATTAGAAGAAGAAAAATTCTCTTAAACAAGGCTTTGTAAAGTAGATCTGCGTTCTTCCTGGATTTAAAACTCATTGGTTCTACTCTCTGGATAAGCATAAAAGAACTATTCAGCTCTTGGTATACCCATTTCATCTCACCATTGACATTCAAGCAACTTGAACACAGCATGAAGTCAACCTTTGGTGATGAAACACTAATGAATCTTTAAAAGGACTGTTGATGTAATACTTTGCTGATTGGACAGTGAACTCTTTATTTTTTTTTTTCTACTTATATACATGCTGATTGATGGAATAGTTCTTTAGATTCCTTAGGAATTTGAGGTTATTTTCTTGTTGAATTTTGATTTTGAAGTTCAATTTTATTTTAGTTAGAAAATTGCCCCCCAGCAAGTGAGGGAAATAGAAAGGGTTTATTACCAAAAAATAAGATGGAGCAGCACTGGCTTTGATAGAAAAAGACAAATTGAGCAAGTAAACAAAAATCACCATGAGTCATTTCCTCTTTATCACAAACATTTTCCCACTTATATGGTAAGACTTTAAGCATAATTCGCCACTGAAAAGTAATGGCTGTTCAATTTCTGTAAACTGATTTGCTGTGTCCTGTTCTGTGCTGATGGTTCATTCACATCTTTTGCTCAGAGAACCATAATATTTCTTAGCTAACAAGAAAAGTTTAAAAAAAAGTAACAGTTTCACTTTTCCTACAGTAGTAAATTGGATACATAAGGTTGATGCATACTGTCAGTTTCTGCTTTTCTACTTTGTGCTATGTCACAGCAGTTTTGCTGTTGTCCCTCCTGGCATCTTATTGAATGGATGTTGATATACTCTGTTTTAAGAAAGTATCAAAATATGTCTCTGGTTTGGAAAGATTAGCATTCTGAAAGAAAATGTCATAAATCCTTAGAGGTTAAAGCTATGTTATAATAGATGTTTACATAGGTAGAATGTCTGCCATTTTCAACACACAACCACTCTAAGATCAGTGAGAACAGAGCACATATGACAATGGACACTGTTCCAATATCCAAGAACAAAAATATTTAGGCAATTAAAACCCACCGATGGAATGATATTTCAATGGCAGCCAACTGTCTCACTTTGGGCACTTGGAGAAGTCAGGACTGTTTTAACAAATCAGCACCTAGACAGCTTCCAAAAATGTATTACTAGTTATTAAATAATATAAATTAAAACCAGGACATTTTTTCAACAAATGCTTACTCTAGCAAGTCACTTGAGAGAATACAAAACTGGACACCATAAAAAAACATACTGCATCCATTCGCATTCTTAAATCTATTTCTGTATTTGTCCTGCAAGTGGATTCTTCTCAAGTTTGATCATCTTTCTGAGTACTAGTTGGAAAATGTTTATCTTTTTTTAGTAACATAGTGCCTTTCCTTTGTTTTTAATTTTTATTATTCCACCAAAACCAAACCAAACTTGAACATTTTAATTGGATTCAAAAGTCTGAATGTGTATATTGATTAAATATGTTACATTTCACTTCATGGAAAATACGATTTCCAGGAAGAAAAGGTCTTCAATCTTTTAAAAAAATTTCTTAAGGCAGAAGAAGACATCTTAAATTACAGACAATATAAGATGGCTCTGAAAATTCCATGGAGTCTGCATATCTTTGAGTCTGTGTTTAAAATTAATTCTAAAGTGCAAGTCTGAAGGTTTGGGGATTTTTAGCAAATCTCATCAAAACATTAAATGAATTCCAGCATGTGATTTCTTATTGTTACATATGGTATATAAAACCTAGAATCTTTTTGATGTAATACTCTTAATGCTGAGAAAACTGTCTGATTATTGCCTAAACTTTGATACAACCCCAGTCTAGAATGATCTAGAAAATAGTATTTTCTAACCCTTAAGAGGTAAGTCTTTATTCACTAACAGTTATGGCAGGAAAAAATGCAACTTCTTTATTTAAAGATGGTGCTTAATATAAGTTTAGATAATATAGGTCTTGTATATTGCCTCTGCTTTTGTTAATGCCTGAGATTTTGTCCAGTACCACATGCCTGGTTTCCTAATAAATCCATTGATATCTATTTTCAAATAATGGTTTCTCTTCTATAGAATACAATATATTTAAACATAGTTTATTTAATTTATGGTGTATCTCAAATTACATCATCCCTCAGCACATTTTTAAATATCCAAGAAGTTATATTGCTGTATACATCCACTGGGAAAAATTCTCCTCTAGTAAGTGTACCAAGAGAAATCCTGTATGAGGAAGTCTACATCGAAGTCAATTAAGTGGCAATCATTTGCAGCACTTAATTTTGCCATTAAACTCTAAGCAGGGACCATAATTTTCCAAATGTGTGTAGGCATGCTATGATCAGGAGGTCTCTCTTGGTTAGGGATTAATTCTAAGAGTTATTGATATACAAATACATGACATTCATAGAGCAAAGCAAGAAGAATTTTTCTCAGTGAGTTTTACCCACAGTTAGTAATAAACTTTATTATGACAAGTATGAAATCACAGTAAAGCCAATTGCAGGGCTACCTTCCCCTCTCCCTCATACAAAACTATTTCATTTACATAGCATATTTGAAAAATAATCTGTATGAGACCAAACTATTTCATTATGTTAAAGCTCACCTGTTAATGTCTGGTTCTCTCATGCTACTTAAAACAAACCAAAACAAAAATAAAGTCCCTAAATATTCTTTATCTCTAATCATATGATAGATGATTTCAGATTCATGGCCATGTTAGCTTAACATGATAAAACTTCTATGATAAGCTTCTCTACAAACATCAACAGGAGAAGGGAAATATGTGACAGTTGTTAAAGATTTATTTCAGAAACTAGTTTTTTTTTGCTTGCACAAATGGTCAGAGAGAGTGATGAGTGACCTCTTGCTCTGGGTTCAAAGTTGCAAAAGGCAAAGAAAAATGGTACCACTGGTCACTGAGAGATGAAATTCCCATTTGTCAATACAAATTCATTGGGAAAACAGGCAACAGGCTTGCCAACATCACTGACAAACTTTTACCTCAGCTTTGGCCCACAGTACCTCTGCTTTGCTTACAGCTACTGCAGACATGAGAAATACAGCCTTTGGGCATTCTCAAGAGCTAACTTCATTAAACCTATCAATTATCATAAACTACTGCTGAAGTTTATAATACAATATTGACAAAGAAGGATGAAATAATGAAAAAGGATAACAAAGATATACAGTGTGGAGTAACACTTTGAGTTGTAGAACTGAGATAAGTCTCAAAGTACTTAATCCCTCTGAAACTTAGAAAAAGCAAAGACTTAGATTCAATAGTAACTTTCTTTAACTTCAGTTTTTATTCTAAGTTAAAATCCACATTGTCAGATTAGTTAGATAAATTATTACAAATTGATATATTCTGAATTTCATTCGGTTGCTCTACAAAGCCATTTGAATATTTGACAGATGAAAGGAAAGAATCAATTTCCTCCTACAATGGGATCCCACCACTCTCCTTTCCAGACCCTCTAGTTCTTCCTTCCATCCTTGAGGAATGTAGTTAATACCTCTTCAATCCTTTCCAATTTTATCAGTTCTCTTTATGAGCCCAGTATTAAACTAGTAACACTGGGAACTTCTTCAACAGCAGCAGCTACCTCTAAGGCTGCTTATAATCATCAGTGTCACCCATCCAAGACAGTTGTCCACCTTCTTCTCATAGTATTCTGAAGCCTTCAAACTTTCTTCACAGTTTCACCATTCAGATCAGTCCTGCAGTTCTTTCATCTGCACAGATATATGCCATGATAAGGAGACAGAGAGGAGTAACTTCCGTATTGTATGTTGTTTTATCACATGTAATTGATGTAATAGCATCAATTCCAATCTAGAATGGCAAAAGATCCATCCCATTTGCTTGGCTTTTTCTTCTGTGAAAACTATTTTGGTCTCTTTCCACTTCCCAGGGGACATAAGGCAGTGTTTCAGGTCAGTACAACAAGTAGAAGTTTGTCTCACCATTTTATGTAAGACCTGTTTAGTCCACCTCCACCTGACACTTCTCTGCCTGTGTTCTAGTCCTTGAGCAGCATGTGAAGCTACTCAGATATTCTTGATTCTTGGGGCTGCTGAGGCAGCTGGGAAGCCTTATTTCTTCCCACCTCATACTGCAGTGTCTCTCCTCTCTGTTGACCTCTCATTTAGCCATTTATTTCATTATATAGCTCACTGACATATTCTGCTGCCTGGCATTGACTAACAAAAATACATTCTATTCCTTGGGTCAGAAAAAAAAAAATATGTCCATGCCTGGGACTCTAGTAACATTGCAGTTTTCATGGATTTACCTATAATCCATCGTTTAGAATGGTACTGTTGAGATAACATTTTCAATGAAACAGTTTGCTGCAAGATTCTAACAAATGTCAATACAGTATCTGGAGGATTTGTCTAAATTTTCTAAAGAGGTCCTGCCTCGGGAGTAATGCAGAAAGTACAAAAAATCTCAGGATACGTGAGCTGAACACATTCACTTGTTAGTCAAACATCATTTTGAAGGGTCGCTAGAAGAATACAATAGGAAAAAATGTTAAGTTAGGAGAGCTTTTTTATATGGAATTACACAATATTTTGAGTTGAAAGGAACCCAAAAGGATTATTGAGAACAACCCTTGGCTGAATAGTCTGTACAGGGATCAAACCCACAACTTTGGCACTATTAGCACTGTGCTCCACCCAACTGAGATAACCTAATCTAATGTCTGACTGGTGGAGCAGTATTCAGCAATCTTCATGGACATGCCTGCTGCCATAAAGATGCACAAATCTGCCTTTCCTTGTCCTCAATCTGCTGATCCAGTGGGGGCAAAGTATTCCCCCTTCCATATTGATATCTCCATCAGCGCAGGGGTCTAAACTGGCCCTGAAGGGACAGGATTGAAGGGACAGCACTGAAGCCAACACAGCCTCACATGAAGGTTGTAGTGCTAGCACACAGTAAGAGAGGTGACAATATCCAAAAGATAACTGCATTTTGGCTCTCCCATTAATTCCTGGCTCTTCTTCCCCCACTCCAGCACTGAGGACTTGCAATTTCCTCCTGTTTCAGGTCTCATCAGCTCCCTGACCTTGTGCACTCTGAAAGGTGTTGAGAAGTTGTGGTGCTTGGCAATGCCAAAGTGTTGGTGTTTATCTTATCTGTGATTGTGCCACAGCACAGGGCATGCCCTTGTCACTTGGTGCAGTGGGTAGCAGGGAAAGGCTGTCAGCCAGCACTGGGTTGTTACAGTTCCTCAGTTCACTGCAAGCCTTGCAGGCACAAAGCACTGGTGACCCAGGAAAATGTGTCATGTATATACCACAGGAAAAAAATTGGAAACAACCAGAATGAGAATATAAAATTTTTAGGAGTTTTAACAACAGAATAATCACATATATTACTATACACTTTTATTCTGCCTCAGATATCTTTGTCTAGAACTCAAATACATGCATAGAGGTCAAATATTAATAAATAAAATAATAGAAGTAGTTATGCACAATTTTACTTTTATTTTTTAACTCTAGTAATTTGTAAACTCGTGAAGTCTATATTCCACACATGTGCATATAATCCATTATCTTATCAGTGTGTAGATAGTAGATTCTAGTAGATTTTTATTTTCTTATTGCTCAGGCCATTTTGACATAAGTTTGTTTTACAATGATTTTTAATGACCAAAGAAAAATCATAGCAGACTGTCAACAAAACAGTCATTTTTTAATATGGTAAAGTTTAAAGCAATGTGAAAATGATCAGATTATTTTAAAGAGATCTCTTTTTAAAATGCATTTAATTTCTTTCATGCTACCCAGAGGTCAGCACAGGAAGGATATGTCTTCATTTGATATCCTTAATCTAAATCTTCTTTGTGGTTAACCTCTGATAGCCTTTCTGGCCTCTGTTTAGAACCTCATATCAGACCTGTCCACTCTTCTAAATATACCCTGATCTATGTCTCTATTTTAGTATACAGCCCAGAAATTACCTTTCAAGCTCTGTTCACTGAGTTCAAAGATGTTAAACTGGCAGGATCTACGCACAAGTAGAAAGGAAACTGCAGGAAATCTAAAGACAGAACAATAGAGAAAATAAGTGATTTGTATTCAAAGGAAATAGAAAACAGTTTCAAATATATTAAGATAAATAATTTCAAGAAATGTGCTAATTTTCTTACCTTTTTGAAGTTCTCTGTAGAAACCGTCCCATCCCCCTCTAAGACTAAAAGTGAAATCCTATAAGAAGGGAACTTAATCTTTTTTTGAATCCAGATGGATTTGCAAGCATTAATATCTGATTGAAATCTGGTTGTAATGTCACCAAATGAGCTGTAAACTTACTCTCTCTACAGTAGTGGTAGCCTTCTGATCCTTTCTCCATGAGTCAATGGTACATCAGGTGTTCTTGGCACAGTATATTTTTCCATCTGGCCTTTTTAACATAACCTGGATCCTCCTACAACAGGTGTACCTGACCACAGTCTACTGTGGTGGTTTCTGGGGTGATGCTGTGGACATGTTCATGTCAAACCACTGGTCCAGCTATGCCTGAGATCACCAGGTAAGGTGAGGTCCAGAGGAAGCACCACCATGTTTATGTGGAGAGAAAGCCTCATTTGTGAACACCTACTTGTGCCAGCCCCATGTCATGCTGAATCAAGTGTCAGCCTGACATTATTACCATGTTTTAGGGCTGCCACATATAGGTTTTTCAATGGACACTCCACTATACTGTTTGCATGTAGATGTAGCCTTATGAAGAAAGTCTGGGCAAAGCAGCTGACTCAGCTAGATGTCCTGACTCACAGCCTTGTGCTCTGGCTAGTGGGTCACTCTTCCACAGCTCCGGCTGTTTCTAGTTTTCTGGCAAGGATCTCAACCAAAACTCATTGAAGTTAAAATAAAGACTCCCACTGCCATCTGTGGGCTGTGGGTCACTTCCAGACCAAAATAAATTTGGCTTTCAGTATTTGTCCTGCATTATTTCTTATTAAAAACACATTCTTCTACTTTTTTTTTTGCTCTCAATTCCATCTATTTGTTGTGCTCTCTCTCTCTGTTGACACAATACTACTGATTAGTACTGTGCCTTCTCCAAATAGGTCACTCCAAGAGTAGCACTGCAGAGCTTTGGATATCTTTGAGATGAAATTGGCAGCCTGCTTGCCCCAGTCACATATGAAAAGATAGAGCAGGACTTGTTTCCTCAAGATGTTGTTTGCACCAAAAACTGTGCAGAGCTAGCAACCTGTGATTTCACACCTGCAGAAATAACAGTGTTGAGTGCTTTAAAGAGGATGTTTGGACTTTGGCAGTCTAGAAAAGCCAGTTGCACTCCTGCCTTAAGTTTGAGAATTCTCATCTTTACTGAGAGCTTCTTTCCAGCCATATATAGATTCACAGTGTTCACATTTCACACTGCATTTGTTAGGTACATACCATAGCATAAATCACCTGGAACAGAAACAATACCATGTGGTGAACTGAAGATCTCCAAAATGAACTTTTCACAAATGAATTGCAGACCATGGCTTGTTTTCTGGGGAAAAAAATATTGTGAACATTTTTGAATAAGGGAAGGAATGAAAATTTCGTGATCTCTTCATGAATACACATAACAGGAAGGATATTAGGAAGGGCAACGTTTTCAAATTTTTACTCTGCTGAAAGTTATTAAATTTATCTATATCTGTTACATTTTATGAATAAATAACATTAGAAAAAATATTGTGTACAAAACAAAAAAATAAACTTGCTTCATTCAATTTTCAAGAGGGTTTGATCATCCATCCTGTTTACAAATGGCTGTGTTAATCATTGCAATCTGAGAATTCAGTGACATTTTAGTATAAATAGTTTATGGATCTAAGCTTTCCTTTAGACCTGGTTCTCATAAACAGTTGGCCTAATTGCCTTTCAAGCATTCCTGTATCTTCTAACTAATAAAAATCTCTCTTGTGACTTATACACCAGTTGTTTCAAACCCAATGAAAAATAAAGAAAACAAAACTCTAATACACATTCTAATGTCACAGACATTCACTTATTCTAGTGAATACGCTCAGTTTACAGTCATATTTACTTTTTTTTTTTTTTTTTTTTTTTTTTTAATTTCTGTTGAAGTTAAGCAGGTGCTTAAGTGAATATGCAAGTGTTTTTTCTGGATAAGAGTGGGTTTTTAAAATGAATCACAGTGCTTTCAGCTGACCAAAACAGAAGTATCTTGATTGCAAGAGTGTTTAAATATAGGATAGATCTATTACTGTGCCCCAGACAGCTGGCAAGCCAGACTAGACGTAATCAGAGTGGTCACCACATAAACAGGAAGCACATCATAGCAGTTGATAACATGTATCCATATGATTTTTGCTGGTATATTTAGATGTGCAGAAAAACAGAAAGAAATTAAACAGAGTGACATAGTTTGGAGGGCAAAATAAGACAAAGAGAACAAGAAATACAGGGTGAAACTGTAGGAAGGGAGTTAGAGAAACTGGATAGGCAAAAACTGAAATACCTTCATTCCCAATACAGTGAACCTAATAAGGGGAGTGAATTTACCTGAAGTCTTGCACTAAACATTTTTAAAGATGATAGAAGCACATTTATGGCTTTACTAAAGACATAGAATTTTTTTCCCAATGAGAATATAACATTTCCTCCAAAGGACAGTTATATCTTCACCACCACAAAGGAAAAGTGCAACCTTATTCTGGCTTTGTATGTGTATTTTTGAGGTTACACTTAACAAAATAAAAGGTATTGTTTGGAATATTGGATACCTCTGTAGAATTTTGAAACCTGGAATTCCCAAGGCCAGCTACTTGCTGAGATGTAAGACGCAATTTGATCTCCTTTCATTAAGAATATTTTACTTTATAAAAAAGTATATATTTTTCTGAAAACTACTGTGAACTCAACTTGAAGTATCTGTGTTGACTCAAGCAAAACTCTGCCAATATCTGCCTTGTCCAATCTGACCTCAATTCAAAATTCTAATCCACATTCTCCCTAGCATGTTTGCTTTCTTCCTTTCAACTTTGGTAACTTTGAAGCTGCAAATAACCGAAGTTTCATGGAAAGCATCAAACTCCATATTAAAAAATTTATCTCTCAGTACAAGGGACAACTTCCAGGGTTTCTTTTTTTTAAGTTCGTTAGTGGAGGAAACAGTCTCTAAGACACCTAATCTGAATGTGTCCTCAATTAAAAAGAAAGCTCAATTTCTTCTTCAGTAGTGACTTTTGGTTTTGGAGCTCATATGCATTTCAATTCCTTTTCACTACCATCAAAAAGATATTATGTGCAAAATTAGATAAAAATTTAATATTTGTCTTTATTGTAAACACATATAGAATTATAATACTTCATGGTAACTCTCTTTGCTGAGAGCTTTTGAAACTACTTTAGTTATTGAAAAGTACTGTTTCTTCATGATAACCCATCCAACACATGTGAATCTTGCATTTCTGGACTGAGGAAATGATGAAAAATGTAGGGTTAAATGAGAGGAAGGATATATAGAGTAAGAGAATAAAGTCACTTATCAAACACTACCAAAGTAAACAATTTTATTGTAGGTTTGCAAATTGACAGTGAGAAAAATTACTAATGACTAGGAATTTGTTCATTGATGTATAAAACACTGGTGTGTCTGCATGTGAACCATGCATAGAGTCTCTCACCTCATCACTCTGAATATTCCCTTTAGTGAAGGACACAGAATCTCATCCTGTTCAAACTGCAGTGCTAAGAATCCTGAGTAACTCCTTCAGCTGGAAGAGTTATTCTAGGTGCACTTTGTCATAACCCATAAAAACCTTAGACTAGTATTAAAAAAATCCTCTGAAATCAGGCTTAATATAGAAAACTTATTTTATTTTATAAACTAAACAGTTGCCATGAGTAGAGAAGTAACACGGCCTGTGTTACATCAGCTGTGACATCCATAAGATTCAGTGTAAATGAAATATGAAGAAATTGGTAGCAACATCTAGAGTTCAACAAAAATGCTTTTCCCTTGTTGTTCTGCAGTACACCAAATTAGCTTATAAATCACAATAATATCTATTATTACATTTGTCCTAATCACTCTGAAGAAAAAGTGTCAGTAATTATCAAGGTCAAAATCTTAATACAGCACATTCTGCAGACTTCATTTTCTAAACAAAGAAGCAAAACCTTCAAATTTTTAAAATAAGTTGGATTAATTTATGGTGTAATTGAAAACACATGGTCTGACATGGAAATGAGTCTGATTGCTTGAGGTTGAATCCACTTGGAGAATCTAGAGTTATGTCTGTTTAATGCTAGATTCTACATTAGCATGAAATAGTGGAAATGGAAGTCCCATATGTGCTTAGATTAATAAATAGTCTGAAAATAGGTTTATGTCTGGCATATTCAAGAGATATGGAACATGTCCTTACAGTATGGGGGACCTCCTAATTGATGTCTTAATTGTAAAACAAACTCAGAAGTAATTGCCTAATAATGCATTTACCATCTAAAGCACTGGTGGCAATGTAGCCTAAGAGAGTGTTCTTAAGTCAGGTGTGACTAAATAGAGAAATTACATGTTTCATATTAATCATCAGCTATGTTGGTAGCACAAAATTTTTCTTCTCTTAATAAAACCAATTCAGGCTCAAGTGACACTCCACAGAAAATGTTATTAATTGTGTGCTTCCTGAATTGACTCCATTTATGTGTAAATATTAATGTTTGAGTATGTTTTATTTACATAAGATCCACTTTTTTTTTTTTTTTTTTTCCAATGGAAAAGCAGATTACCATACCAAGTACAGAGCTACTCAAACACTGCAAAGTACAGGCTGATAAATGAATTGGAAATTATGACTGTTGTATATGACTGAGACCAGGAAATTAAAAGACAATATAGATACACCAAGGCCCTGTTGTTTCAATTATGAGGATGTAAGCTTTAATTCAAAGTACGGCTATGGAAAAAAAAAAAAGCCGATGCAGTGGGATTCAACCTCCCATTTTTCATCTATTTTTTATGTAGACAAATAAATTTTTATTATGATATAACCAGGATTCATCCATGCCTTGCATTCCAGTACTATTGCTACCTTGCAGCTCTGTTCTTGAAAATATGCAGATTTTTCTGTATAAGCTGGACTAAGCAGCTCTGGAAGTAACTGAGAAACAATAAATAGAAGAATAAGTGTAATTTTCAAGATCTTTTTATAATTATGAGTACATAATTTCACTACATACAGAATGTATTATTTTGTGTCTAAATATAACCTAGGAACTGGAGTGCTTAAAATTTCTCTATGACTGAATAAATTCAGATGTACAGGAAATTTATTATTTGACACTAAAGGCACTGAATATTGCTCATAAAAGAACTGTAGGAATGGAAGGTCTGCAGAATACCATTTTTTAAAAGAAAGGAATAATTTACTTTTTTCATTACAATACATACATTCTCATATTTTTATACAGGGTCAAATTTTGTTTTCTAATGCTATTACAGTGTGTTCCACTCAGACCAGTCCAGTTACTGGGAATCTCTGATCTCCTGCCCCTTGTCTTACTGACCATGAAAAGGAAAAAGATTTTCTTGTGAAGTGAAACATTCCCAGCTGAACACACCATCAGGGACTCTGGATTATAAAACTGATCATAGTCCAAATCAAATGCCTATTACTTATTTCAAGTGCTCTCCTTTTATGTGTCAACCTGAATTGGAATTCAAGTCAATGGTAAAACTCCCATTGACTTTCAGGAAAAAAGATTAAACTCTATAATGTGTATTAAATGTTTTGTTTCAGTACTCAACTCAGAACTGCTGGGTGGGCTCAGGAATACAGACAAAAAAATCATCCATATTGACAGTGAGGAAAAAAGAGAAATTTAAAAGAGGCTGAAAAATCCTTTTCTCCATTGGAGAGATGTCTGTCATTAAGACAATGCCATATGAAATTATGGGTAAGAGATAATAACATTTTTGCTTGTGAGCAAAGAGGAATCTCGGTGACACATAAACATTCTCCCCACAGCACATCTATTCACTGTTTTTCTGATCACATGAGAAGCATAATATTAAGACATTAAATTGATGGTTTAAACACAGTATTGAACTTCCATATATTGCCAAGAGAATAAGGCATATCTTCAGAATGCCCTTTTGTGTTGATTGAATTATTTTCTTCTTATGTTTGTGCTGTTGAGACATGAGGTGAGTAGAAACCCTAGAATGTTGCTCCCAACTATATAACTATAAATGCATCCATACATGGGAGAAGCAAAAGTAGACTGAACATAGCAGTTATGAATTTACATATCACTGAGAATTCAGGGGCTGAAATCAATGTGAAATTATGAGGTGTATAAACATGATTAGCTGTTGGTTTGAACGTGGTGCTAATAAATGCCAAGCTTGTAGGTGGTCATTTACCTAAGAGTTGGGCTCAATGACCTTTGTGGATTCCATCCAACTTAGAATGCTCTGAGACTCTGTAGTTCATTATTTTAGCAGGATTGGGTCATTCTCTTTCATAGCAGGGGTTTAGGCTTGGGTAGGGGGAACATTATAGTTTATTTCCATTACTTATTCAGACAATAGGAGATGAACAATCTCCAGAGAATATAGAAGAAAACACAAGTTTGTCTTTACCCAGGCATGTAAATTCTAGTCTTCATCAGTGTATAATTTTATTTATTTATTATTTTATAAATTGGTTCTAAACCAGAAAATTGGCTGGGTAAACTGCCTGCCCCACTGACTCTAATAGTGAGCTACACTAGTAAAAGACCTTATTCTTTTAAGACATTTCCATCTTATATTTTATTAAAAGATATAGTAAAAGCATTGGTAAATTCTATTTTAAATGCAGATTTTTTTTTTTTTTTTTTTTTTTGAGATGGAAAGCATTTGAAGGAATGAAACATCACTTGTTTGTCCTTCTTTCCTTTTCTCTTTTCATCTAAAAGCTGATTTTCCATCCACCTGAGAAACAGAGCACAGAGCCAAAGCTGCTGAAAAGATATTCTTTTAAAATGCGCTTTGAAATTCTATCACCTCTCAGTGGAGTTTCACTGCTGGACAGTTTGTATGTTCCTGTCCTTACCTGTAATTCTCTTACTCACAGCTTTCAAATCGCCCACACAGTCCCCAATGTGCACAACAAGGTCAAACAGCCTGGCTGTGAGCGAGGCCAGTGTTAAGTTGCCTGGATGGTGATACACTCTGTCTTGTCATAAAATGTTATAAAATGATAAATTCCTGAATAGCAGCCAGGAGAACATGAAAAGAAAAAAAGAGCCTGATTTAAAAACCAGGTAAATGACTAAAGTGGCAATATTTCTAAGAAACAATTTGGCCAAAATTGTATGAGACAAATGTCTTTGCCTTATTTTTGCTGCGCTCTGTAAATAGGGGTGAATTTTATTTCCTTAAATTCTTCATAACTGTTTAAAAGTATAGCATTTTTTGACACCTTCTGGAGGATTGGAAGACTCCTCTGGGAAATAATTGCATGAACTGAGTAACCTTTAGCTGGACAAACACCAATACTCCTTGACTTGAGAGGACTCGAGCAGACCAGGCATCACAGGTTGGAATATTGTTTTCAGCAGACCTGTTCACCTTAATAAAGCTACTTTTACTGAGTAAATGTTGCAGATCAGAGGGAACATCTTGGCACACACTCAATAACAGCTTATGTATACATGTCTAGATCTCAAACATCTTTAAAACACCAGGAGTATATATATTGACTTCAGGGTCTATTGCCCCTGAGATTGCTTCAAGAAATTCAAGAAGTATCAATAAGTTCAAATTTCTTTGACATTTTGAAGTGTTTGTGTCACAATGCAAGTGGAATTTTAACAAAATGTCATTTTTTGACTGATTTGTCTTTCTTTTATTTGTCTTTTGGAAATGAAACTAAAAATTGTGGTAGGTCTTTGACTTAGGACTGACAATTTTACATTTCTCTGTGCTTTGTACAGCATGTTGTGAACAGGTAGTGTTTAGCACATAAATCACAAAGGAAAATATGTAATATTTCTCTTTTGACTCCAGAAGTCTAATGGGTGATTATATATATATATATATATATATATTAACATCAGTCAAGTTTTCATCAAGCCAATTTGGTTCAGAATGAAAAGGAAGAATCTCTCAGACAGGATTTTTTTTTTCATTTCAAGGAGTCTGAAAATAAGTTTTGAAGCTTTTATGGAGGCAACATCTAAGGGTAAGATTAGGATACCCTGCTCACTTCTACATTGATTCAAAGAGGTGGATCACCTATTTTATTCACCTCTTGCTTAGTCTGCTTCAGAGCAAAAGCTGTCTTCAGATTTTGGATGCAAAGGAAGGAGTGAGTTTCAGGGGAATTTCCAATTGACAAGCACCGTTACTAATAAATTGTCTCAGAATATAAAAATGTGACCCTCTCAGGTGGTTCAGCCACAGTGTTTGCAAACTGTGACCAAGTATCAGATTCCTGCCTTTTTGCTTAGCACTTGCCATGGAACAATAAAAGGCTGTGACTTCTTGCTCCAGCTCTGATTGTACAGACCATAATTAAGGATTTGGGCAAGGATGAATGGCAAAGAAAGCCACTGTGCAATTGGCTGTAACCAATGTGACCTAAACTGATCCTAGATCTGGGGGGAGGAGGGGGGAAGGAAGAAAAAAGAAAGAGAAGGAGGGGAAAAAATGACCTCTTGTACCCTCTTCCATGATCCGTGTATGTAGTTAGCACGGACTCCCCTGCCAGGCTTTTCATCGCCGTGCTTTTAAAACCATTAGCTTGCTTTGTAGTCTTAGCAAGACATACATTTTTGAGCTATCATAAATGAAATCTTAGAAGATACCTTTCAACATATGCCAGGCACAGTTAAAAAGAAAAAAGACCATTATGGCTCTTTAAAGAAGGGTGGAAAAAACCTCAGGGTGAAATGGTGCAGACGTTTTATGGAATATGGAAAGTTTGAAAGAAGTTAACATATAATAAAGGGACACAAGAAAACACAGTTGTGTTACATAAAGAGCTGACAACCTGGATAGACAGACTATAGTTTTAATAGGATTCTTTCTCCCTATATATTAGTTTTCATCTATGGTAAGTCAGGTGATGTCATTTTGTCTTCTACTACCTTGGCTTTGATATTATTTTCTTTAATAAAAATCAGAACATATTACCAAAGTGTTGTCTGGAATAATCCAGCTGTTATCTGCTGTCACTGCAGAAATACATGACTGGAAAGAATATATCTCAATTTATTTAGGAAAAACTTGGTTTACAGTTTTTTCCAATGAAAGTTGTATGTGGCATTTGGATAGCACTGTGTGGAGCAGATCCAGCCTCCCATCTCCCAGCTTTTCTTGGTATACAGAGAGATGTGCCAAAACTCTTTATCGGAATCTGGATTGCTGAGTCTAAACTTAGACCAGATGTAGAACTTTTCTGATTATGTTGGTTTTAACAGGGATACAGATAATTTTCTTCAGAGTGCCTTGTATGGGGCTGTGTTTTGGATTTGTGCTGGAAAATATGTTGGTAATTCAGGGACATTTGCTTTATTGCTGAGCAGTGTCTGCACACAGTCAAGACCTTTTCTACTTCTCACCCCACATCACCAGCAAGTAGATTGGGGTGCACATGAAGCTGGGACTGGACACAGTCAGGACAGCAGACCCTAACTGACACAAGGAATTCCAGACACATCATGCTCAGTGTAAAATGCTGCAAGAAAAAGAAGGGAAGGTCAGGGGGGCATTTGGAGTGATAGTTTTTGTATTTCCATGTCACCATCATGTGTGATGGAGCCCTGCCTTCCTAGGGAGGGCAGAACACCTGCCTGCCCAAGGGGAGAAGAAATTCCTTGTGCCCTTTGCTTGCATGTTCAGCTTTTGCTTTCACTGTTATACTGTATTTATCTAAACACACAGGCTGTTTTCTCACTTTTATTCTTCTGTTTTTCTCCCCCATCCCACCAGCAGAGAGCGAGTGGCTGTGTGCAACTAAGTTGGTCACACTGACCATGGAAAGGGGGATTTATTGCACTAGAAATCTTTTGTCTGGACTCTGAAGCTGGCAGACTGGAAACTGGGGGTCAGAACTTTTTTGCACTCCTCTTCTGAAAAACAAACAGGCAGATTTTAATATTTTAAATGCTACTTGTAATCAGGAGTGATAGAAATCAGGTTCATTTTGCAACAGAGAGAAACATATATAACAGTGACAGATGTCTGGGACACACAGAATCAGAGTGGGAAGTACTCTGGACTCTTTTCATCTTTTTATAGTAAACAGCTGGGAAATGTGGAGGAGTCAGGGCCCCTCATGGTAAAGATGCTTTTCTCTTAGAGCAATAAACAATAAAAATCTTTTAAGAAAATAAGTAGTTGTTTTAACTGAAAGAAACACAAATAGTGAATTCAGTGAGACACAGAAGCAAAGTCTTGAACAAGTTCATTTATAGATAGTTGTATTGAATTTTAGTGTGCAAAATATTTTGATTTCACTTTTCTGGCTTTTATTTCCTTTGATATTTTTGTTTTCTTTATAAATCATGCCCATTTAATGCGTGTGAGAAGGGGAAAGAAAGAAAGAAAGAAAGAAAACCCAAACTGCTTTTTCTTACTGTTTTCTGCCTACATGGAACAGACACTGCCCTAAAGTCTTGCTCTGCTTATGCTCTGTAATTGCATTTGGTTTAACCATGTCTATTCCCTGGAGTAAATACCCCTTAAAAAGAACACCTTGGGCTTAGGACTCCTGACCTCTGATCTCATGCAGGCTGTTCTCTACATGGGATAAATCCTCAGAAGGAAAAAAATTTCCCAGTAAGTGATGATCTCTTTCATGTCCTCTTAGCAGGAAAGAGGCTTTCAGGTCCAATTGTACTGGAATAAGTTTCATCTCAATATAAAAAAGATTTTTTTCAGTACAAAAAATCAATCTCTAGAACAACCTGCCCAGGTATTTGGTATACTCCTCATCAATGAAGGTTTTCATGGTATGACTGAAGGATGATAGCTGATCTCATGTAGGATTCCCTTCCAATAAAAGGTGGGACTAGATGATCTTTCAAGATCCCTTCCAATCTGGTATTTTCTGTGATTCTCTGATTCTATTTATGATTCTTTTAGTTACTAAAGAATACATTTCTATTACAGTATTATGATTTTTCTTGTTGACAATATAAATTAATTAAATCAAAACCTTATTAGAAATGATTGTTTCGACAAAAAATTAGTGATTGATTTTTTTTTTTTTTTTTTTTTTTAGGACAGATGATTCAACTAGGTGAGTGAGAGGCTAGAATAGAGACTGGACTCATAGCTTCAAAACCCAAATTATTTTTATGCAAGTGCTACGGGAGCTGACAAATGTCATTAAAAGGCTAGTCTTGATTATGTTTGAAATGTTGTGGTAATCAGGAGAGGTTTTTTAAGGACCTGAATAAGGAAAAAATCTTTCTTTGACCTCAGGACACAGGGAACTACATATTGGACAGTCTGACATCAGTCTCTGGGAGCAAATAATGCTGGGAGTAATTTCCTGGCATGATGATCAAGAAAGTGATTAGTAGCAGTTAGCATGAAATTAGAAATGGGAAATCATGCTTCAGCAACTTAGTGGCCTCAACAATGAAATGACTGGCACAGTGGATAAGGAGAGAGCAGCTTATCTTCATTTTTGAGAAGGTGTCTCTCCCTTAATATCTTTTCAGACAAGCTGATCAAGTGTGTTCTACATAAGTGAGGTGGACTGGAAATTGGTTGAACTGACAGGATCAAAGTTTTTTCACAATTATTCTACCTGAGTATTGATGTGAGGGCAGATATTGTTAAATTATTTACTATTCCCTAAGGAGATTGCTGATGAGACCAAGTGCTCCCTTAGCAAGTTTGCAGATAATATAAAACCCAGAGGAGCTGCTCACATACCAGACCTGTGCCACCATTCAAGGGGACCTCAACATGCTGGAGCAACAGATTGACAGAAACCCCCTGAAATTCACCAAAGGAAAATACCAAGTCCTGTCCATGGGAAGGATGCCCCCATGTACCAGTACGCACTGGGGACCAGCTATGTGGAAAGCAGCTCTGCAGAGGAGGACCTGGTGGTTTGGTCATAAAGCAAACCAAACATGAGCCAGCAGAGTACTTATGGCAGAAAAGACCAGAACCCTCCAGGGATGCTCTAGGCAAAGGATTGCCAGCAGCACCAGAGAAATGATTGTTCCCCTGTACTCAACACTGCTGAGACCTGTCAGGAATGCTGGGTCCAGTGCTGGCCTACCTGGGGCAAGAAAAATACTCATAAAGTGGAGTAAAAACAGGGAAGGGCTACAAGATTATTAAGAGGCTGGGCTGTTCATTTAATGATGCTGAGAGAGCTGGTGGTGTTTAGCCTGGAGAAGTAAAGGCTCAGGGAGACCTTGCCTGACTGTGAATAACTGACTGGGGAGTGAAGAAGACAGAGTCAGGTTCTTCTCAGGGTTATGACAGGACAAGAGACCATTTGCATTAATTTAAAAAATGGTGTCATGAGAAACTGACTGCAGAACTTTAATTTATTTGCATTGCAACATTTACTGCTTGTAAGGTGGTGATGGGCACTCCAGCTCCTCAACAAATCATGCATTCATGGTAAGCAGGCAAACACAAGCACCTGGTTTACACACTGCATGTGTCAGGGCTCAGCTTGCTGAACTTGCTCAGTGAAGTGCATATAAAATTCTTATAAAAATAACTTAAAACAGCCTGAAGGAAAAAAAATGTCCATTTTATTTAACTACCCACCTGTGAAATATGAAAGAACATCCTTAAATACTTTAGAGTGGCTTACTGATTGTTTGGAAACTAGAAATGTTAAAGAGCCCAGCTCAATATTGTGCTTAACACTATGCTTAAATGTAATTACATGTTTAAACCCTGTTTTAATTCATTTTCAAATACCTCAGTTAAAACACGTGTAATTGTGCAATTAAATGCATTACTGAAAAGGTGCCCCTGACATTTCTGAGACATCATATAGTCCAAGAACCTAAATAATGCTATTATTTGAGAAAAGGTTTGTAAATGTATCTACCAGTAGCTATCTGCTGCATTTAATGATGCTAATTTAAAATGCTGACTACATGGAAGATTTGATCTGCATTTGAGTATATTTTAATGGTTAGTTTTTACTACTGTAAGATTCACAGTCAGTTTTCACTAGGATTCCTAAGAAAATTGTGCAGTCACATTTTGCATCTTGTGTGGACATTATTTCAGAAAAAACAATTAAGATGGAATCATGTCTGGGATGTAGCAGTGGAGTTAGTTGCTAGGAATATAAGATAATACAAGAGGCAGTAAGAAAAGGAGATTCAAAATCTCATGTGAAGAAAGGTCTAGAATTATTATTTTCTTTTCTTAGCTTGGCTTTAATAAACATAGTGTGTATAAGGTAAAGGAGGGTTTGTTCCTTTTGAATTTTTTCAACGGACATTGAAAACTTTTAATATTTTTCCAGCAATTAAAAAAAAATCAAAAATGGAAAGAAATGCAAAAGCCCAAACCCCAAACCTCAGAACTGCTCACTGAACTTCATTTATTAAAACTGAAAATTACAAAAAAAAAGCTGTGTTTTAGCTAATATTCATTGTCTATTCTGTTGTGTTGAGGTTTTAAACCCCACAGTTTTTAGGTGGAAGTATCCATGATTATTTTACATGCATTTTGAACCCCAACTTTGAAGAAAATAAAATTCCTTTTGAAAAGGGTGTTTAATCATGCATGGATTAACAGAGACCAGATGTTAGTACAGTTCTGATTCCAGCTGAATTCTCTTCCATAGGTACAAGTTGATGTGGGCAGGTGACCTGTGTGCAGCTCACACCTTCACCACTGCTCTTTGTGTTGCAAAGGTTTTCTTTGGAGTCCTTGTGCAAAGCAATAGCACAGACCTGGGCTGTGGATGAGTATCATGGTTTTCCTTTACATAAAATGCTGGACTGTGTAGCACACAACCTCTTCTAACATCTCAGCAATATCACCTGCAATTCTGTTCTGCTGTCTCTCTAGGAGTCCTAATTATATGTTTAATGATTAGACTATAAATATCCATCCAGTCAATGAGAATTAAACACCCTCATGAACTTGAAGCTAATTTTTTGTGTCTGATACTTTTTTGTTTTATTTGCTTTGATTATCTTGCACAATAAGGCAGAGTTGATGCCTGAGTTGTGGGTATATTTAGTAACAGTACAATGAGGCTCTGAGTGAGGAGGATGTGTGTATAAAAGAACATCAAGAATTTTATCACATCTGCTGTGACTGTATCTTTACTCTCTCTGTCTTTTTGTGTCTCACCACCCAATCACTTTTAATTTAAACTGTACTCTCTAGAAATTATAATGAATTTTCCCAGTGACATCAGTTGGAACAATATCAAGCCCTCAAAAACAAGTATTTTAACTTTCTTAAAACATTTAAATCCAGAAGAGCTTAATGTATCAGGTAGATTTTTCAGGTGTCTTTTAAGACTGGATTTCCCATTCAAAATTAATCCCACCTGTCACCTACTTCCTAAAAACTTCCTAAATTGGTCCATTTTTAAAGGATATTTGTGTATTTTTCAAGCACGCTAAGTACTGTTTGGAGTAATCCTTAGCCTAGGCTTGATGAAAAAGAAACTTTCTGCAGGCACACAAAAACTCTGTGTATTCTGGGTGAACACAGTTGTGCCCCTACAATTATGTTGGTGAACAGAAGAAAACTATTGAGCTATGTTTGTCATTAAAATTATTCATTTAAATGGGTTGTTTCCATTGTGCACAGGTGGTAAACTTATTTCACATGTTTTTTGTATAAAAGTCTGAAATAAGTGAACACTGGCAAACAGAATCTAATGGTGTCATTAAAATGATTGTAAACATGCCTGTTGTTGCAGATGTGTGCTTTCCTTCTGTTGATATACATTTGGATTGTTGGTCAGGATCAAACACATGCAGACTTTCAGCATGTCAAAAAATGTCTGTATTCTAACAGGTTCTGTTTGGAAAGAAATCTGTTTCCTTAAGGCCAGAATAGCTATAAAATAACCAGACTGCCCCATCAGATCCGATGTCTACTCCTACTTTCTTTGATTAGAGCTGTGGTCCCTGTATTCTCTGCCATCTATAGTTTCAGCTGAACAAGAGATTATGTGTTGCATCATTATGGTTTGAGGAAATGTTTCAACAGAGTAATAAATGCAGAGAAATATACAAAACTCAGGGCCAGGAAGTCATCAGCTTTTTCGTCTCTCTAGAAATGTTGTCCTTTGCTTAACTACAATTGCCAGCTTTGCAGTGATTATTTACTCTACTACACAAGGTAACACAGGCATGGCTGTTGTTATTCACCAGAGGATAGGATGAACTTAAACACATTTCCTCAGAGCCAAATTCTCCAGCCTAAACCAAAAGTTGATGGACAGCTGGGAATTCTGCAGAACCATGTGCTTCCCTTCTGCTTGGAGCAGGAGCTGAGCTCCACAGCTACTTGCAAGGAAAAGTGTGGCTCTGCAGTTGCTCAATCCGCCTTCAAGCAAAGATTCCTCTGGAGTCTGGAGTAAGGCTCGTGGGGAAAGAAGCCAGAGGATTTACATCCATCCATCTGTCTGTACCCTCTCCTTGGGAAAATGTCTGTGCAGTAGTTATATGTCCCAGATGGGGGGGATTCCTTCTCAGTGTTTTTTCCAGGCAACGCCTTCTATAAGAAAGGATTGGTTTAGTCACCCAGGCTATAAATTTCTGTTTATCCAGAATAATGCCCAGAATCCTTAAATATTCACAGTGTCACTTGTACTAAATCCTAGTATTTAGGCTTTATAATTTCAAAATAATTTAGCTCCCTTTAGTGAGCCAAGAAACATTGCTGCAGCCTAACCCACCGTACACTGGCTAACTGCTCTCATCTCTGCTCAAGTGCAAAAGGAAATCAGATCTTCAGTTTGGGTGTCTGTAGCTCTCCAGGCAGTGATGGTGCTATGCCCAACACAGCAGAGACAGCTGGTTTACAGACAGCTACAGTCACATCTTGGAAGTTAAGAACTTCTGTGTCAGGAATATACCAGATTTTAGATGTGGGGCCCAAATCTCTTGGCATCAGCATCAGTGGAACTCCAGCACAACTTTGGAATTATGTAGGTGTAATACTGATGACTAAGACAGCAAAATCCATTCCATACAGCACAACAAATCTTTAGAAATGGTAAAAGGCATACGTGTCCCTTTCTTTTTAAACACACAGAGCTCTTTACCTAATAAAGTCTTGGACTTCTTGACTTCTTTCTGTGTGGTACACTGCCTGAATATAGCTTGCTTGTGATGTTATTAGATTGCTGTAGTTGCACTGGAGGCTTGATACCTAAGCAATCAGTACCAGCACAATATCCAACTTGCTTAGCTGATGGAAGCATCCTCCATGCTCTATTAACCAGATGAAGCACAGAAGGTTACTCAGGGAAAGTTTCCTTAGCTGAATGTGAACTTCAGTTCCAGAATCAAATCTTTTATTTGAGTGCACCCTCAGCGTTGATGAAGAGTAATGTCAATGCAATTATTTTGCACATTAGTTCATCTGAATGAGAAAGTGGCTCTTTACAGCAATTTCCTCTTCCTTCTTTCAAAAAACAAGTCCTGCCTCAGTTAAAAATAGCCATGCACAAATTTAGAATGAAAAAACTTACCATTACTGTGGCTTTTGTGTTTCACTGTTTACAACCAAAATTCCCAAAGAAAAAAATGTGGTACACTTCTATATTTAGTAAATTGCTGTGGTGGAGAGAGAGTTAATGAGGCTGTCCATCCACCTTTGTGTTCAAATTGCCTCCTTGATTGATGATGCAGGGAGCAAACCTGCACCATGGGTCAGCGCCCAGAACAGCCCTGCACGAGACACATTGCAGAGTTCCTTGTGTAGGTGGAGACAGTTTAACCCACAGCATTCACTAGACACACTAGATCTCTTCAGGAACAAGCAGAGGATTTATCATAATGGAAGTAAAAGTAGGTATTTCTTATTAATCTCTTTTTTGATTTTGATCTTTTTTGTTTTTTCTTATGTAATTTTTGATTTAAAGAGTTGATTTGAAGCTCTACCTGCCATAATGCTAAGTCATTTAAAATAATTTTCTGTATGTTAACTTTCTCTTAAGCTGCTAAGTCTTATTTTCATTTTGTGCACAGTGCAACACAACTTTTTAAAACAGTACATGCCAACCAGAGAATAACATAGCTAGAGATGCTGAGACTACCTGTTCTTGGTTATGTAGTATGTCTTAGGAAGAAAGTTTATTAGATTTAATTTAACAATGTTTTTGGATTAACTGAGTACTTTTGACTCTCAGTTGCTGGGTAATTTCATGATGACTATTTTGCAAGCAGCAGTACCAATAGCTTACCTGCATGGAGAGGGTTGTTGGCAGCAGCTGGATGATCAGGCAGGCTGCATTCTGTATTTCTCATTTGAGCCAGGCTGTGTCCTTCAGAAGCACTGACCCAGTGCAAAACACAGTGTGCCCTCACCACTGTGCCTGCTGCACTTGCTGTTGGAAATTCTTGTTTGAGCTGGGCTATGTCCTTCAGCAGCACCGACCCAGAACAATGCATGGTGTCCCATCACACAAAGCCCTGCAGCCTGAAGGAAGCTTGACTCTGGAGCACTAGCACAGTCACCAGCCCTGCAGAGTGCTCCAGGAGCAGGATAAAAGGTGCTTAATGTAATTACAGTCCACCTGAAAGGTCTCCCTGCCAGGCTACCAGGGTGGGGATGTTGCTTTAACTGGAAACTGGTGCACAGCTGAGCTTTGTTTCTGATTCTCTGAATGCCATTGACATTAAAGTTCTGTTAGTCCTTGGTACCATGTGTGATTGACAGCACAGCAGGGAACAGCACAGGAGGGATTTAGGCTCCTCTCCTCTTCTCCAGAACAGATCACAGCTTAGCAACCTCTTCTTTGAGAAACAGATTTCAAACTGCTGGATAAGGAACGATTGCATCCAAGTTTCTCCAGTGAAAATAGAGCTGCAGGCATGAGACTGCTATGGCAAAAAACCAGCCTCCACCTTCTCATGCTCAGCTCCAGGCAGCTCACAGTGTGTCCATGGCTCCTGGGTTGGTTTAGGGCAAATTTGGGAGGAAACAGATGATTTGGGATAGGAGCATCATAAAGTCACCCTAGGACAGCTCCTCTGTGGGGGTCCAGAGGTCAGGTATGGCTGCCTAAACCCTGAATCCCAGACAGCCTTGAACAGGAGACAGTCATAACTACATGTTTAGCTCAGACTAAAGATGCCATTTCTGGTAATTCATATGGTAATAGAATTTTAAAACTTTTTCTCTTTTTTAAGAGGTAGAAGTTATATTTAGAAAAGTATCAGCTGAAGAATTTTCATTGCATATGTTAGATTACAACTTCATCTGCCATATTTGTGAATTTTTTTAAAACTTTATAGAAAGAGTTCTAGGTATTAAAATTGTTTTTCAAATTTTGATTGTTCATACTTCTTGTCTTATTTTTCTTTTTCCATAGTGGAAGGCAGTTGAAAGAAGGAAACTGCCCCTCATGTAACCATTACAAATAATTCCAATTTTTAAACAAATTGGCATGCATGTAACAAGGCAACAAACATTGTTATTTTTTCTCAGTTCTTTTTCATTGAAAACATGCCAAGATGAATATTTCTGTGGAAAAAAATTGTGATTTTTATGAGATAGCAGAAAACTGCAAAAAATTTATGTTTAAATGAGTAAGGAATAGGTCACTTATTAGTTCAGGATTATCATAATAATGAATATTCAACCACTACACTTTGCTGAAGATATTCCTCATATTACTAGTATCATGCTGCTGATGTACAATTCTATTTATTTGCTCATTTGTCTGTTTGTTTGTTTTAAAAGTCCAGTCATAAAGGAAGAATTATGTATCAAAGAATTACTGTTTGATTCAATTTTAGGTGGTATTCGTTTAGGGCATGGGAGGAGATTGTTTTTTTTCAGTCTTTAAGATTTGTTTTGGTTTTGTTGTCATTATTTTTATGGAAGAAAATGTTGACTTGCTGCAATCCTCGAATTGTTTTCTCCTTCTTTAATAGACCACTTGCCTCCTACATGGGCCAAAAAAAGACTCTTGGAATAGCTCTGCAGGGACTTATTTAAAGTTACTTTTATCACTAATTGAGGTCTTTGGATGCATGTCATTTTCTCAATTTTAGTCTGTTCCAACAAATTATTATAGTCTAATCCTTATTTCAAGATTATCTTTTTTACTAGTGCTGTTTGGAATATATTCAATTCTGCATAATTTGGGAAGGGTGAAAAGAGCAACAATAGTATATTAGACATAAAAATCATTGGTCCTCAACAGAGGAAGATGAAAGCTGATGTGCTGTTACAGGTAAACAGTCAGTGGTTAAATGAAATAAAGTTTCCCATCGTGTCACTGATGTCGATGAGTTTTTTTAGTTTGGTGGTTTTGGTAGTTTTAGTTGGTTGCTTGTTGTTGTTTGTGAGATTTTTGTTTCCCTTTTTTTTTTTTTTGTCTTTCCAGGATTTAGTAATCTTTGCCGTTCTAAAAGCATCTTTATTAAAAAAAAACCCCAAACTATAAATAAACCAACTTTCTGCTACAAAACTGAACTCTGCAAGTTTGGGTTTCATTAGTGCTCTATTTGCATCAGTGGAAGATTGTTAAGAGGAAGAACATGTTAGAAGAGTAAACATCTGCTCCAGAACTTCAGTAATCAGAGCTCATGCAGTTATGGCATTGCATTTTACAGCCAGGAAGTTTAGAAGCTGTCGTGTGGAAATGCAATGCTCCTTGCCTGTAGGTTCCATACTTCCAGTCAGACCTGTGGTGTCAGACTCTGCTCTGAGCTCTCTGGGGAGGGAGCACTATGGAAACACTTTAATACTTTGGTCTACAAACTTTCAAAGAAGAGCAAAGGTGGGAGGTATTCTCTTTTTCTTTTTTTTTTTCCCTGTTATTCCTGTGTAAGAAAGTAGTGACTTTTCTTGCACCTGTGATAGAGTGGGACTAAGCCTCAGGTTTTGGCATTTTAAAGGGATATACTTAAAATTTAACCAGTATATCAAAATCTCATCACTGGACACCTTAAAATCTTACTTACTGTCTGATAATCGTCTATACTTTACAACTGGCATACAATAAATTAGAATCATTTTGTCACAAACCTAGGCTGTAAAACTGCATTCCTAGTAGAAGGTATTTAAAGAAAAGGAGCATGGGAAATGATATGATATAATTTCAAAAATAGATCATATGTCTAAGGTACTTTCTTTTCTGAAAAAAATGTTTGTTATCCATACTTAGGTTTATTCAGATCACTGGAAATTTTTAAATAAAATTTAATTTTCCTCCCAAATGAGACAGACTTCCTTGCAGAAAAAGCATATGGCCTTACAAGCATAAGCAGTCATGGTTGGTAAATATTGGCATTAGAATAACAGGAAAGTCTCAGTAAGAAGTGAGGTCAGAGCTGGGTGCTCTGCTCTGCAAACATCTGAAGGCACAGAGGGTTTGCTGTCAGACAGTGGTAAATAAATGAAAGGTCATTATTTTCCTGTATAAAGTAGATGACTTTTTATTTTTTTAATCAGAGGGGCTGAACCTACTTAACCTTTAAGCCTCATGTCATTCTCTGTTTTTTTCCTAAATGTTTCTGCCTCTTCAGCTTCTATTAAAACTGCAGTTTTTGAGCCAGCATACACCAGGAAAAAAAGCAAAAGAAAAATAAAAAAAAAGAAATATAGTTTCTTCACAGGGAGAAGCGGATCTTTGCAATTTATGAGCTGTGGCTCTTTGTAGTGAAATTTAAATCATTCTAGATTGCTTTTAGTGTAGGTATCTCTCCCAGCCCTAAGATGAAGCTAGTGTCCCCTTTTAGGAAAGCCTCCTGTTGGCGCTGTCTATGGTGTAAAGAGCTGGAGCAGAGGCAGCACAAGCTCTTAATATTGTAGCAGAATAGGCTCAGTGGATGGAGACATTCTGAAAAAGGACACTTGGCACCATGAAAAAACCTCAAAGGATTTATACATACACAGTGCCTTTGCCCTACACACACGGTATATATAATGTCCTGTAATTTCCTCTCTCTTCTCCCCTCCCAAATTATGTGCAGAAGCATCTAATAAACTGTCTTGCTAAGACATACTGCACAACCAGGGTACATGGATGAGAGAGGAATAGCATTAAGAAGAATATTCTGTGTTGATGGTTATGTGGACTTGACTTTTCAGAAGGAATGACCTCAGCCTCATTCCTCAAGGCTTCCCTTCTTTACAGTCCAAGAATCTGAGTCAAAATTGCTGGGACTTAAATGCCAAACTAATCTAATTTAATACTTTTAGCAAAAGCTTGAGTCATGCTCTGAATGCTCTGCCTTGCTTCATTTAATTAAAAAAACAACACAAGGCAAAAATAATACAAAAGTAAGGCTGCCAAAACTCTGCAGTCTGCTCGTTTTCCAAGTGGGATTTGTTTACCAACTTTATTCTTTATATAAAGGACAGTTAAGCTGTTTTCACTAACTCATTTCTAATACTACCACATCACCCAAGCTAAAGGCTGTGAACTCTGCATTTCTTCCAACCAAAGAAGGCAAGTGTAGTTAATAATATATCCGTTTCAAACAAATACTTTATTTCTTTAATTAAGTTCTGTAGTAATATTAACATACCAGCACAGCAACACAAAACCTGTGTATTCATATGGCTGTTTTCATGGAGGAATTGACAAAAGAACAGCAAGACTAAAACATAGGCAATTAGTCTCGTAGTTTATTTTTTTAAGTTTTAGTCTTCTCTGAGCCCTGAGGAGGTCACACTCCAGTAAAAGCTGTTGTGAACCTCCTTTGTTAATGAGATTCTCATCCACTTACTCCTTTTTATCCAATCCCTTATTGTATGGGTCATCAACACACCATTATCTGGATAAGGGTAAGGAGAAATTTCCCACTGAAAATTTCTTGCGTGGTTGTCTATCAGGCAGCTTTATACACTTGTGCTAAATATCTGTCCCTGGCCAATGTCCCATACTAGTTGATTTAAAGCAGCATGCCAACATTTGCACCCATGTAGAGAACACACAACCATAAAAACATTTGGCATTTGAATGTGCACTTGTAGTATCTGCATTCTCTAAACTTTAAGGCTTAGATTTTCTATAGCTATTTTGTGTAACCTTTTGAAAGAATAATTCCACTCATCTTTAATTCAACTTATTTCCAGTCTCATCAAGTTATTCTAAGTCACTGTGAACATTTTCTGCACAAATGTTTGGTTTAATCTGACTTAACATTAAAAGCTTACAATGTGGATGTGTGTATTAACTAGTGTCAAGACTTCTTTTGTAGACTGACAAAAAAATTACCTCTAGAGAGTGATTTATCTGATCTATTTAAACAATATATTTACCAAAGGATTACTCATACCGTACAACTTGCTACTCCTTCCTTTTGACCATAACAGAATCTAATTCTTACTAGCTCAAAAATTAACCATAAGAGGGATCTTAGCCAATCGTGTCTGTAGTCTAGGTGAAAGTCTCACAAGATTATGTTGACTGTGGAAATATTCATACCTGAGCTCCAAACAGGAGGCATATTTTGATAGCCAAAAGCACCCATCTGTACTTCCTGCAACAGATAAATGCCATGGCAAAGGAAGAACTGAGTTACAGAAGTTGTGGCTTTGGCATGTCCCACCTTTGCAGCAATCCCTGTGTGTTTCTCCGAGCTGCGGCCGGAGCTCCCGGGCCAAACAGCTGCTCCACATCTTCTCCAGGGAAAAGGCAGAAGGCCAAATATTTTTCTGCACATACTTTGAAGTAGCTTTACCACTGCTATTGGTATATATACCATAATTTGATTTAAACAATTTGTTCTTGCAAAGGGAGCTAAGGCCAAGTCATACAGAGTTAAGGGAAAATAAGACAATATAATAATTTCCTATTTATTAGAATGAGGAATGAACTTGGATGCCCACATACTTCAGAAAAACAGTGATATGAATCCATGCATTAACTTAATAGCAAACTCAAACTCTGTTGCAAACAATATAACTGCATGTCCAGAAGTTCTCAACTTTGGCAAAAAAAAAAAAAATTGATCTGATAATACATTTTAATTTTTAGGGTCATCTCTTTCTAAAAACAAGACCTCAGTTTGCACTAGCCATGATTGCTAAAGCTTAAGTTTCACTACAGAAGGGAAAGTAATCTATAGTTCAGTAAAACTCAGGATAGATGAAAATATTTAATATTCGCCACCTGCAAATGCTCCCTGAAATAAATAACAGCTCTGAAATCTATTTTCATCTTTGTACATCCCTGTCTGGCCCATTGGTAAATTCACTTTGACTCAGCTCCTAAAATCCATAAAACAGACAGAGATAAAAACATTTCTTCTTTTTCTATGTTTAAATTATTGAGTAGGGAAACCACAAAGCAGAGGCAGGTAAGTTAGAGGGCAGCCAGACACTAACTGTAATTGCATGTGAAATATTAGAAAATACTACATAAACATGGCATGGACTTTTGCATGTCTAGTTTTGTTTCCACTGAGGTTTTGTCTGGGCTCCAAATATATATTCACTGAACTGCTTAAGCCCATCTACTGAGCCACAGGTGACAGAAATAATCAGCATTATTGTTAAAGACTTTTTTGGACTTAAAGCAAACAATATTGTAACCAAACAGAAAAAGGGCAGAAATAGGTATGTGTTTCTAAGGAGCCTGACTAAATAGGTGGTCAGAAAAATCGTATTTGAGAACAGGTCAAAATAAGAAGCATACAGCTTAAAATCACTGGTACTAGATCTGCAGCTATGTTGTCAACTGTCTTTGTTATGCCTAAATCATAAGACCCAAGCTTTGCAGTTCTAGTGGCCATTCATCCCTGATGAACAAAAATATAAGGGCTGGAAACCATTCTGAAAGCTGAACTTTTGAAAAGCATTACTTTTTCCACCAGTCTGGCCAAATCTCTGCTCACCAAGAACTTTGAGCATAAACGTCAAAACCTGCTTTTCCAGACAGGCTCGTAAACAGTTACAACTCCTAACTAGACATTGACCTCACTTGCCATATCACTGTACCACTTTTACTATTCCAAACAGTTGTCAAGTGCCAGTAGGCTTTATTTTTACTGCTATATTACTCTGTGACTGCAGCGTGCTGATGTTATTTGAGCTATAATGATTGGTGAATGGAGATCAAGACTCTGACCTCTGAGTCAAATGACCATTCATGAATAATGCAAGTGGCTATTTGTCTACTGCTTTTGTTTTTAAGTATTATTCCTTCTTCTAGTCCTTCCCTATCTCTAAATACACAGCATACCTTTTATCTATAGGCAGATAAGCAACTTTAAAAATTCTACTCAGGGTGAAAGATTTTTTTTTTCAGTTACTGCCATAAAAATACTTTGCCAGTGAGATTTCCTGCTCTTGTGATTTCTTCCTGAAACACAGAGTACATTCCAATATTTTAGAAATAGGTCTTGGGTTGCCAATAAAATGTAATCTCAATAATGCTTGATTATCCCCTAAATATTTGAGGGAAAACTAATATAAATATCTATGAATGTCAAACCCTAGGCAATAGAAGCCTGTTAATCTAGAACAGTGTTTAAAGAATACAAATGATAGAAAACCTATTATCTCTCTCCAAATATCCAGCTGTCATGAATCTATGCTAACCTATTTTCCCACTTTTAATTTCTTGCCTGTCTTACAATAAATATTATTTAGACCCTTGTATTTCCCTGTAGATACTGCTAAATTCTCTTCACAGTGAGAAAGCAAAAGCACTCTTCTCATTTCAGATCTGGCATTGATATCTTGTACTTAGTAGTAAGTACAGTATCCCTAAGGGGAAAGCATAAACTACATCATCATACCAATTCATCTTATAGATTTTCTGGCTGGATATACTTAGTTTCTTTCTCTCTTTCTATTCTTAAGACATTTCTCACCTTGAATTCACCTTTAGTCCCTGACCTAGCATTTCCAGTCATCATCTGTATCTTGCACTCTAGTAGGTGACACTAAAATCTATAAGAAAAATGTGTAGAACAATTGTGCTTTCAGTGTTAATCTGCTTTTAATGGAGTATTTGCTCTTAGCAGTCTGAAACCGTCTCCTTGACTTGATCTCCTTTTAATCTAATGCATCTGGAGAAATGGTAAAAACTTCATTTGTTTCGTAAATGGATAAAGCATTCCTTGCTCATCTTCTGTGTATGTGCATTGGAGTGGATTTTATTAATTTCAAATCAGTATTCTGGTAACTACTAAATTCCAAGATGTATCTAACTGTTTGGGTAATATTATTAACTTACCTATTTGTAAAGCTTGTTTGCTCACTCCAAAAATAACATTTCTATCCACTTTCATGGAGCCAGATTTTCCTTGGGCATTCTCTGAAATGGACTTTTTGTTTTTAACCAAAGTTGCATGAGTAATTTTTATTAGTGATTTTTTTTTTTTTTTAATCTAACTTAACATTTAGTTCCAATTCAATGAACTTTGGTTTAGTTACCATTGCCTTTCTGGATCTTACCTGCATTTTCCTTGGCTCAGCTCAGCAAAGTGTGAGCAACTGTCATAGGATAGATCACTGCACATGGATAACCCATTTTGTAAGAGCAGAGAAATTTCAAGTGGCTTAGTTAAGGACTTGCTTCTCCAGTTGTTCTGTATGCTGAAATTCCAAAACACTGGCAGGAGTTTCCAAACAGATAAAGAATCTAATGTTAAGACAACATTAGCAAAAAATGACTTTTATTTAGCATGTGACTAGATATTTACAGGCTAAATCGGAATGTCAAATGACCTCTGAGCTAGTGACACCCTGGATAATCAGGACTTGCCAATACATGACTAATTATCCAGTACAAACTGTGCTTGCCTGATTTTTCAGCTGTATAGTGTTTTTCCACATTAATTTTTTTCTGTATTTTTTCAATTTGAACTTCTCTGGGCAAGCAGCTGTGCATAGCAGGATGCTGACTTGGTTCAGCAGGAGTGATTTATAAAGGTATTGTACAAAGACACACACCTCAGGGCCCTTATTCAATTTTTACACAACGTCCCAGACAGATTCTTATTATAGTTGCTTCATACTGTTTAAATATTCAGCTGAAAGCACATTCATTAACTGAGTTTTGTGTTACTCTTCACGCAAAACATATCCCTACTTACCCCCAAAATATTTAAATGCTTATAGACATGAATAGTCCTATCTCTATTTTATCTCACTGACTCTACTGCACTTCTGCTTTAAAACAGTGCATTTCAGAGGACATGTCTTAGATGCCTCTTTAAACACTGTACTGATGTGCAGCCTAATTCTGTCCTTGGTACATGACTTTTGTAATTCTTCTGGTTTTTAATTCATAGTAATTCTTTAACTGCCAACCTATATGTTGGGGATTAATTATTAATTATCATTTCTCATCTCCATAACAAAAACCATTGATGTCACTACTCTGTGATCATTTTTAAAGACCTGCTGCTCTAAACTGGTGTGTTTAACTACCAGCACAGTGGCATTTACCCATAACTAAGCTACTGCACTGTTTTGAGTCACAGTTTCACACAACTCTAACAAAAAAAAATCGGTTTCAAAAATGGCAAGGTCAAAAACAAAGTAGTGACTTTAAAAAAAACAAAACAAAACAAAATAAAACAAAACAGAACAAAACAAAAGCCAAAAAAGGAAAAAACAGGTCATGAAATTCCTATTTATAAATCTTTCACAACTCTTTTGTGAAAAATTTTGCAGCTTCATTCATCTCTTGCAGGATCTGTGAAAATGAGGAAGGAATTAAGCTAAGTGTTTTATGTTGCTAACAAGATTGTCTTGAACTGGAAGGTCTTGGAAGAACATCAGTATGTGCTCATATAACTATGCTTTATGCTGAAATTGAGGTGCTTTGAACTTGCCAACTCTTCAGATGTCCTGGTGTCATGTTGCCAGATGCCAGGTTAGGATCTATGAAGCAAGACCAGATGCTCAAGGGACAGACATTCCCCAGGCTGTGACATCCCCCAGGACACATTTCCTCCGTGTGTTTTGCTGTCCTATTGCCCAGTACACCGTGTATTGCAGAGCCCACTCTCAGCTGCCAAAATGTCTCTGTTGACTGGGACAAACTTGGGAGCCCATCTGTGAAGTCTATTCTCAGCACTGGGCATCTATATTTAGGAACTGTCACACTTAAGAGTGTAGAAAAATCTGGGGGTTTACTTTTTTTTTTTTTTTTTTTTTTTAATGTTGGTCAGGTGGATCAGGAATTTAACTTAACTTTTTAACCAGGTTGAACAGCTCTTCCTCTATCTTAAAAAATAGAGGGATATTTAAGTACTGTTTCCTTTCATTGTTAAAATCCTGATCTGAGGAATTTGGAAAAAAATGATATCTTAAATAAAATTGTGGGACTTGATCAAAATTTCTCAATTGTTCTTTTATTTTTCCAACATATGTCTGAATTTAACATTTTTTTGAATAATTTTTAACCATTTGAGACAGTCCTTTTCAAGCTGACAAACATAGAAATAAGAAAGATAAAAAGTTACGGACCTTTCACTGCAATGAAAGGCACTTTCCATCTTCCCAAAACCTGTCTGTCAACACAGAAGAAATATGAGAAAAATGTGAGACAAACAAGCCATATGTTTTGCTTTTCATGCATCTGGCAAAAATGTGATTTCTTTTGCCATGTTTCTCCTGTGATGAGAATTTATTTCACAAAACTGACATCACATATTTCCTCTCATTTCTTTCTGAGCCTTCAAATTTACCTAAATTTGGTGTTCTTTTTTAGTCTCCTAGATGCATTGTCTCTAAGGTCATTAGAGAATTTTACTGGTCCATGACATTGCTAACATTGCAGGACAGTCTTTAATCCAGTGGAAAATGTGACAAGATCTAAGGTCTGAAATTGTAAGAAAAATAGTACAATAGCTTAATAGGGTACTTTATTAATAACCTAGGCATTGCTCTTCATCATTATGAGGCTTTTAGGATACCTTGATGGAAGATGTTTACTGGTTCAACCAAAAATTTTGGAAACAGTGCAAAATTATTAGCTTAATTCTTCTTTTTATGATATGAGAATTTAAAATGGATAACAGTAGTGATCTCTACTGTTCTTGAAATATAATAAAATACAATATCTCCAACAAACCTTCAGAAAAATTAGATCATGTCTTATGGTCTTTGATTTCTACTCCCTATCTGAAATGTAGAAATCACATGTTTATTTGCACAGTATAAACCTATTAATTCCCTCATTTGTCTCTTCTTTCATAGCTGTGATATCACATTCATTTCACACTTCTTCTAGTTTCAGTGCTTAAAGTGTCCTCAGGCATAGGATTTATTTCACTCTGTTCTATTCCACTATCGTGGTTTAACCCCAAATTGAACTCAACCCACACAGTCACTCATGCTCCTCTGCTGGAACGGGAGAGAGAATCAGAAGTGTGAAAAGTTGTGAGCTGAGATAAAGACAGTTCAATAGGTAAAGGTTTCCCAAGCAAAGCAAAGTAAAGCAAGGAATTCATTCCCCACTTTCCATGGGCAGGCAGGTGTTCAGCAATCCCCAGGAAAGCAGGGCTCCATTATCACATGTAATTGTGACTAGGGAAAAAAAAATGACAAAATTGTGAATGTCCTCTCTTCTTCTTTTCCCACCAGCTACATATGTTAAACATGACTCCATAGGGTTTGGAACACCCCTTTGATCAGCTGGGGTCAGCTGTCCCCAGCTCTTCATGCACTCCCAATTTACCTGGCTGGTGGGATGAGGCAAGGAGCAGAAAAGGCCTTGGCTGTGTGTAAGCTCTGCTCAGCAATAACAAAAACACCTCTTTCTTTTACAAATCCAAAACACAGACCCATACAATTAAAACAGTGGTACACAATTTAAAAAATAATAATTTCTTAGTCTTTACTCCTTGAATAGAATCCAAAACACATCAGTAAGAATATAGAGTCACTTTATTTTCAATGTCAAATAATAACCATGGATATAGTAATTATATGGAGTTACTCTGCATGGCAAAGCAAGTTATAGTAGTTTTTTGGATTCAGTTAGATGGATAACTTTAGAACTCAGCCGTGATATTGCTAAGCTGTTCTTACAAACTCCTATTATCCTGTCCTATATCATCTGTTCATACCATATGCTTGCAAAACATTCATAGTTCAGAAATTTTAGGTTGACTACCTCTGAATTGAGCATGTTTGCAAATATTTGTAAGACAGAAACTTAATTTTAAATGCAAAAATTTTCACACTTCAAAGCTTTCTTCCTTCAGAGCAAAAGCTTCTGGGCACTCAATCAAAAAATTAACTAAAACAACATTTTCAAAATTGTTACAACATTTTCAAAATTGTTATACCCCAAATAAAACAAGAAAATAGAAAATGAAAGAAGCACATAAAGAAATAAACTGTTTTTGTTGACTAAAGTGACACCACATGTGGAAGATGAAATAGCTCAAGCAGAGATTTCTTTCTGTTTCCAGTTCCTCTGTATATCATCTATGCACTTGCCACACACCAACAACAGCCCACAGTTTTGGCATACAAAATTGCCAGACTATTTGGTGCAATCCTGAGTGCTCAACTCAAAATGAAAGCACTTGTTTCACAGAATACCAACAAGCAGAAACTGATGCAAAGGGTTCAATTCTCAGTTATAATAAAATGGCAACATCTCATCGATTTCAAAGGAGGTGTGTTAGTTCATGCCAGAAGAAAATGTGACTCATTACTAATGATGAAAATACAGTTATAAACTCCAGAACTATATTCTGTAAATTTACTGATTTCTGATAGAAGTCTAGTATGTCATTTAAATGAAAGCCTTCAAAACTTCATGCTGGTATACATCAAACTTATATTCTTTTGGATACAAAAAATTTCTTTGATAATCTAAAGAGTTGGAACAGCTTAAATCTGAAAAAGTGCATTGAATACATAAACTAGCAAGACTGAATAACTAAATTAATGCTTGCTATAAATAAACTAATCCTAATAATTCATACTGAAGGAAATGAACTTTTTTCTTACCAGCTCTCAGAATCATAGTAACATCAATGATGGAAAAGACCTCTAAGATCATTAAGCCAAATCATTGATCCAACTCTGCCATGTTCACCTCTAAACTGTGTCCCTAAATGCCACATCCACACATCTTTTGTACACTTCCAGGGATCACCATTTCCCTGGGCAGCCTATTCCAATGCCTGACCATCCTTCCAGTGAATAATTATTTTCCTAATACCTATTCTAAACCTCCCCAGGCACACTTTGAGTCCACTTTCTCTCTTCCTGTCACCTGTTACCTGGGAGAAGAGACAGAGACCCATAGGTATAGTTTGTTCACTCCTAAAAGAAATGGGGAAATGATCTTTTTGCATCAGGCATGGTAAGGCTGGAGATGTCTGGCTAAACTTGCTGCCTGGTTTGTTTACAGATGTATTTTGAGGAGGTGTATCCAAGCTTAGGCAAAAGAACCATCTCAATGATCCCAGATGCATATGTCCATAAGTTATGGACAAATGGGTCTCCCAAATTTACTTGGGAAGAGAAAAATTACTTCAGTTATTAATCTTACTCTCCAACTCTCTTCTCTACTTCTCAATATTGTAATCATACTTTTAATGAAACAATTGTGCTATTTATTGCACTTATAATCTTGGTTTTAGTTTGCCTTATGTATTTATTATTATAACTAAAGAGCTGTAAAATCAATCAAGATACTGACAGAACATAATCAAAACCTGAACCACATAAAATCATGTAAAATGCAGCAATTGTACTGGAATTGACAGGGTGTATCTGATTTGAAATGCAAGAGAAGATCTACTAGCTTGAGATAAGCTTAGCTGGTATCAAATATTTTCTGAACTATGTAAAAATACATTGTTTGCTACTTCTCCCCCTTAAATTCAGCAGAAAATAACCACAAGGGTTATAAAGTGTACATCTGAGCCATTTGTTCACATCTGTGCTTTGTCCTGCAGAGTGTTTTGGGTATACACAACTGCCCAGGCTTGTTTTCATTATATTTATTTTGGAAAACCAATCCTCCATCATGGCAGTGTTACAGGAGAACCAGAACAATATTTCCACCCTGAGCTCAATATTGTGGAAACCAGGTGTTTTAGAACTTCTATAAATTCAAAGTTGTGCTGCCATTAGTTTGATCACATTAAACACTGACATGTCTTTGTTTTCTCTATTTTTATCTCAGTAAATGCTGACAATGCCCATCATTTGTGAACTTTCTTAGTGAACAGATTATTTTTTACTGATAGCCTGCCATGTGGACTCTAAGTAGTAAATAACAAAAGGGAGTGATGTTTTCTGTAGCCCAGTACATCTGGCACTCATGTATTCATAGCACCTTTAAGCATATCGATCTGATTTTTCTGCAGCTTGCAAAGATATTTAAAGTTTCAAATTATTGCAATACTTTCCAAATGGATCATACATATATATATGTATTTAGTAATTGATAGGAATGGCATTTGGCATCTTTTTCTTGGACAAGCAAATATGCAGAGACTTTAAAAATAAATTCAGCCTGCAGGAAAATACTGTGAATATGGGATACTTGGAAATATCTTTCTAAAGTAGATTTAGCTATTAAATTTCTGAGATGGCATGTTGGAATGTCAGATGGGAAAAGTGGTTTCATCACCATCCTACAAGGGTGGGCAGTGCAATGTAAGCTACTAATATTAACCAGATTTACTTTTTGTGGAGGTTGGTCTCCTGGAGCACTGCCTAGAATGGTTTGCTTTGCTGACTGGGTGAAACAGGACAAAAGGCAAATTTCACACCTTGGCCTTACTACAAAAAACACGAGCTACGTGGTAAGTGTGAACAAAAGATATGAAGTGGGATGATTTCTTTCAGGATATGCTTTGTGTGCTTTTTCCTCTCAAGAAAATCTAAGCACCTATAAGAAGGGAAAGAGTGTTAGAGAGTAGTTTTGCATAAAAGATGGAGGGTTTCTGGGAAAAAAACTACACACAGGAGGTATGGTTTTCTTCTTAGTGTTTCTCAATCCACTTCCATTATAGCATTCTGGGAGCAGGTTCACCAATGTTAAAAATATTTTTATTGCTCCTTTTACTTTTAACACTTTATCTCAATGGTTTGTTTCCTTTGTAATCCAAGACAGTGAATTGAATAGGCAGATGCAGCGTGCAAACAAATATTCTTCGAGCTGTAAACTGAGGAACAAAATATGAGTTAATCTCACCAATGCCAGAACTAAACCAGAAAGGTTTGCTATTTTTTAAGAAAAGTTGAGAGTATAAAAAAAAATCATGTAGTTAATTTTCTAATCAAGAAAAAATATAAATAACAATTACTTTAAGAGTAGAAATTTTTACCTTCATCAATCTAAAAATGATTTTCATATAGTGTCTATCTTAAATTATTGTCTAAAAATTTTCATATCATTTTCTATTAGAAGAGGGTGGTTTTTTGGGTGTTTGGGGTTTTAATTTTTTTTTTTTTTTTTTTTTTTTTTTAATATTACTTTTGTCAGGTTGCTCTGTGTTTTTAACAAAATTACAAAGGAGGGGACAAATTTGCAACAGGAGTGCTGAATTCAGTTACAATAAGTATTGCTAGGATATGGAGATTTTCCAGAAATTTCCTCTATTCAAGAGTTGGTTGGTGGTAAGGATTATGAAGAAAATATTTTATAAGTTATTTAACATATTCTACTTTTCTCTCATTAAAATATATGTTGAATAGATCTTTATTATGCAATTATGTGGTTTCATTTCAAGGAATCCTATTTATATGCTTGGAATATTAGAAAACACATTTTAGAATCTCTGTCATCAAATATGCCTTACCTTCTTTGAATATAAAACTTGCCTGTATGCCAGCTTCACTGCATCAAACTGCTGGTGGCTTAAGGTGCAATTTTGTTGTGCAGTCTGCATTCTGGAGTATTGACATATCTTGTACTTAATAAAAAAATGTTATTAAATCCCCTGGAAGCAATAGAATGTGTATGATTGCTATTATTTCTCCTGTTTAAATCAAAATAAAATTAAGTAGAGCAATAGTCAAAATGTCTTCTTGCAAGGAAGAGACGTTGAAACTTATGTTGGTTTTTTCCAGACTCTGAATTAAAGCTCATCTTGGGTTGGTGCCAGTTCCCTAAAGAATAAAAGTAATTCAGAGATATTCTCAATTTAATGCTTCTTATTTCCTCATCTGAAGGGATTTCTCAGTATACAAAGTCTTGGTTATCTGGTTTTACCTGTTGGGTTCTTTGAGGAATCTTTCTCCCTGTGATACACTTTAGATAATTTTCAGAAAGACATTATTGCCTGCTTAGGCTCTTTAGCCAAACTTTGTGTAAAAATATCCTGCATAGGTGAACCAGTCTTTGCCATAGGTGTGATTCAGTCAGTTGATTTTTGAGCCCTTCCAATCTTTCACTGTGTACTGCAAACCCTCCATGTATCCTTTCTTTCATGCCTAGGATCAGGAAATAATATTGTTGCTAAGGAATGCACACACACAGACACACATGAATATATAAAATAACACTACTATATACACATGTTAATAGTGCTACTCTTTCTTTGCTTCTGTTCCTATGTTAACATTGTTGTAAGAAAAAACACTGTGTCAGGTGTGGACACCTGGGTGGAAAAATTTTTCCTTCCTTGGAAATGATTTAGTTCATTCAGAGGGTACGAGATTTCAGAGACTGCAAGCTGGCCAGCAAAGACTTGAAACTCATAAAATCTCCCCACAAATGAGTGGGAGAGCTTGCTGAGAGGAGCAACAGGCAGAGGGACCCAGGGATCAGAACTGAGGGAAAAAAACTTCCCCAGGGCCAGAAAGTTCAGTGCCAATTTTTGTGCAGCTCAAAGCTACTGAGCTGGCCAGAAGCTGAGAGCATCCCTGCAGAGGCACAGGCTGCAGATAAACCCTTTTTCTGTGCTGTGTATGACTGAGGTGTGATGAGCTGTATTTACAGACTTGTCCTAACATGTATTCTAATTAAATCTGGCTTTCTTCAGGTTAAAAGTCTTCCACACTGTCTGTGCAGATCCTCCTCAAAGCATTACCTGACTCCAGGTACTTTCAGAATGTCAGAGGTTCTTATTGTAAAAGGTCTGACAGAGTTTTTGTGCAAGAATGAACTTTGTACTATACTATAGGCTTGTGTATATGTGTTTATTTATGTATGTATGTGTGTTTGTGAGACATTCAGCCTCACTTTGGTGAGTTCTCTTGGTTGCAGTTTCTCTGCAGCAGCAAAAACTTCAGACCAGCTTGCTCTGCTTTTTTTAAGGACCTGCCTTATCTGCCCAGCTATGATTTAAATATTTAAATGCAACCATACTTTTTTTTAATACACAGAGCTACAGATGAGAAGACACTAACTATCATTGTATTAGAAATATTTTCTTTTGCTTTTGCTCTTCTTTTTTCACTCTAAGCAATATAAAGATAGTTTCACATACATAATGGGGGTTTGGTGTTTTTTTTAAGTTTTTGGAGGGTTCTACAAGAATGTACTCCCTAGAACTGCACTCACAAAACATGAGTAACCATGTACAGAATTTCCAATGTAGTTAATCCTCATAATTCTAAGTCCATAATGATATTTTGTATTCATAATGTCATAGTAGCAGGGGGTGGTAGTAATGAGTGACTATTACATAAATGATCTATTTATCTGGTTTGAATTTTGCTTTAACTATTTTTTCACAGTAAATCAAGGATTCTTAGCCAACCTTATTCAACATGCTTGGGAGGGGAGCCAGATTTGACCACGCTTATTCACTAAGAAGTAAGGACAGCCCAGTTAACTCTTTGAAAACAGTGGTATTGGTTGTCCAGGAAGGGGCTGCCTTAGGATTGGCAGATGTCTGTAGAACCCAGCTCTATAAGAATAATAAGTGAGAATTAGGAATGGGATTTTAAGAGCATGAAAAAAGCTAATTTCTTATCAAATCACCTAAATTCCTTTCATATTAATAAAAGACCCCAAGAAACTCAGCAAACCCAAATGCTGGTTTACTTTATCAAAAATAGAAATCTATGTCTCTGAAAAATCTTGCTTTGTTGTAGAGGAAGGGTAACCAGCTCATACTTAAACATCAAACCTCAAATGGCTAAAATTTGAAGTGTATCCTGCCCTAACATTTGAAAGTTGGTTGACAAAGAGACAGCAACAGCTACAAGAGGACTTATATAAGATTGTTCCTTCTCCCTGTTTGGTATTGATATTTTTAGTTGAAATATAACATTGAAATGTTGTATAGATACAGCAGACCAAATATTTTGAAAGAAAATGCCTGCAGTCCCTTCTGTACCCCTTCCTCTAAATTAGCATCTGTGACCCAGCTGCACAAGCAGTTTTTCTGGCTAGGACTGAAGACTCCTTTCCTCTACTCCACTGAAATTTTTGTGGAGTACAGCCATTTACTATGGGCTGTACTTCTTCTGCAAGGGTTGGGCCCAAGGCCTTTGACAAATTTTGCATTTGCAATTGATTTGCTCCCTCCTGGGCTTGAGAATAAAGCAATGGATAACGCCTCAAAATCAGACTTCATGATGAAATAATAAGGATTGGATGAACTGACAGCTTCTCTTTATAATGTTCATGAAGTCAGATATTGTTTAGACTTTTAACCGAAAAACTCATTTGCAAGGACTGTAGTGAGAAGAAAAATAATTGGATGAGATAGAATAGTCAAACTGTACCATTACAATCACATAGCAAATGAAGGAACCAAGCATCTCTCCCAAACAACACAGAAAATTCATTTTTATAATGGAAAGAGATAGAAGTCCTTTTCATTGAAACTCCAGCTGTTTTGTTGGACTCATGCTCTAGAAAATATCAGTTAAACTTTGTTCTTTCTCTTGGAAATGAAATTAAATTTACTTTCAATATTTCACAGCCTTTTGCAATGAAACAAACAATAAACTCTAATGTCCTACAGACCAATTGTGAAATGAAAACCCCATGGCACTTTTAAGAAGAATAGGTGAGTTAGTTCCAGTGTGGTTTTGACAATTACGGGCTCTCTGGTTTGAGCTAACTTAACATTCAGCTATAATTTTTTTTTTTTTTACTTTCTTCAAACTGCCATGCCATTCTTCTGCTCACTACTGGACAATCTCTGCCAATGCCAGATGAGAGGGAAGAAATAAGATCAGCAAAACTTTCTGAAATATTCATGCTGCTAAAAACCGTAATTTTGCATTTTTCACTTCATTTTAGTAAGTTTGTACATTGTTTGTAATCAAATCATAAGTTTATAATCAAAGTATTAGGACATTAGTATGAGGATCATCTGACACTTATTAGCACAGAACAAAACTGACTAAACACTAGATTTTTTATCTAATTATCTACCCTAGCTCTTTATTAGGGTAGGAGTCTTAAGGAATTATTTTATCAGATGTGCTATGTAGTTCAGCAGCCTGTGTCTATGAAAGAATCAGTCTAGTTCTAAGGGAGGCATAACTAAATATTTTGTACGCTAATATAAGTTAGGTATCAGATATTATTTTAAAACATTAAAATTCTTATTAATTTTCTTTGTATAGATTTCAGTTGTTTCAGATGAATACCAAAAAAAAAAAAAAAAGAAAGCATTATATGAAGAAGATAGGTTAATCTGGCAAAAATTCAGCTGAGTAGGAAGAGTGTCTGAGTTAAACCCTTTCAAGGAAATATTGTGACCAGCATCATAGGTGGGGTGGTAAAATCTGCTGGAAGACACATGCTGCAGATATCCTCTGCATTCCTTTTACAGCCATGGGCTCTAGAGAATCTGTTTCTACATCATTACAAGTAATATTTTATGTTTGAAATATTTATAATTTTATTTTATTGAAGCTTAATCTTCAGGTAGGACACTGGGACATTTTTATACGCCTCCATTTTCACGGCCTCGCGTACACAGACTACGCCTCCAGGGCAAGTTTTATTGTGCCAGTGTAACATATGTTCCCAATAGGTAAGTGACACATGAAAGGAAAGGAATGTGATTTAATGTTTCAATTTTATTGCTTGCAATTTAACATATGGCAGTGAAGAAGATACAATCAATAAAGCTACATGAATGTGAAAGCACACAATAAAAGATAGCTCAGAAGGAAGGTCTGATTTAAAGATTTATTGAATCTAACTAGTCAAATAATTCAACACAAAAATTATATTTATGGTCTTGAGCTCATTTGTTATTGGCAGCTTGCAAGTGCACAGTTAATGATTTTGTAAACTTCTTCCAGAAATCGGGTGCACATTTCGTACTTCACCTATTTCCATTTCACTTGCATAAAGAAATAGTAACCCAAATCAACAGTGCACTATCATAATTGATTTTGTTCCTGCAGGAAGTTAAGATTTTAATTTTCTCTTTTTGTAACCTCTTTCAACATTCATCATTCATTTTCCTGATCTTCTCGTCTTTCTTCTCTAAATCTCCCTCTTACTATCCAAGAATTCTTTCATCAGTTTTGGCCAAACAATGTCCAAGAAAATCATGTTTCCATGTTTCCATTTCTACATTAGGAATAAATTGCAAAGACCTTAAAAAAAAAAAAAAAAAAAAAAAAAGAGATATAGAAGTAGATATAAGAAGCAACCCTCCTTGTTCAAACCTCCCCTTGTTCAAACAAAGAACAAATTAAAAAAATGCATCTGATTTTGTAAGCATCTCTGGTTTCAGTGAAAAAATACAATGAAAATTTAAATTTTCAATGAGTTTTGTAAAAAATATATATTTTTTTTTTTTTTATTTTAAAGAAGAATATCTTTTTTGTTTTTTCAGAATAAGCGTCTTGGTGAGAAACAGTTTCATTGATAAGGAAAAAAAGCAAGAACATCTTGAATTTTTTCTTCTTTAGGTTGCAGAGAAGTTAAATGTTGATTCTGAATCCCTTGTTTGCTTTCATTGATAAGATTGCTAAATTTTAATAAGGTCAACATTTACTGTACATTATTAAAGCACACTCAGAAGTTACATCTCCTATAATATTCCATATGATTCTTCTGGTTACAATGAACTGAATTGATTGTGGCAGGGAAGTGTTAGGAGAGGATATTTTAAAAGTAACCTAAAATTTCACTGTGCTTCACTTTCCCTTCTGTAATCAATTTTTGCTTCATGGAAGGAGAAATGTTTGGTGCACACTGTTTCTCATGGTAGAGCTTTGGAGGACACACATAGGTGGTTTAATGAGCACATTATAACCATACCTGAACAGGTAGCAACCTTTTACAGGAAACCAACACAGTGCCAGCCAGATTTCAGATTTATGGGTCTAGTTCTCCAGCTGCATCAGTTTATAGGAGGTTTATATGCCTACAATGCCTGTCTCTTGGTGCTGAACATAGCTTGAGGCCAGCCTTAATTGCCTTTCTGTCTAACATTAATCTCCATGACTCTTCTTCATTAACATTTTCCTAAAATTCCCCTTCCAAAAGCCTAGAAATTTCCAGTTTTCCACCTTTCAGTCAATTGAAGCATTGGAGAAAACTGTACCTAAATCACATTAGGGTCCTGGCATATGTGGAACTTATATATGAAATAGGCATTGAAATTGCATATAACTATTCTAACAATTCTAGAGTTTCTTCATGCTTGGTAAAACCTGAATCCATGCAGGTATATCACTGTGATCCCTGAGTGCCTGTAAATGTCTCTCCCATGACTGTGTAGAGCACATGGTACCTATTTGCTTTGTTGTCACATTTTATGGTTCACGAAGCTCCTTAGGATATGTCTTGCAATAAAAGTTCTATTTAAGAGATTATTGTAATTTTATATGTATGAATGTGCACATATACACACACAGAGGGAGAGGAAAGACATTTGTTAGACATCATCTGCATTCATGTGTACAGTCCCTGTCATTATGGCACTAAGGATTATCCAAAACATTTGTAAAATCTGTGGGAGAATGGCATAACTGTCAGGAATTTCCATGAGGTTCTTGTTGCTACATATCACTTCCTTTGTATCTTCTGGCTTTGGTTGACACAAAGGCTGCTGGATTCATTCATCCCCTTCTATCTTTTAAATCCTGCTTTGTTTACCTTTGCCACAGTGGTGGGAGGTGAGAGATGAAATATGTTCAGCACCAAGAGACAGTTGTAGGCATATACACCTCCTATAAACTAATGCAGCTGGAGAGCTAGACCCATAAAACTGCACTGTGTGGGTGCCATATGGAAAAAGATTCCATAATCTGTGAAGCATTTGATTTGTATTAAAATTTTCAATATATATCTTCTCTACTTATCTCTAGAAATGAAAATTCCTTTCAACTTGGCAATATTTTTTTTTTAAATTTGTTTTTAAGTTGGTCACTCATGTTTAAGGTGACCACAGAAGACCATAGTGAAACTTTAATCAAATAAAGGCAATTTACATTCACTCAAAAAAGATGCCCAGTAGATTTCTGGACAAATCCCATGTGAGAACTTTTCTGTCACCATATATCTACATCATTCTGTGCCAAGCTTTATCATCCAGCTATTGGCTAAAAATAAGTCCACTGCACCATGGCAACTGCCTAGAGTTGCAAATATTGTTGCTTTTGAGATCTTAAGAGGTCAGCAGCAAAAAAACACTGGGCCTTCTTCACCATAATATAATTAAAACAAAGTCATTGGCTTATTTGGAATAAGAAAAAAAACTTCTCTGTCTCTCTTACACTAAATAAATTGGGATGTCTCCTTTCAGCAGCTTATTGTACATGTCTTTGAATAGGGCTTTCCCCAAAATTATGAGTTTGAAAGTCTGACCCAGCCTCACATACTGGCAATGTGAAACAGCAAAGGTAAAGAGTGAGCTATTTGATTACAAACAATAATCTGTGCCTGACTTTACAAGATATATCAAGGAAAATGTCTGAAAAACAAACCCCTCAATAGTTTAGTCACCAGCTCTGAAATGCTGGTTGCCTGATATCTGCCTTGAGAATGCAAAGGCTGCCCAACCAAAAAGCACCTCAACCATTCACCACACATGACCAAAGCCACAGCTGTGGAAAACAGCTTTACAGAAATTCTTTTCAGTACCTTCTCTTTTCCACAGCCCTTGCCAGCCTTCTACACAGTAGGATCCCTGGAAACAAGCTCCAAACCCTCTCTTTCTTGACACATCCATGACAAGCAGCTGTAACTCCTTAGGCACTGATTGCAGCTGCTTTGAACTGCACTGTTGAAGTAATCCAAATAGGCAGCAAAAAATGGAAATATGTTATTGAGTTCATGGTTAGTGGTCTTCGTGCATTGGCTAGATGGGTGGCTTCCAATTTGTATTGCCGAGGCTGCTGGAAATCATGCACGAAACACAAGTCTGGTTCTTTTTTCACTGTTTTCACTCTGGAGTTATTTCTGAGCAATGAGAAAGGGAAGAGACCCAACAAGAGTGTAATGCTCCCTTCTCTTCCTTCTTGGTTAAATTCTTTATTGATATTACTCCTAAAATTTTACTGTCTTCAAGGAAACTCAGACAGCATCAAGGAGCTCAGGTGGTCAACATGCATATAAGAGTTCTGTGCTGTTTCATGATATTCAAAGAAGTTAAGATACAGAGAGTAGAAGAGGCCTTTTAGCATTGCTTTCTGGCTAGGCTAACTGGTAGGCAGGTGAGAAATTTGTTATATCAGCTGAGAAGAGTACTTTATAACCTGTATAACACCTATATTCTTTTCAGCTCCTGAGGTAGCTCAAAGAGGATGATGCATTGCTGTATATCCCACATCAGACTATGTTCTGATTTGAATTACTGGTGAAAAGGATCTTGGCTGTAGGTAACACAGCTGCCCTGAGCTCAGCTCTGTGCTTAGAGCTCAGCTCTGTGCTTAGCAGTGTATGTGGGCAGGCTTAAGCCTGTACACAATGTTTTATGAAACTCTGAGTTGGCTGCTTGTTCCCTGCAAGGCCTACAGCAATTCTTGCCACCAACATTGCCAGGAAATAAAAGACAACTGTGTAAAAAAAAAAAAAAAAAAAAAAAGGATAAAAGCTATTTGTAAAAAACAATGCCCCACAGTGTTCTATTCATGGCACAAAATCATCCATCTGGGAAACCTTTGCATGATTATTGCTTGAAAACATTCCTCCTATCTGATTAAGGGTTTCTTAGGAATTTCTTCGTAGACTGGGGTCATAGATAGATTCAAAGAGAGGTGATGCTGCCTGGTGCTCAGCATGGCAGCCCCAGTCTCCAGAGAAATGATTGGCTCTCAGCACAGGCAGCTCCTTTATTAATACATGAAAGGTATCTGCATTTCAGAAATTAGGGAAGTGATGGAGACATTCCATTTCCTTTTGTGTTTCTATTTATATGAAACAAGGAGATATTTCAATGTATATTCTGCAGTTTATTTTACCCTTTCCTTTCTGGCAAGAGCACAAAACTATTGTGTAATTCCTCTTTCTTCTTTAAATTCAAGTAATATAAAATATCTCACTGTAAATGGTTAATTTTCTCTTCAGTTGCTGAAATGCTTATTCATAAAAATCCTTTCAGGTAATTTTCTAGCAGGTTCAAGTGGGCAACAGCCAATTGTTTACCAAAGTAGAGATGGCAGTAAAAAATATCTAGTGCTAGTTCTTGAGAGTGTAAGTGCTTCCACAGTGTAAGTTACCAAGAAATCAGTACTAAGAAATAAGAAGACAACAGGAGATTTTTCTGGTTTTTGCTTTCGGTGGAGGTACATTGGAGTTTTCATAACAGAAATGGAAGGAGGACTCATTTGAGTTTTTGCTTTATATGCAGAGATATTACTTGGTAAATTTGGGAAAAGGTAATTGGAAGATTAATAATTTTTCATTTTTTAACTAGGAATAGTACTTTTTGTTGTTTGTTTTTTCACTAGGTTATGAGCATGAGGTGTTAAAATGTACCAAACAATGAAGCAAATTAAAACAGACTTGCAATTTTTCATCATCACAAAATCAAAATATCACAAAACTAAGTTCAGGCTTTCTTCAGGATCAGTATGGCAGAAGCACAAACCTATGAGGTTCATTGAAGTGTAAACATGCAGTGACATTTCAAAAATGTGCACTGACTTTTTAAGAATACTCATGCAGAGTGACTAGGAAAGAAACAGATAAATCTGTTAGGGTCTTGTGAACCAGCTTTTCATGAACCAGCCTAGAAGCTGGATTTAGGCACAGGCTCATATAATTTATTTAGAAATCACTAATTTTACTTGTTAAGCTTAAGGCAAGTAAAAAATATTTTTACTGCATTTGGGTTGAAAGATGAAAGTACGGGATTCATTAACAACTATGCATCTGCCTTCAATACCAGACAAAAAGTAATAACTTCTCATCATATTTAACACCTCCCAGAAAAGAAAATCACAGTGGTCTGCAAAAACAGCACATCCTCATAATACTTCAAAGAGTTCTTCCTTAAGAAATAGTATTTTCGCTATTTTACAGGTGAAAAAACAAAGCAAATAATACCCACAGTCAATCTTTTCAACCATTAATTCCCTAAATTACTCCTGTTTGTCAGTCTTCAAGTCTTATTCCAGCACCTGACAGGATAGTAGCCAAGCTCCTCCCCTGCTAACCCAAAATGTTGGGTGTATTTCAGCTAGACATCTATAATTAGTGCCTAAGCAAGGAGAACTCAAGTTTTCTGTGGTTATTCATCATTAAGCAATCAGGACATACTTTAAAGCACCTACATTTACATTTAGAAATCTTCTAGCAGAAGCCAAGTAAAACAGGAAAACTTTTGGGTGTGTCAGAATATCTGAGCCTGAATCTCACAAGTGCAAGGTCATTCTCCCTTTTGAAATAAAGGATGCAACAGCGCAGAGAATTACATGAGAATTAATGAATGGACCATAAGGAATGTTTGCAAGTGTTTTAAAATGAATAAATTAAAATTTGTAATCAAGCACATATTTCATAATTTGTTTTGGTTCAGAACATGGTGAACAAAAAATTAAAACAATTTCTGATCTTCTACGTGAATACTAAAACAAATTCTATTTATTTTTACTTGTAATTATATTTCTACAATGATCCCCTGGGTTAAATGATTGTTATTATGTGCAAGTACATTTTTGACACATTTACGATGGAAAATCTTTTCTGATCAAAGAAACTGAGCAATGGGAGAGTTAACTTGTGGAACCAGACAATGGAATCCAAGGTGCTGATACAGACAATAATTCCTAACAGCTACCCTACTCTTCTTAGCATTACAATACTCATCAAAGAGAAAATCAATTTTAGAGATTCCCAGGGGAAGTCTTGTAGTGTAAATTGCCATAGGTCAATTCTCTTAATTTTTTATTGGAGAAATCCCATTAATATTTTCATAAATGGGCATAAATTAGTGACTTGGAAAACAACAATTGCCTCTTGTTCTACTAATTAATATCCATAGCTAAGCCTTTTTAAAGCAGATGAGTTATTGTATCAGTGTGTGCTGTTTGTTTCAAGGCAGACATTTTTCAATAAATATCATGGAACCACAGAAATGCTGATCTAGTCCAGCTCCTGCTCAAAAAAACAGAGCAGGATTGGGATTATTTCCAACACTAACCTCCTGGTTAACATTTTATTTTCTCTTAAAGGTTAAGCTGAGCCTCCCAAGCTGTAATTTCTCTTGTTTGCCCCTTGCTTTGCTCTCTGCTGCTACCAAGCCATGTTTGTCTCCACTGTCACCACCCATTGTTTCTGTTGCTGGGTCTCCCACATCAGCTCTAACATTGCCAACTCTTTCCACTACTGACTTTGGTACTATGGCAGTACATTAGAATAAGAAATCTCTGTCCCATCAATTGATACAGTTCTACAAATGCTTTAGTTTATTTCTATAGATTCTATTTCTATAACACATGCATGTACATACATAAAATTAACATATATTTCTGTAAAATGTCTTACAATATTGACAGCAATTGAAATTTTGGTCTGGAGTAGTCATTTATCCTTGCTGTTGATGATGTCAAAAACATAACTTTCAGTTCTTATCCTTCTTTTTTTTTTTTTTTTTTTTTAATATATATTAGAACTGTAAACCATATACAAACATGAACACGTGCATATAAACATACAGATGCTCATTCCATATGCAGTCCAGACATGCCAGGTCTTGAAATATTTTATTCAGTAAAAAATTTCAGCATGAGATCTGTATATTTTTCCCTCTGACAAGGTTGCTTCCATGGCCTGAGCAAACTTTTGGCTTCAGAGGCACCCATGGAAACATGTGTAACTATTTGTGACTACAGTGGGAATGATTTTCCTCTGGGCAAAGAGATTTTTTAACTAGAGATGGACATCAGCCATGCAGATCAGATCCAAATAAGGATTTCAGGAGATTGAAACTTCCACTTACTGAATGTTGGATCCAGGATTTTAATTTAATGCATTACAAAGATAGGGACTGTTTATGAAATACATGTACTGATCCATCTGGATGTTATTTGCATCTGTGATTTAGTTAAGGGTCTCATTTACATTTTATATTTGAATTCAAGAAACTCTTTGAAATACTTTAGCTAAGTACCACTGGGATGAAGAAATCATTCCACCAGAAGAGTGTAAAAAGGTAGAATGCAGCAAAATTATGAAATTATTAAAACAGTTCAAGACACTACAGCAAAGTTTTATAAAAATCAGAAAAAAATTGCTCAGAGCAAAAGCCACTTATAAAATGTGATGCAGTGCTGATTTTCTAGGTATGGTGAAAGAGTTTTGAAATCTTTGAATAGTAAAACACACATTTGTTTCTAGAAATCAGCCTAATCCTTTCCTACAATTTTTTCTGTGGATGAACAAAAAACATAATCAATCTAACTTTTTGGTTACTCATGAGTAATGATCTTTTTTTGTTGTTTTCCTACACAAAACCAGACATTATTTTGTGCTACAAAAAACACATTTTTGTCTGGAATCCAAATTTTATTAAATGCTGAAGCAGAGACTAACGTATAGGAAGAATACTTTAACATGTATAAAGATTTTTTCCACTACAGAGGAGAAGGATGATGCCTAAATTTAAACAGCAGAGCTTAATTTCCTTCACCACCAGAAAGATTATTTTTATCCTCATTTTACACAGGGAATATCTAACGTCAAGAAAAACAATTAATTCTAATTACACTACAAAACTTGTCCTGAGATTAAGTATAACCATATCCCATATGCCATGTGATGTTATTTTTAGCATTTTTCTTTAACCTTGCTTATCCTCAGACACTGTCAGTAAAAAGACACTAAATCTCTCATTTATTATATAATTTACTGCTACAATTAAAAGCAGTAACTAATTCCTGGAGAAACTTGGCATATTAAAGGAAAACACTTTAAATCCAGTGAACCATGCATTAAAAATGTCTCTGACTTTTCAAGGAAGGGCCTCAAGAATATGAAAATCATGTGGTATATCATGGCAGGACCCAGTAAATGTGCAGTTCCTCCAGGACAAAATGCCAGCTTGTGGTTTGCAGCAGCAGTTGCACGTCTTACAAAGCAGCACAGTGTGACTCATCAGATCCTACTGAAACCCTAGGCTAAATTGTAGCTTACCATCACAGAAATATTTTTCAGTGTAAAACATCTGTGTTTATCCACTATGCACATCCTGTCCTCCTTCAATCCCATGGATTTCCCTCATGGCAGTAGTAGATGGTTTTAACTTGCAATGTGATTTTCACACTGATCTTTGCATTCCTTCCAAGATTAAAAATGACCTCTCCATAGACAACTATTCCAGCTTATAGCTATTGCATTATATTTACAGCATAATTTTACAGTATAATAATGTAATTCCATGAGCTTTCATAATATCAACACAGAAACAGGGAATATATAGAGATATTTATCTCTGTAGTAGGACAGGTCACTATTTAAAAAGACTGAAGATTATGTTTTAATTAGAATCAAATGATAGACACTGAATGAATTTAGAGCAAAATGATAATCTTTTCAAAAATCCTGCAATCTATATTTAAAGAATAATACACAAAAGCAAGAGTGCAAGGAAACAAAAAAAATAGTAACTTAGCACCATGACTCACAGTAACAATGTGCAACTTTGGAAAAGATATACAGAACAGCAATTTTTTAAACAAATATTTTTTTACCACTTTTGGTTGTAAAGTAATTTACTCTCAGAAGGAAACAAACAAACAAACAAACAAACAAACAGCCAGCAAATAAAATCTATTAGCAAAAAATCTGTATGTTAAATGCCATGTTTTGTTTGATGTGTGATATTATATTGAGATAAAAATAAAGAGATATAATATTTAATCAGTATGTACATCAGCACGAAGTAAAAAATTAATTTCTCTGATTTATATTACACATAGGAAAAAATGTGCTGTTTTTCTGCACTGGATTTGTCCTCAAATTTTATTAGAATTGGTATTGCATAAAAATTCACATATTGGCCTGGATATTTTTGAAGACAAAGAAAATAAGTTTATAAAACTGGAAAAAATAATATGCTTCATCAAACCCATGAAATAGGCAGAGTGAGACCTGTAATAAAGAACCACATATTTCATTTGTGTGTCTGTAAGATTAATATCTTATAATGAAAATAAATCTGATGGAACTGTATTGATAAAAAATACAAATATGAATGTATTCTTATATGGTCTGGTCAGGGATAACTTCAACAACTTGACTTTTAAAAAATGATCTTGTATCGTGAAGATCAAAGAGTCCTTGAGTTACTCTTACTAAATGGAGAAAGGAGTTAACCACAGCATCTAAGTTCTCTCAAGCTCTCACCTTACTTCACTTAACACACATTGAATTTGCCAGCTGATGTTGGCTTTTCTCTCATACCTCATTTGATACCAATTTCAACTTGTCTCATGCCTAAATGGACAGATGCATGGTACGTTTCCTCTTGCATACCTTAGAAGTGATCCAGCTCAGTAGTTTTGTCTTGTGTATCACATCACAGAGCACTGAAACTGTCAAAATTTGCATGACATTTACTCCTGTTAGCTTTTATGCAGTGAGCAAACACAGCTGGGAAATACAGTTATGAAAAACATAGGGGGAAAATGCAGACAAAATCAGTGGCTTAATGTTTTCTTTTCCCATTACAAACTCCACCCTGCAGGTGAAAGCCATGAGAGATGGGAGTGTGCAGAAAGGATGTAGCACCATTTGGGGAAGTGCTGATTTGCTGTAGGGTCAGGAAGCTCTGAAGAGGGATCTGGGCAGGCTGGAACAATGGACTGAAGCTGCTTGTGTGGGGTTCATCAAGAACAAGTGGCTGCTCCTGCTCTTGGGTCACAACAACCCCTGGCAGCACCACAGCCTGGGATAAGAGCAGCTGGAAAGTTCTCAGCAGAAAAGGACCTGGGGATGCTGATCAATAGTGGCTGAACATGAGCCAGGTGTGCCCAGGGGGCCAATGCCAATGACATCCTGCCCTGTGCCAACAGCAGTGTGGCCAGCAGGACCAAGGCAGGGGTTGTGCCCCTGTACTCAGCACTGGTGAGACCTCACCTCAAAAACTGTGCCCAGTTTTGGGCCCCTCGTGACAAGAGAGACATTGAGGTGCTGGATAGAGTCCAGAGAAGAGCAACAGAGATAGGGGAAGGAGAACTAGTGTCATGAGGAGCAGCTGAAGGAGCTGGGAGTGTTTAGCCTGGAAAAAAGGAGGCTATGGAGGGACCTTTTTTGATATTTACAGTTACCTTAAAGTAGGGTGCAGTCAGGTGGGGGTCAATCTCTTCTCCCAGATAACAAAAAGAGAGAAATTGTCTCAAGTTACACCAGGGGAGGCCCAAATTGAGTATTAGGAAATTAGGGTATTAGGAAATAATTATGAAAAGCATTGACAAGTACTGGAACATGGTTCCCATGGAAGTGGTAGATTCACCATCACATTTAAAAAGAACTGCCCAGAAAAGATGTGGATGCCCCATCCAGTCAAGTGTTCAAGGTAAGGTTGGATGGAGCTTTGAGAAACTTGGTCTCGTGAAAGGTTTCTCTGCCCATGGCAGGGGGATGGAAACTACGTGATTTTTACAGTATCTTCAAACCCAAGCCATTCTACAAATCCATGATCCTATGGCGTGCTTAGGGATATGGTTTAGTGATGTGCTTGGCAGTGTCAAGTTTATGGTTGCCCTCAATGATCTGAAAGGTCATTCTATGACATTTGACTCTGATTACTACTTAATTTAATTCCACCAGAAATAATGTCAAGATGAAAATGAATGTGGAGAAAAGAAAGTTAGAGAAGCCAGAGATTAAATCATCCCTTCCCCGCTGGCCTTTGTGAAAAGGAGCAACTGAAGGAGAATTTTGCTAGTAATAAGTTTTCTCCAGAAGGGGATTGAGATGGACTGAGTGCCTACATCTGTTCTTTGGTTACAGAAATTTCATTAGAGGATATGGACATCTATTTAAGTCTAAAGACTGAATGCTTCATGATATGGGGTTGAATGGTGGTTTCTATAGGTCTGTGGCATGAAGAGTAGGAAAGGCTGTTCTGGGCTGAGAATTGAAGCATTCTTTTTTCTGCAGTCTCAGCACACTAGCAAGAAATAGACATCTGATATTCATTTTTACAAAGAAAGCAAATTATTTTATATGGTACAATGCATCCAGCAAGGTTCTTGCTTAGAACTGGTAGGATGGAGTCTGGGGAAGGATTTGTTTTAGTATGACAGCCTAAGGCATCAAAATCTTGAAACAAAGCTCTGTAATCATTTTTGAAGGAAGTTAGTCAGAGAGTGTGTTCCTTCCACCAAGTGGTTGCTATACATCTCAGGGGATGTTCAGCTGAGAACAGGATGCCTGTTCTCAGCTTGTGGAACTGGCAGAGCACTTCTGCAGTGACACAGATCCGGGGGGACCTTGGAGAAACTGAGCATGAACATACATTTTAGGAATGACTGAATGGGAGTAGAGTGTTTAACCACACCCACCTTCTGTATTTAAGTCATCAGTCTGAAAACACCCAACAAAAACAAAGCATGGGCCATGACATTCAAATAATAGTTCAGTAAAGATTTAGATTTCCTCAGTTTTATTTCAAGCTGACAGACCAAGAAATTCCTACTGGCTTGTGTGCTATAGCAATAAAACTACTACTCATGCAACAGGCAGAAGTTTGGTAGTGAAGCTTGCTTCTTGCATCATATTTCAAATGCAATCAGGCAAAACCAAGTTCCCTGTATGGCAGTTCGCTGCATAAAGTAACTATAGCCCAGCATCAATATTCTAAAAGTATCTGGGCACCCATGGAGCTGCTGTTATGGCTCTGCACTTGACCATTTGCTGCAGGGTTTGGTGTTCTCATTCTGACACCTAATGACTTGAATCACCTCAAATAAACTGAGATAATTTCATGGGGCTCTGTGAAGACCGAATGCCTGACCTTCATTTCCAGGTTGCTGGTGATGATTTAATCAGCTCTCTGTGCCACACAGGGCACATCCACTCTGGCTACACTCAGACCCAATCCACAGGTGACTGTCAAGGCTGGACTCTGTTTATTGCAGGGTAAGGTGCACTGAGATGTTTTTTTCTTGTTGGAGTGAGAGAAATTGTCTTTGGCTGTGCTGCTCTCAGCATGGGCAGAGAAGGAAGGACAGAGCATAAGATAATCTAAAGCAAGGCTGCCCTCAGATATGTGCTTGTTGCCAGGGCATGTCAGTAAGGATTAAACACTGTTAGCATGGCAGTTTGCACAGCTGCTTGAACTGAGTGTCATCTCATCTATGGCCCTTGGGGAAGATGTGGAGAACTCCAGCAGGGAAAATAAAATGTCGGCAGCATTCAGTGAGGAAGTGTTACTCTTGGTTAAACTCTCCTGACCTGAGTGAAGCTCTGATTTCAGCCTTGATCACTTGGCTCTGATGTTTTGCTTAGCAGACTGAGTAGCTGATTTCTTTAGGATTCCTCTTTTGGGAGACCTCACCCCCAGCTGAGATGAAATTAGCCCTTGAAATCTATCCTTAAAAATCTGAAGTAGCAGTGATTGCCCAGCTTCCTTCCAATTGCAAAGCTTGCAATAAAATATTTCTTTGAGCAGAGCTCCTATTGCCAAACCATTTTCAGTGACCTTGTAGACCCAAAAGTCATTAATCCAGGCAAATGTATTCACTGGCACAAAGAAGGGCAGAAAAATAGATATTATATACTCTGCATCATCAGTTAGACCAACACTGTAGTTAATTTTAATATTCAATTTCTGCTGAACAGAGAAAGAAGGGATTAGGAAGTAGAATGAGATGCAGTAGATATACTGGTTCTTCTTGTGTTTGAACCAATAAGAGGTTTCAGTAGGGATAAGTGGAATAACTCCATCACCTGTTTTCTTTCTGATTCTTTCAGATAGCAAAATGCATCCATGTGTTCACGGTTAAGGTGCCAGAGACTTTGGTATTCAAACAACATCAACATAAGGAAAAAGCAGGACAAGAACTAGGCAGTGTAGTTTGCTTCCTTATTTTTATATTATCTCTTTTTCTTTGACAACTGCATAGCTACACCCAGAGAAGTAGTAATTATATCCAGAACCCAAAGAGGTCCATCATAACATGAAAATGTTGTGACATCATAGTCCTTGGTTAGGGAAATTATAATGATGGCAGAGGTTAAAGCCACAGTGTAGGACAGGCAGAGAAAGAGAAGAGTCTCAGAGGAGAGTTTCTTGCTCAAAAAAAGCACAAAACTCTCCCATTTTGAAGGAGAATTACTACAAGGTAAGTCATCTTACTTTTAAAATGCTTTTTTGCATGAGGATGTTTTGCAAATGTTTTTCAATTGGTTTAAAACCACTCATGAGTGAGGTAGAGGAGAGGAAATAATGAGAAACAAATTCAGTGGAAAAACAAGTGTTGATGGTGTGACAAGGCAGTGAAGTAAATTTATGAACTGATTTGATCATGGATATTAGCACCTCCTTTCCTTCCAATGTGAGTCAGAATGAACATAAACATCACAGCTATATGGAAAAATGCACCACTGGTGGGGGGGAGGGGAACAAAGGACAATTGAAAAAACCTTACTTTTTTTGCAAGTTTTTTTGTTTCCATTTTTTTAATATTTACAAACTTTTGAAATAGCTTTCCCATTTTTCTTCAATAAGAAGACTAAACACAGTTTGTGACACATCAAAAAATTTTGAAGATAAATGTTACTATTTTTTTCTATAGATATACCAATGAGCCAGGATCTTCTACACTGTGAATTGTATTATGACAGGACAAAAGTACTTTGTATCGTATTTTATTAACTTTTCAGATACTCTTGGACTGATAGAGGAAATGCTCTTCTTTACCAAAGATGATACACACTGACATTTTCACAAGCAAATTCACATGTCCCACCTTTTTGTCCTTTTCTGTAGAAAGAAAAGACACCTTTGTGATGATGTTAGTAATACAAAGCATTTATCATGAGATTTTCTAAGAGAACCATGTCACCTCCAGAAATAACAAAATATGCTGCGTTGGAAGGCTGCTATTTCTATGATGAATTAGATGTTTACTTTGCTTTTTATTTTTAAGGAACTAAACTTAATTTAATAAGTTTCAAACACTGATAGACATTGATCATTTCACTGAGTTCCTCAGCCAAATCTTGGATTTCAATTGTCTCAGCCATGTGTTTGTTCCTTTGTGCAAGGTAACAACCTTGTCTCTGTAAGTTCATTGGAACTGGCAGATAACAAAGGGAGCTTGAATTCCAGAGCACAGTCAAAATTTGCTTCATACCCATGACTAATGTCAAATCTTAACTCTGTCTAATAGAAATAGTGAGTAACCTCATGTTGATCTATTCTTGATGCCAGCTATGCCTGGCTATAATAGCTGAGGTCAGATCACTATCCCTGATGTGTATGCTCTCCTCACAGAATTCTCTTTGGTAAGGAACTCTAGTGAGGAAGAATCACACTTCTAATTTAGGCTGCCCTAGTGCAATAAAGTTAAAAATGTCGTACACATCCTGACATTTTATAGTCCTCAAGGCTGCAGGAATTCAACAGGGCTTAATTATATATGGTATATATCCAGATACTTTCATCTATACATGTATTCTAAGATTTTTAAAATCAAATAATTTTTAAAATATAAAATGTAAACATGTGGATAGCAGAATATGCAATGAAAAATTTTTATCATTATCTTAGCCAATATGAGGACTTCCACCAAAATATATTCTTAGAAAGAGAACAAGCAGACCCAGCTATGATTAGATTTTTCTTCATAAGAGCAGAAAATTGCATGATGTAAATATTGCTTTTATTGTACACATATGCTGTAACAAAGAAAAATGCATGCAATATTACATTTTCTCTACTAAAAAATGAAAAAAGTTACAATAAAAAGAGTAATCCTTAGCCTGTGTTATATAAACTTAAAGAAATGGTAATCAACCTTGATGCATGACTAAGGCACACATCTGTCTGTATGATTTATGACAGAACACAATCAGAGAATAAACTTTTTTTTTTTTTTAAAAAAGAATATCCTCCCTGTACGAGAATATTCTGCTCTACAATGAAGCATATTTTTTCCATATTTTCTTTTTCACCAAGCTAAGAGTTGTTATAATACATCTATGAGACGTAGTTTCTTAGCAGTCATTATAGAAATCCACACCAATCTCTTCTCTATAGAAGCTCAGAGTTGTTTGTGAACAGAGAAATAATTCAACCTGTTTTATTATAAAAGAAGGAACAAACTTCTTCCTAAAAAACATAATTATAATTCTGAATTAAATGTCAAGGAAATTAAGTCTCTTTTTATTTCTGTAAAAAAGATCAGTGGATGGAAATAGAGCAAGATATTTTCATTGTTATTATACATTTTTAATGCTCCTTAATTTGAATACGAACATTTCAAAGGGTTAAAAAGAGTTGCAGCTTCCTGTTTATTTGATAAAATTTCCAGTACATTTTTCCAATAATAAAGACAACATGGACATTATCAGTACTGGCATTTCATGGAGACGACCTAATTAAACAAGTGTAAGTTGCTGAACTCTCACAAGGAGATCCTTTTTTTTTTTTTAAATATAGATATAGACTATGTTTAAAGAAATAAGACTTTTCAGGGTTTCTGGCCAATGGATTTGATTATAAATGCAGTATTGCTTGAGTTAGAACAGAAGGGCTTGAGGCACTTGCATTGAATCCAATGACAAGATTTCCCTGATATTCAAGTGGAAATTAGTAAGTAATTTAATGTTATCCAATGGCCAGCAGTCGCATTATCAACTTAATTTTAGATCAAGGTCATTAATGTGGGCTGAAACTTCTTTTACTGAACACCAGTTACACCCCTGCAGTGCAGGAAATAACATGGCATGATAGCAGAATATTCCACTGAATTAAAAAAATAAACCCACTCAGTGAAGAACTTAAAATCTTTTCCCAGTGTTGTTCTTTGTTTACAGTTGTAATGAATACGTTCAAAGGTTTATTTCAGTTTTTGCTTCTGGTGCTGGCTGGACCCGACAAACTGGCTGGCAGGGCGAATGATGCAAGAGACTCCCATGCAAAATTTCTGGATCCCTGCCTCAGGGAGGAAGCAAATTGTGCTTATGTATTTGTCACATTTAATGGCCTTTTCAGAAGGAAATTGCGTGTCCTGTGACATCTATGGGCAGGAAAGGTGACTTAATAAAGAAAGGGAAGGTCTTGCATTAGTGAGAACAGAGTGGTCCATTAGTAATTCCGCAGTCATAACAAAGTTATGTGATGATGTTTATGTAATACTGAATTTAGATGGGCCTGGAGGAAGCTTAAAAAGAGTAGGAGGCATAGGAGATGGATTCAGGCCCTGCCTCTGCTTTAAGTCAAATACCTCATAGCATTAGGTTATGCTAATCTACAATTGTATCTTCTGCATGTTTCATTCATCCTGCAACGTCTAACACAGAGAGATCAGAAATATTTTAAGCAATTTTGCATATGGAAGAAATGAAGCTGCTCCACTAAATGGAATTTTATTTGGAAGGCATAAACTAAAAGAGATCAAAAGAGAATATTTACTACAATAAATGATTTGTCTGTATAACACCAAAAAATAAATGTTAAAAGACCTAAACAAGAAGAACAGCTTAGAAACTACTCTCTATCCTTTTAAAATCTGTAACGTCATTGGATAATGTTTTTTATTTTTTCATCTATCTCCATATTCTATTATTTTCCACTGTACTGAAAGGGTGCAAAATTTATACCTGAATGACAAGATAACTCTATTATTGATGACCCTATTTCCTTCCCAAATACCAGAAAATTTAATCATCATCTTAAAAAGAGGAGAAATGTGTGTATATATGCATAGTAAAGATGTAGTAGTAGAGAGAGTAGTGCAGGGTTTACAGGTAGCATAGGCAAGGATTTTACAAATATGAGTTAGACACAGAATGCCAGATTCTGCAAAACCCAAATTACTCAATAGTAGACAGGGCTACTGCCAGTGCCAAAATATCAAGTATAGTAGAGACCTCTACCCAAGGATATTTCAAAACCTATTACAGTCAATTTAGACTCTCTGCTGATAAAAGAAACTTTCATTTGTGCCTCATCTCCATAGCAATCTTGCTTGAGTGAGTTCAGGGAATGAAACTCATAGATCCATCTCACTGACTTTGAGTCAGATTTGGGAAATGCACAGCAATGCTCCACACCAATCCAAGGAAGAGAGAATACAGCTCCTCATGGACTCAAACATTGCATCTTGCCTCTGGGACCTGACCCAGAGGTAGCCGTAGCCATTTGGGTTTTTTTTTTTTTTTTTTTTTTTTTTTTTTTTTTTTTTTTAATGCATCTAGAGCATAAAACAGGTTTTTATATTCTTACAAGACCACCCATGAGGTTTCCTCTTTCACTTTTACAAAGCTGTTTTTCATTGGGAATAATGTGTTTGCCCTTACGTGTACCAGCCAGGAAAAGCTATCATTAATGAGTTCAGTTCTGAAAATGCCTGTGTTCATTTTCACCCATAAGTTCTAAGACAAGGAAATATTTCTACATCTCTTTCCCTGCTGGTGGGTTACCAAAATTTTATGCACACGCAGAACAGTATGCATAATATAGCTTCTGAGAATGTTTATGTCAACTGGAGACCACAAAACCTGACTAGCAGGATTTCTATGTATTTTCTCCAAACACAAACTGGAACTTTGCCTTTCTGTGAGTCTAATTTTGAAAAAGCATATTTTTAGAAAAACACCTTTGCAGGTGACTTGTGGAGTAAAAATTATAGATACAATAACATGCCATTTCTCTATTATTAGAATATTTGCATTCAAATGCTATCACTCATCGTGTAATTATTATGTCTGGCATAAAGTTTATATCTGCAGAAGACAAAAATATGCTTTACATAACTTTCTATCTGCTTGCAGCTTATCTCAAGACTGTGAAAAACACTTCTAGCATTGGTTTAAAGCCAAACATCACCTCTCAGGGCTTCTTGCTTATGCAAATATTGATGTTTAGTGCCATTGAGGAATATTTTTATGAAAATGTATTCACTCGTGTCTTTAGTTTTGTGTACTTGATGAGATGCTGACAGGACACTTAAATCAGGCATAATTGTGATAGGAGCCTGTCCAAACTTTTCTTAGAGTGAGGAAAAAAATTCCCAGGCCTTCAAAGCTGCATTTGATGCAGGGAAAAAAAAAAAAATAGACTTGGAGAAAGCCTATAGATCTCAGGTGAAGGAAATTAAAATATGCTGCTTTGAAATCTCCCTCTTGCCCAGTATAGCTTTTAGATCAAGATCTTGTTCCCAGACAGCATTGGGATTCCTGTTACCTGGGACAAATCTACTTTTCCATTTTTCTTCATATTTGCTCTCTGCTTTTTTAAGAAGTTCATGCTACAAACTCAATCTTCCTTCTCATGCTTCCTCCATCAACCCAGAGAGCTTCTCTGAGCTTTTGGCATAGGTAGAGATTCCCTCATTTGCTCTCAAGAAACAATCTCTCCTTCCAGGGACTCCTGTCTCATCTCAAGCTCAGTAGTCCAGACAATGTGAGCTCATGGAATTCTCTTTTAGCTATTCCTAAGACCTTTCAATCATATATTGTATGCAAAATATAATAATTATAGAGTGAAAAAAAAAGTTCAAACAAGGAAGAGATGTTTCATCCAAATTTATTTATTTCAAGGGTGCATAAGCCCACTAATAAAAGAGCTACCAAAACTAACACTTCATGTGTGGAGTGTTCCACAGATGAAACTAACCTAGTGAAGTGTATCTGAAATATCTGCTTAAGTTAAAATTGCTGCATGTCTGTAAAAAGTCGTGGTTGAACAAATTATTTCCAAATTGGACTTTCAATTGAGTCAAAGCTAATCACATCCACAAAAGGTCCCTCTCTGCTCTCTCTCTTCCTTTTGTCTTATAAGAAATAATACAGTGAACAGAATATCTTATTAATTTTTTTGCTGGTTCAACAGGGTGGTCTACTCCTTTCAATCCTAGAGCAGTTGTTAGGGGAGCAGGGAGCTAGAACTGGACTCGGCTGCTTGTATTTGATTATCAGAGCCAGCTGGAAAGGGGTCAAACATTGCCTATAAAGGGCTGAGAAACCTCAGCTGTAAAAAACAGCAGGAGGTAGTTTGGCTCCTGTGGTTGGCCCTGAAGTTGGGGGAGCACAAAAGGAAAAAGCAGTGAGGATTCTTCAAATTTTTAAATAAAGATTAACTTTTCTTTCTGCATACCTGTGTGTGTGTGTACATGTGGGTGGGCGGGTTGATCTTCACATCACCATATCTGAGATATTAAAAAACTTGTTAAGTAAAATGTCTGAAAGAGGTACAAGAATGTTGTCAGTCAGACCTGGCAAGATGATTATGAAAGGTGAAAATCAGTGGTACTTGTTCTATTTATTACTGGGATGTTTAGATAGAGCTTCATGTGCATTAGAAAGAAGTGCATGCACCTGCAATCTAAATTTCACAAGGGATTAATAATGTTGGGTGCTTAAACATTCAATGCCCCTCCTGAGAATCTTAAAAAAGCCTGACATTTTCTTTTTGTTTTTTGTTTTTTGTTTATTGTATTTTCTGTGATGCTAAAATGTCAGTTTAAAAAAGAGAAAAACAATCTCAACTGTAAATAATTTAATTTATTCAATGGTTTTTTTGTGGCTTAGATATAAACAGCAGACTTTTTCCACATCTGATCTTAAAAAGCATAGTCTTTTTAACACAGAGTTTTAATCAGAAACTTTTTTATGTCTTCTGCCAGCTCTTTTGACCAGATGATAAAAATATAAAAAATACAGCTGTTACTACATCTCAGGAAAGTGTTGATAGAGCTGTGACAGAAGCTTCACAATAATAATATTTCAATATCAGTCAAATTCTGCTGTAATTAAGAATATGCCTTATTCAGCTGTTGCATGTTGAAGTCAATAGTTTAGTTAAATACATACATATTGCAGGAAATAGAGAAATTTTGAATATGAAGTGATTTTAAGCCAGTTTGTTTTGGGATCCGTGTTGTACAGCATTGTACAGAGACTGGATTAGCAGGATGTTTACAGAGCTTGTGCAGTGCCTAAGAAAATTGGAATGGCAAACCTGTTTAATAGTCAAGACACTCTCTGTTGTCTTCCCAAATATTGGGTTAGAGTCAGGTTAAGAAAAGATAAAACATAAGAATCCATAGGGGTATCTTGTATGGCTTCTTAAGTGGTCTCAGCCTCCTCAGATCCAGGGCCATTAGATTTGATGGTTTTGCATCAAATTTGGGTTTTGTTTCCACAGTCCAGTGAAATGTCTTTCTTCGCTGGGTTTTGTCCAGGTTTTAACACAGGGCAGAATAAGATCTGAAATTGTCTTAAGCCTGCAAAGAAGAACACCAGTAGGGAAAAAAAAATACTTCTGGAAAGTAAATCATCAGCTATTGTTCCCTCTAGCAGATAAAGTAGTTTATTTAATTTTGAATCAATGACAGCCTAGTTTGCAGAAGACCAACTATTTTATTTTTGAGGTATTGAAACTTTTTTCCTATTTACTTTAATTGTGTGTGTTGGCTTCTGTTTGACAGTTGACATGGCCAAGATCTCAGCACTGTTTTCTTCCACTGGATGAGTTTTCTTCTGCCAGTTCTTTAAAACAAAGATTAGAATGTCTCTCAGCAAACTTCTTATAATACATTTGCACAAGAAAATTTTCCTGTAATGTCATTCTTTTCTTCCTTATTTCAAAATATTGTAGCATAGTTTCTCCTGTGTCAATCATGTTTAGAAAGCCAGAGCATTTCAGTGAAACTGTAAATCATGATCCAAATATAGAAACTCTTTCTGAAAAGCATGTAACAAACAAGACCTTGCCTAATTTTACGTGAGAATGTTGCTAGCTTATTTGCCAAGGAATGTTAGGCATTGTGCAAGCACATATTAAATACAAACTGTATCCTAGAAATCTGTCCCATAGCATCTGCCATCAGAAATATAACAAAATTAACCAGAATAGTCCATGTGTTCCAAACAGAAATCTTTAATTTGAAATCTTCAGTGAAATGAGTCAACTGTACATCCAACTGGGTTTAATTCCATTTGGACTTGATCTTTCATGGATACATTCCATACAGAGAGTATTGAAAAACATTTTTCTCTGCTCATCCGTAGCCCTGTCACTTTCTAGCATCTTGACAACCAGGGTGTATTCTAGGTCCCAGAGCAGGAAATCACATCCCAGGGTGTCTGTGCTCATGTGAGGGGCATCACAGAGTAAGTTTGTGCAAGTGCCTGAAAAGTCCATCTATGTGAGCAAATTTCTTGTTAACGAGTTGCAGAATTCTTTAAATATCTTTTCATTTACATTATCTTCTTGCACATTTTCAGGTTAAAAATAAAAAGGAGCAGACTGGGTGGAGAACAGACATTCAAATAGCTGTAGAAAGGCCAATTGTTTGAGTGTGAGTCTCTTTCATAGCTGAAGTTTAAAGTTAACTGCTCTGAGTTACTCCAATTTGAACTTGGCCTTCTGATCAACTTCCTTAGCTGGAGCTTGTCTTTGTGGATGCCCACATATGTGTCAGAGGAGATATTAAAGTCTAAAGAGTGCCCAGAAGTTCTGTGTGGCCCCAGGCACTGTGTGTTGCAGAGTTCTGGTGCTGGCAGAGCAGGTTCCCTGGCACGGGGTGCTGCTGGCTGCCTCTGCCACAGGGCTGTGCTTGCAAAGCTGAACCCCAACCCTGCAAACCTGCATGCCCCCCTCCAGATGAACATCCCCTCTCTAAATGAATGCCCCCCTCCAAATGAATGTCCCCCTCCAAACGAACATCCCCTCTCCAGAAGAACGTCCCCTCTCCAAATGAGCATCCCCTCACTCCCTGGCCTTTTCCTAAGAGAGATTGACTGAGTGGACCCCAGTATAACTGCACTGTAATGTTTCAAAAAGTGAAACTAATTTGTTTCAATATCACCCATCTGGGCTTGCCTTCATGAGGAGATGTAATGTCATTCCAATGAAAATCCATGCATTTAGAGATGGGGGGAGGATTGAGGAGGTTGGGTTGGATTTTTTTTTTTTTTTTTTCCCGTTAATGAGACAATCCTAACAAACTCCAGTTGCAAACCAAGATGACTTCACTTCATTACAGCAAAAAAAGCTGTTACTTTATATAAGTGCAATATGATTGTGTTTCATCACCAGACCCCTACCATGCACTTTCCCAAATCTTATTGAATTTAGAATGTACCGTTACATAGTTAAGACTTCCGGTGCATTAAAGTAAAGCTGTGATCGTTCATTATGGTCGTATTTACTGTTCAGAAGTAGGTAAGCTTTTATGGTTTTTTCCTGTAAACTGGTTGTATTTTTAAAAAACATAATTATTTTCCTGTAGGAGTATCAAAAGAGACATCAATCAAACTGGATAATTTTGCTTTGACCATTAAATGCTTGTGGCTTTGTGAGGTAAGACCTTTTGTTCTTCTTTTTTTTTTTTTTTTTTTTTTTTGTTTTTGTTTTTTGTTTTTTGTTTTTTTTTTTTTTTTTTTTTTGGGGTTTTTACATGCATTTAAATAATTTAAAGCTAGCAGTTCCTTCCTGACTGATTCCCAGAGATTAAGAATTCTGTGAAAATTTAATATTTTCCCTAAAGGGCCTGAGTAGTACTCTGAGATTCATGTAAAGGACTTGAATATTTGTTTTGTTTAATTTTCTGTTAAAACTTCAGCTAGATGTTCATCCAGACACTACTGATCTGATGAGACAGATAAATACTATATTTGTAATAAGGCACAGGTAAAGCCCATGATGTGCCCTATAGTTTTGGTGCTTGATTTGTGTCTTGACAATGTCCTGCCTGCTTGCTGAGGTGGGACCTGGCACAACAGGACATTGTGCATTTTGATTTATTTGGGAAATTTCAGTGGATGGCCACACCAGGGCCCTTCCTTCTAGGGAGCTGGGAATTGAGACTGGTGTTTCTGCCTCTGGGTCATAGATGTCGATCATGTGAAAGTGTGATAGGATGGTAAATACACAACTTCTCTGAACTGTGAGTGTTGTTTTCATACCCAGTAGTCTTCTTGTGCTGGAAGAAGCATCATTTACAAGAGGCCACTTTTGCAGGTTCAGCCCTTGGCTGGATACTTGGATGTCTGAAATAGTTTCAGGTGCAAGAGCTCACTTCCTGCACCTGCAATTGATTTGACCAAGATAAATTTTAAAAATAAAAACTTCAGATGGAAAAGGAAATCTGTAATGCCAGTGCCCTTGTGGTTCTTAATGTTCCTTTTTTTATAGGAATTGTGACTGACCATGGTGTAATTTTCCTTGTGTGAAATCTGAAGTACTTACTATCATATTTGAATAGGTTCTTCTCCACCGATGTTGGCTTTGAGCACTGGTTTTATTTAGCTATTCTGAATTTTTTTCTGGATCTGCCTCTTTATACCTAATTACACTGTACTTGTTGGACAAATGCAATTTTGTATTAAATGGTGCAAATACTTGTTTACAGTTGCATCCTTCCAGTATATGCTTCCATGACAACACTAAAGCACTTCACTGTTTTCTTGGAGAATTTTTTTCTCACCCCATGTATCAGCTGTTTCATGTGGAGGAAGGTACACAAGGGCCTTCTCATATTTCTGTCCTTTACCCCTGGAGTTACATTCACAGTGGGGGGGAAAGAGAGAAGATTTCTCCCTCCCTTACACAACTAAGAAAGAGTTATGATAATTTAGCCCTAAGTGTTTAAGCCATGCTCCAGTGCTGCTGAATCTGAGTTTGGCATCATTTGAAGGAGCTTGCTGAAGTGTGAAAGGCAGTGACGTGGGTATGATTAAAAAGTATTGAAAAATTATAGACCACACTGCAAGAGGCCTTTATTCAGGTGGATGAGGTCAAGGCAGGTTAATACACAAGGAACACTTTTGTAGCTGATGTTGTGTGTGTCAGGCAAAGGCATATTAAGAGTTGTTTCATCAAGTGTATCCTCTCCTTCACCTTACTGGCCAGACTACAATTGGCAGAACAAATTTTGCAGTAATAGAGGTTGATCTAGCTATTCATCATTTCAGAAGAGATTGCTTCTGCTATTACATAACCTGTACTTAGTTCTCTCTATTCTATGTATTTGATATAAGTATTTAATTTCTGGCTAGCTGAGAACATGAGCAATAACAGAGGAGAAAAACTGTGAGTGGGGTATATGATGTAACCCCACAGAAAACAGGTGACTAAAGTTTGAAAGGTATGATATATTTTAAAGGGGCTCCTATTTCTGAGCAATTATTTCCATATCTTAATTGAACCTATTAAAAGTGTAATATAAAGGTTTTACATTGGGTTGTTTTAAAAGTAAAAGCAGTATGTTAGCAAGTGGCAAACTTCCAAGATAACCACACACTTTAGAATGGGGGGAATGTCATTTCCAACACTCTGGAACTATGATTGACCCCAATTTATAGATATTTTTTGATACTCAATAATATTTTAGTCCCATTTTCATGGCTGTATCCCAGAGTATAGATGAAAGCTAAGTATCTGTTTTCTTTTTTTGGCAAACAATGATGTCCTGATTTTTCCAATCTAAATTGCCCTCCAGGGCACTAATAAAACAAGTCATGGCTCACAAAGTAAATTTCCTGTGTACTAATTGAAAACGGTTCCAAATTTATTAAGGTTTCAATCATCTTCCCAAGATCTAATGCTTGCACTCATGGTACTCAATCTGACTGTTAATATACTTACCTGAAGGGGGAAAGAAGCATTAAAGATACTTCTCAGGTATTTTAAAATGAAATGGGGGAGGGAAGGGGGAATGAAAATAACAATAACAGAAAACCACACGTATCATATTGTTGAACATGGTTTAAGACAACATCTGAAACTAAGCACTCATTCTTCTGAAATATTTGGGTTCATTGTACTTGCCAAAACCTTCCCCATACGTGCTCACAGACATTGGCTGTAATGCATGGTTTACTAGGATTTGCTGCTAGACCTCATTCTAAGGTGGTAGAAAAGGCAGGAAAGCCACAACATTGGTTTCTTCTTTTTTTGCTAGGTTTTCTCTGTCACTGCAGTGCAAACTGCAGGAGACAGAGAGGGAGAAGGGCTGTTGAAATGTCCCAACTTTCTCCCCCTTCAAACCACATCACAAAGAAATGTAAGCGCTGTGCAAACCATCCCACAGCAACCCACAGAGAGCCTTCTGCTCTGGGCTTCCTCTCTCCAAAAGATTGTACTGGGAGGGAAGGCACTTGTCAGATTTTCTGGCACCACATTTCATAGCAGAGTTCTTCTAGCAAGGGAACCACAACCTCTTGTGCAGACTGAATTAATAACGTGACAAGAGCATTTGGCCTCCATGTGGATGAAGGCTGCCTGGAAAACTAGAACTCTGGCTTCTGAAAGATTTCAGGGTTTAGAAGTTTGTTTTATTTCCTTCATCATGCTAAATCAAGTTGTGTAAAGGAAAAACAGGGTAGGAAAAAAAAATTCCTCAATCCCTTTGGCCTTATTTTGCTAAAAAAACTGGATATATTAATGCTCTAAAATAGCTCAATTGTTATGAAGATCACCTCTGATTAAAAGCAAAACAGAACTCTATTTCTCTCATGTCACCAATAAAATCCATGATAAAATCAATCTCTTTTCATAGTTTTTATTGCAATTGTTTTGGTTTGTGCAAATAGTTAAATATTAGAAAATAGACTGGATGGCTTGATGGGGATATCAAAATGAAATTTCTATGGGCAACTGTTCTGTGTCTCAGGGAATGTGGGAGACCACAGCTCAAATTTCATCCATTTTTTTGGTTCATGGTGATCCCTCCAGAAGAGGACAATGAGGTAAGACTCTTGTCTGTGAAATTTGTGAAGTGTCTCCAAGGATGTCACTCTGTGCACTCTATGTCCTTGGAGAGATACAGTCTTTCTGACTGTCATTGCATATTTATACAAAATTATCTTCACTGGACCATGCCACACATGCATTAATCCTCTATCATTATGTTTTGTCTAAGTAAAAGTACAGTCAAGGCAAACATGTTCCTTTGGGATAGCCTGTGATAAATCTATCTGAGAAAAGTTTCAAACACAAATCTTCTCAAAAACTATTCATTTTCATTAAAAGTATTAATAAAAAAGTTGTTCTAGCAAATCATAATTTTTGGATAGGAAAGGGACCTTCCTGGAGAAGTCCCATCCAGCTGTAATGCAGATGGCCTTTGTTCAGGGTGTGCATGGAACAGCAGTGAATCCTCCTGGGGTGGATTCCAGCACCAGCTGTGTTTGTGCTGCTGTACCTACTGCACCTTTCCCCCACCCTGCCTTTCCTTTTCCTGAGCACAAGAAGTAGCACTCAAAGTGTCCCATCCCTGCTTTACTTGGCTCCAATTCTAAACACTGTGACTTCCCTCTGCTTACAGAGTGTGCTCTCTGCTAGTCTACCTAAAGGGACTGCATTAATGCCTTATAGCTGTTTTATCCAGCCCCAGCTTCCCTGTCAAGACTCATGTTCATGGCAGAGACAGCAGAAGAGCAGATGAGCAGCAGTTGCAATGCTATAAACTAATTCCCAGATGTAGAAGAGCCTAGTTGTAATGGCTGTACTGTACATGTGGAAATTAAGTCTAAACATACTGCAATCCCTGTTCACTTGTGAGCCAATTAAAATGTCACTCGTGACAGCAGCATAGTAGATACAGTGCTTCTCCTTCTGTTCTCTTGTATGCATATCATCTAGGCATGTTCATGATAATTTATGGGAAAAGAAAGATAATATAGATATTTCACCATCATATGGTTTTTGCTATGCTTAATACAATACTACACTTAATTCCAAGAACTTTAAGAGACACCTATTGAACTCCAGTATAGTAATTCCTTGCAAATTGTTCTAAGCAGCAGTTGCACTTTTTCAGTTTAACATATTAACATTTTCTTATAATGTTGCAGTAGATAATTTATCATTTTTCAAATGTTATAATACATAATCCATGTTTTATGCAGATGCATCTTTTTCTTGGCAGGATTGTACTCCATGATTCCAGTCAGAATCATGATGTGATTATAAAATCTGTCAATAGTTAGATAATGTCTAATGAAAAAAAATCTTGACACAGATTCTGTAGATTCCTTCAGATATGAGCCTAGTTTTGAAGTCATAGCAAAAATATGTTTTATTCTAATAGACAGTTTATATAGAGATGATAACGTCTGATTTTCAGCATTATTTCTAATCAGTATGAGAGAGTAAAATATATTCAAAGTCAACATAAATTAGGTCTACTTTTGTACTGTTTGTAGTGATGGAAGAGAATAAAGCTAGTTGCTGCTTGGAGTTTTTAATTAAAAAATCGTAATGTTAAATATGTGATTTTACATTCAGAAAAAGTAGCATTTTCAGCTCTCCTTTGCCAATATTCTGTTTCCTCATTATCTTTCCCATGAGAAAGAGTGGAAAAGGAGAATTAATTTAGAGGGCACTGAGGCTGAGAGAAGAAAGGGTCACAGATTCACTGTCCTCCACAGGACACGCATTGATGAGCAAGGCTGCTGTATTTAGTGAGAGGCCTTTATCTTTCAGTGAAGTTTAGCTTTATAAGCAAGTTTGTATTTTCTTTGTCTTTGGAAGGGAAATATTCTTACACTAAAATCCATAGTCACAATTTCCCAACTTGGACCTTATTGAAAATGCTGGCAGATGAAGGTTCCTTTTACGCTGAAGAGTCAATGACCTCTGTTTCTGAGATTTCTTCCATTTCAGTGAATTTTGATGATTTAATTTCATCAGTGAGAAGCAAACTCTTGAGAAAACATTTCCTAGAATTAACAGTCTGAGGCTCAACTGCCTGTGCTCAGAAAAAAAGGATGTGATAATAACATATAGATGGAAAAGGAAATATTTGATTTCCCTCTCCCCTTACAAATCATATCTTTGCATCATTCTACACATTTTCAAATGAGTAGTTGCAGAATTAATCATATCCTTTCTTTTTTATATTTTTCCTTTCTTTTTAATTGAGAAGATATTTTTACAAGGTGAGTTTCTGAATTAAAGTGGCTCTGCAGGAGTAGTTTAGGCGTCCTTTCTTTCTGCTGCCATTCCAAACAGTGTTGCTTCTCCTTCTTCCAGCTGAGCTTCACTTTCTATTTTTCTGGTTTTTTAGGTCATATATCTGTGGTGCAGCATTGGGTTTAAGTATGGTTTTTGTTATTCCCAGGATTTGGAAAATGGAAGAAGAGTAGTGCTAATAGGAGATCACTTTAATATTTCGCATCATTATCTTGTGTACCATCAGATTCATTAGTGCTTGTCAGAAAATAATTACAAGGTTTAATGTATTTAGATGGTATTCTTTTCCTTCATTATAGTTTATCCACCACATTTGGTTACTTTGTTGGAGTTCTTACCTCAAATCTAAATTTACATGACTAAATCTAATTTCTGAAGACTTTTTGAAATGAGATGAGAAAATTACAATGACATTGAGCATTCTGAATAGGAGATGAGTTTGGTTTCATGGGGTTGTTCTAGTACCTTTTATAATTACTTAATTCAATTAGCTTCCTCAATATTATGAAATTCACTGAAGGAAAACCCCTGCTTAGATAAATAAAGAAATGAATTTATCCCCAGATATCATAGAAAAATAATTAGACGTCACTTCAAAAGATTTTAGTATATGGAAGCAACACTTAAGAATATTAAAAATTGCTGTGAGGTCACCAGTGCATTTCTGCTCCTACAAAACTTCTAGTTGTTCCAGTGGGGGTCCAAATACTTTGGAATCTGAGTTCCATACGAATGCTGATTAGAGAACTCTAAAGAAAATAAGCTATACCTTATCCAATTACTTTGGAGCTCTCAGAAAACATTTCCACTGAGAAAAACACTCTCACCAATCCATTTAAATTTTATAATAGCATTTTAATGATATATTAGGCACAGTCAAAAATGGATGAAATTACCAAAGGAAGAAGTATGTGTTCCAATTTAGAGCACAAACTTCTATAAAGTTGCTTGGAACAACTTCTGCTAGATTTATCTCCCTATTGTGTTTCTTTTTGTCTCTGCATTCCTGTGCTAGGAATTAGGCCTGAGAGGGAAAGCTATACTTTTAGCCTAGCCAGGGGCCAAGTACCAATCAGGCTATCTGAACATTCCTCTTCTGTTAAAGGCAAACCTCACTCTAATAGAAAATCTCAGCTATGTCCCAGGACAATGCTACTTCAAAGGTCAACATGTCATTCACGTCTAAGCTTCAGGGACATAGTAAAACTGACATTCGAAACCACAAGCCACAAAGTTTCCTTGGGATTCTTTCTAACATGTAACCAGGAATGGCAGCAGAGTCACACAGTCAGAAATAAACTGTGGACTCAATGAGGACAGAAGCATTCAAAAGGAAAGCAAAAGCGAGGCAATGTGTGCAACAAAAAAAATGTTTCTAAATGCCAAAAGAACACAAGTTGCTATTCTGTTCTCAATATAGGGTAGCTTGATTCAAGGGGGAAATATAGATTTTTAGGAATGTCAGCATGAAGATAAACATCACACTCGTAGGTCAAGGGGTTGAGGAAGAGGATATGTTCACCACATTTTCTGGCTTTCTGCCCTACCTATGAAGCTGAGCATAGTTGTACAACAAGTTATATGTGGTTATGATAATCATATTTAGAGACATATTGGCTATTTTGTTATTTAAAAAGTACATCTGTATCTTCCCAGGAGGAAATGCAGATTTGTTTCTGAGCCAGCTGACATAGCAAAATGAAAATCTGGACTGTCCCTTACTCAGCTGCACAGACATCCTTTTCTCCCTGCCTGCTATTTTGAGTCAATGTAGGATGAACTTCATAGTTACTAAATTTGTGTTGATTGCTTTGAAGAACAGCTTGGATAGGTCTGCACGACATTTTTACTGAATTAGTGTTAAGCCCTTTCTCATTCTTTTAGTACATTTTCTTAGTTTTACATGATTTATAACACCATAAAAATATTGAAAACTTTCTATGGTACTCAGAGCTTATTTGCATTGTACACTGTGATGTAATTTATTGTATCACATAGGATATATATCACATATAAATGTGTCCCTTTGCTTTGAAGAGGTATCTGCTTAGAATTCAATGTCATCAAAATTAAGGAGGGTTCAAACTGAGATATTATTTTGTACCAGAAAAAGGTCCCTGTAATTAAATGTAGGGATCCTGTTTAAGAAAGAACTATTAGAAGTTTTGCTTTGTTTTGGTCTGGGTTTTTTAGTGGGATGTGCCTATTTTGGGTTTTTGATTTTGCATTTTCTTCAGTTTGAAAGTTTAAAGTATTCTTCTATAGGGCATTCTTTATGCATTTTCATCTCTACATATAGCCTACCTTGGAAATTGGGAAAAAAATAAAACAAAATAACCTCTACTTTTCATAATGAAAGTCACGTAGAACAGATATATGAGGCAATCTGTGATCACTTCTGCTATGCATTTTTAACAGTTTAACAGGGCATCAAGTCTTCCCTTTCCACAATTACAAACTGAGAAATGAACTGTCTATAATTAGACACAATGATCAAGAAACAGTCTATTTATGCAGAAATCTCTGTATCTGGTCCGGTGTAGATGGTGAGTAATGATTTAGGAAAGCTGCAAAAACAAATGAATACACATTCTTAACTCCCCTGCCAGCAAAACAGTGGCACTCATCGATTCCCTTTACTCCTCTTGACTTCTGAATTGGAATAGACAATTAAGCAATCTTAGCTTTCTCATAAAACTTGTCTTCCCAGCTGGAGCAGTGTGAAAGGAAGCTGTGAGAAGTATTAAGAAAAATAGGGCAAAGAAAGAGATATAAAGATTGATTTCTCTTCCCTTAGTGAGTGTTAGCAATTAGGTAAACCGATTTTCAGTGAGGTCATCTGTCACAATTGGAAGCTAATTTGAAAATGGATTAGCTTCGGAAGTAGCAATTTCTGCTCCATGGGATTCGGCAGCAAGTGATTCAATTGTGTAACAGAGCTCATAAACCGGCTGAGATCAATGCCCACCTAATGTGCCATCACACCCTGGGCACAGCTCAGTGGCAGCACAGGCGGCCGTGGCTGCAGCGAGTTTCCCTGCTGGGTTTCCCTGCTCCACTCTCATGTTCCACAGGTGTGTTAGCTGATTATTTTGCCTAAGGGAATAAACAGTTTAGGAGAATTGGAACGGGTGAAACTGTTTCCCCCTCTCTTGAGAATGAGCTTTGTAGTCTGAGATCAGTAGCAGCAAGTGAGAAGGATTAGTTAGTACACCATTTTCTTAGGAAATGGCTGCATCTGCTGTGTGAGTGTAGGATTCTGCAGCAGCACAGCAGAGACTAATAAATGGTGTCCTGGCATTTCCAGTGACAAAGGACCTGAGTCTGATCAGATTCTGGGGTTTGTGTGCACACAGGTAGACAAAGATCATCTCCTGCCCTGTCCCTGCCTTGTTCCAAGAAGAAGCCCAATACCATTCCATCATCTCAGAACTGTTTTGTCTCTTGAAAATCAGCACAGCCCTGTTATCCCATCTATCCTTACTTCCCCATCTTCTTTCCCAGCCAAGCTCAGGTCCAGCTCGATTCCCCAGCTGCAGGGCCCTGCACTGTGGTTCAAGCAGGTTACAGAGACTGGACTCTGTGACATTACACAGCAAGTAGATGGTGATGGCAGTGACCTGAGATTGCTCAGGCATTTACTCGCAGTTACCTCTGGTGAATGTGGAGATATAGAGATATTTGTGTAGCTGCTCAAGTGAGAAACTGAATGTGTTAATTGCCATCAATCCAGGAATGGTGACCCATGATGGTCTGAAGGGATTTAGGTGTATGGTTCAAGTAAGCTTTGCTGGGATAAGATCGAAAAGTCCAGAAGAGAAACATCTGAAAGATTTTTGCATGCTGCTAGTGGAGAGAATTCTGGAGCTCAAGATCAGGCTGAATTAATAAACTTGGAGAAATATAGTTCTCTTACAGTGAGATTTTTTTTAAGATTTTGGATAACTTTTTTCTCTAAGTTTGGTCAAAAGCTTTGGGCCAGTATATTTAGAATTTCATATTGGAAATCCAACTGGATAAATGGAGAATCTTTGTTGTGATATTTGTATAATGTTTCCTTGAAATTAATTCTGGCTTCTTAAAATGTTTACAGGATGAGTGACTTGTTGCAGAAGACTAGATTTTAAATGGAAATTGATCTTGAGAAAAGGGAGGGAATCTTTCATTTTAAAATGTGAAAAAGCCAACAATTCCAAAACTTAAAATGAAAGTCTGGAAAAATTGCTCAGCTGTTTTCTGACAAAGGCTTTTACCAAGCTTTCTAAACCATAAAGATAAATCATTATGGTTACCCAGTTATTGAGCTGTAGTGACAATATAAATTTGAAAGCAAAAATGGTGAATAATTGAAGCAGATAAAATACTAAGCTTCACACCCTACTCTCAGGGCATGTGCAATTTATGGCTATATTTTACAATGGAATAACCAGACACTATGCAAACACCAAGAATTAAGACTTCTAAAATTGAGACTGTTAATCCAGATATTTCTGGTTGTATAAATACCACAACCCCACATAGAGCAATGAATCACATTTTTACTTCAGACCCTTAGATACAGTTGCTAGCACTTCTTTTTTCAGACAATTATTCAGAAAGACAAAATAGAAATCAGGATAAAATTTAAAGAATTCTTCAAATGGGGTCCATAGGAATGTGAAACATTACTATTGTCAGACATTAAACTCTTAAGAACCCATCTGATTATGGTATTTTTTAAGAGTAATCAGACAACTAACTAATATGGCTAGAGTCTAGTCCCACACGACCAAGCCATTTTCAAAAGTTAATTTTAATCTGAAAAGTGCCTTAGATGCCTAACAAAAATTTTCTGGGTACTAGGAAAAATTAAAATAAAATCTGGAAAAACAGAGATATTGTGGTCTCTGTCTATAGCATCAGAGTCATATAAAGATGACACTCAAGTGCACTTCCTTCCTTGCCATGCTTTCCTTGGAAAGGAAGCACATCTGCCTGGAACAGAGCAGAGTCATGGTGTGCTCTGCTATGTCTTGCTTAGTAGCCAGTGAAGAATCAGTGTTCCAGGGAACACCATATTTCAGGCAGCCTGGACACATGCTTAGAAATTGTCTCCTGTGCAATTTTATCTTCTATTTCCCTATGTCAGTATCAATGTCAATGACATTCCAATGCAGAAAATTTAATATTTTCATGGAATTTCAATGCAGATGTTTCATACAAGTGTGAAAAGATGTAGTTCCATTGTTTCAATTGTATTTTTACCTATTGAATTAAATGATAATGTCAGCTTTCAGAAAGAAATATTCCATGACACTCTATGAAAGAAAAATTAGTAGTATCTTGTCTCCACTGTGCTTGGAATCTACCATTGAAACAAAAGAAACAAAATACCAAACAGAATTATAAAAAAAATGAAAACCAAATATTAGGGGACAAAAATCCAACTAATTTCAATGTGAAGCCTACCAAGTTTCTATGAGAATTGTATCGTGTCAATGACTGCAACAGCAACAACATAGATGTTGACACTCAGGATTCTCTCTGGTGCTTCATACACAGCTGTGCCTTTCTGCATCTTCACAGCAGTAAAAACGTTTTTTCCCTGTGTCACTATTTCTTCATATACATTTTTCTAGTACGATAATTGTAAGAAAGAACAAATCCCTGGTTTGATTTCTGTAATATGTATTATTTCCAGAGCTGGCTTTGCAAAGGCTGTGTAACCACCAAAACCGCATAGCCCTCATTAGGATGACTTTCTCTTAACAATTAATAATATCTCTTAGAAGATCTCTGTCTCACCTCCTGTCACACTGGTGCAACATTCAGCTTGCCTTTAACAGCAGGGTGTTGAGTTTGGCAATTGGATGATGCTACACCTGTTTTCAGCCCAGGAAGGAGCATTATTTAAGCCAAATCTAACCTGCCAGTTTGCTATTTGCTATGACTGGACTGTGGGGTCACTCTCACACTGCAATTGCACATCAGCATACAGTTAATAAACAAAGTGATACTTTGTGATTATTGCACAGCAAGTTAGAAGTGAGGTGAAATTTCCTGCCTTTTCTGTAGAAGAAAATCTATGATGTCAGTGATACCAGCTCCCATTTTTTTTTAACCATAAAAACTGAAAGAGGCTTGTTGGGTGATTAGATGTAGGAAAATTAGTTTTTGATGAAGTGTTGGCTAAACATGCCAAGTAAAATTTACCCCTACTATATCTCCATTGATCACATGGGAATAACACCAAAGACAAAATTTTTCTAAACTTAAACCCAAAATTTTCTTTTACTTCTTGACTCTATCCTTCAAAAATCCTGAGATTCAACTTTTCAGTGTGCCTGATTCATCTACACAGTGAAAGAACTTTGCAGCAACAACTTTGAAGCAAATTGGCTTTTTGACATCAAGCATATTAGCAGATGAGAAATTCTGTTGTCCTTTGTTCATGAAAGCCACAAGTGCTCAAGTACTTTGCTGACATCTTGCAGAATGGAGCCATCAGCAGCACTGGAGTAGGAACATCCATCTCCACATAAACAGCTGAGGCTTGATTACTCTTTACAGATGGTCATTGTGTCCCTGGCATTTCTCAATCCTCCTTCTAGGCAGGGATTTGGGATACTCAATCTGTAACTAACCGTGACTCTCCAAATCTTTAACTTATCAAGAGTGTTGTCAGATGTCCTGGAGACAGATCCACAGCTCAGGATGTAAAATGAAATACATACACTGCCTGATCCATTTTGCAGAGAAGAAATGAAGGTGCCCAGCTCATGAAAGCTGACTTAGTTTCACTGATGCATATGAAGGTGGGATGATCTATAGCATCAGCATGTAGTCTGTGTGGTGTTTAGATTGAACATCTGGTCTTGTGTACTTATCAGAGGTAGGAAAAAGTAATAATTAGTCTGAGATCTGGCCATACTCTGGTATATTAGCCGTGTACTGTATGTGGTAAATGCTCAAAAGGAATGAAGGAGTTCAAGACAGCCTGAATGTCTCCTTACTCAAAGGTTCTTAAAGAATGTGTGTGACTCATTCTGTAAATCAGGTTAGCACTTTTGTCATTTTACTCTGAGTATCACCATATTTCACTGAGACTGGTCATCAAATTAGGCTTCTACTGACTTGAAATATCATGGGAGGAATGAAAAAATATCACATGTCATGGCTGTATGTGCTCTACCATACCTTCCCACCAGCTAACCACCCTGAAGATATGCCTAAGATGTTTCCTAAGATATTCTAAAGTCAAATTCTCAATGTTATTGTTCTGGTGGGTTTTTTTAATTATTGTGCCTAGTAACTTCAAAGAGAGAATTATATCATGGCTGTTTGCATAAAAGTATTTCAGCTTCATCTACACATGGAAATATTTAAAATGAAATACTGTTTCAGATAGCTGGAGAAACACCAAGTTCTTGTTATGTATGCTTCTTGGTTTCTCCGTACAAACACAAATCTAAAGCAAACCAATAAGCATTTGTATATGAGATTTCCTCTGAGCTTCTTTAGAGACCATTTCAAATCCACTATGTGTATTAAATTATGAGCCATAACTTACTTCCCCATATCGAATCCAACATCCACAAGTAACTGTTTAGTTATTTAACGCAACTCAGACAAAAAACCAGCACATCTTATTCATGTCAAAAAGTATCGCTGGAGAGAATAGTCCCCCACACTCAAAGCCAGCAGAATACTCAGCTTATGTTGATGGGTATAACTCAGAGTTTTGTATCCTATTGGATCACAGATCTTACAGGATCAAGAGAAATGCATATTGGCTAGTAGACATTTTTAAGCCGTTACAAGTCTCTTCTCTGTCTTAATAGAAGAAGAGTACATTAGGTTTCAGAAGGCAAAATGCAGAGACATTTCACTGACACCAGTTTCCCCAAACCCTTTCTTTTACTATCTTCTTGGATGTTTCCACTGCTTGAAGAAAAGCCAATATTCATACACTCTTTATAACCTCCGTTACATCTGGGGAGCCCACAGGTATAACTTTTACTCAATTGCTTTTGCTTTCATGGCTTTGTAAAGTTTCTTTGGGGCTTTGGCTTGTAGTCACTAAAATCTTTTTGGATAGCCACACTCATTTCTTTGTAAATAATGACTCACTTTGGTTAATTCTCTGACTGACAGATAGTATTGAGACTAGACTAAGTGGGATCAGAAACCAAAATGTTAAATAATCACCCATTGGATTCATAAGAGTTTTCCAAGAACCTAGAACGCAGTGTCTTTCCAATAGACTTAACCATGAGTCAGTCAAAAGATTTACACTTTGAGATTAGAGATTAACTGGGTGTCCAATCTATAGCTATTATCTAAATCAGCATCGCATCGTGTATAGAATGGATAAGCACACCACTCCCAGTACTCAGTCCAAGCACACATAATACAGTCAGGCAAACTTCAGATTGTTTATAGAGTGATTTTCACATGAATAAACTCTGGAATCTGCCCTGAGTTTGGCTATTCTGACTTAAAAGAAATGTAACAAAAATCCTTTATCTTTCTTCACAGATCATATTTTTTCATTCAAACTAATGAGTCAGAGCTCTGGCGTGCACCCTCAGGCCTGCCATAGCTGTGTTTAACACAAATCTCTAAGACTGGAGTACAAAAGTGTTTTTTTTCTTTGTGCTTAAGGAAGTGGTTTGATACCAGCAAAGACAGAATTTATATCCCACAGTCTGGTGGCTTTGTTTGGAGCAATGTGCCAACTGGGTATAATATGTGGCATGTTCCATTAACCCTTGATGTGTTCAGCTCCTCTGCTGACAAACTGAGATAGGCAAAATTTTCCAAACCAGGCTCCATAATGGAGCATTGCAAACCACTTTAAGGCCTGCTCTCCTGAACATTTATGCTTCCATGTGCTTGGGAACCTGCTGTGTTTTCTGCACGTGTACAGCCATAGGTTGTCTAGAATTTACAGCACATGCTTGCCTGCCCTGCATGCTTTAACATGGTGCATGTAATTACACAGGTCTTTTAAAAGGTAAATTTTATATTTTTAATAAGCCCTTTGAATTCACTATTTCAGGTGATTTTCTAGTTATTGGCTGTTTGTTCATTATTTTGGGTACCTGTTTTAAAAATTATGGCTGCTATGGACTTGTATTGCAATATTTTGTTTAGTAGTGGCTTTTTTGACTTGTCCTATTAAACATACTCTAAAATATTACTTTGTTTCCCCACATGCAGGTGTTATGAAGGTTATTTGTATTTTAAAGCTGTTTATAGAACATACCTGACTGAAATTTCATATTCTCCTCTCCTTCCAAATAAAAAAAAAAAAAAAAAAGTTATTAATCATGGTTTAAATTTGTCTATTTAATGCATCTCCCAGGAACTTGAAACACCTGCTGTGTTAACCTATGCCTTATAAGAATAGAGAAGTTATATATTAGATTTAGGCCTGTGGATTAAAATAAAGCTTTTCTTTATAGGAGGTTCCACCTGGGAATGGTTGCTCTACAATTCTGTAAAATCCATGAGAAAATTTGTTTCCAGCCCAAATGACTTTACAAAATAGAAGACATTAACATGAAAATGTAACAGAAACAAAGTTGACTAAAAAATTAAATGCCATGGGAGAATCACAAATTTCACCCTGCCAATAACATTTTGAGACCTGCTGTTTTTCCTCTAGGTGTCCACATGGCTCTGATTTTCCCCTGATTAGAAAGAAAACATAAACATTGGAAAAGGCAGTGAAGAAAGAGTTCTGATTCCACTCTGTGAACTAGCATTTGATGCTGTCTGCCTTGATAGAGTCTCAGTTTGACTATAAAGATATATTAATTTGGTTTTAATTTGAGGAAATTTTATATTTCAATAAAATCAAAATCAAACTCCTTTTGTTCAGATTAGTAAATTCTGACAGTTGAGTTTTACATAAATTTTTTGACAATTAATAATGGTTCTGTCACTGCTCCAGTTGTGTTTTTTCCTTAATATTTAAACAAAAATATATAATTTTGTCAAGAATATACAAAAAAAAGTAAAGAAAAATGAAGAAAAAGTATAGACCAGTAAATCAACACTTTTCAATTTTCTCTGTAGCTTTCATACAATGGGAGAATCAAATTTAAGGTCATATTCAGGTCTGTAGGCAGCTATTTGCAAGAGACGAGGTGACAAATTTAGTCTTAGAAAACTTTGGCCTCCTGGTATTGTGGCTGCAGTTGCTATTTGGCTAAATTGTGGTGTTGGCAGCGAGAACAGATTTATGCACATAAAGCTGCCATTCTATCAAGGCTTTTATAACACAAAGTGCACTTCTCAAGTTGTACCTTGGTCTGAAAAGAGCTGAAAGAAAGAAGCAATTGAGCTCCAGGAGAATGGTACCAGATGCTGGCCTTTTGACATCTACCAGTGGGCCATGGCTGAGCACTTCCTCAGCAAGCCCTGCTCTCAGCCACTTCAGCTACCTAAAGAAACCCTCATAATAAAAAACACCATCAAAACTAAGGAGTTTCATGAGCTCCATGTGACAACAAAAAGAAAAGGGGGAAAAAAAGACTTAACTAAACAAGAAGGTGATAAAACAAAGCATGCTGCTGTATTTGGTTTCCAAGCTAGCTGTAGGTTTTTAAAGGACTGCTTTTGCCCTTCTAACAGCAGTAAAAATCAGTAATTAGACTTACTGGCAGGGCAGTGGGAAGATTGTAGAGGGACTGTGCTAACTAGAAACTTGTCTAAGTGAAGGGCTTGGGATGGTCTTCAGATCTGCCTTTACATCTCTGCATCTGCTGCTCATTTTCTGTGCATCCTGAAACAAATATGTTGTTTATGTTTGTGTTCTTTCTCTGTAAAATTCTCTGTAAAATAATTTTAAATTTCTTCTGGCCATTCATCTGTGCTTTCTGCTGTGATCTAAGTTCTTTGGGGCTGACTGTGTGTTTTATTCCTCAGATTCCACAAGGGCAAGGTGAAAAACCTGCTCATAAACACAGAGATACACATTAGGAATTGACTCCTGTAATTTCAATTAACTTCTTTACACTTTTAGAGCACCTTTTAGCCAAAAATCTCCAAGTAATTTACAAGCCACAACAATGCTATGTTCAACCTCACAATACTCTTATGAGTTCATTAAAAATTATTGTGATTCTGTAGATGGAAAAAACAGGGGCACATAGTCTGAGATAGAAAAATCATTAGGCCACAGATTTTTCAAAGTGCTCTGTCATAGTGAATGCTAACAATCTACCATCCCTTCTCCCTTGCCCTCTGCCAACATGTTTGCAAAGTATGGAGAGAGAGAGATGTGTCAAACCCTAAGCAATGCTCCCTCTGTAATGAAAACCACAAGCATATATCACTATATTATTACACTACCAAGATGCAAATACTGAGCCATTAAATATATGGAAATCAGTTTCAATGGTTGAAGTTGAGCACAGCCTTCCATGATTTTCATAGAGTTTGGTAGCCTTAATGTAGTAAAAGCTCCCCTATGTAGATATGTCAATTTTATCCTTAGAATTAGAGTAGAATGAAGTGAAAATGGGTGACTGAAGGGCAGAAACAAAGTAAAGGTTGAGGCATCCCTTTTATAACTGCTGGACAAGTCTTCAAAACTATTCTGTAGTCACCTACCCCAAAATAGATAGAGTTTTTGCTTTCTTTTCCCTACAAAAGAAATTTATTTTCAGAGATCAGATTAGATCATTATATGTCTTTGTTATACTATACATTCTTCATTACATGCTCTCCATTGTATTACGTATATCTATACCTTTGTTATATATTTTGCACTATATTACACAGTGTTTCTTCAGGGAAAGAAATTATGTCATACTGAAAGCTGAAATCTTGAGACCTGGGTTAAGTTCCTGCTTCTGCCATAGGCATCTTATGTCACTTAATTAAATCCTCTCAGGTTTTGTTCTTTTCTGCTCTGTATGTTACATAATTCTTTGAAAATACTATAACCAGTTCAAGCTGAAAAATATTTCCTTCTGCTAAAGAGACAATTCCAGTACAACCCTAAATATGTTAATGTGTATTTATCCATATATATATCCATATTTATCCATATCCAAGCAATCAGCAAAAACCCCAGATATATAGGGGTGCACATGCCTGCACAAGTTTATGTGTTATAAATAGAGACCATTTACTCCAATGGGAAAATTTGGCCAGCTCTCAGACACAGATTGGTAGATGTTTTCTGCTAGCAATGTTTCTTAAGGAAGAGAAAGTGAAGAATAGCTTCTATAGTTAGGACCTCTTGGAGAATTTAAGGCAGCTTAATATCATTACATAAGCTGGAAGTAAGCCAGGACACTGGGGTTAACACTCTTGCTCAAGTGAAAGGAGCCAGGGGACCATTCACAGCTATAAAAGTGGTCAAGAGCTATGGTTTTATGTTACATCCTAAATATAGGTAACTCAAGGACATTGTTAAATGCATCATATTGAGTACAAGCTTCACTTCTGTAGAATGGCATAACATATTTTTACTATTTATGAACACTTGAAGCAATTTTTTTCAGTTGTTACTGTTTGTGATACATAAAACTGAAGAAGTTAAAGACAGAAGGAGAAGTTATATTAAGTCCAAGTGAGCATTCAGTTGTGATCTTGGTGAAACCACTATTTTCCTACTATTGAGAAAAGCATCAGATATGGTTTCAGTTTTATTGTGCACTGTTAGATTCCTAGCAGATAGAATGTGAGTCTTTCTGTAGAGACTTGCATTTTTAGAGATCTCTCTATATGATGAGTATGTTTTCAGTTTTATTTTCTGTTTTCTGCCCGAGTGTTTTCTAAACACACACAAAACTTGCTTGGGAAGAAAGTGTTGTTATGCTAAAAGTAGCTGTACAGTAAAACTTCAAAGCATTTTAAATTTTTATTAAACTTTAGGAATGAGGTTCATTTTTCTGTTGAGAATTTTCATTAACTTTCTTGCCTTTGCGAAGGTGAACTAAGATTATTAGGGGTTAAGAAAATGTGTGCCCTAAATGAAGTATATTCATGGACTTTGTTAGACACATTTAGATCACATGTAAGTGGACTAGATTAACTTAAAGCAGTATTGGCATACCTTCTGATATAATTACAAATCATTGCAGTATTGCTTCAGGGAAGACAGGACTCCTCATTTCCATACCACAGTGTAGTGCCTCCAGTCACTGCCTTTTCTGGTGTGTTCTGGGTGAAAGCATTTTTTATCCATCCCAATAGATTATGACCAGCAATGCAGGAACAGAGGTTCATGATTATTAGGTGCCCATATCTCAAAATCAGAATGCTCAGCTGGGAAGTGGAGTCCTGTTTCTATGGTAAAGTCTGGTTCTTATTGTCTACATCATTTTTTTCAACATAGTGATGCAAAATGAGAAAATAATTTATGTAAACTGTCTAATCCTGTCTATTCAAATAGGTAGCTTTTACTGAATAGTACAGGGCTTCCTTAACTGACCTGAGTGATTTTGCTCTGAAGAGGATGCAGAGCACTTTTGTACTCTGTTCCAGTGCTGCCCAAAGAGTGATAGGGACAATAATATCTTTCAGTGGGACAGCTGTTTCCTCAGGGGAAGTCAGATCACAAGTTGCATAAACTGTGGAGATGTGCAGAGCCAACTGTACTGAGGGAGAACAAGTGGTACTATGCACTTTCAGAGAGGAGATGACTGTGCAGAAAGTCTTTGGAAAATATCATTGAGTGATGCTTGTCTTCCACAGGTTTGAACCTTGTTGAATTTTGCTGCCTTTCCCTTCTTTTCCAGCCAGACATGCTCAGGTGGCAGCACTCTGGCATGTACACCATGAGAACTTTTTTAGTAGTCTATGAACAGCTGTACTCAGCCCACACACAGGTGCTTCTCCCTGTACTTTCTGTCTTGCCAATGCTGGCAAAGTATTTTTTTAAGGGCATTTTTGGCAGTCCCACTCGGATGTTCTGCAGCTAAATGGCGAGTGGAGCCCACCCAGCAAGAACAAGTGAAATCATCCTTGTTCGTCACTGACTCCTGGTCACTCTCAGCCTTTGAGGTAGAAGTCACAGGGGTCAGCTGAATCATTGAACAAATGTTTCTGTATTAGCATGCTTATTTTGCTGTTTTGTAGCTCAGCCTGGAAGTCTTGGGCACAGCATCTGGTGTGCAGTGAGGTTCCCACCTTTCCCCCAGCAGTACTGTCAGATTGCTGAGGCTCACAGAGGTCAAGAGACTGTCCACAAGGTCATCCAATGACTCAGTGCCTCAATTCAAACTCAGTCCCAGCATCTGCTTGACTCCTGATTTTTTGCTCTGACCAGGAGACTCACCTGAAATTAATTGTTGGGGAATTCAATGCTGGCTGGATTATGCAGGTCCTTTTATGTTTGTGACAATAGTATGTCAGTGCATTCATGATGAATAGAGGAAATCTGGTATGCAGCATCAATCCTTACAGAAAAATTCAGTCCTATTAGGATGATCAAGCTTCAGAAACTCAAACAACAACACATAGACAAAGGACAGTCTTGAATTCATTGATTCAAAGGCAAGTTTTATTTGCTAATAGCTCTTGTGCTTCTGAGGCATTTTCTGCTGTGACCAGGGTCAACATAACATGGCAGAAATCATTCTGGTAGGAAAGAAAACTGTCAGTGCAGTTTGTATCTTTCCCTTTTTCCTTTCTGGATGGATGCCAGGTGCCCATCAAAGCCTCTGTATCACTGCATTCCTCAGCTGGACAGGAGAGAGAAAAAAATAACCAAAGGTTCATGAGTTGATAAGGGCAGTTGATAATCACTCATCAATTATCAATTAGACAGGACAGACCTGAATTAGGGAAAATTAGCTGAATTTATTACCAATGAAAATCGGAGTAGGATAATGAAAAGTAAAACAAGTCTTGAAAAACACCTTGCCTCACCACTCACTTCTTCCTGGGCTTAAGTTTTTTCTTAGTTCTCAGCCTTGGGCAGGGATGGGTGCATCTTGAAGCCAGCTGGTATTGACTATGTCAGACATGGAAGCAGAGAAGCCACCCCTGGACCTCCCTCCCATTACCAAACCCTTGTTGTGGAAACACAATAAATTTGTAAATCTTTCTTTTTCCTCTTTCATTTTTAAAAGTTTTACTGAAGTTATGTCTAAAATCCTTCTTAAAGTCCTGAAAATGTGAGTATTCAAAGTTTGAGAACATAATGCTTCTTCTCAAAAGAGAGTCTTTAAGGCACAGAACAAAAAGTACTCACCTTGATTTATGAATTTGTTATGTTGTTTTATGACAATACACACCTCTGTTAAATGTGGGGTTTAGTAGTTATTCCATCAACAAGCTGACATTGACCTGAACAAATTGCTAAAGAGAAGAAGCTAGAACTGAAATATTATTTTATTAACAGAGTTTCTTGAAGCCTGCCTTTTAAGAAATTAGATCTTTGAGGAAATCAAGACTTTCAATCTTACTAATATTTGTTTTTATTTAGTGAATACTTTCAAATTGTTAGTGTCAGTTGGATATAGACAGGAAAGAGTTTTGGGGATGGGAGTTCCTAAGAGGATGAAGTAACTTGAGGTATGGGGTGTTTTTTTCATGGACAGATCTCTCAAAGGGGAATTGCACATGTTCATCATCTGATATCGAGAACGTAGCACCTTAAATCAAGAATATTTGTTTCTTTTGTAGGGGTGGAAGGTAATCTTACACTTTGCCTATTGCCTTTAGATCCACCTTTTCTTTCCATCTTTGCTGGAACCAAAAAAATTAAGCTCTATTCTAGATTAGTCTCAGGGTGTTAATTGCATGCACACAAACCATGAGAAATCTCACTTCTTTCCATTCTTTCTGGCAGTACTCCTCCCTGCCTTCCTCCAAGGTTTTGAACAGTGTGAGCATTTAAAACTCTTGCAAAGCAACACCCAACAGAGCACAGATAGTTCTGGGGAGAAAGCAGAGAGAAGTCACCTATGGCAGGTGTCTGCCATTGCCTGATGTTATTTGGAGAGAGACCAAGTTCCTGAAATGATAGGTGTCAAGACTTACAAAGATGATAGCAGATTTTCTAGGCCTTTGCAACCTGCTTTAACAAATAGGTAATTTTGATCATATCTTTCAAGCTCATATTTAAGGTTTATTTATTGCTGCAAACACACCCTGTAATCCTTTGTTATCCTCCTGCTTTTTAAGAAGATTTAAATTGGAGGTATATGACTAAGTCTCAAAAAGTTAGAAACATCTAAACATTTTGTATTCTCAGATGATCCGAGTGAATAAATACTTTTCCATCTTTAAATAAGTATTTTTAAACAGTTTCTCATTCAACTTTTTACTAGATGTTTTAAAATGCCTGGGAATGAAATAGTCTGCTTGCAACTAAGTGGCAGCATTTGTCCTGGAAATGAAATTCACATTGCTAAAGTGTTTATGGAATACCTGGAATGAGAGCATATAAATCATGGTCTCTCTATGTACAGTTCAAAAACAGTAATTTTAAACTTTGCAGGTATTACAGTGAGTTGGGCTGAAAAATACAGCACCATTTCATGAAGGCAGGTGGCATAGTGCTGACAAAATTCTAACCATGTGTACCAAAAAACATCTACTTTTATGTGCACATAAATAAAGAATACACTTGATCAAACTTCACTTGTGAGCCTCTTCTAAAAACTTCAAAGATACCGCTTATTACAGCACTGGAACATTGGTGGTCTGAAGATCACACACTCTCAATTACTTGTCATTTGAAAAGGAGAAATAGAACACTTTAATTATGGAAACAGAAATTACTAAATTTCCATGAAGAATGACTCAGAGCTGAACATTTTTTTCTGTTCTTGTGTTGGCAAAACAGTCAATTAGTTCTGGTCTTTTGATCAATTTGAATTTTATAGCAGAAAATGCAAATGGTCAGATGAGATTATAATGATATCTATTCTCCTGGATTTATAAATGAATTATACATTTCCAGAAATGGATTAGAAAGGCTGGCTTTGTGAATGCAGTTTTTAGCAGCCATAACCAGATGGAAAGAAATAGCAATTTCAATGGGTAGAAAATAGAAATTATTTGTCACCATCTTCATATTTGAGACTCTAAAAGAATGAACTCCAATGTAGACATAAATATATCTTGTTATGGTATTGATTCAAATAGCATAATTAGTTTGTACTTTTGAACTAGAAGGTTGTGTAGTCTGTTTTTTGATTCTTCTTATCTTCCATTTTTTTATAAACTTGGACTGCAGTTTCCAGCCAAGAATACCTGAAGTCAGTTTCCACATGCTGTTCCCAATTGCTGCTAGATAACTGTGTTCAACAGGAGAGTATTTGGCTTCTCACTGTACAGTACATAAATCTTATGCAGTTGCTTTTCAATTTTTCTCTTTCCTTTGAACTCTTGAATGGAGGGAAAGAATTTCTTAAAGAGTTCAGTAGGAATGTCCCATTACTAAACATCAATCATCAAATGCCCATTGTACATGGAAAGTGAGGTGACTGTAATAAAATTGACATAACTAAGCAAGCAGCATCTGACCTTTAGGAGTCAGAGCTTATGATCAGAAGACCCAGTATTCCAAACCTTTAGGAGTTAAGAGTTATCATCTCCTGCAAAAAATACCTCAGTAAATGAAGTGCTACATATGAATGTATGTGATAAAAGAGGTGGAATAAATTTTTCCCTGACCCTTAGTAGGGGAGTGTTGACAGAACAGAGGTAGACAGTGATTTTTGAAAGGAAGGGAAAAAGGAATGTATCTTTGGGTCTAGATGGGAGCAGCTGCTCCCCTTATCTTACATCAGTGTTAAAGTAGTTGCTGTTCCTGCCATGTCAGCCAAGTCACAACACAGCATGCAATGCTGCCTGCAGTTGATCCAAAGAAAAGACGCAATGGGTACTGTGGAAATGTTGTATCCACAATATGAACATAAATCTTTTGCTGTTTCAACCTGTTTGCTTTTGTCTATGCTCTGTTTTCTGTGTAGTAAGCTGTCACTACCATATTAGTCTTCTTGAGCTTGCCAGTTCTCCAAGTATTCCAAGGGCTGTTTAGAGGAGACAGGGACACTGAGAGTTCTGACTCAGCGTCAGGGTGCAGAATTAATGTCTTTTTTGTACCTGATTTTTTTTTTTGTTTAGTTTCTCCCTCCTTTGCCATTTTATTTAAGAGGAGTAAACTACATACACAACAGATGCAGCTGATTAGTGCAAACCAAAACTTTCAATGTTTTAAATCTTAGCAGAAGGCCCTCAGCTGTCCCTGGAAGGGATTGCTCTTCTTATTCAGGTGCTGCATACTTTTGGAAAAATGAGCAACCTTAGAGCAGGATGCAGTTGACTCTATGCATATATTTTGCCAAGAACATAAATGTTAAAGGGTTATACCAGTCTCCTCCTAAAACTTTTGTGTATATTTATATTATTGGTCAAATGAAAATGAAAGGAATTTAGAATTTAATATTTTCAGAAATCCTTGAGACAGTTCTCTCCCCAATCATGAAGACCCTACTTAACTAAACTCTCAGTCAAATGTGTAAGCTTTTAATTAGACAATTCATTAAGCTAATATACAGCAGAGTTGGACTGAATAGGGACTTTCACTGTAAAGTAAAAATTTCAAACATTTCAAAAATGTTCAGTTTCTATAACAACCTTACAAAAAAAAATCTCCCAAAAGTTAGATTTTGACATGTACTTGATATTTATTACTTCCATTAGGTTATTATGTTAGAAATAGTCTGGTGATTCAGGATGATTTGACTACTAGCTTCTGAGGTGGTAAACAGTATTTCCATATTGCTCCTTGATCTGTGAAAGAGGATGGAGATACCAGAGTGAGAAGAAAGTAGTAATGGTTAAATCTTTCTATTCTTCCACCTTGCTCTGAGAAATATTAAGTGTAAAGGAAGAAAAAGGGTATTTTGCCCTCTCTGTGCTTTTGCCTCCATCCCTCTGTCTCCATGTTTACATGGCCTCCACTCTTGAGGTACTACGGGAGGATCTGACAGTTCACATAACAAATTCAGAGAGTGTTTTCTGGCAGAGAGTTACTATGGTCTCTGTTTTGCAAACAGGAAACTGGAACTAAACTGCAGAGCAGATCATCCAAGTAAGCCATAAACAGAGCAATACATTAAGTTCTTCCTTGGTCCATCAGTAAAGTCCCACTTGGAAGAGCACTTCAGGAAGTGCTTATCTAGTTCTCTCTCTCCTTTTTCCCTAAACACACTTTAATTTTTTAATTTTTTTTCCCCCCACAGAGTACAGTATTACAAAAAGGATTTTTCACTTGGCCTGGCTTGATAGTGTTTCTGTTCAGGGGCAGATTATTAAGTTTCAGAATTATGTATATTTATATCTCACAAACAACTTTATGAACAAAACAAAAAGAGGAGCTAACCATATGCCATCTTCCAGTTTGTGTTTTTAGAGAATGTATTTCCAAGAGCTCTTTGAACTTGAGAGCTAACATGCATTTTCTACTCTGCAGATGTTCCAGCAAACTATAACCCAGCACTGCTTCTCTGGAGTGTGATGTACTGTGGCTTTAATTCAGCCAAGTACAGCATGTCAAATGTCAGCTTGTTATGACAGCAATAAACTTGTGATTCCCTTGAAGCAGATGTTTTAATTTGTTAGGTGTTTTTTGGGGAAAAAATCTGCTTGCATTTAAATAGATTTCAGATTGAGAATGGAATTTTCTTGAAAACATCTTTTCCACCTGTATGAAAACTTTATCAGGGAGGCTTATGACACATGTGTGAAGCAGTGCAAGAAATCATCACAAAGATGGCCAAAGTACAGAAATCCCATTCACACCTGAAGGATGACCTTTCTGAAGCCACTTCAGTATAGGAGTCAGAGCAGAATCATGGAGGACTCTGTTTCATGCATCTCATATTGCAAAAGAACACTGAAATCCAGAGTCTGCTGAGGCATCTTCTTCCCAAGGTGGTCCATCCTGCTGTGAATTACCACCATACTCTTCTGATCTTTCCCTTTTTAGTGTGCTGTTGGTTTTACCCCTTTTTGTAGTGATCAGTGAGGACTACAGTTTTAAAGCAAGTGCCAAAAGAAAAACCTTTGATGGTTTTCAAAGACAGAGAAGAATTATGCACCTGTTTGAGCTTCAGGTGAAGAATGTTACAGCTGTGGGAGCACTATTTCAAATAATTAATTGATCTCACTTTGCAGTGAAATATTGGACCTTACTCTGTCCTCTGTAAATTGTAGGATTTTCCCCAGGCATAAATTTTACATTGAAGTTCATATCTTGCTGAATCCACATGGAAAGCAAAAATTTAGGGGACACTTTGCTGCATTAAACTACACAGACAGATGCACTCAAAAGAATCAGTCTAGAATTCCTCTTTTTCTGGGATTCCATGTCTCACATGTGGTCGTTATTGTGTCATATGTGTTGGCAGTTTACATTTTTTGCACTAGTTCTTTATATGAGCTGGTGAAGCCTCAGTTGCTGAAGAACATATGCTGTTTAAATTTCAGACATTTTTTCCTTCCTAAAATCTGGTAACTCCAAAAAAGTAAGAAACTTTAAGCCTAAAACCAGGCATGGACTATTCTAGAGTTTCCTTGAAAGGAAATATAAAACAAAACTAAACCCTGCTTTGTTTAATGAGTCTCCTCTCTCTGATAAGGTTTTTAGGAGTTCGCTCCAGTCTACCTAGGGTTAAAACAATTCAGCAGAAGCAACTGTGCAGAGTTGAAGCCCCACAAACTAACATAATTTAGCCCACTGTAGACTGATCCCAGAATCACACACTCAGCAGCATTCTAGGGGAAATGTGGATTCATCAGTAGTGGGAGTACAAGAATTTCCCCACATTATTTTGATTTATCTGTTGATATGTCTGCCTACTAGATACTCTCATAACTAAATAATGGGCCAAGTTACCAGGCTGAATTTTTTTTTCTTTTTTATGTTTAAAAAATTTTTGCATGTTCTTTTTATCTCAAAACTTCTGACGATTCATACTTGAAAGGAATGGTTAAATCCTGCAGCAACAGCCACAGAGCCAGAATAGCAGAAAGCTTTGAAAAGAGACTTACATTTTTATTTTGAAATGTGTTTGAAAGAAGAATTTGGGTAATCTGTAGCACTAATATTAACTTAAAGGCAATTTATTTTGGAAACTTCATTTTCACCACACAATATGGCTAATAATATGTTTCCAAAGACAGTAGGCTTGACGAAAGACAGACTTTAAGGAGAGGGAACTCTCTCACTTCTGCTTTCTTCCCTACCCAGGGATGCCCACACATCTGTGGGAGTTTGAGGATTGTAAAAGTTTACTAAATGGATGGCCTTGAAGATCCATGCATCATTGCTGCATTGCTGTTAGGGTGTTTATAATTAAAAATCATGACATCTAACCTTTAGTCCATGGCCACAGCATAATTACATTCACCTTACCTTATTTATGAATGCAAATCAGGTCAATTTAACTCAGCATTGTGTTTACTCTGCATATTTTAAAAGACATTTCTTGCCATAGCATGTCTTTCTTCCAGCCTCCTGCACTTTGTGGTAATTGCAGAGCATGCTGTCGTGCTGGAATTGCAGGTATGGATAGTTTGAGTGGTGATGGAGTTTGAGCGGTCTGGAGATGCCTTGGGTCTGCCAGCAGCCAAAAGTGATGAGATAATTTGAATGGCACAACTTTGAATGGCCAACAGTACTGCAAAAAAAGCTTTATTGAAACTGATACACCTTGGCAATAAAACTAATATATCTCAACTGAAGTTATTCGTGCTAGTCGAGGATCTAACTCCCAGTTGTTATAGAAACGAGGAGACTGCAGGTTTTGGAAGGCTCTGCCCCCAGAACTTGTCTGTGGAAAGCCATTCTTCATTGTGCCTTTGAACCCACACCATGCCTTGAGGTAAACTCCTCCCAAGTGCCAGTGGATTAAATAACCCTTGTATGGAGGTACACAGGGAGAAGCAAGGGGAATTTCAACTGGTCATTATCAATCACAGAGCACAAACAGTTTGGAGAAGTAATCAGTCTCTCTGTCCTTCACACAAAGAGGTTTACAACACCAGAGGAGTTTATTATTATTGCTGGCCTAAGATCATCAAAGTCATTTTGTTTCATCTTGAACAGTAGTCAGAGGGGTTAAAGTGAGGTTAAACTGCCTAAACAAAATGGAAGCAATTACACAACCAAGATCATGGATGACTGTTTGCTTTAACCCTCACTGACAAAAAAGGTACTATAAGAAAAAAGTTTCCTGACTCTTCACAATCATTAAAAGCATCTGTCCATTTAAGTTCATGCCAAGCTTCTTCACCTAAATCTTTGGGGGAATGTCACTGCTTTAAACACTATCAGCTTCCTCACAGTTCCCCACACAGCCCCCTTCAGTGTCTGATCTTTGCAGCATTGTCATCACTTTCCGAGCTGCTGTGCAAGGCAGGACTTGGTGCCAGCAATGTCCTGGAAAAGCCATGGCTGAGCTTTTCTGCTTAGAGACTTGACAGGGAAAAGCAAAGCTCTGTGGAAGAGCAGTATGATGGGGAATGCAGATTTGGCCCACTCCAAACTTTAAATTGCAAGAAGAGGAATTGACTCTTCTACTCCATTCAAGGTTATATCACAGCTGAGTTGTCAAACTTGGCCTTCCACTGACCTGCATCATGTGAGGAGATGAGATCTTCCTCTGACTAGTTTTGGTTTTTTCTCTTCCTCAAATATAGAAGGTAGTAGAGTAAACAACTTTCACTTGCAGCATGAACACTGCTGTATTGTGGGGCTAAATGGACCCTTAATTAAAGTCTTTATTCCCTGTAGCTCCACCACTGTTAAGGATAAAAACACATTAAAGAGTCCTGGAAACATGACGTGTTTAAAGAAACCATAGGAAAAAGGTTTTAGTTCCATAAGCAGGCATTGACAGAGTGTTTATTGAAACTTGTCTTTCTGAAAGGTAACTAGGGCTTCTACAGATAACCCAAATGAAGAATTGCATGCTTAATTTTATCATTATGTAAGACACTTGCAAAATGTACCCTGAAGGAATGTTACTGAAATTGCTTCTTTATTGATGTAAATCTTTGCAAAGTTAATGGTGAAATATTTCTGTGATCCTGTGTCACACCTCCAAACATGAGGTGGCTCCTTCAAAGGAGTTCTCTGTATCCTGCGAAATGTTTATCTTGTTTGAGCTTGTTGCAAGGCTTAAGGAAAAATCATCAGGGAATAGGAGAGAAAGAAAGCACTGGATTTACAATTTGTAAAAGAGCTTGCAATTATATGGCATATCTTCTGTTGAAAAAAAAAAAAACAAAACAAAAAAACAAGAAAAAAACCTCAAACCAACTTTTTTTAAAAGCAATGAAAACAGCTTGTTGATGGAGCCAAAAGGTTCAAGCACAAAAAAGATTTAATAGATTCACAGTCGTAGAAAGAGTTGCACAGGGATGAATCAGGCTCTTGCTTCTCAAAACATTACTGTAAATGGTAAAGACTAAATAATATTCTTAGACAAATATCTGTGCATCTCTGATAATTAACCACAGCTTGCACATGAAGGAACATATTTCAGTCTGTCTTGCTTCAGATTTAAAGGAATGGAAAGTTGTCAGAGTCAATGGGATTATTCTTTGTTTAAAACTCTAAGGCTGCATTGTGCTGTTAGAACAGAACTTATCATTTGTGAGCATCTGCTATGAAAAGATTGAAACTATAAATAAAAATGCAGGTAAAGTCATCTAAAAGGCCACTGATTAGGCTGAGGTTCTGTGTAGATGGAGGAAAAAAGTGGCACCTGTCCTAGGTTATATGTTAGAGAAAATAAGAACCTGATTTTTTTCAAACTTATCTGAGACAAAACAGTATGAAGGCTTGTGGAAATGTGCTTTCTGTTACAATTCAGAAACACTTGAGCCTCAATAGTTAATACTAAAATGTCAGTTGGCTGTGTAAGACTAGTGTAGTATGCCACTTGCTTAATTAAATAAATTTCCTTTTCTTCCCCCAAATTAATAGTCTACTGGACCATGTCATGATTTATGAATCCTCTAATGCTGGCTGCAAGAATGACACAAATGTGATAGTGCAGGCATTGTTTTACAGACAAGAAGACAACTAGATATGAGAACACAAATAGGAAATGCTTCCATCATAAAACAAACCTGATGTTAAGATACTTGTTTTTGTGTCATGTCATTGTAGTGAAGGGAAGAGTCTTATTCTTTTTTGCCTCCAAAAGCAGGATATCCAAAAAATGTGAGAAACTGCACCTGAGCTAGAAAACCTGCACAATCTCATATTCAGCAGCTTGTTTAATCACAGGATCTTTATGTCACATTTCTATCTATGCTTTTTCCTTGTGCAGTCCTAAAATATAAATTTTATTATCCAGAATAGAACTGAAGGCTACTCTGGAAGGCAATTCAGTCTGGCAGGGGTCAGTGGTGCTTAGTGACGTTCAGGCTGTAACTTATTGTCACTGTCTCACTGCTGACAGCACAAGAAAGAGCTACTGAACTGCCCTGAATCTTCCTGTCACTGCTGCACCTCCTTCTGCTCAACCCACCTCCCCACTGCTGCCTTTTTTAGGTAAAAGACCACTGTAAACGACTGTGCTGTATAGAATAAACTTAGGTAAGAATAGGATGCACCAGGAAATGCTGCTGTACAGGCTAAAATTGCTGGCAGGAATCAATGCTTGAGGCAAAGAACATCTCTGAGAACAGCATGTGGGTGCTGTACTCCAGTCTCACAAAGATGAAATTTCCCAAACTTTCACTGAGGAAAGCTGCTGGGTATCTGATGCTGCAAAATTAGGTTACTCTCAGCTAACACTGAGTGTTACTAATTTTGCTGCTCTGTACAAGCTGGACATCCATCTTCGGTAAGCAAGAAATCAGAGGGGTGTGCTGCGTTCAGGATGAGGGACATTATTTTTATCTGTTATTCCAGCACGAAGAGGATGGATTTATTTAGCAAAGAAGAAGGAGTCATTTTATCATTTGAGGTCTTTATTCCTGAGGCATATTAGTTTGTGCAGAGAGGAGAGATGAGACTTTTGGACTGCTCCCCAACAATTTGTAGGGATTTCATTCTTTCCCCTTAAATGGACAAGGAGGACAAGACTGATAGATATTTCCATGGCACTGCTTTGAATTAACAGTTTCAGTAGCAGCTATTATAAACAGCCAGTCTGAGTTAGGATTTCTGATCTCACTTTCTCTTTAGAAGCTCTGAAGCCAGCCAATTTTTTCTTTTTCTTTTCTTTTTCTTATTTTTTAAAATCTTTTATTTCCTTTCACAAACCAATTCCAAAGGATTCCTAAACTATAAAAATGAAATTGCTCCCTATAAAATATAATTGGAGCTGCATTGTAGTTCAAGTGACAACCAGATGCTGGAAAAGAAACCAACAAACTGTCAGTCCAATTATATAAGTTTCTTAGTGCTCACTGCACAAAGTCCAGAAGAGCTTTGCTTCTGCTAAGACCTTGCTGGTAATTTTTATTCATTCTTAACAGCCTTTTTGATAGCTTTTCTCCTGTATCTACATGTTTTCTCAATATATAGACACTAAAACTCGTGTGTGTTCTGTAGGCTGGGAAGCAAATTCAGAAGTGCAATAGGTCTGAGAGCTGTTTATATAAAACCAATAGTGGCAGCTACAGGGGCTGTATTCCCACCATCCCTTAAAACACTCAAGCTACCTCTCCAGGTCAATGGATTGCCATCTGTGTGTAATAAATGCAAATTAAAGAAAATCAAGTCACTTATGTTTGCAAATCTACATCTTTTTATTGAGTAAAACAAAAGTGTGGGTTTCCTGCTAATTAAGTACTGTGGGTCTTGCTTTTGTGTTCTGTGAAGAATTCCAGTCTCTGTCTTTGAATGTCTGCACAATCCACCCAAACTCTGTTAGAAGTTATCTAGTTATCTGAGCTGAAAACAGAATTAGAAAATTTGCCAGGTGGTGGCAACAAGATGAGTAAAATGGTTGCCCTGGCATTTTAGCATCACTGAGCTGCTGGCATTTTTTTTTCCCCGCCAAGGATTTCGAGTTTGTGTGTTCAGCTCCAACATTGGATACAGGTATAACAGGAGGCAGCTGAAATGGAGATTTTTACTTCCTGCTGTCTTAGTTACTCCAAGTTCTTTCCATTAGGTCATTGTATGAATTAGTACCTTGACCAAGGTTAGTGAAAGGGGCTGTAGAAACTAGATTCAATTTAAGTACTGGGAACATTTTGATGAGAGAAAACATTGGATAGACATAGGATTAGGCTCTTGCTGCTCATGTCCAATGACAGTCCAAGTGAAAGTAAATGTCCTTTCTTCAAGTGGTAATTTCAAAGTCATTTCTTCCAATGTTCAGTAGACTTTATGTTTTCAAATATCTGAACATTATGATAGATGCTCTCATTATCTGTATAAAATCTCCATTTACATAGGTTGTTCTTGTTTGGTTTTTTTTTCATCTTTTAACCTGTGAAATCTGTTAATGAAAGAAAGTATTTGTGTATTATGGCTTTTTGAGGTTCAGTAACAGAAATATTGTCTCACATTACCTAAGAAAGTATGTTTATTTCTTTGGAACCTCAATACCTCTTTCTATTTCTTGTAGGACAGCACTGTACAAATGACCAGGTTTCTCCAAAAACTGGTATTACTTAACGTCAAAAATGTCATATAAAAATATAACCTGGAATGCTTCAATTTGTACTTAATGAATTGCAAAGTTGTTTCTGCATTAAATGTTTCTTGTGCCACTGCATTAGAAGCAGCTTCAGAGTGCTTTATAGGCATAGTCAGAGATGAAAAGCTGAGCAATAATTCAGTTTCATGTTAATAAAGACATGAGTAGTGGTTGGATGGTTGGAGTCCCAAAGCAGGTGTCACATCCTGTGCCTGTGCTAAGTATGTGTGTGCCCTTTGCAGCCATAACTCTTTGGACACAGCAGTGCAGTTTGCTGTGGTCAGTGGACAAATTCAAAGCCCTTTGGAGAGCTCAGGATTCCCTCCTTCTCATTAACTGAACTTTTATACTGTGTCTCTTGAAGCACACAGAGATGACCACATTGCCTTTCAGTCCGTGCAGGCCAGGATTAAATTTTTTACTCAGGGAGAAGAAAATGTTAAAAATGGGTGAATGTAAAAAGAGCCTTTGGATGTTTACCTTGGGCTGCTTTTGAATGAGCTTTAAAAACCAGGACTGCAAAACCACAATCAAAACTAAAAATAAGAAAAATCAGAACTTGCTTTCTGGTGACTGAAGTGACTTGGTATCTGCTGTCAGAAGTAGCATTAAAACAGGAAAAATAATTATTAAGAAAAAAAGAGAAAAAAATGAACCAAGAAAAGCAAATTGTTTTGAATGGTCAGCTGTTATGTGACATTTCTTTGCAAGTGTTTATTATCTATATGACACACACCATCTGCAGCATGAGGTGTAAACAACCAAAAGCAAAATCAGGAATGCATTTGCTGTGTTTTTAACAGGACTTCTCAAGTATTTTTTATTTCATAGTTCTTGATCCATTGAACAGAGTAACTTCTAACCAGAAGTTCAGACCAACCTAACCCTATCAAATACTGACACTGAAAAGATATTGTGTGTCCAGACACACATACCCTTTGTACCTGACCTGTCTTCCTACCTCCCTCCAAAACTGCATGAGATTGGAGCTATAACACATTAAGCAATGTGACATACTCTTCATGTGCAGGCATAATTGTCCAGTGTGTCCCTGGGGATATGTCTTCTATAAAACTCCCTTCCTTGGTGAGGGTGACTAGGGACTATGCCCAAGCCCCTTTGGGCGTTGGACTAAATGGTCTTTAAAGATGCATTCCAACCCAAATCATCCTATGTTACTGAGCAAACAAAATCAGGGAACTCGGAATATTCAAAGCAGTATTTGGGATTTATTTTTAGAGCGAAGGATCAGCATCCACATCTAGCTGGAAGTTTGAAATTTATATGTGGAAAAGGATCTTGCTTGACAAGATTTAATGATCATTCTCTTTATTTCCTCACAGTCTTAGTGGTGAATTGTGGACATTCTTTCGTTTTTCTTTTCTGATTCCAAGTGCTGCTACTGTCTTCAGCTTTCAGGCACAAGCAACTACTTTCTTTGGTATCTGTAGGTCTAAAAAGTCTCAGTTATGCGCTAATGGTTCAGAGGTTTATATTGCAAATTATTTGGGGCAGGAATTCTGTATTCCTTGGTGTGTGTAACATCTGAGTCTCTGAGGACTCTGGGTCCCAGTGTTCAGTGAACACAATTGGAATATATTTTGCCTAACTGGGTTTTGGATGAGGCTGTCTTGTTAACTGAAATGCAAAATACAAATAGAATTAATAATTTTTTTTCACTCACTCTTTCCTAGGAGTGCCTATAATCAGAATGTTCTTTGTCTTAAAGTCAGTCATAAATTTTATGACAGCATACATGCCAGAGAGCTTTGAGCATAGACATGTTTCCCTGTTGTCAATAGTGGTTTATGTCACAGTGGGAAATTTGACTGCTGTCTTCAACACTCAAATATAAGTGGCAGAATCACAAGTCACAGTCATAATTTTATGAATAAATTTGCCTTCTCTTCAGATCTCAGGGAAATGATTTATTTTGTTCGGACTGAGCACCAGCTCTTTTGGATGGCTTATATTTAAATTCAAGACAGTTCATACATATGCAATCAATGTGCCAGGGGCAAGTGGAACAAAGTAGCTGAAGTCCTGTTTTGCTGCCCAAAGGCTGGTCCATGAGGCCATGTTTCCATTCCTACTCAACAAAAGTGTTCCTGTAGCACTTATTTCAGAAGTCAGCATACCATTCCCACACTTAAAAAATACCTGTATCCTTCCCTAAATTCTGGTATGAACCACATGCCGTGGACTGATGGCAATACTCTACACAGGTCATCCTGAAATAAACAGCTTCTGAAAGCCACATCCTTGTCCTTTCCATCCCATAAACTCATAGTGTAGCTGAAACACAGAACAACAGAAATATAATATATCATCAAGATGGTTGTGATTGTCATGAAATATAACAATATCTTGGTATGAATCTACCCAGGATCACTTTTTCCCCCTCAGACATTCACGAATGCATCAGATAGAAACTCTTTCAAGTATTTGCCAAGTGAATAAATATGAACAGCTGGGGCCAGGGAGGGAATCTTTCCTTTTATTTTCCCCTCTGTTATGCATCAGCATTTGATTGGTTTGTTTATCTGGTTTTGGGCCTTTTATTTTGCTTGTTTGTAAATGTATGAATTTTAATGAACAGAGCACTCTGGTACAAACAAAATATCTGGAGACAGCACAGAGCAGTGGTTAAGAGACAGTGTTGGTACTCAGGTTGTTTAGATCCCATTTCAAGTCTTGTCACTTCTGAAAAATGACTTCATTCTATTCTAAGCATGTGCCCAACACCAGTCTTTCTCTCATCCCTGGTTTTGCTTATCACGTTTTTGACAATTCTCTTTGTCCCTACTTTTGGCTACATCTTGTTCCACTGCTTGACCTTTTCTTACCATGCCCAGTTCAAGTCTTTTAACCCAAAACGGTATTGAAAAAGTCAAATTTTGCATAACCTAGGCCTTAGGAGACCCCAGTAAAATTACCAACTAACACACCTTTTTTTAATGAGGTATCTTTTTGCACAGCCAAAAAAGGCATAATTTGAAGTCCAATGCTACTGGATTTTGAGCCAAATAAGTGAAGAGTAAATGGGATAAAGCAAAAAACCGTGGAGAAGAGCCCTATCAGCTGTGCCCTCAGAAAATCTGATTATACTCTGCTGGGAGACTGGTTCCCTTTTTCTTTCCATTTTTTTTCATTATATTTCCATAAATGTCTACTGATGTCTTCCACAGAGAGGAACAGGGCTCTTGATCTGAACAGCTATAGCAGCCTTAAAAGTTTTAAGTACAGGAAGATTAGAGGAAAAAATGTAGTGATCAAGGTCAGGAAGACATTCGATCTTCATTAAATAGCTATAGGAAGAAATCTTGCAAGAAAGGCAAAGAAAAGGGAAGAAAAATTACTAGGCTGCACCAAAAAATATTCCAGTTCTCTTGTCACATACCCGGACAATGGTTTAGACTTATTCCTGCCAATAAATTTCTTATAAAGAGACCAAACTGAAACACAGATGTCCCATCTCATCAAATGTATATCATGACTGGCCTTAAGCCATGCTGGAGTCTTACTCATAACTGATTGGGCATTTCAGAAATCCCTGTGTCTCAATTGGAACAAACAGCTTTAGGAGCAAGAATGTGCGTGACCGGGAGCTGCCCTTCAAATACTGCTGCTGGTTTTTTCTTACAGTGTACATGTGAGGCCAGCCATGGCCTGAACCTGAAGACACAGTGCAGTCAAAACCTGGAAGTTAAAACCTGCACAGCCCTGACAAAGCTGTGCCTGGACCGTGGAGTTCAATTTCACAGTACCTTTTCAATGATAGCAGGAAAATATATTGTTTGGCTTTCCCTGTCTTTGCTGAAGAGTATTTGAGAGAACTTGTTCTCACTTCCACTCTTTGCATAGGCTGGGCCTGCTGTACACAGCTGAATTTGTGGCACCTATGACTTCAAATGTCTTACAAGAGGTTATATAGGAGCAGAAAACCTTATTTTTTTTTTTTTTTTTTTTTCTGTAGTAACATGATTATCGGGGTGAACTTCTGTAGCACAAATAGTGCTTTTGTGCGGATAGAAAATGCCCCAGTAGGTTTCTCTAATCCTTCTTGAGAGAGACATCCTGGGGCAATCAACTCATTTATACATTCTCTACATTTTTCCCCCCCTTTTCGTTGAAGAAAAGGGCTGGTTTGCTGCCAAAACCTGTTTAAGTGGTAACCTATGCAATCCATTCTAAAAACACTCATTTATCATACCCAAATTAATCTTGTAACAGGATAGCTGCTGTTATTTTCATTGTCATTTTCCCCTTTGGATAAGAGATCACAAACACACAGATATCCAACTCAAAGATTCTAAAAAGCAAATATAAAAGAGGGAAAATAAGAATGGCATTGCTGTAATTATAAACAGAAACAAGTAGCCATACATCTTCATTTCTCACATATCACATCTATTAATAATGGAATGAAATGGAGTTTGTGCTGAATATTGCTCAGAGTCTTGTGCCAGAAGCATAATTGTTTTCAATCAGATTGGTAGTTGGAAGGAAAAGGCTTTTTTTAAACCTACAGTAAACACAATTTATGCAAAATGATTAAAATATGATATATTCCATTTTTTTCTGGAACACAGAATGCATTTTGACATGAAAAATTATATAAACAATGAAGAGTTTGGTATGAAACTACTGTACAGAATTTTAAAGCCATATACACACGCTCTTATGTATAAAAAATAATATCTTGGCACTGGCAAGAACAGCTTGCTACAATGAAAAAGTTATAGATGTAACTTTTACTGCAAGCACGCAGCCTTTTTAAACCTGTGTCTTGTAAAAGCATTGCAGACAAATTTAAACGAAGGGTCGAGGTTTCTGTGGCAGGTTTGGACTCTTGATTCTTCCTTTTTGGGGGGGTGGGTGTAAAATTTTATGGGTTCTGCTCACACACTTAGAGGCTTTTCTCTCAAAGGACTTTCTTGTAGAGGAACACACTGCAAAATGTGTGATTTCTGACACCTCTCCTGTTCCCAGCAGCACAGGCCTAAATTTATGCTCTCTGTCCTGCATCCCACTCTGCAGGGACATGAAGAAAATAATGTCTTATTTTTCCTTCATTTCCCCACACACCCCCTTTTCCCTTATGTGCCAACATATCTCTTCAAACTGACTTTCCTTGTCTGTGGACAAGATTGAATATCTCTAAGCATTTTGGAAAGATGGTCCATCTCCTTGCATTGTTGAAAGGGTTTGAAATTGTGGTTTTCCAAACAGACTTGACAGTGGGAAGCATTCACCAAACTCACTAAACTGAGATTCTTTCCATTGACTACAATGAGCTTCAGACCAAGACCTTGATCTTCATTCTTTGTCATTAATTTCTTTAAAAAATGAGTTTCCTCACTAAGCTGTGAGTTGTGATTGTTTAAACAGTTTATGCAAACAAATTTAAGCTCCTGGATATTTTATAATTTTTTTTTTCAACTGAGAATTTGCTTGCATTCTCCATGACTGGCTGCTCACTGGTTTGTCTGTGATGGGTCGCTGAGGTCAGTGGTACTTTTTCTGCTCCATGAATGGAATGACTCAAGTGTTTGAAAGAGACTAATGACTCTAATGGCCAACAAAGGATGAATTTGCTTATGTATAAACATCTTTGTTTGTGTGCCAGTTAGGACATTTATGCACAGTACATCTATTCTTCCAGCATAGGTGTATGCAAATTGAAATAAAGCTGGGGGGGAAATGGCAAATGGAGCTTGCATTTCAGATGGAGAGACTTGGGAGCAGCCCAACTCCCTGGCGTGGTACAGCAGGCGCCTCCGGTCCCCTGTCTGTGCTCTGGGTTTCCCACAAAAGAAAATTGCTGCAGGTCCCATCCAGTCTGCCTGTCCCAGCAAGTCCCTAGTTAGGGTGTTTGGAGCAGAAGGACTGCAGGGCACAGCACCACACAGGCCCACAGGTCACATTATAATGAGCTGGAGATGATCAGAGAGATACACTGGACAACTCCAATTCCTGAAAACAGCTTGAGTGTGCTTCTGATGTGCATTAGAAAAAGAAAAAAAACAAGTGCAAAAGCAAAAGCTTTTCAGAAGTCTGCCATACCTCCAGAGTTGCAAATGCTTATGATATTTTCCTATCATAAGGGTCTACTTTTCAGTACTTTCTTATTCTTCTCCTCCTTTTTTTAATTTCTCTCATCAGAAAATGACCACAGGAACCTTGAAATTTAGAAACCTCATAGAGATGTTTCTGTGGAACATCTTAGTTTAAATAGGCTAGCACATACTGACTAAATTCTCTTCGGGTGAAAGTGTTCCAAATATATGCAAAGGCAACCCTCTTCCGAAAATATTTTTCAATCAAAAACATTGAAATTATAATTTTTCAGTCTCTTGTGGGTTATCTTCCTCCGTCTTTGCATAGTTTGAATGATTTGTGTTGGTTTGTTTGTTTTCTCAGACATCTGATTTCTTTTAATTAGTGTATCTATGCAAAAGTTACATAAAAAAGAGGAAATATCTTACTCTAGACCAGAGGCAACATTGGGGGCAGGGGGTAAAATTAAACTTCAAATTATTGCTGCATGTCTGAGGCACAAGCAGCAAACAAAAAAATTAAACATTTTCTGTTAAAAAAAATATTTGCAATCATTCTGCGTTCAATGCTTTCTGATATGTTTTTGTCACATAGCAAACTTCCTTGGTAAACCACAAAGCAGACTTTGGAGCTCACATCTTAGAACCTTCTAGGCTCCTAGGGCCAGACAAAGCTTTTAAGAAGCAGAAGTGGAAACAGCAGTGAAGGACTTGCTCAGGTGAGAGCATCCCATACCCAGCCCACCTTCATGTCATCAACAACTGAGGGCAGCACTGCTGAGGGCCCTTACAGAGGGAAAAATGATATCTATTAGTGCTTAAGGTAAAACCTGCCACATCCTAAGATCTGTCTGAGGTCAAACATCTCTTTGGAGCTGAGCAGAAGCATTTACTGAGCAAAGCAAGAGTGCCAGGATCTTGGACCACGCTCTCCTCTGGCTCATCAGGATGTCTGTGTCTTCACAGCACATCCAAGTCAGTGGGCTCAACACTCTGGAGGCCAGAGCTCCAGTCCAGGGAAAGCTTAGTGTAGATATTGCCATAGAATGTCTTTTCTTTCTTCAGTAGTGGTGATTCCAAGCTTCCACCCACAGCCTGCTTTAATGACAGTACTGTGGAGGACAGGGACGCCCACAGTTTGGTACTAAGTCTGTTGTCAGCTCTCAAAGTTTCTCACAGAGTTTAGCTCAGCTATTTAGGGCTGATGAGATCATGCTGTTTAATAGACCAGAGACCACATACAGATGATTTACCAGCACTCTGGAGAACCACAGTTTGAAAATCGTTGAGCACAGCTAATCCCAGGACTTGATTCTGGCAGGTAAGATTGGTCACTGGAATTGCTCCTGTCTAAGAGGTGCAAAAAGCCTTGACTAAAGCACTATTTTCTGGATTTACTTCTGTAACACTGTTATGACTTCACTGGTGCCTGCAGTAAAGAATGGGAAGGAATGAACAAAACCAGCCATGATTACTGCAGATCTGGTGTTTGGCATTGGTGCTTTCAGTACACTTGTTCAGTACCTGCTCTCAGTTTCTCTGAAGAGTCTCTATCCTATGAGTGTCTGCTGTGCCTTGTCTATTAATGAATGGAGCTGTGAATTCCCCACAAGAAGGGATCTATCCCTCCTGGCTCAGCAGATACTGCTGGCACTGTATAAACACAAAACTATGAGAGTTACTGTGGTGTAGGTGATTTCTCACAGCTCACTGAGAGCGCTTGGTCATGCTGGGTGTTGGGAGAAGGGGATCTGGCTGGCCTAATTCTTTCTTGCCAGCTGTCAGTGAGCCCCATGGATGGTTCTGCAGCAGGATCAGTGCAGGTACCTGTGCTCCTGTGGGTTTCCTTGTGAGGTGTGAGGGCTGGGTGCACATAAAGCCACACAGCCACTGTGTTTGCCTAATGCTGCTCAGTGCAGATCCCAGCCAGGGCTCGGATTTGTGGCTGGGCTTGGAGCCTGCACAGCTAAGGATTCAGGATTTGGCCTGCATCTGTCTGTGTATTTATATAATGACAGAAAAAGCAAATTCCTTACAAGCAAATATGAGTCAAAACAAAAACACTGTGAAGGTCAGCTGAGCACAGCAGTGAGATGATGTTATCCCAGCCACTCTTCAACTCTTAAGCTGCCCTACCAGCCAGAGGGACTCCTGGGCAAAAGTCCTGAGAAGATGCCAGCTGGGAAACCACCCACCAACACCCAGCTGGCTTCTCAAAACAATTGGAGCCTCAATGTTTCACACTCTCCTCCAGGCACAGCTGCAGGGCACAGACCAGCCACAGAGCAATACCAAGGGTTTCTCATCAAGTTTTCCAACAGAAATACTGGACATGGGAAACACTGCTACAAATCCTAATTGGTAAGGATTTCCTTTTTTAAAACAAGATGAACAGCAACATATTTAAGGCTAATTTTAAATTATTTTTTTCAAACTAGCTGGCATAATATTAATCCAGCAAGTCAAACTCTGTTTTAGGGCTGTTTTTTATTTTTGGGTTTTTTTTCCTATAAATGTATTGGTTAGCATCTTGCTTTCAGCCAAGATACTATAAACAATACACAGACACAGATCCAATCCAGAGTTAATTAAGGTTGATCAAAGCTTATGTGCAGCCCTCAACTCCTAGTGCTGAGGATAAAAGCAGAGGTCTTTGTTAAGGATGTGGTGTCCTTGAAAATATATATCCCCTCCTTATTTGTTTGGAATTATTTTAATTTCATTGTAACCTCATGTCTATAAACACCCTTCCATAAAGTAATAACAATGTCTATGCAATTCCTCTTGGAAAATTTTTTGAAACTATCTGGAGGCATTCACTCTAAATGTGTATTTCATTTTTAGAGATGTAGTAATGTGTTTACTGTAGTAATTTTGAGAAGTTACATTGCATTGTGATCACTTTTCTTGTAGAAAATCTCCAGCTTTGACCAGTTCCATTGAGTTATTTAGGTACAATCAATATCTGGAAAAGTTTCAGGTTATGTGAACAAGACAAGCACGAAGTCCTGTGCACATTCAACAGACTGAATACATCAGGGCTGAATCTAGAATTAAAATCTGAAGTCCTGGCAATTGGGCTGTCTGCCCACCCCCCATCCATTCTCGGGCAAAGCCTCCGTCTGCACCAACATACACTTATGTTTTTCAGGTGAATAACCAAACCTAGCAAGGGGAGGAGAATTTAGCAAACAGCAGCTGTTGCAAATAATTTGCAATTTGCATGCTACATATTTGTCATTCTGTTTAGAGGAAGCCAAATCAGTTAAAATCTAGATTTTTAATAATATCTTTGTTTCCTCAATGGCAGACAATAAATCAGTGCCTGCAGTATGCGCCAGCTTTGTCTCTAAACTAGGTTGCCTTTAATTGATAGAGGCTCTTGGTGCAGATGAGAGAGCACTGCAGAGTCCCAGGTAACAATTTTAAGTTGTTTTACTTCCTCGCGTTTGCAGGAAGCATTACCAGAAGTCAATAGCCTCTGCATTTCTGCCTAAGAGGTCCTAAACCATGCTCATTTTTATGACCCCCAGACTGTTCTGGCCCTAGAACAGGTTTGTTCCTGAAGGGCTGTACACAGAGAATGGGCATTCTCTACTCAGGGGAGTAGGTTTGTCCGTGTCCCATCCTTCAACACGACAAGCTCCCATGTGCAGTAGCCCACAAAAGAGCTCTTTTGTGTTATGTGTGACTTATGTACCAGATGTTTTACCCTGATAAAATGCAGATCAGGTTCTGTTTATGCTTATGTTGCAGAACAACTTCTCATTAAGTTTGTGTGATACAAAATTATTAATTTTGGCTGCATATAGTCCTCTCACAGAAATGCAAAATCCTATATCCAGCCTTGCTCGCTCCTTGTGAATGGGGAAGGAAACCTCTCCAAGGACAGCAAAATTGCTGCATTTTTCTTTTATGCCCATATGCTAAAATACACAGATATTTTGCTTTTCTTTTTCTTCGTTTTTTTTCCCAATCCAGTTATCTTCAGGACAAACTCCTTGCTCTACAGCTTGAGTATCTCCTCGTAGTACTTCCATCATGTGTAGAGGTAACTCAGTACTCAGTTCCTACTATTGAAATTTTGTAATATGCCCCTGAGGGATTGATAAACATCCCCAGACTTATTCCAGTCAGCACATGGGACACTGAAGGCCATCTCTAGCCCAAAGCAGAGTTTCCATTGGAAATGGAACATGATTTTTAACTGGGAACCCCAAAGCAGAAGGATTTTAATTTCTATTGTTCTTAGCCTTTCATTGGTGTTCAATTAGTCTTACTGTCAAGAAGAAAAAAATATTATAGTAAAGTATAAAGCAAAATGTCAAATTTTATTGCCTGCCAGGTTTTGTTGTTTTAATGGGAGCTGAAAAATTGGTAATGGGTAGAAGCCTTGTGCTCATAGTTACTAGAGAGACAAAAGTATTGGTGAACTTTGTGCTCTGCCTTAAAAAACCGCTCTGAGCTATACGGCTACTATTTTATGTTGCTGTGTAGAAATAAAAGTTTTTTCCTTAACAGTTGAAGGAACAAAAGTATTCTCCTCCTCCATGGGAAAAAAATTAGAATTATTCCATCACTTCGTTAGCAGCAATCTTAAGTATTTAATAAATTTAAATATTTCCCTTAGGTTATATTTAAGAAAATAAACCAACTCCTTGGGTTTGGATTAATTTGCACTTAGAAAAAGTGATTCTGTTATCTACTGAATCTTATTCTGAAGATAAGTGGAAAATACTAGTGGAAACATGACACAGCAAAATGTCATGTCACATTTCAAATTTGAAATAGGAGAAAGTGCCATTTTTTCAGTAGATTTTTTTCCATCTAGATTTTTCAGGGAAGACAGTTTCTGCTGACTTTAAGGGTAATTTCTGGTTTAGTTTTCCATTATAAATTACTTATTATCTATTAGTCCTCTCTTCCCCATAATCTGCAAGAACAGCTCTACACCCATGTGAAATCCTCTGGTGTTTTAATTGGATGTGTCTACAGTGTGATACTATAAGTCTCTCATTTAGCATCAGGGGTTTAGCATCCTTTGGAACAAAGTGAACCAATGACTTAATTAACTTCCACTTGGGCAGTTATCTGCTCTGGGAACCTGCAGGAAGTATTATTCTATTTGAAGGTGACAAATGAACATACATGAGGTACCACACGCCACCCAGTGGGAGATCTGACAAGAAACATAATTTATTTCATTAATGGTGCCAAAATGGGCTTTCAAGCTGAAAACCTAAATATGTAGCAGTGTCTTAGAAGAGGAAACAGCATAGGCTTTGTCTGAAATAATTGATTGTGTACAGTTCACAACATATATTTCCATGGGAAAGTTTAAGTTTTGTGTCAGTCTTCATCCATCATACTGTAGTTTGTTAGGTGTCAACCTAAGTGGTGTATAAAATAAACAGGCATAAATACTTTTGGATTTGGTAATCCTTATCAATTACATTATGAAATATAGATTTAGAAGAAAATAACCAACTTTGATTCAGAATTAACTTTGGGGTTTTAGAAAATATTTATAATTGCTCTGAGTATTGTAGATTTCAAAACATGGCTACAGTCTCCAACATCCTTGGCTTTCTTCAGATTTATTGTAATTTATAGAGTAAAAGTTAGTGGCAGCCTCTAATTACCCACAGAACCAAAGTTTCCTGAATGAAAACTTGAGATCAAAGGGCATGAATAATAGCCTTAAAGGCATCTCCCCTTACACAGGCTACTCTTAGCCCCTCTGCTGTCCTTTGGTATAAATTAAGCACCTTAGGATGAATAAAACATGAAGCACAGAAGGTTTAGATTTCATAGAAGATGAATGGTTGGATTATTGATGGGAAAAGGAGCATGGGAAAGTATAAACCATGTAGATCTAAAAATTTCAAACCCTGTAAGCAATCACCTTTGCTTTCGTAATTTTTTAAAATTTATTTTTCATCATTTTGTTCAAGCCCTTTCTGTTGATAAGGCAGCTGGGTTGCTTTGTGTCACTGAGCTGCTCTTTAAAGCAAGCTCAGAAGCCTTTCACAGTTCATTCTGTTGATTTCAGTGGGCATATGACCAGGCCATAAAACCACAAGAGCAATCACTGATTGTTAAAAACCATACAAGCACTTACATTCAATTATAATGAAAAAGGTGCATACCTCTTGTGTCTCATGAAACTCAGACTTGAAGGCTGTTTGATTCCTCATATATATAGCATGAATCCAGTTCCTTCCTGATTTAAAGTTCATTGCCTTTCACTAGTGTTACACGTGTTGAATTTAATTCATTTCATATCCCATCATCGTATAAATGTGCATAACCATAAGAATTAGGAAAATAGGATCAAAACCCTTTCTAAGTACATGTTTATTCATAGACAAAGATTTTCCAAGATGAGTGGGTACATGAGGCAAAAGCCATGTGTTTGTTTCAAACAAAATTCTGTATTTGCTTTCTATGAGGAAGGTTTTCTTTGAAGGAAAAAAAAAAGTACAAAAAGAAAAATCAGTAACAGTTTTGGGAAATGATAATATAAAATATTTCTGCATGAGCTGTGAAAATGGTTGAATCTTCATCTTGGTCTTAATTTGTTAAGAATGAAAATATTAACTTTTTGAAATTTGGACATTTGCAAAGTTATTTATTTTGTGTTTACCTGTATTGAGAGCAATCAGTGCAAGCAGTCAAAGGCCCAAATTACCTTCCTTTGTAAACCAGAGAGATGCATATTAAATCTCATTCAATCCTACAGCCCAGGTATCACAGAGGTCAAGCAAACCCAGGTAAAGGGGCTCACATACTCCTTATACTTTATTAACATCTGGGTTTTGAACAAAGCTCATCTGCTTTCCAGGAAGTTGAGTCAGGCTTTGTCTCTCCTCTTAAGGCTGTTCCACTTTTTAGAATACCATTAAAAATTAATTGGCCTGGGAAGGGAACCCAAGTGTCTCACATCCCCTGGGATGGGTCTAACCACTGTCTTATACAGTCATTTTCACGCTCTCTTGCTGTCTCAATAAATATTGAAGTGTTTTATGCAAAACGAAAGACCCTCTGTATGAGCAATGGAGAAAAAATACATTCAAAGGCTATTGTAGATTGTGATTGTTTCAGCATGCTTGGGGAAGGGGGGAGTCCTTCCTTTGACCCTTGCCTTGAACCAGGAAAAAAGAGGTTTGAACCTCTCCCTCCTCATGTAGGACCGTGCTTATTTTTGGAAACTGGATTAAAAAAATAGAAATTTAAACAAAAATGTGCACTGTAAAGATCTCGTGCTACCTCTCTGGCTTTCCTGATTCCAAGTGCAGAAAAAAATACCATTTAGAAAATTGTAATGGCAAGGCTAGGGGTGTGGGTTTTTTTGTTTGGGGGATGTTGGAATTTGGCATAAAATTTTTGTTCAGTTTGGTTTAGGCAAAAAGTCTTACAGTAATCTAAATAACACTTCTTCAAATTTATATTTGGTTTTCTTTTAAGAAAATAAATACGTAAACAACTAAAGAAATAGAACAAGAACATTCCCATGCTTTTTCTAAGATTTTAAAACCTTCTTTCTCACATCCATTTATTTGAAGGAAGAGCTGTGAGTCAAAGTTTTTTTGATTATCGCCAAAAAATTGTGGGTTTTTTCTCCTGTGAAGTATGACAGGGAAAAGTACCATTTTTCAAGTAGTTTTAATCTTATCTCTGAATAGGTGTAGTTGTGCTTAAATTGTCAGGTTTCAGGAAAACTTTGAGCTCCCAAAGCTGATCCAAAGCCCTCTGAGTAGGTGACAGTCTTTCTGTTGACTTAAACTGTCTATAGAGGGGAAGCTCTCTGAGTTAAAACCTACGGGTTGAGAATTTGTGCCCGTGTAATCTAGTTTATTAAGACAGAGGTTTACAGGAAGGAGAGATACCTCAAAGTTATCTTAATATTGCAGAAACTTGATTAATTATGCTTTGAAGTAAGGATATTTTTATTTGTTGGGTGTGTTGTTTGGGGTTTTTTCTCCCTGTTGTTTTATGGATGTAATATATTGATGGTGAGGACACTGTAGAGGCCAATGAATTCAAATCAATGTGAATGCTGAGAAACCTCCACAGTGAAAGTGCTCTGGAGAACAAAGCCATTTTATAATGCATCAGCACAGACTTCACATTGCCCTGAGGAATAGAAAGGGTAGTTAGTTTAGGCAATCATGAAAAAATAAATCTCGAGGAGCAAATATTCTCACTTACAACAGTTTTCTGACAATAAGGCCATTTCTGACGGGAAGAGAGTTCACAGGTCGTTCTTATTAAGTGCTTGACTGATTTATTTTAACACAGCTCTCCCTTCTGCTAGAGTTGGGAGAACTGAGGTGTATTTTTCCTCCAGAAAAGCCTGCTAATGCTGTGCTGGGCTGCTGAGTGGAAAGGGTGAGCTCTGCTATCCCATCGTATCAATTGCAGTATGCTTCCATCAATGCAGCCAAAGTGCTCCAGAAGGGAGAATTCTGCAGCTTGAATCCACTCCCTTGCTGACTTTCCCTGACCTCTAGAGTTTGCCAAGTGCCCTTTTAGGAACAGTTAAGTGGTAGTTGTGCTTGTCCTTGCAAACTGAATAACCTTTTCTCTCTACCCACTGCACTTTCCTACAATATTTATTTAAGGAATAAGGAACAGCCCACTTCTCCCTCTAGAAGATGGCATTTTTAATTTTGCCTTAAAGCATTTGTGATGTTTCTCAAAGCCAGACTGTAGTGAATATTAAAAACATCATATGGGGTGATATTCCTCACTCATATTATAAACATTATCTTTTGAGACTCTAGCTTTGCTTTTAATTACATCATTACTCTAATTATCTTATTAACATCCATCCCTTTATGGAATAATAAAATAAAGGCTTTTTTCTTTGCCCCCCCAGCAGGCTCATGATCAAATATTCGGAAACTATTGCACTAATCATAACCATTTCACTGTTAGCTTCCACTTTGCCCATCTGTTTGCCCACATCCACTTCCTTCCTGCCATAGCCTCAGACTGTCAGCTCTCTGAGGCAGGGTGTCTCACAGAACTTTGCACGGTGCTTGGTTCTGACTGGGGTGCATAGGCGGTAGAACTGTTATAGTGATAAATTTGTTTTCCAGATTATCAGTACCATAATTGCATTATATTAAGTTGTGATATTTTTACCAAAGTATTTTCTTACCTTATAATCTTGGAGTACTGTGTAGCATCTCCAAAACAATTGGGAGCAGCAATTTATTTATTAATTAAACAGATTGATGATAAATAGCAACTGAAGCAGTTTGGGTACAATAAAGGCAAATGTTCTGTCCTTTAATCATAGACCATCATGATCTCAACACATTTTGCAGAAATGAGATAGGAAACAACGAAAACAGAATTTGATTATGTCTTGTCACTCCAATTCACTCTTCTCACTTCTCACAATTAGTTTAGGCCCTTCATCTATTAATGTCATCCATGCAATGCTTCTATGCTTGTTGTTTATCACCTCCCTCTTTTATTCCTGCTTTGCAAATGGGAAATTTCTGCAATGTTGCTTCAGAGGAAATTATAGATTAGACTCAACAGTCATACTTTTTTTATTCTTTCCTTTTATTTATAGCAAGAAGAAATGCGTATTGAAACCCATGCTCATCAAAGAGAGCATTGGATTGAGAACACTGGTTGTAGTAGTAAAGGAGTACAAGCTGAAAATATGATACAGCTGTGCAGATAGCTTTGTGATTATTTTGAAAAGCTGGCTATCTGCCCCATCTGACAGTCTGTGAACATGGCAAATAATTTAACATTCACACTGCTCCTGTTCTGGCATTATATAAATGAATCATGTGGTCACCACTTTCCAAATTGGTAGTAGATCAGAAAAGAGTTAATGACTAAAGTTTTGGTCATGACTTGTTCCATTGTTCCATAATAAAAAAACATTGTAAAATGAAATATCAAGGCATAAAGGACATCTGTGTCATGACTCATAGGTCATGAAGAGCTTTTTTTTAACTACATCTTAAGGAGTTATTTCTAACATTGGAAGTTTCCTGAAGGGTTGATCAAATGCTGAATGCCAGGCATGGTCCATGGATTTTTTTTTTTTACTCCATAGGTTTCTACACCCCCAAATAACCAGACATTTACTATCTATGAGCTAGAAGAGAATATGAAAAGTTGTATTTCATCTACGCTTCAAAAGTCTATAGAAGATTTGCAATTAGATTTTCTAAAAAAACCAAAAACTCTGTTTATAATTTGCCTAAAGTTTGGGTTTGGGTTTTTTTGTTCAGCTGAAGTATGTGAGAAGGGAAGCCCTCATTAAGTTACATGGTGAAAGGATGGTTTTTTTCCTGACGGCTTCATTCTCTCTGCTCCAGCAAGGAGGGGGAGGCTTTTCGTTACACTTACACCATTTGTGCTAAGCAAGTTTGAGTGTGAAAATCCCCCTGTGGAGTAGCACTCTTGATCCTAAATCCACCTGGGCACTGTGCTTATGTGCATGTCACTTTGGAGCAAAGCTGATAACATAATTAGATGACATGCTGGGTGATTCCCAATACAGCAGTGAGCCAAATCACCTCACCAGTTCCTCCTCCATGATTTAACATTTTCTCTGAGCACAGGGGTGACACCAATAGCTGTCTTGAGATGAGCTTCTCTCTATCAGCAGCAAAAATTTGGCCTCTTAGAAAATCATGAGTGTCTGCTTATCTGAATTTCAGCTTTAGTTCTTTGTTATGGCTGAACTAGCACAAGTTAAAAGCAGGGATTTGTGTGAAGACAGAGCTAAAGCTAGACTTAATGCCAAGTAAACTTGGAGATTTCAGGGCAGGGGAAGCACAAAAGGAGAGTGAATACTGATCCAGCTATGGGAGACATGGCCTTTAACTCTGTCCTTTGCAATCAGATAAGTCATGAGAGCATGAGAGAATATCACATTTACAAACAGGGGCAGGAATTGGTTATCTCTGCACCCATTAGTGCAATATCAAATTTCTTTCCTTATCTGTCCTAGAAAGGAGCAAACTCCATTCAAGTCCAGGTTCTTGAATACATAGAGAACAAGGAGGTAGGAAATAGTGTCACTAGCCTTCCTAGGCCCCATGGAAGAGCTACCCTGCATTTCAGACTAAATCTTGTGAGCCACTGTGCAACAGCCTCTTCAAAGGCACTGTGGGAATCCAGATACTGTCTCACCACTACCCAAATACTTGTCTGCTTATTTTGTCACACAAGGTTCCTAGCTTGCTTGCTGTTTGTGCAGAACACATGGGTGCACCTGCCAGACATTTCACATCAAAGGCATTGTGGAGCTTATGTTCCAAAGCAAATATACAACTGAGAGCAAAACACAGCAATCAAAAGCAGACAGTTCTTCAATTTGATGTAATGTAAGAAACATGAATTTGTATGAACTATGCTGATTTTATTTTTGTCTTCTACTGCTATACAAGAATATTCTTTTGATGATAATTTGAGCAAAGAAGAAGTCTGTTTAAACTTCTGTAGTTAGAATAGCAGGAATTAGATAACAGTTTTGGCTTGTGGGATTGTTTGCTTGTTTGTTTTTGTTACTGGAGGCAACTGGAAATGTTCATGTTACCCAAAGTGACAAGAAAAAATTGTCAGCATTGCAGCAGTACCCATTGCCCCCCTTCCCCCTTAAGGAAAACACTCTCCTTATCCATCTGCAAAAATTCAGCTTTGATTGGAAATTTGCAAAGTCAGTTGCTTAGGATTAACAAAGTTGCTAAGAATTGCATGAGTGTCTTGGAATCCTTGACTCAGACTTCATCCACCTGATATACCCAATCTGTTTTACCACTCTCTAAATAGAAATCTACCTGTCATATATAGGATTAAAATAACTCCTGGGCCATACAGTAGACATTAGAAAGATTTTAACATAAATGGAAACAGCCTAAAATTTAAGAGATCACTTTAGCTTCCTGCTGTAGGAAATTCTGAGTGGAAGGTTAATAAAGGAAATAAGGATTTACAGCTTAGAAATTGAACAATTCTTTGAAGTTGTCTTTACATGGGGATTTTTTTTTAATTCAGTAGTTAGCTCTGTCAACATTTCCCTTCCAAAATATTACATTAGTGTGAAAATAGTGAGGGAAAAGGCACAATAAAGTAAAGGTTTATGACTACAAAATTAATCTCTATAGAAATATGGAATTCCCAGATGAAATGAGTAAGAAATCAATAAAAGTACTGAAGTGATAAAATACAATTGTCAGGGCAGGAGGTCTTGAAGTGCTATTTAGTCAATGTAGTGGGATTTTTTTGTCTGCACACAGCAGTCAGATGAATAAGGTTCTACACTATAGATGAAATGCAATTCATTTCATCCTCAATGTACTAGTTGGTATATTGTTATCACACATGCACACATTAAACTGTAACCAGAACATCTTCAAACACAGTTTTGAAACCCTGGTTATATAGCAGGAGAATGAGGATGGCATTGTTTAACCACAACCAGCAACTAAGTACCATGCAGCTGCTTGCATGGTAATAGTAAAAAAAAAAAAAAAAAAAAAAAAAAAAAAAAAAATCCAAACAACAATAAATGTAAAGAAAAGGATAAAGAGAGAAAAAGAAAACCCAAGACAAGTGCTGCCCAATACAAGTGCTCACCACGCACTGACCAATGCCCAGCCTGTCCCCAAGCAGCTCCTGCCCAACTCCCCCCAGTTTCTGTGCTGGCCATGACACTCCATGGTGTGGAACATCCCTTTGGTCAGCTCAGCTCAGCTCAGCTGACCTGGCCATGCTCCCCCCAGCTTCTTGTGCACCTGCTCACTGGCAGAGCCTGGGAAACTGAAAAGTACTAGATTTAGACTGAGAATTACTTAGCAACAACTAAAACATGACTCTGTTTTTGACATTTATTCTCATATGGAATTCAAAACACAGCACTGTACCAGCTACTAAGAAGAAAATTAACTCTATCCCAGCTTTGTTATGTATGAAACCAAGATTGGGCAGAATATTTTATTAATGGTCTAAGGAAGCAAAGATAAGAGTTTATCAGTGATACTTCATAGTAGAGTAAAAGCTCCAGTTATGTTAACTGCAGAAGCTACAACCTGAGCAAGTACTTTTGCTGTGTTTACAAAACAGCTGAGATGATGATGCTGCTGCTGATGATGATGAAAGCAGTATACTAGCATATTTTACTCTTAGACTAAATGCCAATTTTTTAAAGCTTAGATGTAGCTCAATATGACAGTGAATGGAAGGTCTGAAAACAATATATGAACCAACTGTAGCCATTCTGGGAGAGATATTCCTTTATAAAATTAGTGGCTTGAAGATTCATTCTCAGTAATATCAGGAAGATTCATTCTCAGGAATATCAGAGGCAAGAGTCTATCTAATCTACATTACCTTTAATACTCATCAGTGGGATTTAAAGAAGCAGAAACTGATTCATCCTGAACCAAGCAGTTTACCCTGGTGATGCTAATGCTACAGAAAGACAACTGCAAAAACAATTTATAGAAGGAGTTTGCTAGGGAAGTCAGAGTAACATGTTTCAAATATTTTGAGAAGCAGTACTAAATATTTCTAAAGTTATCAAGGGTATAAGGAATTTTTTAGATAATATTAGTTGTCTGGGAGACAATTAGATAGTTTTATTTTTGTGTTGCCCTGGTTCCTTTATTGCTGATGTTTTAACCATGAACTTGGGTTTGTTAATCTACTTTTTTATGCTTTTCTTAAAATTAACTCTCAGATGGGCAATAGATGAGAAATTATATTGCCCCTCCTCTTTTATAACTTTGTTACTGATGTATTCCTTCAAAATTGCCCAGAGTTCAGATATTTGAGTAAACTGTGCTTCATTTAGCTCCAGATGTTTTGAACTGAGTAGTACTACTTGTATCAGACACCAAGTAAATTTAGCACTAGCTCAACAAACATGTGAAAAGACTTATTGAAAACATAGAATCTCATTTATTATTTTTCCAGCAAAACATTAAAAACATCAAATATCATCATTAAAATAATTCATAATTTCAAATATGTATAACTTCATTATATTTTATCTATTATTTGTAATAGACCTGAAATGACCTGCAGCCTTTGACATGCTGTCCCAGAAAACTTCGTGCCTTCCCTTTGGGACCATTAGTGCCATTTATTTTTGGTTGTGCCATTTATTTTTGGTTATGCCATGCCCACAGGTTTCATTGTGTCAATTTTCTGCAACTCTTGCTCAAGTGATGCCTCCTTAGGGAAAATGACCTTTTCAAACATCTCTCGAAGAATTGTAAAGACATAACCCTTTCTCTGAAGTTTGTGTCACTTTGGTCCTACAGTCTCACCCACAGTATGCCACTGGTGGCTGTCTAAATCTCACAACATATCTCCATTTCATTTTAATAAAATGATCATTTCTCTTTATGGCACTAGGTTGAAGTAAGTTAGTAGTTGTATGATTTCTACTTTTAGTGTTGGGTCTGACAGCCTATGAATGTCTTCTATTCCCTCTGGAACAAAAACACTTCATGGCAGACTCATTGTAGCACCCCACAAGTTAGTCATGCTTGGCACTGTTAGAAGCATGACTCCACAGGTTCTTTATTAGTTTCGAGGGTTTGGGGGTTTCAGTTTGGGTTTTTGGGTGTTGTTGGTTTTTTGGGTTTTTTTTGGCACCAATTTCTTGCTTACCTATAACATTAGGGATTACATCAATTAGGGGTTGCATTCTATACATGTAATGAAACTGCTTAAAATAACATTAACTACATTCTGGGAGAATTTACTATGCAACAGGTTTCTAGTAGATGTAGAGCTGGTTTAGCAAAAAAAAATTACTTAGTACATGTGCCTACAAGTTCAGCTGCAGTATTTTCTGTAAAAGTCATGTCTTGAGAATTAGAATGATCTTCTAACACTAGCATATTTATCCTTGCCAACTTAAGAAATATTATCTATCTGTGTTTTCCTTTAAGGTGCTGATTTTCCTTTATCATTAGCAGGAATTTATCACTCTTTCACTTAGTTTTGGCTCCTGTGGTAATCCCTGCAAATGTTCTTTACTTCACTGCTCACTTTGGGTTGTTATAAAATATTTTTGCCCTTCCTCTAAAGTTTTTGGACCATAACACGACTTTTATGTATATTTTTGAATACATATATTCCTGTAACACCCTAGAAATTGTGAAGTTGTTTCCTTTAACCAAAAGCCTGTCTAGAACTAAATAGTCTCTCTTGCAAAGCTCTTGGAAAATTCTGATCCTACCATCCCATGTTGGTAACTAGGATGATTTCCCACACCTCTATCTCAGATGTAGTTCTGGCAATTTCAATCCTCATGAATCTCAGAACCTGAGCTTGTTTATGTGTTGGAAACTCCATAACTTAGTTATAGATATTGTTCCACTGCATTTTTGCCCCTACAATACTACTGTAGGTATTAAATCTTTCCCCCTTTTTTATCAGTTTGATTGCATAGTTTTGTATCTGAAAAATGAATCATTTTCAAGTTCTCAAGTACTGGAACATTTTTCCAGACCCCCATCTGATGGCAATAAATAATGGCTGACCAATTTCATTTTAAAAGGGCACACAGAGTTAGAACGAGTTGAAGTTTCTTATTTCCATTGCTTAAGGTCAATGCCTTCTTTTGAGCAGACTGAATCTCAGTTTTGGTTAGTGGTTACTGTGGTTAGTGTGATACATGAGCCATTGCTGATCATTTTCAATCACACTACTGTAAGCAGTTTGCTAGAGCCCTTCTTAGAACTTTCATAAAAAAATTAGATTTTTGCTTTCTGGTACAGCAGCTATGTATTACTGTGTCTTTTAATAAACCAATCTGTTTCAGAATCTCTTTAAGCTTTTCCTTGATAGTCATTAGATTTTCTTTGTAGATTTTAACTTAGTTAGGAACATTTATCACAAATTTCCTGGTATTATTTAGCATTGAGAAGAACTTGGAAAGCTTTATGTGGCATCAGGTATTTTAGTGATGACTTCAGCTTTATTATAAACTGCAAATATACATATTTGTGTTAAGATCTAGTTGTGTTAAGATATGTCTGATTATGAATATTCAGATTTGGGCCATAATCTCTGTTTCTTTTCAACATTCCAACAGCTCAGAGCTGTTAGTGATGGCTAATGTTTTGTTTTGCTTTTCTAAAGCAAATATTACTTGGTCAGGCCCTAGCATTGTCTATAGCATGGATGTACAACTTGTACAATATAAACCAGTTATGTAAAGCCCAAAGAAATATAAAATTTATTCCCTGGCCCCTTTAAATGTCTTCTCTTTTCTGGGATAGGCTGGTAAATGTCTAATGTGAGACAGAAGGATGTCCCAGATGATGCACTGGTCCAGGTCTCTACCTTCCTCAAGAGTCTCTTAGGTCATTCTCTCTGTCATGTCATTTAATATATGCATAATGAATGTAATTACTTTTTTGGAAGTAATTAGTTAGTTCTGTAAATCCATTTTTGGTCAGGAAGGCCAGTTTTAATGAGGGTGCACTGTGCTTTGGTTCTGCACTTATGTAATAAATCTGATATTCCTGGGAAGAGTGTACAGTGTATCTGGAGAATAAGCACAGCAAACCAAGGTCTCTCATTGCCCATCTTTTAGGAGCAGGTGCTACATCAGCTCAGTGGTGACAGGGACATATATTCAGATGTATGCAAGAAGATAGCCAGAGAAGAATGCTGACAGCTCCATGAATTCCACCTTCTCAAAAAACCTACTTTTCTTGGAATTATTCTTGCAAGGGTGATAGGGGAATCACGGTTTTCACTAAAAAACTTGATTTTTACTACCCAATGCCTGTTTGGGGAGGAAATATGGACTCAAGCCTTTAGCAATCAAAAATATATGAACTCTGATATCAATGTTGATTATTCTGCTAAAGTTAAAATTGTAGATTTCCTTCCATGTTTACATTGCAAAATCCCCCCTCATTTTGAAAGTTTTGTGCTTTTGCTCCAATATACATGTTCAAAGGACTTGTATGTCTCACTGTGTAGGGTGGGAACATTTAATGTGAAGCCAATTTAAGAATTCTTCCTTCCTAAGTTTACCCACACCCAGATTTATTCAGCTACTGGAGCTGTACTGCTTATAGTTATTCCAGATTTCTTTGGCTCCACTACTGCACGTGGTTCCATTATGTCATGGGATTTAGGGTGTAAGTAAATGTAATGCACAGATTATTCAGGGCAGCTTCAGAAGCTCCATGGTGGCTGGGAGGTGGCCTCTACCTCTATCATCAAAAATTAGAGATGACTGAGAGGGAAGAGGGTCGGTTGCATATTGATGACACCATTTATCACAACTTTGATTGTTTTCTCATGTTTTTGCTCTCCTTTTCTGATATCATGGTTTCCTATTAAGGCTACTGCTCTTGCATATGGCAGGTGTATTATTTCTTCTAAGCATAAATAGCATCAACCTTCTAATCCTGCTATATTTTATATCCATATCTCAGAGCAATCTCCACATACAAATGAACAGAGTATCCATACTTTTTCAAAGTAAAACTGTAAAATAGCAGTTTTTGATTTACTCAAGCAATCAGATTTCTCTGATATACATTATTAATTACTATTTTTCATTGCATTAGGGTGATACATAGAAATGCCACCTGACAGTAGTATTCTTTTTTGTTACATTTATATATGTGCTGTTTCACAGCAAACAGTTCACACAGCATTTTGCTCTGCTGCTAAAGAGATATTACAGAGACTATATCATGGATTCTAAACACAGGTAAATAAAAGCTGAAATTCATTACAATTCATTCATTCATTAAAAAAAATTATTTACAAATTATTTTACAAGAATCTTTTAAAAATAGTGATGAAATTCTTATTAGTACTTAAAGAACTTTATTGGTTGTGAAACAGCCCAGGTTCCAAATGATGTTGGATAAGACAGAGATTGTTTTTTATTGATGATGATTTTTTTAACTATCTGCCTCCTCAGAGCTGAAGGCTGTTTGTCTCTTGTCAGTAGAAACACAGAGCAGAAACAGAGGAGCTGGGGCAACAGTAGGTAGAGAGAATCTAGACATTATTTTCTTTTCTCCTGAACAGGCTCTCCATGCTCCTGAGATATTGGGGAAACTTTTTTACTTTTGAATAATAGGTGAAACGGAGTGTGTGAAATCTTCTTCCTAAAAATGAATTCAGTGAACCTAGGGTAGTTTTTGGAAGGGAATTTATTACTCACTGAAGAATAACATCCTTTTAAATACGTAGTAAGATGCAGCAGAAATATAGGTTGCAGTGTAAACGTTAAATCTTGTCCCATTCACCATGTTGTGGATGCATCCCCTTCTTCTAATACAGCATAAGATGATGTTTAGGCTTGTGCAGTTTTTGTTTCTCCTTTGACAATCTGTGTTATACAGATTTTTTTTTTTTTTTTTTTTTTTTTTTTTTAGTGTGAATTGCTGTCACAGAAAAAGAAGAATAAAATCCTTTAAATTATAAACTTCATCTTTCTTGGCCACACTGTAGCTGACTGATGATATGTAACCCATACTAGTTGTTGTTCTGAGTTGAAGTTTGTGTCACTTCCTTATCAACACATTAACCTGTCCTGTTTCAGACACTGCTGATATTCTCCTTTACATTTGTATAACAAAGGCTGCCTCTGGAATGAGAGGTGTCAAAGCATAAATTGCTGAAATTAAATTGCAGCACGTCACTAATTCCCAACTGCTGTGAAGGAGGCAGAACCCTCCTTTTCTCTCTAACACAATTTTCTTGGTTTCTAAAATCAGCTTTTATCTGATCCTAACTGCGGTAGTAAAAATTCCAAGTCGGAAGTGGATCACAGCCAAGTCTTCCACTTGTGCACAAGATAAGTATGCCATTAACTATGTCTCCTAAAGTTATTTATCTCATGTAAGCAAATGAGTTCAAAGCCTTCCATTTACTGTTATATGATTGTAGATATCTGCTGTCAAGTCTTCACTAGCTAAAGCTGGGATCTTAACAGGGACAGAAGCAGAGTTTGTAGTCCAGTATGGCCCACAAATATAGATTTTTTGCAAACTAATGTGGCAGCTGGTAAAAAAATATATGCCCTCTTTCTCTCTTATTTTCTCCTCACTCTCTAGGTATATACAAAGCACAGTATCAGCAGCAGCCCTCTCCTATAGAAGTATGTGTCCTGACATTGTGCTTTTCTCCATGAACTTGAGAGTTCTCAGAGACACAAGATGGACCAATGTATAGAATATTCACATTGGTTTATAGCATCTCATGGGAGAATTTCTTCACCTCTGTTTTTCCCATCATTAGTCTCTTTCAGACTTTTTTCCCTTAGAGAATGTACAGGATGTATTACAAATATCAGCTTGATGCCATTGCAAACCACAACATTCTCCAGAAAGAGCTTCAATTTCTTCTCCCATCACTTGGTCTCTGAACTTAGTGAGCTAGGTTTTGGAGATTTTTATCAATTCCTTTCTGCATCATCTTCCCTTCTGCTTCTGATGAGATTTCCAACCAGACTTCTCAGTGATTATTGCTTCTGCACTGTGCTGCATTCACAAGAGTACGACTTCAGCAGTGAATTGTTACTGTGCAGTAAAGGCAAAGTGCATCCAGAGGTGTTTTTTTGCATTGGTGGCAGAGGTATGAGCTCACACATATTTATCATGAACAAAGCACAGGCTGTGTTCACATAGTCAGATGATGCATAACAACTCACAGCCACACCGTACCTCAGCCCTACAGTCTAAGCCTCAAAACATGCAACCTGCTGAGCAGCCTTGAGATGTTCCATATGGCAGAAAAATCCCCTAAAAATAACTATCCATGTACTAAGCTACCTGCTCTGCTCCTCAGGCTGTTTCCATGCAGCCAGAGCTGTTCCTAGGCAGGTAATAATAGTCTCATTAAAGCCTGATGTTCAAAGGAGCTAGCTACACCCCACTTAGGGTGAAAAAATACTCCTGATGGCCTTGAAGGTAGCTCCATGCCCTGTATCTCTCCATGCCTTGCTTTAACCTCAAATTAGCTTTTGATAGGCTTTTGGTGCTCCACCTTGCTGAATTATAGAATCATAGAATGGTTTGGGTTGGGAGGGACCTAAAAGATCATCTAGTTCCATCCCACCTACTGTGGGCAGAGACCCTTTCCATCAAGTTGCTCAAAACACTATCCAACCTTACCTTGAAGGGATCTGAAAACTTCTGTGGGCAAGGTGTTCCAGTGACTGACCACTGTCATAGTAAAGAATTTCTTTCTAGTATCCTAACATCTAATTACCTAAATCTACTCTTTCAGTTTAAAGCCTTTCCCCCTTGTCCTATCACCCCACACCCTTGTCACCCTTGTCCCTCTCCAGTTCCCTTGTAGACCCTTCCTGCACCAGAAGGCTGCAATAATGTCTCCCTGGAGCCTTCACTTTTCCAGACTGAACAATGCCAATTCTCCCAACCTTCCCACATAGGAGAGGTGCTCCATCACCCTAATTATCTTTCCTTCCTCTGAACCTGCTCCAACAAGTCTGTGTCCTTCTTGTGCTGAGGACCCCAGAGCTGAATGTAGCACTCCAGGTGGGGTCTCACAAACCACACACAAAGAAACTTATGAACTTATGAAACAAAGTTTTCATAGAAGGTCCCAAAAGTCCATAGAGAAATATGTTCCTTGTAATTTCAGATACTGAAAAGAACATCCTTCCTTATTTGTCTGCTTGCATCCAGAGACCCCATAGACAGAATTTTAAATACGTTAATTCCCCAAATTTAAAACCACATTTAATGCCTTCCAAAAGGTTTCCAGAAATGGTAGCTAAATTTATTTGGCTCCAAATGTAACATTCTATGAAAAACAGTTTTTAGGACACCCGTTATTCCAAATTCAGGATCTTTTAATTTGATTCAGATGGAGACACTCAGAATTAATACATACTTTTGAAGATTATGGTACATATTGCACAAGAGCAGATGTGTTAAGGGGATCTATGTAATACATTTCTCAACTGCCAGCAAGAGGATGTTAATGATATGATTGTCAGAAACTACATTGTTTTAATGTATCTGCTCAGGGATTTTTACCTGTAATATGTTAGGTACAACCATTATAATGCTAAGCAAGAAAAACACCTGAAATAACAATAACAGTAACAATAATAGTATCACTCTAGGTATCTTTATTCCAAACGTTAGAAAAAGATAAGATCTTTTCTAGATATCACACACACACAAAAGATCTAAAATGTTTCATAACAAATCATCACAAGACAAAATTGAGCTCGAATGTGAAAGGAAGAAATAGCATGCACAGAAACTTGCAAACTATTTCCTAGTTTCCAGACTTGAAAATGGCAGAGAAGAACATGTGGCAATTACAGGACCACTTTTATTGCTTTAAAACAACACTGTTTAATTGCTTTGATATAAACATAGGAGCATATCTCAACTATGAGCAAAGCAGTGTACTCAATCATGTTACTTTTAATGGAAATAGTCTTGAAAATAGATTGCGTAAGGAACATTTGTCATAATGGCTGGTCTAGCAAATCATGCGAGCACAACTGGATGAATAAGGTAATATGTCCTGCCACTTGCAAGTTAATCCTCCAGTGTATTTCATTAGAAGGATCTTAATTTTCATCTGAATGTCTCCGCCTTAACGAGAATGAGACTAGAGTTTGGCTGAAGCCCAGATCAATTTCAAGCAATAACAACAGCAACCATCTCAAACTTTGCTTTTCCAGTAATTGAACTATATATGTTAAAAAAAAAAAGAGGAACAGCTTAATCTCTATCCTAAACTATACTTTGAAACCTTTGTTTCAGGAGTCTTGAAAATGAGATCAGTGAAGAAATACAGCTTTTGAGGAAGTGGCTGTTTCAGATACAAAATGTTGGAAGAGATTAGTGAAATAGCTTTTGCATTTTTCATGCTGATTTCACTGGAGATGTGCTGAAAGCCATAAAGATATCCTTCTTTCTCCAACTCATCTATTTCACATATACAATAATTTGCGGTCAATAAATCTAGGGTGGATTTGCATGGTAAGACATTGGTGTGGCAAACAGAATGGATAATAACTTTATCCATAATGTGGTTGCGGTATTTTTATAATCAGTTTTGTAATGTGATATTACTGGAGAGTATCATCAACCAGTGTTCAATATGAAACAAAGTTTTCCAAAGCAACACATGCTATGTACTAATTCATGTCATCAGAGATCCATCTTCTGGTCTGTGAGATTCATCTTGTGCACACATGGCTTTCATGGAGATGATAGCACAGAGAAATTTACTTTAACAGTTCTCTTGCTGGACATTCCAGATAGATCATTTTACCATAGCAGGACATCTTACCAAGAAGAAAATAATTCCTTCACAAGCCAGAGTTCTCTTGATTTTGCAAGATAAAACTTGTGGAAGGGTGGAAACTTCTGAGATCTTTAATGAGAAATAGCAACTTAAAAATAACAATTGCAGTAGAAACTATTAACAAAGCATTTGTTTACTTCTTTACTGTGTTCATTTATATGTTTAGTGTCTCACAAAAAGCAGAATATTTAAATTTAGGAAGTAATTTCCTTAGAAATATCTGTTATAGAAGAAAACATGGAAATCCAGTCCTTTAAACAAAGCAGAGTTTAATATTTGTTAAAATTAATTTACAGTTCAAATCTCAGTATATTGATCTATTTAAACACGAAATTTTGAGATTCTAGAAATCCTGGTCCTGCATCCAGCTGAGTTAGTCAGCAGACTTAAGTTTAAGCACAGTCTTCAATTTTCACGTGCTGTCAGCTGTCAAAAGTTAAGGTTTTGCTTATATAGCATCTAATAACCTGCTTCCTTGGATACCTATTTTTCCCAGAGGTCCTTCCCTGAAGTTTGAAGTGTGGTAGAGAAGAAAATTTGGCTCTCCCTGATTCTGGATTGTGCTGTCTGTCCTACTCTTTACAAAATTTCAACACACATGGGCGCAGATCCAGCAAACCATGTGCATAATTTGAAACCCATGAATAACTCCAGTTAAAGCTGCCAAAGATGGTAGGATGAACAGAGAAACCACTGAATTTCAGAGCAAAAATACAGGATGAAACTGTATCCTCAAACATAAGACTGCAAACTCTAGAAGGGTACTCACTCAGCACTTGTCAAGAAGAATGTTGCTTTTAAAGTTATTCACATAAATCACTATGGTATCTGAAATTCATCGAACAATTCATGAGAAATATATTTGCATTTGATTTTCCTTTCCTTAAGCTTCTGTTTGTTGCAGCTTTCAACTCCTGTGGAAGACTGGACTGAACTGTATATACAATGTTTTCTTCTTCAACAAAATCATTAGACTTGTATCACCAAGCATTGGGCACAAAGTGGAAATATTTTTAAAGGTCAAATCATAAAACTGTAAAGTCTGGAGGAATTTATCTCTAGGGAGTTATACCAAATGTACCACTCCCTTGTATGAAAAGTTATTTGATGTCACTTGGTTGAAATTATTATCTCTTGAGACAAAATTTGATATGACGTTATGTAAGATATCAGAGTAAAAGGCATTTTTTGGATCAGATTTTAAGCCCAGCTTGTAGAATCACAATTGGTCATTGTAAAAATGATTATTATATCACAACCAGAGGATTATGATGTCAGGTGGGGAATAAGTGCAGAAGCAGATAAATTCCTAGGAAACAACAGTGATTCTGTTTTAAAACACTGTCTTCAGAAAAAATGACCAGAAGAAAAGAAGTGCAAGGAAATAAACTGCACAGAAGAGTGCCTGTTTCCAAATAAGATATTTCATAAGTTTTCCATAAGGTGACAGCTGCTTTTTCAAGCACCACATTCTGCTCTCTGTTACATCAGTGTGAATCCAGAGGAATTGCATTTGAATTGTTTTGCTAGGGACTGACATTAGGGTAACTGACAGCAAAATTTGGCTTTCATGTATTTTCTCAGAAATAGAACCTATTTATACCCTTCAAAATAGAGAAGGGAGAATTACCACACATCATATGATGTCATGTATCATTCAACACTTCGGAAGAAAAATGGGAAGCAAGATTCATTTGAAGTATGGAGTGCTGCTTTTTCCTGTTATCCTTCCAAATTTCACAATTTATTGTGAAAGCCCCTGTTGCTGAAGCACAAAATAGACCTTTTGGGCACAAGTCCCCTCTCCTAACAGTCAGTTCTGCCACCACAATAAACCTTTAAGGACACTAATTCTAGGCTTAGGCACACTTCCCTGTTAGCCAAATCACAGAAGTAGTTTCAAGGGTCTTTATCAGCAGCTAAAAGAGTGTGTTTAGAACAAAATTGTCATTGGCAAACTTAAGTCTGATGTGGAGCATTGCTGTAAATAGGTAAAGACTGAGCTTTTGCATGCATCACATTTTGCAGTTTCATGTAAAGTAACCTTCCTGGAGTGACAGTGTTTTCGTTAACTTTGTCCTGTGGTGGAGGGGCAGAGAAGTATAGTGAGGTTTCAGTCACTAAAAGCAAATGACAAGCAGCTTCAGAACCTAAGAACTCACACACCAACCTGCTGCCTTCATTTGTATTCAACAGATGCCTCGATTTTTTCCCCCTCACTGCCTAGTCTGTGCTGATCAGTATAAACAATGGAATTTTTGTCTTTATGAACATATTTTTGCTCTGTTTCATTTGAAGGTAGGGACAAACATAAAAAAAAAAAAAAAAAAAAAAAAAAAAAAAAAGAAAAGCAATCTTCATAGACACATTTATAATTGTAAAAAATATAAATAAAACTTTAGGAAAGATTTAAGATATTTAATAATTTGGCTTTTCATGAAACTAGTACATGATGTAAGATTTAAACAGAAAGGAAAAAAAGCAGAAAAAGAAAACAACCTGAGGGATTAATTTGTGAGATATTGTAACGTGCCAGGGGTAATGAAAATGGCTAATTATGCTAATTATGTTCTACTATCAATATGGAACATGTATAGTCTTTTTGTATATATATAGATATGTAGCGTGCCTATCTGATTCCAGCCTTTTTCCATGACTATTTTGGTGTAATATAACATATCTTTTAATTAAACTACTTTGTATGCACAGCCAGCTTATTAATATATATATTTTTTCCTTCCTACTCTGATCACAAGTCACTAAGGTGTTGCTAAGTAGCTAATTCTGGTCCAGAATTAAGAATTTCCACTTTGCAGGAAATATTTATGGGCAGAATCAGCATCTTTGTGTTTCCCTCTCCTCAGTTACAGGGAACAGGGCACGCTCTGAGAGAGCAAAAATATGGTACACAGTGTCAGCAGGTCTCCATTATCATACTGTCTCCAACAAGGTGTCAGGCTGGCTTGGTGCAGTGCTCCTCCCTGCATCTGGCCATATGTTCCCTTTCCTTTGCCACTTTTACACCTCCACCACCACTGTTAGTCCCCAGGCACAGGGTGAGATACTCCAGGGAATTCTGAGCAGCTTCATATCCTGCCTGGAGAGAAAAGAGGGAAGGGGGCTGCTACTGTTCAGGTTTGGGTTTGGCTACACTTTCTCCAAGACTATGTACTGGTGTAAAAATCCTCCTTGTTGGGTCAGGGATGTTTGTTTAACTACCTGATACTCTTTGTAGTTATTATCTCTGCGTGCACATAGAACTGTCACAGTACCAAAGCATTTGAAGTATTTCCAGAATTCCTGAGAAACAGAAACCAAAACGGGTTTCCACTCATTTTCCTAGAAAATTGCTCTAATGGTATATGTATGTGCATGTGTCCAACCCATGTTTGGATTTCCACAAACAAGATTTGTATGACTGACTGGTTCAGCTCCATCATAACTTTGCTTTGGATTTCAACACTTCAGGAAAGAGAAGGAATCCTTCTTTCCAATGCCTATATTTATCTGCCTAAAATATCATGAAGTCTGATGTCAGAAAAGCAAATAGAAAAATAATGTAATGTAAAGATTTTCTGAAATAGTTACAAATGCAATCTAGAGGAGGGATAAATTTCCCGTCCCCTGCTGAAATCCCTATTCACTGGGGAGTCAGAGAGAGAAAGAGAGAGTTTAGTTAATGCTTTCTTAGAGCTTGTTTTTCTTTGAATTCCCCTCTCTCCTCTTCTAGCACACATTTGTACATATTGCTGACTCTAAAAGCATTCCCAGAGGTCAAATTATTGAAAGCTCAACCAAGTTTTCTTAAGCTATCACAGTTTACTTACCATTCCCAGTTTCCACAGGCTATCTGAGCAGTGATTAAATAGCTATCAGTTTTGGAATCAGAAGCCATAAACTGACTCTTTAGCCCCCATGTTTGTGTGATATTGTTTGATCTTCCAAAGACAATTTGCACCCACAAGCTCTGTTCTATAGAATCTGACTTGCAATTCGTCTATGAAATAAAGCATCCTCATTAAAAAGCTTTCCAGTCTAGAAAGTCAAATAGGAAATATATATGAAGATGGTGGTTACGTTTTTGTTGGGTTTGAATCTTTGTCATATACTAATGAACCATTCCACACAAGAATTAAAAAATTAAAAAAAAAATAAAAGAAAGTTCCAGAAAAGAATGATGATCACAGCAGATGCTGCACATGCTTTCAGTTTGTGGCTTGCTCCAATTCACCTGGACTATTTAAAAGGCTGTGATGAATGGGTGGCACAAAAGATAGTTTGGTGTCCTTCAAGCCTTTGACAGTTGGCACTAAATGTAACTAAGCAAAATCACACAGGGCCAAAAGGTTGGCCATGATGGATCCCAGATACAATAGAACTGGGGATTTTCTGTATACAGAGTGATAAGGAGAGACTTTCAGGGCTGACAGGAATGACTTGCATACTATGACAAATGAAGAGGTGAGGATGGGGCTGTTGGTATAGTACGCGAGAAATGCGTGATCGATTTCTTGTCACGTTAACGTCTTAGTGTGCAGCCTTGAGGAAATCCCTTGGGATCAGACCTTGAAAGGTATGCAGGAGCCTAAAGATGCAAATCAGAACATAAGATGACTTTCAAAGACAAGCAGAAAATCCTGACCTGATCTATGTCTTATTTTTCTGATCATGGTGGTTTGTTGGGTTTTTTCAGGAAAATATTTTATGCACCATCAGTTGCTCCAATTTGGAAAAAAAAAAAGTGTTTGAGAAAAGCTGAAATTAGATTTGAAGGCCAAAGTAGCTGAATGCGTAATGCATTTGTGTATAATACACCTTTCAAGCTGTCTCTATAGCCAGTAGTGGAGAAAAGGACAGAACTGGTTTATAATCTATCTTTTCAGAGATCCACCAACCATTATATCTGTTGGGATAGAGGAGCAAGTGATTCTGCAGCTGGTCATTTGGGAGGAGACCTTCCGGTTTGATTAGACTTCCCCCAGCAAGCTGCTGTTTTTTTGGCTTTCCCTTTCCCTTTTCCGTTTCCCTTCCCCCTGATTTTTCTTGAATTGGCTATTTTCTGAAGAATTAGAACATCAAATATTTCTTTGAATTTCCCACATCTCCTGTAAAAAAAAAAAACATATGTCCAGTATTTCTTCAGTGAAGGCCCAACAGCCAATAAACATAAGCAATTAAAGGGACAGAAGTCTCTGTGCTTGGAAGTTAAAAGACTTGGAATTTTTGTTCAATTTGCATGAGTACCCTGGAGTTAATCCACTGAAAACAGAAGCTACTGACCCATATCAGGAATTGGGGGAAATAAACTTTTGGTAACTCTTATTAAAGTCACATGCCTGGCACTGAGCTGTTAAGGTGGGATTCTTAACATGTCTCTGGATATCACAGGTGCTGTACATCTGTGTCTGAGATGAACATCAGGCAGCAGAGGCCAAGGGAATAGAAATTTTTTGTTTAAGTTTGAAGAGCAATCTGAAAATGTTGCTGTTCAGACAGGCATGTAACCTGTCTACAGAACAGGATGCAAAGAAAATTTTTGAAGAATTTAATGAGGTGTTTAATAGACCTGAATGCATTGTGAATAAAACACATCATACTGATACAGATCCCATTATGCTGCCAAAAGTATTAGCATCACACAGAGTACAGTCTCATTAGTCCTGAGAAATAAAGGAAAAGTTGATTGTGACAAGATGGTAAGATGCAGTGTTATTGAGAGAACGCAGACACTGACTGGTGTGGTTAGCAACCCAATCACATTCAATAATAAGAAATGTTACGGATTTATATAGATTGAGGAGATTTGAATAAGGCTACCAAACGCAACGTAGCCCAAGGGAGAGCTTGGAAAAGACATGTCTAGACTTCCAAAAACAAGACTATTTCCAGATCTAAATGCAAGTCTGTGATTTTGGCAACTCCAGTTTGACAAAATTTTAAACTCTACATCTGCAGATCTCTTTTTGCTGATGCATTTTTAAATAACTTTGCTCTGTGGTTGTTTCAGAACTTAAAAAGTGTCACTGAACAGAATTTTAAATCCCCTAAAAAACAGGTGGAAACAGATACTTATAAGTGCTTGAGCTAATGTGATAATCATCAACACTGTAAAAATCATAGCTGATATCCAGTTCAGCAGGTCTGCCTATCGGAAGTGTTTTTCTTCCCTGTATAGGCCTTTTATAGGTTTCTGCCTTTTTGGTTTTTTTCTTCCATGAGAAAAAGAGAACAACTGCATCAGCTTTTTGTAAAGCAAAAAGCTTTATGTCAAATAGATTCCAGGTTTAGATTCCCGTCTTACATAGGCAAAGGACTTGAACTTTAGAGGTAAACCTTCATGACATGTTTCCTTCAGGAGACAGGCCAACATCCAAAGTTCTTCTGTGTTGTTGCTTTTCTCTAGTGCTACTTGATGATTCTTTTTACTCCATTAGCAGGTGCATGCATTGCAACTGTGTGAAAAACAACCCCTTCCACATGCCCAAAAGGATAATTTTTAAATTCTTGTTCACCATGTTTCTAGTATGTTCCCACAATAAGTTTGTAGCATCTCACACGAGAGAGTGGCAGCCTGTGACATAAAGGTAATATGTAGTAGATAATGTCTGGATATTCTTATGGGAGATTTTGCTTCTGAAGTCATTAGGTTGTGACATTGCATTCTGGGTCTCTCACACATCACATGAAAAAATGCACTTAAAATTGTTTTCTAGACTAAGCCTCTTTTTCGAGCAATAATGATTCAGTTATTTGAAAGCACTTTCAGAGTATCATTATATATACAACTGGAGAATTTCAAAGGGACCCTTTGCAGAACTGTAAACATTCTGCTTATCAAGCAATTCACCTGCTATAGACAAAAATAGCAGGGAGTATATCTGAGTTAAGATTTCACATTTCCTGCATGAGTGTGCTCTCTAAGGAGGCTTTTTAGCAATCAGATGCAGAATGAAAAGTTTTGGTTTTTTTTTCTCTGATTTTAGCCAGGAATTGCACACTCGACCCAAGAAGTCCTTGTCTGAAAGATTACTGGATGACTACCAAGTGTCAAAACCAAATTCTGGTAATTCCTGTGTAGTTTTGAGAAGGACCTGATCACATCTATATAAACAAGTAATGACTCATCCAAAACACAGGAAACAATCCTGAAAACAGAAGTACATTTCTAAAGCACACTAATGACTTTCTTAGAGCAGTTAAGCTTTCAAGAGCTTCTAAGCATAAAAATCACAGGAAGCAGCAAGGTTTGAAGTAATCATGAGTCAAGTAATACTATTTCTGAGTAATGAGAAGCATCAAATTATGCCAACTTGTAAGTCATTGTTAGAGTAATTCTGCATGGATGGTCAACAGTGAAAGCCTAGAACCATCCAAGTATAACTTTTTGTGAGATCTATGTGAACTTGCTGCGCATATTGGAAGGTGGCATAAAAAACCTCCAAATCATAATGTAACACAGCACGAGAGCAGAAATGTTAAACAGAGCCCACAAGGGCCCATCTGGGGTTTGAAACATAAAACACTATATAGAATGTCTTATAAATACCATTACAGAAAATAAAATATGCAACAAATATGGGAAAAGATGCCGAAGAACTGTTATTCCTTTTGAACTTGCTTCCCAATAACGGAAAAATTCATTAAGCTAATAACTGTGGTCTTCATTTCTTCAGGGGATAAGGGTAATATCTGAAGAACTGAGAAAGTTTGGATTTTACTTTTTTGCCTCTCTCTACATTTACTAGCTTTAAAAAGACCAAAGAAAAAAAGGTGAATAGATTGTTATTTGAGAGTGAGTTGTTGCCCACCCTAAATTCCCAGAGTTGACGTTTCTGGCACAAGCTGTAAGAGCATTGGCCAAATCATTCCTTCCAAGCAGAGCCCAGTTTTGCCTTGGCAGAAGCACCATATGGCAATGGGTGCCTTTGAGATATAAAGCCTCTTCAAGCACCACTGAAGTGCTGCCATTGCCCCTCTCCTTATAAGGGGATGTAGCATATGCTCTCCTGACTAGCTGATTAGCACTACTTAGAGCTAAATAGCACAAGGATCAGGTTTTACCCTACTCTATGTCTTTGGACTGCCATATCCCACATAGGAAGGCAAAAAGTGAGTGGTCTCCCACATGAAGGATGCAAAATGTCTCTCTCATCTCTCCTTAAATAATGCTGTATTTTATTTCTCAGATGCAATCTTGGACAACTTAGTATTTATTGTACCTAATCCACACGTTTTCTGGGGAAAATATATATTGACTGGGGGTGTGGTTTGTTTCTTTGATTGATGTAAAATAGTCTAGAGTGTTACACTTTGATTCTACATGAGAAAGATAGGTTCTTAGCTTTGTGCTATCTTCTGCTTACAAGAAAAAAAAAAAACGAAGTAGCTGTGCCTTCTTTATGCAACTAAAAGTAAATTGAGTGTAACAACATCATTGTAAAATGATGTGCTTTATGAAGTCCTGAATATGGTGCATCTTTTGTGTTTTGTTTCTAATTGTTTGCTCAATACAAAAGGATAATTCATTAGGCCAATTCTCCAAATAATCTCAAAGTGACATGAATTCCTTTGCAGAGTGAATGTCTGTAGCAAGTAATCCATGGAAAACAGACAGGCGTCTCTTGTCATTTTGGAGCTCTAATCCATTGCCTGGAGCATGAAAATGCTCAGGATAACAAGTGTGGGAATGACCAAAATCAACATTATTTTTTTATTTTCTTTTCTTAACAATGCTGCTGATCAATAGAATTGCTGAATCTGGCAGATACAATGCCACAGGATTAATGAATTAAGCTCAGGAAGCAGAAGAATTTGTTAAAAAGGAGAGGGAAAAAGCCCCTTCTTTTCCACTGGTGTGTGAATATCAAGCAATGAAAGCAGCAATGACAGAACTTCAGCCCTTGTTTCACCATAGTACCAAGCCTTGTTCTGCACGAGTCTTTACATTTTAATTAGAACCATACTGACACCCGCTTTTTCAACTATGAACTTCACTTCTAAATTGAAAACTATTTCCTAAATGCTGGTTTAGCAGCTAAGTCTGAACACAGAAGAGGGATGCTGTGTTTGTGTAATTCAGCGTGTAGTGTGGTCACCATCAGTGGACTAGATAACTTTTTTAAACCACAGTAAATAGTGGTAAAAAGAAGTAAGAGACTCTTACTGAAATGCCAAAGACTGTCACCATAAAGCACGTTCATGCTCTGGAAAACCACAGAATGAAATACAGAGGGGTCATCACACTTCTTTGATGATGCCAATGTTTTACAAAGGTCCATTGCCAGTGTTTCTGTCAATACTGCATTAGCAATGCAACACGGGGTACATATCTGTGCAAGACATCACATTCCAAAATATACATTACACTAATATGCAGCACAGCATGGAGATTTTAATAAACTATCACTCACTAGAAGGAGTTTGTTAAGCTTTGTGGGAGGGGAGAGCTTGAGTTTGCTTATATGTTTGTATTTACGCCTCCTTAAAGACCTCTGGGGATTCTGTGTGTCCTCTTGTCTAAACAAACAAACAAACAACAAAAAAATCTTTATTTAGTTTCATTGCACAAATATATATTACAATAATCACATAGTCCTAGAAATTGGAAGGTTTGGAAAATTTTCAACTTATAAGAACACTTCAGAGAATACTCCTGTGTAATTTATGAGCCCCTATAGACCTGTCCATGTCTTGAACTGATTGTTGAAGTGGGCTTTACTAGGAATTTCTTTTCCTGAATTGGAGTAGTGCTGGAGGTGGAGAAGGAGGGAGGGTTAGAGCAATCTTCCCTAACAAGGCTTTGAAAGCTTCAGTGGTAAAGTTATGCTGATGGGAGACTTTGTTACTTGTTTTTAACTGGAAGCAAACGGAAGAGGATTACGCTACGGGCAAGAGCTGTTATTTAAGTGGGTGGCAACGTCGTGGGCTGTGTTGAGCTGTTGTTGTTTTTAAAGTGGGACGTGCATCTTTTGATTAGAACTGTTAAATGGTTAAAAAAAAAAAAAAAAAAAAAAAAAAAAAAAAAAACCTCAAAAAAAAAAAAAATCCCGAACAACCAACCAAACAATCCCCAACAATCCCAAACCAAGCAAAACCAAACCCAACAACCTGGACAATGACATGAAACAGCTGGTAAAATGAAATGTCTAGCTCTGTGCCTTCCCCAAGCGCGCGGCGGAGCGGAGGTTTCTGCTCTCTCATCTCTGCCGCGATGTGTTTCTTTTTTTTTTTTTTTTTTTTTTTTTTTTTTTTTTTTTTTTTTTTTAGCTCCTTGCATGTGCTGTGACAGCCGGGGAATGGGGGTGGGAGGGGGTCGCTCCCATTGTCAGGCGCTCCGGGAGCGCGGGCAGCGCCGCTGTGCGCTGAGCGCTGTACGCTGAGTGCTGTACGCTGAGTGCTGTGCGCTGAGCGCTGAGCGCTGAGCGCTGTGCACTGAGCGCTGTACGCTGAGCGCTGTACGCTGAGCGCTGAGCGCTGTGCACTGTGCCCCGCGCCGGCGGAGCGCGGGCAGCGCCGCTGTGCGCTGAGCGCTGTACGCTGAGTGCTGTGCGCTGTGCGCTCAGCGCTGTGCGCTGTGCCCCGCGCCGGCGGAGCGCGGGCAGCGCCGCTGTACGCTGAGTGCTGTGCGCTGAGTGCTGTGCGCTGAGTGCTGTCCGCTGAGCGCTGTGCGCTGAGTGCTGTGCGCTGTGCGCTCAGCGCTGTGCGCTGTGCCCCGCGCCGGCGGAGCGCGGGCAGCGCCGCTGTGCGCTGAGTGCTGTGCGCTGTGCGCTGAGCGCTGTGCACTGTGCCCCGCGCCGGCGGAGCGCGGGGAGCCGGGGCCGCCCCCGCCCGGACCCGCCCGCCGGGGCAGCGCAGCGCAGAGAGGAGCGGACGGAGCGCGGGCCGCCCCAGCCCGGCCCGGCCCGGCCCGGCCCCTGCCCCGGCCCGCCGCCGCCGCCGCCCGCAGCATGCCGCCCCCGCCGCACGCCGCTCCCGCCCGGGGCTGCCTCCCTTTCCGGCCCGCGGCGTGTGCGTGACAGGGGCTCCAAGTTGCCCCGGCGGCGGCGGCGGCGAGCGGGGGCCGGGGCGGCAGCGGCAGCGGCAGCGGCGGCGGCGGCGGGCGCGGCGGGCGCGGAGCGGAGCCCACCCCCATCACCTGTTACCTCCGCTCCCCAGGTTGCCTGAAGTTCCCCGGCGGCGCCCGGCAGGACGGGGAGCGCCACGGCTGCGGCTGGCGGGGACCCTACAGTGGCTGCTGCAGCATGGGCTGGCTCAGGGGGATTGCCTTGCTTTCCTTGGGAGTATTACTAGCAGGAAGAGTCAACTGCCAGCATGTGAAGAATAATGTGCCAAGGCTCAAATTATCGTATAAAGGTAAGCCTGTTGTTCTCTCTTATTCTCGGTTTTCCTGCGAACCTCTTTTCTCCTTGCCCCGTCGCTCCTTCCCTCCTCACCTTCCTCACTGCTTTTCCTCATCTTCCAAAGGGGAAATTGACATTAGGAGAAATTTCTGAAAACATTTACTTAAAAAACCCCTCCGTCCTGCGGTCGGTACCAGGCAGTTTAAACCCAGACAAAGAGTTAGTTGCGGTTGCAGAGGAGGACTCCGGATCGTGCTGATCCCTGCTAGAGCATTTTTCAGTCTTGTGCTATTTCACCGGACTTTACTCTTCAAAGCGATGGAGTCGCGTTTGGCCACCCAGCTCACCTCCCCCGTGCTGGGCATGCAGTGCTGCCACAATTCCAGATCTGCTTTAAATATCATGGAATGGATAAAGATTTATATATATATTTTAATTTATTTTATATTTTAGGCATGAAGTGGTTAATTTTCAAGTCATGAATATTCAGTTCGTACAAATCTGACAATCAGATGCCTAACATAAGCAGTCGATGGTGGGTTTGCCAAGAAACTATAAACTGAAAGGAACAGAAAAGGAGGAGAGGACTGCTAGGCACCAGAATATGCTGCCTATAGATGTTTAATGCAGTGCGATTTATTTGAACCAGGGTTGTTTTCGGTGTAGTCTGATGTGTGTCATTAGAGATCACAGGGAAGGTGTAACTGAAGAAAGAGAGCTGTGAGATTACGTGTATGTTTGAAATTGTGTAATGCCACTCACACTGCAGTTGTCAGTAATTAACTTTTGTATAATAGTGCCAGTATTAAAGGAGAATAGTGAAGTAGACAGGCTCTTCTCTTTATCAGCATAGCTCCACTCTAAGTACATTTTCAGAAGAATTCATCAAATCTGGAGAATGTACAACTGGGAAAGAAGTTTAAAATGTAAGAGCTGTAGAGTGTTTTTTTCTACAACGGAGAGCTATACACCTAGGTACATACACATCTCTCTGAAGAGCTGCCTCCTCATAATTCTCAGATTATTGATGGCTGAGAGAAGGAGCTGCAGCTACGGTTCTGAAAGGAGAGAGGAAAAATAACACAATGCCTCTAACAGAGGGAAAAAGAGAACATGTGTGTGCATGCCTGGTCATAGATGTCAATCTCAGTTTACAGCATAGTGTCAATACATCTCTTGCCAGTAGAAATACGTTTTCCTTTTTTCATCTTTCTCATGCTGCAAATGAGAGGGGGAAAAGTCCTCTCTGATACAGGGCAGGCGTCATTTTCACACTCCAGATGAAATAAAGAATTAAGCACCTGCAAAACTTGGATGCTCTGTGTGAAGTAAATGCATGTGCTAGGTTTTCTTAAAGAACACATATGTGCATATTTGTATGTATTTAAACTTGAAAATATATGAATGAAAAGAACAGTTTAAGGGGTTCAGAGTCTGTTAATGAGAAAAAAATTGTATTTAACACAAAAATGATTATTTTGAGTAATGGAGTCTAAAGAAAGCTTCTACAGTAACTACATGTCATGTCCAAAAACTCATTAAAAAACTCTTAATTGCTTCCAAACTTCTACAATCATATTGAAACTCAGATTAGTATATAGAAGCATAAATGCTATAAAAATATCCTGTAAAGGGGTTTAATGGCTGATTAGTTATTGTTTATTTTTTTCACCCTTTTAAAGTTTATCTGTGGCTCAAGTCTGCTACCCCTGCTCATATTGGCTAAATGCACAGAAAGTAATTTCAAAGAGTTGCCAAATGTGACTGATGGTGGTTTTTTCTTTTTTCTTGTCTCTTTTTTTTTTTTTTTTTTTTTCCCACCCTGCTGGTGCTGTATTTGTGTGCCTTTTAAAAAATGTTTTACTACTCTGACTGATGATTGGTTGTTTTCCAGTTCTGCTCTTGCTGGGATAAAGAGTCTCATCTTCATTTTTTAAAATATCATATATCGAATTTTGCTGTATGGTCAGTTCTATATGAGCAAAACAGGAAACTGAGCTGAACATCAAAACTGTTTTATACTTGGCGGATCATTGTGCAACAAAAATGAGTTCAAATGGTGAGCAACCCTGTTTCCTATCTAGTGAAGACAGTAAATGCGTGCTTAATCCAAAGCGAGTTGAAGTCTGAAGACTTACAGGACTGTAAGTTCGCACTGTAGCCTTTGATTCACATATTTGACTTCAACATGTGTAACTCTGAAAATCAGATCAGACTGCTCACATGCTGAATGTTAAGTACTGGTGTAAATGCTTGGCCAGGTCAGTAGGAGAGTGCTGCTGCACTGATCCCCAGGTATGGGGATATCGTTTAGTCAGGGAAGACTAAGTCTTGTCAGCTGGTGCTTTTCCAGGCAAATTTTGCTTCCAGCACAGCACTCAGTGCACAGATCAATGTTAACACCTTGCGTAGGAACATCCTGAAACGCTGTGGGTATTGAAAATACATCTTTTAGGCACTGACAGAATACCTCACATACTAATACTTATCTCTCTGGATATACTTCACTGCCATGTGACTATGTGATACCAAGTGATTCATCTCTATTTAAACTGCTTGCAAGTAGAGAATGAAGCTACTCAGTTACTTACCCATTCCTCATCTCCATGAAGAGATGCGGTTGAGTAAAATCAACTTACAATACTGAAAAAAAGCCCCCAACATGCAGGGTGAAAAGAATGACCCAGGTGACTTCACTTTTCTGTGACCATCATTGTGCTTGCTTTTGAGTCGCATGCTTGTTGTTTGTCTGAACAAATACCTTGGAGCTAATTGTCGGTACTTTATTTCAAAAGAAAATCAAGGATGTATTTTAACTTCTTGTTTGTCTCAACTAATTAGATGTCAAACATGGTTAAAAAGCTCAGGCATTTGCTTTAAAAGTTAGCAAAATGAGTCATGAAGGGTTAAATCCCTGCCAACCTTGATTTCCTATGGTCACTTGCTTTCAAAGGCCTAGTATTAGCTCTGCCATTTCCCCTGTTTCTGGACAGAAGTTTTGGTGAACTCCTGTTCTTACTTCCTCTTAACTTCTTGCTGTTGAATCTTGCAGAAGATCAGAAGCATCCTACGGGGCATGGTATGGATAGGAAATGGCAGAGAAATGTATAAATGCATGTGTTAAGGCCACAGCTGTGATCTGAAAAGGTTCTTTCTGTTTATTGTGAAACAGAGTTCTGGTTGTTTGGTTTACATCACCTTCATTCTGCTGGCATATTAAAGAAAGGAAATTTGAGGAGAGCAGTAGGGAAATCCTTGTCCATCTTAAATCTGCAGTGAAGCTCCTGTTCAGTAGCTTCTGGGTTTTGCTCTGTACTTTATAAAGTTTCCAAGAATTTTCATATTTGTACATGAATTAGAAAGGTTTCGCTCAGGTGATACTCATCTCCTTATTTCAGTCAAAATAAATTAATATGGTTAAAAGCCTGATTCAAAATTCATTGAAGTCAGTAAATGCTGGATCATAGCCTGAATGTGGTAAAACCAGCCATGAAAATGAAAGCTCAATTGAGCCCTTTGACCACTGAGCTCCTCTTTTTGTGTCCTTCAAAAACTTTGTGTCCTTATTGTAGAGTAACAAGAAATGTCATTGTTGCTATATCAAAAGTAAAAGAATCTTCCCTTAAGGAGTGTTGGGGCCTTTGTTCTTGCCTTTTTTTGTTGTTGTTTTTGTTGGTTTTTTTCCCTAATCTCATTGACTGCAGTTCTGATGTTGTCACCAGGTCACAGATTCTGTTCAGGAAACTCCTATTGAGCACAGAGTTCTCAGAAAGATGGTGATCAAGTTGAGTGTGCAAAGTTTAAAACAATAAATATAGCCTTAACTCCAGATGGATTTCTTGTATCGTTTATTGTTTTGTATTTTCTTTTGCTGTCCTCTGTATGGGAAGGTAACAGCGCAAACAGAGATGGAACCAGATAAAGTATCCTTTAAATACAAACAAATAAGCCAAATGAAGGTTTCTATTAACAATTCCTTGATTTGCAGGTTTTTTTCATAAAGCAACCCTGATTTTTGCCTCCACATGAATAAATCCTGTCAACCCAACTTTCTCAAATCCATCTGTCACGTCTTATTTTTCTATTGAAAATTACTAAATGCTGTAAGTATGTTTTGCAAGAGTACATGTGTGGTTCTCCTTTGTTATTGTTGCTCAATTGGATACATATTACTTGAGAAAAAGTAAGTGGAAAAGCATTGCACACAGATTTAGCTCTATTACTCCCTGGCTTCAGTTCAAGCCATATTAAAAGTAAGTGTCTTGTTTAAAGTTGCAGTGATAGTGACAACTATTCCATCCTTGATGTGCAGTTGATTTACAGTTTTATAGCATGGATTTTTATCCAGATGAAATCCTGGCCCTAGTGAAAGCAATGGCAAAACTTCTGTCTGTTTCAATCTGTCCCACATGGGGTGATGAGGGAGGAATGGCACCACACTGAATTACCTGCATGTACACTAATGTAAATATGATACCTGGCTTGTAGTTTGTTCACCCAGTCTGGCTGTAGTTGATGACCTGCCGGTGGGTTTGATTGTGGTTTTTCCTTTCCTTCAAACTTTATAACTCACAATTCAATACCTCTGCAAATATTGGGAAAGCAGGACAAAGTGGGAGAAGGAAATGGGGAGAGAAGTATTGGCGAGGGAGCCTGTTTCTCTTGAGCTGGGACCAATATTGGAGTTTGTCTCAGATTTCAAGGTATCTGCTTAAAAACCTTTGCTTAAATTATCTTGTAAGAGTACTGTCTGGGGGCAGAGCCTCTCTGACATGCCTGAAAGAGAGAGAACAGCCTTGACTTAGGAAGAAGACTGTGAAGGAAAGCAAAAAAGGAACATTTACATCTCTACCTTTTGTGACAAAATTTCTTCATGGCTCCAGTGCTCTCAGACCTCACAGTTCAGTCAGTGCAGGAGGCTGCAGGACAATGAAGGTACCATTGCATCCACAGCCATGTCAGGTTTTTTTTTTTTTTTTTTTTTTTTTTTTTTTTTTTTTTTTTTTTTTTTTTTTCAGCAAAATAGTGGAGTCTTTCAGGGAAGATCTGGGTGTTGATCTTTCTGTCACTGGTTTATTGGGGTCTTCCCAATACCTGGGAACTCTCAGGGAGATGGTGAGACTACCCTGCCTGGTTTTGACAGCTCACAGGCTGACAGGAGGGAGAAGCTGATGAAGGAAGTGCCTGAGCTCAGATCTTGCCTATATAGGGAAATTTTCAGCTAGCTAATTAGGGCCTGAGACAGGCAGTGTAATTGGAACAAGGAGGGTGAAAACCTAGCCCAACATTCTCATTTTGAATTTCCAACTTTCCCATTTAATTCCAGTGGAAAAAGTGGTTTCTGAATTACAGAGCCTCCCTTTTCTGAGAAGCTGGAGTTCTCTATAATTATTTTTACTGTATGGTTTGCAAATGACTGAATTATTCATGGAAGGTGCTGTATTGACAGCCATGGAAACTCTACTCTTTTGCTTCAGACAAGGTGTGCAGCACTTTTATTATTTGTAACAGCATCTTTAAAACTCTAACCTAATGGGGAATTTAAATATCCATAGTTACACTGAGCTGAGTGAATCTTCTGATATGTGAAATCTGCCTTAAAATTTACTTCTGTGCTTGAAGCTTTTGATCAGGACTGAGGTACCTATCTATTTGCTTAGGGTTTGTTCAGGTGTATGCTTATTCCATAACATTTAGCAAAACCATGAAATGAATTGTATTTTTAACTCTTTTTTTTTTTTTTTTTTGAAGTGTTTTTTAATTTTAATTTAATGCATTGCTATACTGTGATCCTTTTAATATGGTTTTAGTTTGCTTAATCACTGGTTCTGCATATGGCCTTTAATGCCCCCACAGCTGCTGCGAGAGAATCTTCTTTATTTACTTCCTCTGGCCCACAGACTTTTCCCTCATGTGCATACCTGGAACACTGCAATGGAAGCGCCTGCAATACAAAGCTGTTCCAGTATTTTCAACATTTTCTTCATCAGCTGGAGCCTGAGTTGACCCCAGTTCAATCTGAAGCAAAATCACAGCTTCACCTGAGGCAGTGCCTAAGTGACTGAGAAGAAAACAAATCCTTCTAAGTGGTGTCAATGGTTGTGACATTTTCCAGTTGTTTGAAAGCTAAAAAGGGTAAAATTGTTTTCAGGCTCCCACACACTTATTTTTTAACAAATGTGTGGGGTGGACCCTGGGAGCTCTATGTCAAACTTTTAAAAGGAGGTACTGTAACCTGTTATGGTGCACTTGTTAACTAAGGTTACATGTAAAAATTGTTGCTGCTGTTGTGCTGGTGGGCGATTCAGCAAATTCCTTCCCTTGCAGGATTAAAGCTCCCTTCTGAAATGTCTGCAAGTTCACAGTCCTCCCACGTACAGCCTTCATATAGGTTAGCTGCTCTCTTCCAGTAACAGCTGTGGATAGTGAGAATAACTGTGGGGATAGTACTTTTACTTGACTTTTCCTATTTTTTTCTAAGTGGGATAGTGTCTGAATATACAAGAGAGAAAAGGATGGCCACAGCTGTTGAGAGCATCAGAAATCTTAAGAGTCTTGTAACCTTTCTCTTGCACCACAGGAGGTTCTCTGTGGTGTCTTTCTCTTTCTTTGTGACTGACACAGTCAGCCACTTCAGGCTCTTTTCACTGTCAGGGGAAGGAGGAGTACCACCAGAGAGCTAATCTTGGGTTAGGCAGACTGAATGAGACTTTAAGGGTGCTCATAGCTTCTCGTTGACTGTAACAGGAATTAAGCTTCTTGTTCATTTCTTTAGTTTCTTTCTTTCTGGGAATGTATCAGAAGGTACTAATTAACTGCTATGGCAGAACTTAGGCTGTATTCTGATCCAAATCTTCCTAATTTAAGAAACTATTTTTGCCTAAATGAGTATTTAAAGCAGTGTAAAAATTGAGCTGATTAAACATACAGACCTCAGTATCTGTCATCTTGAGGTCACCTGTGACTGTCCAAATTGCACCAAACTTGCAGTATAGAAAGAAATAAACAATATTGCTACATTTTTCATATTCTTAAAACAATTACCTAATTTACTTCTCACATTTTCCATATCTCTCCTCCTTAATAAGCTCATCCCACATCCAGTGACAGATGCTGGAAGTGACTGTCTGGGGCTACAGAGGTTTACAATTTAATGGCTTAATCATTTAGAGCTTTCTATAAGCTGTCCCCTGGCCTCCAATAAGCTCCATTACCTTCTGAATGTTCCTGCACTTTAAAGAGAAAAACATATTCAAGATCCAGTTTCATACAGCATGGTTTGCAAATAAAAATCTGTGTGTATATGTGCAATTCAAAGGACAAGTGTCTTGACCCCAAGTCTACACTATTTCAGCTGAAATATTTCAAGAGTAAGAGTGGGATGAAACCTAATTTATTAATTTCTAAAAATTCTAAATAGATTTACAGTTTGGGGGATTCTTTTCTCCCTTTGGGGATTGCAGATCTCTGTTGAACTAGACTTATCTACAGCAATCCGTGAAATGTGTGAGCACAGCTCTATTTTGTGTCACATGCAGTTTTCATCCTTTGCTGTTTGATAGCCAAACACAGTAAAGTCAGAAGTTTTTGCCATTCTTCTAATGTTTTAAAGTTGTTTGACATTTATAGGGCTGCCTGCTTATCTCTCCAGCTGGATGTTGCAGAAACTTTAGAAGTGAGCAGTCAAATAAAATTCTCATATCTTATAAATATTTTCATGCAAAGTTGGATCTTGCAGGGAACAATCTGAGGAATGAAGTAGTTATTTGCTTTCATCTAACTTGTGGAAGGAGGAAAAAGAAAGCTCTCCTTTACTCCTCACTCTAATGAAGCAAAGTTCATGTTGGTTCTGACAGCCCCTCTTGGCTCCTTTTGAAATTCCAGCCTGGTATGAGAAAAGGACACAAAAAAGCTCTGTGAGATAATTTAAAGGATTTAGAGCTGCCTTTCAAGGGGCATGGGTTGGTGGCCTTTTCTAGAGGAATCACATGATAAATACAGCTCACAAGCATCCAAAAGAGCTGCAGAGAGTGCAAGGTACAGCTTTCATCTCCAGCTGACGCTGGAATGGCAATAACTCTCCTTTGTCAGACACAGATCCCACGTGTGGCCAAGGCACAGAATGAGATCCCTTAAGATGAAATGGTGATTTCAGGGTGTTAATATTACTTTGACTTTTTTCATGGATTTCCTAGTGCAGCTTCATTACTTTTGCATGAATGTGTAGTCTGAAATGGTTCTGACTCCTAAGGAAGCTCTTTTTCTCAAAACACAACAAAGTGTCATATCAGTAATGATTAGCATAACTCTGTAGTATCTGTAGGCAAACTTTGTCTACTCTCCACCACACCAGGTCATTTCCAAGATCTCCATCCTGCTAAGCCCATGTGACAAATCCAGTTACTCTGGAGTGAATGGAGGGACAGCAGAAGTGATGTCTGGGGATCTGGGAAAAACACCTTTGTCTTCAAGATTACATTTTTCCCCATATTCACTTCTACTACAGCTGAGGACTGACTCTATCAAAACTTCTTGCTCTGATGGTCTTGTAGACAACAACACATGTATTCCTGAGGTACCTGCAAATTCCATAGTTAGGAAATTGCTTCATTCTGAATTGCTGCTCTTCCAAGAAGTGTTAAAGGTCCACCCAACAAGACCAAGTGTATATCCAGTTGTACAGGAGGGTGTGATAGCATTTTCAAAGAGCTCTAGTTGGAACTTCTCTGCAAAGTCACAAACATCAGGAAAGCAGTATTCCAGGGTGTTGGCTGTTGGGTTATCAGTATGGTAAACCTCAGTCTATATTTGTTCTCTAGCTGTAAAAACTGACCTGCAACAAGTTGGCAAGCAAGATTTCATCTCAAGTGAAAAGATTCAGGAAAAGGAAAACTTTTCATAGCTCATTTTAAAGGAGTTTTATTAAGCAAAGTATTAACAACAATATTATATGTTGAAAAATTTGCTTCTCTCTGCAGCCTGTAGTATCAGTTAATCAAAAATGACATAAATTTCTAATTCTCATTGTTCAGATTTTTTTTTCTCATCTGTAATGGGAAACTACTGGATATTCCACTTCCTTTTTTTTGCATCCTTTTACAATTTTGTGTGTTTCATTTTTCTTTAAACCTGCATTGTGACTCAGTTCGTTACTGGACAATAGTCATAAATCAGGAAAGTTTTGTTAATCTCACCTACATCACCTACAAATGTTAGACATTTGTTAACAAAAAACCAGCACCACAGCTGATGATACAAAGGAACTCTGTACTGTAAAGAGAATCAAAGAAAGTACCGTACATGTGAAATCCTATTAATTCCTTGGCTCTTCTCTGTCAGCTTCTTCACCTGTAAAGTTGTATTAAGTGATTTCATGAGGAATTGCTGGAGGTCAGAGACTTGCCATGCTTATTCAGAGCTGTATCCTACTCTCAGAATAATCCCATTAATGTGTGCATTCAAAGTTCAGTCAGAACTTATTTTTGATCAACATAGAAAGGCCTTACAGGTACTTTAAAGTGATTATAATAGTAATATTCACATCTGTGTATGCCTTTGACATGAAGCACATCCCTATTATCCAGGAAGCATATCTAATTTAATTCCATTTGGATATTCCAGACAATTTTAGACAGAAGACCTTCAAAATGTTTTTTGGAGTATCCACCTCTATTTCAAACTAAACACACAGTCAAGGTGATTACAGATGGCTCTGGAGAAGAGCCTTTGTGCTTAGTCTTTGCAGTATTGCCTACCAATGGTGTGTGAGTGCTCGTGAGATTCTGGCCAGTTTCTCTGAGTTTAAACTAGGATTTTTTTTTTTTTTTTTATCATGGCTGATAGTCTTATTTTAAAACTAAGAGGGAATAAAAAGTGTTGTCTGTTTGTTTGTTTTTTTGTGCATATCAGACAAAACTAAAATCTCTCTTGGGGCAATTTCTCCCTTTCTACTCAGTCTGAACATACCTTACCAAGCCACTGGTGATAACATTCCCTGGCTTCTTCAAGTGTATATGTTTCCTTCTCAAGAGACTCTGGACAAAAACCTTCTCTTTCTTTGGGCACACATCCTTTTTTCTGACTTTCCATATGCCAAATGTTCCCCAGCCTTTTCCAGGATGAGGGCAACCTTTCCTAGACACTTGGGGAAGTATTCAGTAATCATTTGAGTCAGTTATAATTGCCTATCATTTGTGACTCACTCACTGGAAAACTGTTGCTTGACAGTCCTAGTTCAGACCTAATAATGAGGATAAACTTCTATAATAAATTCATAAGTAGAATTTTGCATCTCAGAAAGATTCACATCCTCATTCCTAAAATAAGTAAGAAAGCACCTGTTCCCTTTGTCAGCCTGGCCTATGAAAATAAAATTGGTGTTTCATATATTCCACATACCTTAAATGCAGCATTTAAATATTATCTTCAGTGAATTATCTCAAGGAATGTTTTTCTTTGCTTTTATACTTCCTCATGCCTTTTACATGATGTAATTGTTGTTTTGAATAGCATTCTTTTTCCATAATAAGCTAACCATTTTCATGCAATTAATTAAGAAATGCAGGGGAAATATAAGTATTTGTGTGATTTTGATGTACTTTTGAACTTCAGACACAAGTTGGTAGTTTAACATGTTAAACCATGGTGTCTTACTTGACCACATGGTACATAGTTTTCTTACAATTTTGCAGGTGCTAGAAGAGTGAAGTTCAATTCTTGAGGCTGGCAAACCTGCCAGCTGAGAGCAATGGAAAAGGTCCTGGTGTTAAAAGACTTTTTAATATATTTTCAGAGAGACAAATTTCAAGTGTCCTGTGTATTGTTATTCTATATTAGAAATGTTAAGCAGTCATGAATTATTCTGGTATAAAGCAAATGTAACATCATAGCTGTGACTGCAGTGCTGCATGTTTAGACCCCGATTCTGCTAATTGACATTTTACCAAAGGGAGTGAGGACATGTCTGAGCTATGCAATTTGTAGCTTTTTAATACAATTTCCATAGCTGAGACCATAAACAGCCCCTTAAGTTTGTTTCTCATAACTGCCACTCTTAAATTTTTTTCTGCCAGTATGTAGGAATATGATAAATGCCGAATTTTGTTTCACTGTAGGTTCACCCCCATTACTATGCATAGAAACTATTTTACCTTATGCCAGACATATGGAAGTGATCAATGTATGTAAATTGTATGAAGAGAGGTGAAATACAGCTTTCTAGACAAGAAAGTGTGTACTTGTTTCTGGGTATAAGATACTGAGAGCACATCAAAAAGACTTTAAGTCTTAAGACAAGTTTTCCTTTAAAAGTAACATTTGGTGAGAGGGTAGAACAGCGATGAATTTTGATAATCATCATGAAACCACAGTTTTGTTGTGAGCTGAACTGCCCAGTCAGATCTCTTGGACAACAGGGTTTAAGAGGCAATTGCTTGCATGTGCAGGGCCAGGCCATGGACCTCCTCCTGAAATGCAGACCTGAACTGTTCAAGGACCCACTGTGCTCAGTAGAACTAGTCAAGTTTCTTCACACACAGGCTTTAACTGGCAGGGCCAGCTAAAATGTCTGCTTTTCATTTTCCTCCTGTCATGTCACGGTGCCCATGGTGCAATGTCTTGAGCCTATTCTAAAAATCAGGTTTTGAGGGGCTGAGTTATTTTTTGGAGGCTGAGTGACCACAGGAGGAAAAACCAAGAGCTTAAGTCAGTTATGCTTTTCAAATATGTTTTAAACTTACTGTCCTCCAGATGGTGACTAAGAAATCAATACTTATTTTATGACTAACAGGCATTCACCATGCTCCCCAAATTTTCCATTCCAATAAGGTTGGATTTTTTTTTTTTTTTTCATATTGGGTATTGAAGAATAAGAAACTAATATAGAGTCTGGCAGGCCTTTATTCTAAGCCATTGTCATATCTCTCATTCTGAGTTGAAAAATGGACAGATCATTGGGTTTCATAAATGTGTGGAGGAGCTGTCAAAGTTCCCATTTGCATGTGAATGGTCAGCTGAGGTAGGAAGGGGGATATGTAAATAATTCTCTAGCTAGCTCCTGGCAAAGATCATTGCATTTCAAAGTACTGTGAAAAGCAGCACCATAAAACTTTAAGCTATTCACTGGTATGGAAACTCCCACACCTTAAATTGAACTACTCTAATAATGACCACTTGGGGAAAAATGAATCTTTAAAAGCAATATCAGGTGTCCAAGTACTATACATTTTCTGCTTCTTTTAATATTTCACAAAAGATAAGCTAAAAACGCCACTCTTCCTTCTCCCTGAATCAAGGTGTGGGGGTGGGGGGGGAAGGAAAAAAAAGCACAAGATCTAAGCAGTAAGCAGATGCCAACCTTCATTGAAAATCTGGCAGGTAAGTGTGATAGGAGTGAAAGAAATGTAAAGGATTTGAGGATTATTCTGTCTTATGTCAGTATCTGACCCAGGAGGCACCCAAAAAAATCATTACTTTAATCTTCCTTACAAACTGCTCAGCATTTCTCAATTTTGTTCTGTTGCTGGTCTTCAATACACGCTCAGCTAGGTATGTTATAGTTTGAAACCAGATGTATCCTTCAAAATACACAATTCTTCATGTATCCAAAAAGGCAAAAAAAGTAAAAGTAAACAGAAAAAAAATGAGGAACACAGAGTAAAACAGAATCCTAATAGGCTCGGAGTCAGACAGTTTTCTACATATTTTATTGTGCCTCATATCTGTGTAGATAGAATTGGCATGTGTGTATATGGAGAGATAATGATTTACTAAGCCCTTTATGCCTGAAACAGCTCCAAAATCTGTGATTAGGGAGGCACAAGGACTAGAAAATGTTTCCAAAGTAAAGTTCACCTCCAAAACTGATATGGGTTATGTACCTACCCCTTAATAATGAGATAGCTTGGGACTATTGCTGCAGTTTACCAATATAATTTCCTTGGTACTGTTTTGTAGTCTCCATCTACTTACCTCAAAATGCTGTGATGTATTTCATTCAACCTCTGTATTTCAGAAAGTAATTCATGTTGCACCTGTAATCATTTACAACACACTCTCACAAAACTTCTGTACACTAATTTGATCTGGTTACACTGTTCCAAAAAACCTACAAAGTTAAATACAATTTAATTCACTAAATTTACAAAGGGCAGGTTTTCAAAGGCTCTGGGATTTACTCTATCACATAATATTCCTGTAATGAAATGTGATTTGTCTTGGTATGTAACAGGAGAATAAAAACAACAAAAAAAAAGGACTGATCTTACAAACTCCTACTCACATGAGTAGTCCTCTTGATTTCAATGTACTTGACACTTGTGGTGTGAAGTGCCCTTTTGAGAGGCTATGCAAGTTATTCTTCACTTAGAAAATAATCAGCCAACAAACCTAAGCAATTGTAGAGATCATTTGACATTTTTAACCTCCGTCCATTTAATGGGAAGAAATGATGCAAAAAAACTGTTGAAAATGTAGTTCTACTCAAATGAAAGTTTTTATTCAGTAATCCCTCTTGATCTGTCTTATCCCATGTTTCTGCTGTGCTCTACCACAAGAGGAACATGCCCTGCCTTGCTGTGGTTCATTGTATCCTCATGTCCAGTGAGACAAAACATCAGTTAAAGTCACTGTGAAAGACCCTTAGACTGGTAGATATTTGAGTATTAACATGAAATGTGATCAGATTTTTTTAATGACCAGGCAATTTTAAGCTGAGTTTTTGAGGAAAGGAGTGTCATATCTTATCCAAGCCCTGTCCCATTTTCCTTGTTAACAGGTCTTTCCGTTAAACCCTCTGTGCAGAAGCCCATCTGTGTGACTGTATGTGGAGCACACATTAGGCAGTTCTGCTGATTCAAGCACAGTAACTTTTGATAAAGTAATACCACAATATTGGAGTATGGTTTCCACAATGCAGTTCTGTTTCAATTACCCCTTCCCATCCATCAAAAAAGGGCACAGCATTGTGGAAACTTTTATCCTTTACTGGAATATTACTTATTTATTGTAGCTATGGCTCCAGGCACTTCGAGTGAAAGTTGCTCTGGCTGCTTCTCACGTGAGTTGGTTGGAGAGAGCCCAGGAGATCTCTCCACAGCAGGAGACTCCAGAGCTGCTTTCCTGCCCTCCAAATAGCTGCTAATGCTAGCAACTGAGCAAGGAATCCCTGCTCCTTCTCAAACATCAGTCTGACAAAGTGGGACAGCAAGCACGGGGCCATGTGCTCCCTCACCCCAGACATCTTGTCAATGGGCTCTCAGTGCTCTTTGCAAAACAGCAAGAGGAATCTCAGATTGCAGCTACTCAGATGTAGCCACTTGTGCAGACACTTCTATTACCCTAAAATTTATTGTGGTCTGTGTCACATGTTAAAGAAATGCAGAAAGTCTGAAATGCAGTAGAGGGTGGTGAGGCAATAAAATTGTTCATGTTTTAGGATAGGTATACATTTAAAAAGGAAGCAAAAAATAATATTTTCGGTGAAAAATAAGAGCAGAAACCATTTGTGGCATAGAATCCAATAGGAAACACATTTACACAACTTCTGGTTATGGTGCAGTTGGCTGTGAAGTTCTTCAGTAGGCTGTAAGGGGCATCAATTTAATTAATGGAAGCTGTTACTTAAATTATGTGAGCAATCATTGAACAATCCACGGAGTAGCTCATGGGTAAGTCAACGATGTCTTGGAGCAGAGGCATCCTAATACCTCTCTAATGCTGGCCATGGATGAAGTTGGAAGGCAGAAATTGCATTATATTTTACCATACATATAAGAGATGCATATATAAAAACGGCCACGTGCTGTAAGGGAGCCCCTGAGCCTGTTCAAGTGATAACTAAAGGACATGTGACCACCAGACATCTGTACAAAACTGTCAGCCCAGTGGGGTGATGGAGTACATCACCAGGGTACATGGAGTGTAAATGCAACATGAGAAACTCCTTCCTTCTCTTTTGTCCTACTGAGACCAGAAGCTCTCTCCCACTTCACTGCTCTTGCAAAGGGATTTTTTGGGTCTGTCTAGGCTCAGCCTATTCCTCTGTGTTGCCAAACAGAGGGAAGAAACTTACCAAATTCTGAACTGTGGAAATATCCTTAGGTGCATGCATGCATTTACTGACATAATGTATACAAATGTGAAGCAATTTACACACTCATACTTGGCCCAGATCCACAGACAGTGCAAAACTACACCACACCCGGCTGCAAGTTATTTTTAGCTCCTCCTCAATGTAAATGTCTAGTTCATAATTAAGTTTCAAAATAATGAATGATGTGTTTTGTGTTTCAGTGGGTATAAACGTTTGCGTTGCATAGTGAATGATTTAAGCATGAAAGATCTTGCATTCCTAAATCTGTTACAGAATGTGGGTGGGAGGTGGATCTTTGCTCATACCAGGAAACAAAGACTGAATGAATATTTGTCACGATGTTTCATCAAGGCAGTGTTAATGTTAGTTGAAGATACATTGTGGCAAGACTGACAGCTTGCTTACCATAAAATTTTCTGAAAACTTGGGCATTTTAGTATTTATAAGGAGTGTTAGCAGTGTTGGTACTGTAGCCACCCAACCATGAGCCTTGTGCAATAGGAAGTTAATTAAGCCAGAAATAAAGATCAAATGCTGTTAAACCACCACCCCTGAGGGAAAAAAAAAAAAAAAAAAAAGAAAAAAAAAAGCCAAAATAGCTGCAAAAAACCTAAATCAAACTAAAACCCCCTCAGCTGAAAAACCAGCACAATTTCCTCCTCATAAGGGCTGCCAGGACCCCTTCTCTTGTCCTCATGTTCTTTCCTTAACCATCTGTGGCTCGTCTTCAGTATTATGGTGGCTTCCTCATGAGGCTTACTTTTGGTCTGGCTGGATATCCCTGTTCTCATGTTCCCATCTCCAAGATCATTGTGGACATTTTGCCATAAGTTCAAGATTTGTACTCAGTCCTGCACCTAGAGACAAGATGATCCTCATGTATACCTGCTAAAGAGCAATTGCAAGACCAAAGAAAAAAAGAAAGAAAAATCAAGAAAGAAAAGGAAAGCAGGGAAGAAAGAATAATAAGAAATAAAGAGTTGTTTTCTTCAGCAGCGTCCGTATGTTTTAAACTGGAATTGTAATGGAGTGTTATCCTTATGTGCATTGAAAAAAACAGTACAAAACAAAACTCAGAACAACAAAAAAACCCCAAGGAGAGCTATTTCTAATAAAAACATTACTCATACTAGGATCATAGCCCTGACCTTACATTTATTGGCATAAATGCGAACTTACAAAGCTGTGTGGATGTTTGCCATATGCAAATCCATCCATCCATAAATCAGTGTACAGACTGGAGACTGCACAGCTGAAGTGACTGTAATGGTAAATGAAACCTTTCACCACCAGGTCAAATGCAGTTCAGCATATGTGGTAAATGGAAAAGCACAATCGTGCAGGAATTGATCTGCGGCGTGTGTGAAACAAGTGAGTGACCAGTTCATGCTGTTCACCACCACAGCTGGCTCCCCAGGTCGGAGCTGGCAGATAAGGTGGAGCTGCAATGGCAAAGCAGTGAAGCAACCTGGCAGAGAATTTGCCTTATGGGACTGTCTGGTAGTGTATTACAAGGATTAGGCAGGCGTTTTTCATCAAATGGATTGTCAATGAAAAAGGAAGTTTCCGTTTAATCCAGATTTTCCACCAGTTCTATCCAAATGAAAACATTATTTTGGACTGTGGTGCTGATCTAAGGCACATAATATTATATTTATCTGACATTAACCTCTGTGTGTTCAGGGTAGCAGCAGGGTTTGTAAAAGCTTTGTGTGGTTTTCCTGCTTTCTTGCCCATTCTTTTCTGAACAGGACAGTTAACTCCCATTAAAATCTTTGGGAGTGCTCAGAGATCAGCATAAGGCTTGCATGATAGAAGGATAGCAAAAACCATATAGCTCTGTCTCAAATCCTGGGAAAGAGGTCCAAACCAGGGATAAGGCAGGTTTATCATTTGTATAAGGCACAGTTCAGAGGGTGCCATGTGAGACAGGACACACCTAGAAGCATTTCCAGGCTTCTTGATTCTGGGATAAGACTTGGCCATGGCTGAACTGTGGAGTGTATTTTTCCCCCTTACAGCCTAAGGAAGTTGGACACCCTGACCAGAACAAACATAGATAAAATAATAAAAGCAATAGTCACACATTCCTGGATTTATTTTTTTTCCTAAGTTGTCACTCTGAGAAGTTCAGCATTTTGACTGTTTGACTTAATTTGAAAACAGATGTTGGAATATTGTAATTTCTCTTGAGACAAAAAAAAAAAAAAAAAAAAAAAAAAATCCTTACTTTTCTCAGCTTTTCTTATTTCTGCTATGAAACCATGTTGTTACAGAAAAACAGTGCTCCGTAAAGCTCCTGTGTGAGTTGTGAAGCTCCAAACCAGCTTGACACATTCAGCTATGTGTTAATGTCAAAACATAGTTCTCAACATTTATTGCAGCTAAAACAGCATTAAAAATTTGTCTGATTCTTTGATATAATTTAATACATTATTTTAAAAATTAGTATTGTTATTGGTTATAGTTTGCTTTACAGAACATTTGCTCTACTTTTAAAGAATAAACCTTTTAAGACATTGGTAAGTTGAGATATGTGTTCACCTCCATGTTTCAAGGATGTTAATAATGCCAAAAAGATTGGTCTTGCAGCTAAATGTCTGAATGAATAGACCTTCTTCAGTTCCAGGATCTTACTCAAATATTCTAAGTAATGTCAGACAATGTCCCTGTGCCTTGGTTTCTAATCTGTACAGGCTTTTTGTACATTGTTTTATTTTCACTGACATTGTATGTGTTTTGAAGGCAATGCGCGATGAAATTCTATCTGGACTTTTCAGAACAAGTAGTACAACTGGTAAATAAGAGAATTATTTAATTCAAGGCTGAAAACAAAACAATCTGAGTACTAAGAAAACTCTCCCTTTTGCTTTCTGGTATAAAGACATTTTTTAAAAAATCTTTGAAAATTCCTTAGTAGTATAATCAGATTAGTTCCACAAATCCAAGAAATTTGGTTACTTTAGCAACCTTAATTATGTTCGTTGCCTGATAACTTTCTGACTGCATTGTTTCTGCCCCTGAGAAGTGATGTCTTTAGGAACCTATTCCTTTTTAGGGGGAGGAAAAAAAGTGTTTTTGGTTCAAAAGGTTACTTTTCCTCCTGTCTTAAAGATTCTTTAGGTGATAATGCCACTACATATAAAATGCAAAAGCAGACAATTTTCCTCCTCAAAATCTTTCACCTTACATGCCTTTTTAATGTTATGCAATTCTCTGGATATAAAGGCTGCAAAATTATTCAAGTTTGTTACACACATACATTCATTCCAATATGAAGAGATATGTCTTACATTTCTGGTGAGGAGAAGCAGTTCCCATTTCATTTTGATTGGTGCTGAAACACTTTGTTTGTGCATTCTCTTTCTCTTTTTAATTTTAATCTGTGGTTTCAGGTGTAGTTTGTCATATCAATTGACTGGAACACTATAGATTATCAGGGGACTCCCAGGTGTCACACAAGAAGAATGACTGTTTTCTAAAACAAGCTGTGTAGTCCTCTAGGCTCTGGCATAGATGAATATGCGAGTGTTGCTAGGCATAGAAAACAGTTCTGAAAAGGTAATCCCATGTTGAATTTGAATGTTAAGGAAACCATCTACTCATTCTGAGGGGCTTAACCTTTCTTCAGGAGGTAAGTCTGGAACAATGGTCCTTATTTACAAAAGGTTTCCTTTATTTTCCATAAGGAATACAAAACCAGAATTTCTTCTGTGCTGGAGTTGCTCCTTCCTTGCTGCAAGTACGCATTGCCATTGTTGATTCATTCAAATACGGATTATTACAGTAATAATAAGTGACAAGTTATGTGCTGTTTTGAAATAACACACATTATGGTTCACATAATGTCTTCAGAGACCCAAGCAATGTGTTGTTTCATGTTGACAAATGCTAGAAAGTGTTTTCACTTATGAATAAAATATTCTCCACGCATCTTGACTTGCAAGTGTGCTTTGTGCAAGAGCATTAGGGTGTGGCCTCATCACAGGTGTCCCAAACCTCTGTCACCTCCTGCCTGGATTACTGCTCTCCCTTCTGTGAGACTTGTTGCAAGCTTTTGGAAAAGCATCAATGGACTTTGATCAGTCCTTTAAACTGGTTGTGCCTCTGCCTTGGTCCGTTTGGGGTTCTGGATGGGGTTCAGGTCCTCGTTGTTGTTCTTTGGAGGTGCAATCTGAAGCCTATTGAATTTAGCAAGAGTTTTCCTATTGATTTTGGTGCCTTGCAAACCAGGCCAGAGTCTTTAGTTACAGCTGATCTTCCAACATGCCTTCTCTTTCTGGGCTGAACCTCAAGAGCTTGCCTTACCTGCAGGGACAGCCCAAGGTGTAACACTATTTGCTTGCCTGGGCTTTCTGACAAAATCTTTTAGGTGATAAATCAACAGCTATGCAAGCTGGAAAGTGCTTTAACATACAAGAATGATGCAAGTGCCAATTTTTGCACATTCACTTGCCAGCTGAATGCAGCCGTAGGTTTGGTCCCCTGAAACTGAGCTATTATGTGTGTGTGACAGCTGAAAATTAAGAATGGTAACATAAAGCAGTGCAGGACCTGGTGTTACACAAGCTACTTCAGGCCTGGAGTGAACTGTGTTGTGTCACTGTGTCTTTCATTAGACTGTTCAGGATGCTGCAAGTCTGCTGGGGCAGATCAGCCTTCAGTCCAAGCATGGCCAATGGAGCCTTTTCCATTGGACTGCTGGTGAATTTGTTCTCACACAAGAAATATCCAGGACTGTATTTTGTAGCAAAATCCAGAAAAAAATGTGAATCAAATCATCAGCACATCTTTTCCAGTTCCAGTGCAATTTACCTCCTACATAATGTTTCGAATATAGAAAGTATTTCAAGAGGAAAATCTCACATGGATTAATGTTTATTGGTTGCTAAGGCAATAGTTTGGAGACCTCTCTAGCACAAAACAGATAATATTATAAGCAGAAGTAGATTAGTATGAGGAGAAAATTTATTGATGTTAGGGAAGACAATGCTCTGAGTGTCTGTTATACCTTTTAGAGATCATATTCATTTTGCTTTGGTCAGTTTTCCACTCACTGGCATACTTCTGTGCTGTTACTTGAATGTCAAGAGAAATTAAATCTCTCTATGATGCTGGATGCCACTGTACAGTGGAAAACCTGACAGTCCATTTAACAAGTCAGCCCTAAGGTAGGCTGGGAGCTGAAGTGCTGTCGAAATAATGGTCATGCCAAGGTCATACTGTGACTCCTTTGGAGACATGGGAAAGGGACACAACCACATCAGTCCTGAGTTATTCAAAAACTAAAAAAGCCAAACTCATCTCAACCAAAACAAAACAAAAACCAAAACAAAACAAAAAAATTACTGATCTATTTTAATTATGAGGCATAAAATGTAAGGCACATTAGCAGATGCTACAGAGATTGAAAGCTGACAAAAAAGCAGTTGATTTATAAAGATGAAAAATAAGCTCTGAGAATTTCTGTATTTATTATTGTTAGCAAATTGTGTCTTTAGATTCTCTTCTGTAATCGTAAAAGAGCATCAGTATATTGAACTTTTCCAAACCAAACACGACCAGGGATCTAACCAAAAGAAGAATCAAGACAACATTCACTCTGAATCATTGCAAGCCTAGCAAGAGATTACAGGGGCATTTCTGACAGGGATGGGAACTGTATCCTGCACAGTTCTGTTCTGGAATATGTCTGTACCAGCTCTTCCTCCCTTTTCTTATAGTCTCCCGACTATCATGATCCAGTCCATGTTACAGAAGAAGGTGTAAAGTAACCATTTTCCTTTATAGCTGAATGTCCCGACTCCTTGCCAATTACTGCTTGGTTTTGTCTCTGCCATCATACCTCTGCAGCTCTTTTACAATTCTTCTAAGCAAAGTCAGGACAAAGTGCTAATGAATTTTTAGATTCTTTGATTGACTGATTTCAAATTATATTCAGTTTTATCTATGCCCTTTGATATTTCTAAAGCATCTCAGAACCTCAGTTTTTCAAAGGTAGCTTGTCAGAAGTGTTGGATGTTTAACACCTTTGAAAGTACTGTCTTTTGAAGGGCAGACCATATCAAAATAATATTGTTCATTCATCCTTTAAAAGTTATGTGTTCTTCTCATCTCTTCTCCACATTATACATTTTTAAAATCAAGTTCATTGTTCACAGATCACTTTTAATCAGATGCCCCAGTAGTCTCTGTACCTTCTAGTGCATATATGCATGTGTATATTCTGATATATATATTATAAAGTAAGATAAAAATATTGCAAGTACATTATATTGTAATGTCTCCTGGATACTAGAAAGAGATAGGGAAAAAAAAAAAAAAAAAAAAAAAGACTCTTGAGCCTTTTGCCAGAAATCCAAGCCAAACTTTCCAGACTTTGAAACGTATGACCTAAAGTTTTTTTCTTCTGTAGTAGTTTCTTTTACTTGCCATAGTGGTTTTCACTGACCTGAAGAAGTAGGCCATACCAGTTTTGTGATATTTTTCACTCCACTGGATCAGAGGGCTGCTAATGTCTCTTGCCATGAGATTCTATTTGCATCTCTAAGAATTTTCTGTCTTGTCATCATAATTATTTACCTGAGAGACTTTCAGATGATATCATCTCACTGCCTTCATCAGAGACATCTGGCAAGGTGCTAATATTGTCTAGCATTTTCCAAGGATGCACAGACAGTATCCTTACAGATTCTAGCACATTTTAATATGTAATTGTCTGAGAACTCAGATATGGGATGCTTTCTGACTTAGGAACTAAAGATTTTACAAATTTTATTCTGTACAGAGGTTCCTTAATTGTTCATTACTATGGTCCCCTACTCCTCAACTGTAATTATGTTGCACCAGTGGTGTTTGTTTTCTCCTGCTCCTTCTGCCCCAGATGAATTAGGCACATTTTTTCCTGCAATGTGGGGGGCTGTTTCTATTTCCATTGTGGGTTTGGGTCAAGGTCATATTTGGTGAATCAGGAGACAGTGGCACCAGGCATGTCCTGAAGTTAGAAGTGTTTGCACTGCATAACTCAGATACCCTGTCCTTAATCGTGATACTTTTGTTAGAGGAGTCTCCCAGCATGAATGTCTGTTATGGATTATGACAATCTGGTTTTTTGCTGGACAAATAAGATGGGTATGAAGGTCACAAGGATTCCAGACAGGGCTGCTGGAAGAAACGTGCATATTACAGTGGTCTGGGAAAGCAGTTTGATTCAGCATCCGCTCAAGCCACTGTTAAGATTCTGTGTGTGCAGTGAACATTATATTTTTTTGCATGAGGAGTAGAAAATTACCCTAGATGTTAGTCTGTCATGCTTGGTAGGAAATGTATATAGGCATGTTACAATATTCCCTGTGATCACAAAACTCCCAGGAAATGTGTGACTACATGCCAGCTGCATTTGGTGCAGCTGCAGAATGCACTCCCAAGATCAACCATGAGGTTACCAAGATGGCTCATGCAGTTGTCAGGATGTTTTTGGCTACAAAATGATCAAGAACAAGGAGCTCCTTCTACTATTCTTTCTGTGAGCAGGCATACTAAGCCCAGAGTTTTGGAAATTATTCCAGTTATCCTGTATCTGCTGGTGGTGTCTGGTGAAGTAGGTGTTGACTAATGGTCAGGGCTAGCAATAGATACGGGCTGACATTGATTAGCCCATCCCTGTGGGGCATGAGATAAGGAAAAGCAGCAAGAAGTAGAATAGGGCACCCAGTGATCTGTAATAAGATATACAGGCCTGAAATATTCCTATGGATGTAAATATAGTTTTTCTACATAGGTCTTGAAATAATATAATTTTTAAGAAGTAGAAATGGGTAGTGTAAACCTTAGGAATATGGTCCTATATTGTAAAAATCCAGAAAAAAGTGAAACCAGACACTGATTCCCCCTATCTCTATTAAAAGCGTGAGCAAAAGAAGTTTGTGGGCTTTACAATTTGAGTTTTCCATAGAGGTTAAAGAAGCAGGCTCTCAGAAATAAAGTGCAAGGCTTCAGACCACTTTTCAGGAAGAGGAGCCGAGTCTCAAACCATGATTTGTACCTTCAAAATCAAATTAAACTTCATGTTTCAACTGTTAAGTGGAGCTAGGGTTATCATCTTTGAACCATGTCTGGAGGCTAAAGGGTGAAAAGTATTGCTATTTTTAATAGTAAATTATAATGATAGACATTACAGAGGATTTGTCTTCATTAACTTAACTAAAATTCTCTTGAGGCAACTACACTGATATTAGACTCTCTTTACCACATAGTGCTGCGGTTTGGAGGAACACTAAGTCAAGGAAAGAAGAGAACATTGTGAAGCCAAAGAATTTACAATATCTGAAAATTAAACCTCTCTATCACAATTGATAAAGTGCCAGAGTGCCTGTGACCTAAATGGTGATCAGATCACATTAAAAAATGGAAACATTAATACTGAAGAATTAAACTGTGAATTCATGAAAAGTTATATATCTCTTTACCAGGACAAAGTTTGGCATTATAATTTTCTTCTGAAAATAGGGGTACCTTGTACAGCCTTCACATGAACACATCTTACACTTATTTTGAAATACGTTGATTTTAATAGTAACAGTTTATTGCTTCCAAAGTCTAAAGATATAAACAAAGCAAGATCTTGAGACAAAAGAGAACTTTTTTTTAAAAACTGGAAGGACTAGAAAATTATATTAGGACTTGAGCCATACACACACATCGACCTTCAAATCTGGGTAGGGAGTAAGGACTCTTAAAAAAGAAAAGTATAAAGATTTTGATTGACTTTACAATACTATACATTTTAGAACATTACTAGAATGTCTGGCTTGTAGGTTAAGACTATGAAAAGGGCACCTTTTCACTTTTTTTGCATCTCTTTTACATTGCCTTGGATTTCTGTTTTGAATTTGTGTCGGGATTTGTATTGAAAATAAAAGTTCTAAAAAATAGAGTATAAACCAAAATAATCAGATATGAGCTTCAACAATATGAACCTCTTATACTGGGTGTAAGAGCTCATTTAAGGGGATTTCTGTTCATCATGCTTTATAATTCAGTGTGATACTGTATTCCATCACCAGCAGCTTAATTTATTTCTTTCACCATCTGCTCTTTTTTTTTTTTATTCTTCCATGCCAAAAACTCAATAGCACTCAATGAGCAAAGCGAAACTATTCTGTATTTCAACTCTACTGGTTTGATGCTGTTGTTATTCAGAATATATTGGCCTATTTCTTACACTGGTTTTGTTTAGCTAACCAAGCCTTTTGTTTTCTAAACCTGCAAAATGTGAAACAGTCAATACTATGTGAGCTATTAGTGCCAGCACTTCTGTAGCCGTTACTTTATGAGACAAATATCAGGCCAGTTGGTTTTTAATTACAGGCAATAGCTGAAGCTTAGAAAGTGTGACTGTCCTTGCCACAGCTCTCCCCAGCCCATCCCTTGCACAGAGCAGGATGAGCCACTTGCACAAACACAGACCAGTAGCCAAAGCACTCTCCATGCCAAGCCACATTAATCTATCAATATCTCAAAATGTCCTTGTGTGTTCCCTGAGCCACCAAAATAATTATGTAAGTTTTGTGAGCTCCTAGAAGTACAACTGTGCTCTCATTAACACCTTCTGTTCCTGTGGAAATAGAGAGATGTACGAGTCTTCAGAATACAGAGTTTTAGATCAGACCACTTTGCTCAATACATGACCAAATGAAAATTAAAATCAGTAACACAGAAATTTTCTTGGAGGTTTGAAATAGAGTGTCCATCCATCTGTGATAGGCTTACATAAAGGGTTTCATACCACATATTACAAAGAAATGGTGGAAAAATTAGTTTAGAAACTTTGCTCTGGGGCTTCCAAACTGTAGTTGCTGTTCTGGTCTAAATTGGAATGTATTGGATATAGGTAATTTGATCATTCATGTCCCATAAAGCACTATAGTATTTAGGCTGGGTTGGACATTTAATTCTATAATCTTAATCTTGTTGTTTCTTTCACATAACATGATGCCATAAATTTCCCATCATATTATCTTTAAGTTGGTACTTTTAGCTGACTAGTTCTGAATGACTGCAAATGATGGAGTATATGATCAGCCAAAAAATGGCATGGCAAAACTCTCATAGTTCTTCCAAGATAGGACTCATGCTCTTTTGTATAAGAAACAAAGGATAATAAAATATGTTTTACTAAGGAAAATAGAGCTAGCTGCACAGAATTCCTTTCCACAGGCACTTATAATTTAATACAATTCTTTCTTCTACTGAATACTATTACTATAATGCCAGGAATTATGTTGGATTTTGGGTTCATATCCCAACTGTACAATTCAGGATATGCTTCAGACCTGTTTATTCAAATAACTTTATGCAGACTGTGGCTAAAATAAACAAAGAAGCAATTTAAAGAAATTTGACGCAGGTTATTCTGAAAGTCTAGTAGACATAATGATTAATATTTCCAGGAAGGCTGATGATTAGACAAAATAATGATATAGAGAAGAGCTTTCAGAGGAAAAAAAAAAAAAAAAAAAAGATGGAAAAGTACTCTTATTGAAACTTATTGGTAACCTAAACCACCTGAAAAAATAGTGTTTGCAGTAGAAGCCCTTAAAGTTATAACAGAAGTGAAAATAATACAATTATTAAATTAAGGATAATTGAGAGATAAAATAATGTGATTGATAAGTGCCTGTTGTTTTTCCTCTCTGATTTCAAACAGAGCACAATATTAATTTAAGATTCATCAAACACATGTGATGAAAGACAAAGAACTAGTAGGAAAAATATATCATGCCTTACACAGTCATCATTATAAGATGTAGCTCTTTGTCAGCTACCAATTTATCAGCACTGAGTGCTTGCCTGCTGCACCTAACAACATCCTCATGCCAACAGTGCTGTTTTCTCTTGAAGTCTCATTTATCTTCCTACACAGGTCATTAAAGTTTGAACCTGCTTGCTTGAAGTTGTGTCTATGGTTGCCACTTTCTCTGCATACACCCCCACAGTGTTCTTGTGCTCCTGAGATATCTTTATTTCAACAACAGCAACAGCAGTAAAATTACTGGCATTTTCACTGACAGAAAACTGGGGAAAGATTTTGTGTTAGTTTTATCTCAGTTTGTAATTTTAACAAGTTGCAATAGTTTTCTCTGAACTACAAGATCTCAATTTTAGGGGACTTGATCAACCTCAGAGTTTCTACTCTCAGCTGCATAACACATGGGACACACACACTGCTATTGTCCTGGGTGTTTTTGCTTGTTTTACCCCACTGATTCTGCTTTAGGTGCCTACAGAAGATCCTAATTCATCATTGTGCTTGTTCCTTCCTACTCAAAGAAAGAAGTTTACTTGTAGACTGCTGTAGAAGTGGTGAGATATATATTAAAAAAAAAAAAAAAAAAAAAAAAGAATGCCTGTGTGAAAACAACAATAGCTGCTAAAAAGAGGATATAAGTAAGAACCTTTACCCCTATAGATGATGACAGTGGGCAGGTGTATCATTACAAAATCAGAGTAATTTAAGTTGGAAAAATTGGAAAGTTGGCTGGGGCTGAAAAATCCTCAGGTTTAACATCCAGCCCCTACCCCAAGCAAGGCTGACTAAATCAGGTTGTTCAGGGCTCTCTCCAGGCACTTTTGAGTATCTTCAGGTTGAAAATTCTCCAGCCTTTCTAGCCTTCTGTGCCAGTGTTTGACTGTCTTCATGCTGAGGAAGCTTGATCTGGTTTCTAAGCAAAGTTTGGTGTGTTAACTCTTGTCACTGGGCACTTCAGGGAGAGTCTGTGCCAGTCTTTTCTGTAGCCTCCCATTTAGGAGTTCAAGCCAGCAATAAGATATTGCAATAGTAGACAACCAGTGTGTGTATTTAGGGATCAGTACTGCAATATACTCTAGCAGAAAATAATTGTAAAGATTACAGATCAGCTAGTATAGAAAGTGCCAGCCCAATTTCTGACTGGGAAAGAATTATTATACATGTTCTGTACTGATACACTGACTCCTGGATGACACAAAAAAAACCTAAATTCCTTGACTTGAAAGCAAGCAGCATTTAATTCTAATATAATTCTATATTATTATTATTTTTAATAAAAATGTAACTGGATTCTTGTAAAACTTAGGTATTTGAACATTTTCCTCATCCTTTTTCCTCCTTTGTTTTGATAGACACAGTGTGTATTTTGATTCCATGCTTTTTTTTCCCTAGTGCTACTAGTGTTGTTTGGCACATGACTGTTCCAAATGACTGGCTACCTGTATTCCATCTCTGGATCACATATATGAGATCTGAGTATTCTGGCACTGCTGGGACTGTGTCTGGCTTCTGGGTAACATCACCTCTTCCTGAACATAAATTGTGTGGAGTGAAACCAACAGTCCCTCAGTTCCATGCTGTCATAGCTCATTTTGACATCTCTGTGTGCAGTGTAACTTCTGATACCAATACCTACAGAGTGGACAGTAGGGTTATTGTAGCTTATGTGTCTGTTGTGGTGGAACTTAATTCTTACAGTTTTCTCTTTTGCTGCACTGCTTAGTTAGGCAAAATGAAAATAAATCTTATTAACAGTAGAGACAGGTTTGTTTCTCATTCTGGCTCAGAGTTCTGGAGATGCTGAAGGAAGACAGCTGGTGTAGACATTCACTCCAGTAAGTCAAGGAATTGAGGAAGAACATCTGTAGGATATCCGAGAATATTTGATTTCAATGAGGCAGACATAGCAGTGTCATCTACTCTTCTTAGCCAAATGACTTAAGAAAAATTTGAGAACATTACTATATGTTATGCCCTTTGGAACAGTATGTAGGAGTAATTCAGAGGAATCTGGGCAGGCAAACTGAGTGCTCTGCTCTCCTCCACATTAATGCTTTTTTAATTACAGGTTACTGGAATAGGCAAAAATGTACAGCAAAATCAAGCTTCTGTGGCACATGTCTTTAAATGTGGTAAAGAGGAGCTCAGGTGTGCCTTATTAGAGCTCTAAAAATACTGCATACTCAAAGCATTCCAAGATTTCTTGGCTTTATGAGACCACAGTTGGCACACATCACATGGAGTCAGGCTTTATTTCCTCCTGCCTTCATTTGATATCCTTTGTTCAGAAACCCAGCTATGAATGCTCGTCTCTCCTGGAACCACAGTGCAATTTTTTTTTTTTTTTTTTTTTTTTTTTTTTTTTTTTGTAAAAGAGCTTTTACTTTCTAGCAGTTTGCTATTTTATACCAGGTATTCATTGAGAGTTCCTTTCTAGTTGGTAAAATGATCACTTGAAGAGCTGTGGAGGTTCCTAGTTTCTGCTATGATCCAAATGATGATGTTACCCCATGCTCTATTCTATTTCTCAACAAAAAGTCAGAGGTTTTGATTTTTTATCAGGTCATCTACTTCACATTTTTTTGCCACAATCATGGAACTAACTTCCCCGTGGGGAAATGAGACATTTTATTTATTTTTGAAATTGGTTTTAAAAATAAGGCATCTTGAGAGCTTCTTCAGATTGTTGATACAAATCAAGTTGATGTAGTACTGATGAAGTACAGCTTGATTATGTCTATTCTAGGCAAGGCTGGAGCTGTGAGGGCTCAGATTTTGAGAATTCACTGTCTCAGAAATTTTCAGGAGAACTATGTGTGAATCAGTCCTTTCCACCTGGTATTGTGCCTTATCAGATCCTGCAAGCTTTAAAAATTTTCCTTAGGAGCCAGATTTCCATTGTGAGGATTTGCTCATCACCAGAACTACCATCCATGGAAAATGACAGTAGAAACATTTATTAACCTTGAATAAATCTGTTCCTTCAAAACATATCTCTCTAACTGTTGCTACGAGCCCTGCTTCCACTGCTACAGAATCTATCTGGAGTCTGAAATGTCAAAGGAATTTAAGACTGGTTGAGCCTGCTCTTCCCTGTATACCTCTGTGTGTGGGAGTCAGGAGAGGGTGAGATCATTCGGTGCACAGCAGAGCCCCAACAAAGACTCCTGACTTACGGGGTCTGAACTGACTCTTGTGGGTCTAACACACACCCCAGAGTGAAACTGCCAGAAACAGTCTCTTCTCAGATGTTGTTTTGCTAAGTGATTCTTCTTTTGGTATCTCTAAGGTAACTGGAATCTTTGTGCTTCTTATCTTCTAGCACATCAAATATATCAGATAATAGTTAGAACAATAAGAGATGAGATGCTGTGTCAGCATGTGGGCTGCAAATGGAACAAAAGAGTTTTCTTAAATTCAGTATGTTCTGAAAATACACAAAGTAAGTGGCAATGTTCAGCCATGAAGTAACAGATCATTAAAGGAAAAGGAGTTACTCTTAACACTGCAGTTCTTTTGTCTTTCTGTATCAACATTCCCTTGTTTTTTAAATAGCTACAACACATTACACTCTGAACTCTTTAAGTACCTTCACTATTTCTTCCAGACTATTCTTTTGCAAAATAGACTGTGAAACCGTGTTTGTTAAGTCTCATTGTGTTCTTTATGGCTGTGGTGCACATGCTGTCCAGCAGCTGGAGTGAGATTTGAGGAATGCTGAAGCAAAAGGACACAAATTTTTTCAGTGTGCTGAGATTGTTAGTTAATCACCATTAAGGTGATGTTTACCTGTGCCCTTTTTATTTGCAATTTACCACATTGTCTCATGAAAATTTTTCACAGGGATCTTTAATGTGGTCATGTAATTAGCACAAACAGCACAAACACATAAAGGACTATTTTGTAGAAAATATCAATCCAGAGCTATTGCCTGTTCATGTTTGCATGATTTAAAATGCTGTTACTTAAAAAGAGATTGTGTTATGAATATATGAGGGCACAACAAATAAAAATATGATAAGTAGATTAATATCTACATAGCTATATTGCTATCTATTATGCTATTTGAGAATCGGGCCAAAATTGCATCTGAATTCCTGTGTTTGATATATCTAACATGCATAAACAGAAATACATTTTACATTTCAGTCCTCTGTCTTTTAGGGAAAGCTTGTTTGCTCAGTAAAGTAGAAGCAGTAGTATTTATGCTCCACTGTAGCCCCCAGCTGCTTTACAAGGACCAAAGTGTGCCGTATCTCCTGTTTCCTTCCCATTTGTTTGCTTTCTGCACTTACTTACTGTAAGGGAATTTTTACCCTCAGGAATACCTCAGGAAAATCAGCTTTAAGAGAGATTAATAAGTTTTGGAGAATTTTTTGTCTGTTTTAATAACAGGAGGAACTTGCCAATAATGTTCTGATTTTTGTTTTTTCTGTGGGTTGTTATGTGTTTTTTTTTTCGGGGGTTGTTTTCTTTTTTTTTTGTTAGCTCCTAATTTATCACAGCAAAATCAATATATTTAATACATAAGGAAAACATATGATTGGAAGGTTCTAATTCAACCTCCTGCTCAAAGCAAGGCTATATTCAGAATTAGATTGGGGGTTTTGTGTCAAGTTTTGATGGTATCCAAGGGTGAAGACTGTGTAAACTCTTTGGTTATTGTTCCAGTTAAGAGTTTTTTCTGTATATCTCATTCAGTGTTTCCCCTGACTCAACTTGTGCATGTTATCTCTTGTTCTTTCACTGTGCCCAACAGGTAATCAAAGACAACACTTAGATCACCCCTTAGCCATCTCTTTTTCTCCACAGACATTACTCACTCAGGCTCACTAAGTTCCAATCTTCTCATGCTGTGTCAGCCTGAAATGGCATTTGCTTTTTGTGGTTCAGCACAGTTCAGGTCAGCAAAACTTCAGGATTTTTTCTTCATGTCATGGAGCTAACCCACAATTAGGATAGTACAAGAAATGTTTAAAATATTTATTTCCATCTTGAAACTCTTCTACACTGCCTGAATAAGTGATTGACAATGAGACTTGGGTCCTGTTGTTTATTAGATTGCGGTTAGATCTTTGCATGAAGGGTGATGCACAGTGTAATTAGTATTATTAACTGTTAAAATAGAGTTGTTTACTAAACTAGCATCTAATACACCTGGTCTATAAATTATGCTTTCTTTCTCTCACACAAAATTCTCATCCTCATATTTACACTTAATGGGTAGTGGTAGTGCAGATAAACATTCCAGTGAATCAGACTCTGGAGTGGAAGGATTGGACACAATTAGAGTATTAACTTTAGATAGTAATTGCCAGCATAGTTAAATGTTGGTTTATTTAAATATAGCCACCAAATTATAATGGGCTCTAATGCATGGGAATGAATCGTAGTCTTGTTATGTTCAGTGAATACTTAGCTATATCCTTTATGTAAACATCCTACTCACAGTAATCCAGTAAGGACATAAGGTAGAGTCTGTTTATTTCAAGAGGTAAACCACTCAGGATTATACAGGAATTAGGATGTGCATGAATATATGGAGGTTTCCGATGTGAGGAAACTGCAGGTTGTCCATTTCACTCTCTTTTACTCCATGGTAAAATGTGGAATGTGTTCCCCCAGTTATCAAACAGCCCATATTCCTGACTTGCAGAAACATTTTAGTGTGTAAAATCTAAATCGGGATTTAAATTCTGAATTCAGAACAAAGCTATGTTAAGTGAGTTTCAAGACTAGAAATCATACATTTCTTCACAGTAAATGCCTTATTATTTGAACACGAATTAATTGCCTGGTATTTCCTGTGATAAATTGATGGTTTTAGTTTCTCACAATGTGTAACACTCTGGACTTAAAATTTGCATGATGAGTGTCTTGCTTCTTTCTATTTGAAAATTTTTGGACAACACATTAACTGTGGGGTGTGAACCTGTGATGCAGAGCCTGGACTACTAAGTCTGAATTTCAGAGAGGAAGCCTTTCTCTCCTCACACAACTGGAGGATTCAGCAGCCCACTTCATATGCAGAAGTGCCTTGCAAACTTTAATTATGCTTTTTTTTCCCTATTATTTCTGTGGCACTTCTGTATCTCTTGAGCAGAATGGGGCTGGGTAAAGCAGCAAGGTGAGATCTGTCCTCTACTTCATTTATTGCAGATTCTAGTCTGTGTGATCAGTGAGACAGATTCCCACTATTCTCAAAGATCAGGGCTTGATGAGTCAGATCAAATGCCTATTAGTTCAGAGTAATTTTGTTTTCTCTCTTCTTGTGCCTACATAAGTTAGGAATCGGAACAGCTTCTTTCTAAATTGAGTCATGTTTCTGACACAGATTTTTGCCTTAGTATAGGGGAAAAGCAATTTAGTAATTCCCCATTCCTGACCAGCATTTGAAGGGTATGTAGTCATTAGGAGAAATACTGAAAAGCTCAAAAAGAAAGATTCTGCACATTGAACAAAGTAAGGATAACATAAAAAAACCTATGTATTTTAATCTGTCATGATAATAAATGAATACCTACATTTAAAATTCTGCATTCCAGCTTAATGCTGAGGTCTCTTTTGCAGAATAAAATGGTAGTTGATTAATTTATGTTCTTAAATATAGGCAGACTTGATCTCTTCGTGGAGATCCTTGGGGTACCTCGCGACTTCCACTGACCTACATTAACACTTATTTTAGGCAAACTGCTTTGTGACATAACTAAAACTTGGGCCCAGATCAGGTATCCAGGTTAGGTGTAGTGCACACCATTTGTTATTTTAGCATTACTCTGAAACAGTTCTTAGATAGATAGCATGGCAGATAGTGGGACATGCAAGGTTCTGCATGAACCAACACCAAATCCTGCTTCCTAAAGCCCACTCTCAGCTTAGATGAGTTGGACTAAGGCAAAATAGAAAATTACTGCTGCTTCTATTTTCTCCACAGAGATCATTGCAAAGCATGTCAGCTTGAACATTTAATCACAAAATAAGGAATGTATCTGGAGCTCTGTGCATAAGAGTGTTACCTAGTGACATCCATTGGGACCCTGTGTTTTAGCTTAAAGTACATACTTTAAAAAAAATGTTTCTGAGGTTATAAGGGTAAATGTTTTGGAGGAAGTTCCTGAAAACATAGGTCCTGTAGGAATCGTACCCTTAATCCATTGGCTTGATGCAGTTTTCAGTACAATCAGTAAAATCCCACTGCCTTTGCTTGGCTTTGGATTAGACCTCAAGGGTCACAAACTGGTTGAACTAAGCAGTGGAGCAGATGCTAGCTTCCTCAACTTGCAGACCTTTCTACCAGATTCCTGTTCAGACTTGTTAGCATCTGAATCTCAGGAGTGCTTTCTGGAATATACATCTGCAGAAAACAGCAAACGTGTAAATTATTCTCTTAAATCTCAAAGTTTTACTTCTAAAAAGGGCAAAAGTAACTTTCCTTTTAAGGAACTCAGTACTACATTCACTTACACCTCCAAGCCTGAGGACCTCCTCTTTGTGGGGTGTTTATGCACTCCTTATGCAGCTGTCATACAACATTTTAATTAAGCAATACTTCACTTAAACTGCAGTCAGCCACTATGGGCAGGGTATGTTTCCTCTGCCCACTGCGGAGAGTTGGCTGTTCTAATTTCATTTGTTCAAATTAATGTGTTAACTCCCTCTGAGGAGGAAAGTAGTGTGTCACAGCTTGAGGCAGGACCTCTGCACACGAATCCTTTTAGTTCATAGCAGGATTCAGGCATGCAAATGTTGACATTTTGAAATTGTTTCCCCAGAAGGTCAAATTAGTATAACTGGCTACAAAAAGAAAACACATCTACCCTGATGCCTTTCATAATTAGACTAGCTAGAAATAAGCCCAAGTGTTTGCTATTATACTCAAAGCTGTGTCAGCTGCTACTGGAATTACATTTGTTTATGGAAAAAAAAAAAAACAAAAAAAAAAAAAACTTGATTTTGAATATTTATTTGACATTACAGGAAAAAAATGGTTGAAATAAGTTTTGAAAACTTTGTAAAAAGTAGTGTGTTTGTTGCACACTAATTGGTAATGCACTGTTTTCAAGACTGTGAGATATGCATTCCAGAAGGTTTTCAAATATATATGCATCAGTAGGAAACTTCTTCATCATCAGGACCAGGAGTCATTTTCCCAGCTATCTTAGAAGTATGAACATGGTCTGCAACAGAATGTCATGATGCTGCTTTGTAATGTCTTTCTTGGGAATTACTTAGTCTTCAAATATTATAAACATGTAGAAACTATATTATGGCATTAGTTTATTCCAAATTTAATCAATATCTTGCAAGATGATAAGAAGTTTTATACATGTTTAGTACATTTCACTTAAAGTGTTTAAGTAATATCCACATCTGCTGTAAATTAATTTGGGTGTACTAAAAGCAATAGAGCAATAGTTATATCAGTTTCTAGTCTGCTGAAATGTGTCTTTAGAACTTATTTGGAACCGCCCAGTGCTCCTTTAATTTGGAAACACTGAATCAGTGTCTTGTTCAATTTTAGGTGAATTGTGACTTCAATTTTTTAATTTCCCCCTCTCCCCTCCAAAAAAAAAAGAAATTAAAAAAAAATAAATCTCTGGAGTGTACCATTAACGACAATGTGTTAGTGTATGAGCATCAAGGAAAAATGTGAGTTCTCCTTTAACTTTCAGCAGGGATTTTGTGTGAATGTTCCTCATCTGTCAACAGTGAGTCATGGTATCTTGGATCAATGTGGGCATTTGGAAGCCTGTGTGGCAGTTGACATACACATACACTTGAATATTGCACCCAAAGGAGTATTCTTTTGGAGGGAAATTAGTAGAGTAACCAGTGGAGCTGCCGAGAATGAATAATATCATTGGGTCTGGAAGGGGAACTGGAAAGTGCCCTGCCTTTTCCCCCACAGCATTCCAAGTTTTAATGCGCCCTTTGCATGAACCAAACTTACACTGAGCCTACACAATGTGTGTAAGAAATTTGTTAAATTCACAGTGTGCTGGCATGGCAATATGGTGCCAGTGGACAGTGTTTCCTAAATCCAGGTGAAAAATGGCCCTGCTTCAAAGCACACATAGTGCAAAAAAATGTTGAGTGTGGAAAAATAAACTAGGTTAATATTTGCGGTACATTTTGCAAAAATTGTTACATTTTGGTAATTCACATTTTACATAGGAAAGATAAGAAGGCAAACCCTGCTTTCCATTTCAGAGTGCCTGGACCATTTCACTAATACCTTCAGTCTACAAATCATCCTCTAAAGGCTTCTGTTCTGACAGGGAAACAAAGTAAATGTTATGAATGTGATCTCTGATTTCTGTCCTGGTAAGAAATGTGCAGTTCTTGTGGCTTGGGCAAAAATGATATAATGATTCTCATTCATATTCCACTAGCGCTTCAGAAATAAAAACTTCCATTATTTTTCTTTCCTGAAACTATCCTAACACCGAGGATAATGATGCTATTGTTTTGATGCAAGAAGAGCTACCATATATTTAGATTGATGAGACACTTAGGATCAGTGGTGTAGACTAGATCACCCTTCTGCCAGTTCAAAGAGAGTGGAAAAGAATAAAACCTCTGGGAAAAGGTGGATATTTAGCATGGCAGGCAGCCACACCATCTTTTTACGCCTCCCCTCCAAGTTAATTTTGCTGAACGTAATATTGCTTGGTTTTGTTACTTTTGGAACAGTATATTCATTTTTTCAGTTCTAATCTGTGTGCTTGTCACCTTGCTCTTACTGACACTTGCTGCAGAAGGTGGGAGGAGATGTGGCTGGACATCAGTTGGGCTGTGCCAGCCAAGAGCAGCCACCAGGAGCCTGCTACGAGCCAGCTCAGGTGGGACTGGCTGAGTGGTCTTGGAGTCAAAACATCATAAAGTTACTTTCAGCTGTCTTTGGATCCCCTTCTGAGGCTGCTCTAAATAGAGGCTGATGTACCAGGTGATTTGTTGTTCAAACAAATCCAACTGTATTTACATTGACATGTCTTTGAGCAAGTGAACCTGTGCTCTGAGGTCAAGTGCAATGAGGTTCTATCCAAACCTCGTCGTGCATTAAGCCCAGCCAGACAGGAGGTGCTACCTGAGTGCTGTTGATAATCCACTCACTTTTCCTCTTCCACCTCTACTGGAAATTGCTGATGGGTCTTTCTGAAGTTCACTTAAAAGATTGAATATGGACAAGTTATTTCAAAACAAAAGGCATTTGGAAGGAACTAGGGGTTGAAATGCTGTTACAGAAACTGAATTCAATCAGTGGGAAATGATGCTGTTTGCAGATATTTCCACTCACCCAGGGAGGCCCCAAAGGCTTTGAGGAGGGGAGATGGAGTGAGGAGGAGGAAGGGTGAGGGAGGCACCATGGCCAGCTGAGAAGGGAGTCACAGCAGTCATTTTGCTGAATTAGATTTCAAGTTTTGCATCTTCACTTTCCTTGTCAAGACTCAGGTCATGGCTGCACTTTTATCCACACATGATTAGGAGGGGAAATATGTTGTCTCCAGCCACAGCCAAAGCAAACACATAATATGGTGTTTCCATAACCAGGGTTCTCCATAGAAGAAGATAACAGGGTAAGGTCAATCAGAGAGTGAGAGTTCCCCAGAATACTCTCTACATTTTCTACAGTTTGAATTTCTGGAGCTTAGTGAGCTCTAAATTTAATAGCCTCTGAAAGATTTCTTTTTCTTGATTTCCCCACTTTGTCCCTTGAAACTATAACCAATTTTGCCATTTAAAACAACCCATGTCAAAAATTTCTACAGCTTAACTGTGTGTTGTGTGAAGTGGATTAAGACAAATTTTGGGTGGTTTTAAAACTAATTAAAGCTCTTCACGCAGTAGTTTCTTGGTGTTGTCAGCATTACAGTTGCAAGTTTGCTTCAATGTAGTGAATTGTACGTAGAAATGCATTCCTCCTAGCTCCTTTAGAGTATGCTCAGTATCCAAAAAATGAATGTAAAAATTGTATGTAAGGTTTACTTTCCATTTTGAATGTAGCAGTTTATTATAAATTTCTTGTTTCTTGTTTGAGTGTGTAATAATTATAAAAATAGGGAAAGTAGCTCTAGTTTGGTTTGTGTAACTTGAAAGACATTTAAAATTTTAATTGATAGAGCAGTATCAAGCATGAGAGAATTCACTTTGATTTGAGAAATGGGGGGTTTGCTGCTGAATGATTATTATGTTTATGACATGAAAGGGAAAAACTGGACATTCTTTTTTGATGCAGGTGCATTCTTTTTTGATTGTAGATGCAACTGGAAACATTTGATAAATAATATTTACTAATTTGTTCTAATAAATAATAAATATTTTACACACATTGCAGAACCAGCACAATCAGAATCTTTCATCTACAGTGTAAGTCCATTGATTTTCATTAGGATAAATTAAGAGCAAAATTGGGCATTATCACTTTATTTTGGCATGGAGGTCCTTGCAAGGAGGATCAGGGGTTAGAAGTCCCTGCTGTATTTTGCTGCAATTAAATTGCACAGTGGAGCTGTGTATATCTGTGTGTGAGCTACACAGGCTGCTTAACTGCAGTTGTTGCTTTCAGCCCCTTACTGAAACTCATCCAAAACCTCACTTACAGATTAGAAGAAACAAGAGCTATCAGAAGAAAGAAGGATGTAAATCCAAGCATGAATTTTACTCATCCATTCTATTAATGTTAAAAGACAATTCCTCAAAGTGCTGGATATGTGATCAAAGTGAAGGGTGGAACCATTCTGGAAAAACAAAATTTTAACAGAAGGAGTGTTGATAGCTATGTCTGAAATTAAGAATTTGAGGTCACTGATATGTACCCATATAGGAAAACCTGGACACAGTCCATCTAAGCCAGCTGCTATATAAATTATAATGATTAAAATGATTTACCTACTAGCAGGACTAACCCAAAGCCCTTTTTGCATCTTATTAATCAGGGGACTTTGAAGAGTTATTACACAGATAGAGACAAGACTTTCACACATGATTTTCAAGCATAAAAAGACCTTTTTTGAAGCAGATCAGATGCATTTTCTGTCACAAATCTGCTGAAAACAAAGGTGTTACATATTCTATTTTGCAGTTTTGCAGATACAACTAAATTTCCAGGGAAGGTTCCTAACCATATTGTTCATATTAAATAACTCACTTTATTAAATGATTTGGCAGGTTTATATTGTCAGTTCAGTAATAAAAATGAAATACATCAGAGGAAGCAGAGAAGGCAGAGAAGGACTTTGTAGAAGCATGGAATGGTTTGTGTTGAAAGGGACCTTGTAGATCACCTAGTTCCAGGAGTCTGGGACACCTTGCCATGAGCAGGAGCACCTTGCACTAGACCAGATTGGTCGAAGCCCCATCCAACGTGGCCTTGAACAGTTTCAGGGATGGGTCATCCCATCTTCTCTGACAACCTGGACCTGTCTTAACACTTCATACCAAACAATTTCTTGCTCCTATCAAATCTAACCCTTCCTGCCATCAGTTTAGTGCCTGTTTAATTTCAGATCGAATCTCCCTCTGCTGGATTTCCTTTATCCCAATATTTGAAGCTGTAGAGACACTCTCCCTTGCAACCTCTTAAGCCAGTGAAAGCACTGACACTCTCACTGATGGCTCACCCTCTGCAGGTCACCCTCATTCTTACAGTCTCAATTTTGACATCTAAATCCTTTACAGACCTACCCCATTAGTCTTTCCCAGAGTCAATGTTAACTTGCTTGTCAAACAACAAAGTCACACTTGAAAATAAAACCACCAATCTTTTAAAGAATTTCCTCTGATATCCCTATGAAACTTAACAGCTCATATTTGCCAGTTGTTCTATATAAGCTAACTTATTTTTGAAGTACATTGATTTGGTACCTGAAAGCAGGATTTCTTTAAGAGTTAAAAAAGCTCTTGGGAAAGGAATACACTTGCATGAGGAAGGGTTTTATCAAAACTGCAACTTCAGTACACATATGGACATTGTTGTTACTTTTGACTCCTAATAGTCCATGGTGTGTAAATCACAAAGGCACTGACTGGATTTTTGACTCTCAGGTTCAGTTGTTAGGAGGTTCCCATTTCAGAAGGGAATTTTCTAGAACACCATTGTATTTAAGTAGTTTTTTATGTAATAGTCCCCAAACATCATGACACGTTCTGGCATTATTCAGACAGTTTACTGTCATCTGAGTTTTTACTCAGAAATAATTATTTTTGGAAGATGAACTGACTTTAATAATAATAAATAAATAAACCTAAAATTCTCAAATTGTACTTGTACAAAAGTCATAATGTAGACATTTTGTCCTTTCATTGTGTATATCTGACTTTCACTGTCATGATTATGACAAATATAATCATATCTTTTGAACTAACTTCAAAATAGAGTGCCTGAGAAAACATCCTAATAATTCAACATGCAGCTTCATTGAGTAACAATTAGATGAAGAGCAAAATCAATTCATCTTTGCTGTCTTCTTAGCCAGTGTTGTTGGACACTGTGAGTATAAAAGTGAGTTTCAGGGTAACTCAGGTGCACTTACACTGCAGCATGGTCAATGTCTGGAGCAAGTAACTGTGCCTATAGAGAGCAGCAGCTCTTTTCCTGCTTTGCTTTTGTTCATGAATTGGAAATCTGTTCCTTGCTTTCTTTGGGAACAGTCAGTAAGAATTGTACTCCATGCTACACTTGAACCTAACCTGTAGCTCGACCATGCAGAGGATGGGATGTCTTCCCACCTCATTCCTGCTTGGCTAAATGAAATGCATCCCTGCCCAGCAAAACAACTGTCTGTGTGTTAGTCCCTGGAAAGGTGTTTGTGCCTCTGTGATAAGGATATTTAATGAGACAAGGCCATATTTTTATAGATAAGGTAATCACTCCTTGAAGTTACAACTACCCACAATTTTACTTAATTGATAACCAGTACCGGTTCTGCTTGCTGGAGACTAACTTCATAGAAGTATCATAGAGAGAGCTGAAAAATTGATTAACTTCTAACTAGATCTGATAACTGAGTTATTTAATGAATAGGATTTAGTTTAGGATTTAGCTGTCTGTTTACCTGTGCTAGCTCAGATGGTGCAATTTAAGGTCACGCAGTGCCACATTGGGCTAACCAAACTCAGAGGGCTGAGTTAATATGCCTGCAGTGTTTTCAGTATTTGAGTTAGACTGTTTATAGACTTTGCATTAGATTATTATTTTGCTGCATTATTGCCACATTTTAAAGATAGTTATAGATCTCCTTAAGATCTGGGTGCTCATTAGTGTGATGCATCACTTTCATTATTTCTCCTGAGCAGTTCTTATACCAGCACAAATGGGAGGTAGCAAAGATGTTACCTACTCAAATCTCAAGACAGATGAATTTTCCCTTAGATAGACAGCATTTTAGTAAGACCAGATTATGGTCTCCTTTTGCTATCATATATTCCTACCTGATGCATCATACACACACAAAAAATGTTATAGGTAGTATGGGTAATGGAAGTCTGATTTTGTAACAATATTGGGCTTAAATACTTGTTAAGGTCATGGTTAAATGTGTGCCATAACCTTTCTCACAAAGCCAAATTCATAATATGGGATGTTACAATAATTCTACAAACGTGTGAGATCAAACTTTACAAGTCTTTGTTTAGCTCATAGGTTAATATTTCTCATGTTTTATAAGAAAACAGCTGAGCAATAGGGATAATCTGGATTCACTTTCAGAGACCAAAAGGACAAATAATACAAATAATAAAAAGAAAACAGGTTGGTTTTAAAAATCTAAATGTTTTATGTCTTTGAAATATCATGTGACCCCTTCGATTACTCAAACCAAAAACACTTTAAGGGCTGTCATGTAGCTAAATAGTGCTGACATTAATGAGCTAAAATCTTCTCTCAGTTTTACAGTATAAAAAACATATGCATCAGTATTTTGAAGTCAAAAGATTCCATGCTCATACTGGTGCAACTGAAAGAAAACATGGGTGTAACATTCCTCCTTCCAGGTATCTGGTTTTAATCAAACTATACTCCTGGCCCTCAAGTTTTCTTTGCTGCAGTGGAAGGTAGGCAGGAGTGTTTCATTTAAAATGCTTGGTTTACATCACGATTGCACAAAAAACTGTATATCTTGTCCTTGCTACCTCTAATTGAAAAATTGTAATAGTTCCCTGAACTCTGTTTCTGAACTATGTGTTGTCTCAGAAGCAAAAGTTTTGCTCAAAAACAAATACCTTACTTTTCTTTTCTCCTTTTAGCAGAGTTCAGTGAAACCAGGTGATTGGCAACTGTTTTGATAAGGTAGATGAAGAGGATGAAAGCTGGGACTGATTGAACAGCTGTGAGGGGCTCTGTTCCAATTGTATTTTGATTACTGATAAGATAACCTTCCCTTTTCTCCCAGTGATTTATCTCATTCAAATTACAATAACACTGAATTGCCATCAACAACAAATGCTGTGTAGTTTCAAGTTTCTGTGACTCTAGTGTAGCAAAAACCCAAAGGTGCTGATTACAAGTTTTCATGTTACATTTCTAAAAATGGATAAATCACTTATTGCACTATGTGATCTCATACACTTCATAAGCCTGTTTTTTGTTTCATTTGAGATAAAACTGATCACTTTCTGGTATTTTCAAGCAGCATAATTCTAAAATTATCTGAAAGTATAAGTTGTTGTGGGTTTGGTTTTTTTTTTTTTTTTTTTTTTGGAGGGGAGGGTGTTGATAATTTGTATGTCTCTCTATTCTTCTGCTCCTAATATGAAATCAAAGACTTACTGGTAAAAATAGTTTGGAAATATTGGAACAGTTCGAATATAATTGAAAGCCATATAATCTGACCAGTTAAATTAAGAGGTAACAAAAAAAAATGTTTCTGCAATATTTTTTTCCCCCCCTCAGGTGAAATGCTAAAAAGACAGAGGATTAATTAATTTTCCTTTTTATGTTTTCTAGAAGTCTGAATTGTACTACAGACTGTTAGCAAGTTATTTTTAATTAGGGTGGGTGACTGAACCATTCTCCCCACTAAGGGCAAGATCCTAAGATCCCAGTGATGTCTGAGTTGTCAATGAAAGAAAATAATTGTGGTAAAAAGTAGTTAAACCCTGGGTAGGGGGAGAGGAGTTGTTATCCTTCAGGCTATTGGCCATTTTACTAAGCATTAGGCCTGGCATGGAGTTGAACTCACCTGATTTCAGATTGGTGTTTTTCATTGTATATGGAGATATTCCACTGAAGTGTATCTCACTGTGTGACAAGGCCATTGTCACACCTGGGTGGGGACAGGACTCCCAACAAGTACCGTGCCTTTTCCATGCTTATATTGCTGGTTTTACCACAGAGCTCTGCTGGCTCACACCTTGCAGGAAGCTCTCTTGATTTCCTGCCAGTCCCTGCCTTTTCCATGACTGTTTGACTGGGGCAGAAGTCACCATCTGCACTCATAGCAATGAAATGGGGAAGCTGCAGGAGAGGCTGGAAGTTAAAATACCCACTCCTTTCCTTGCATGTATCTAAGAATTCAGCAAACAATTACTCAAAGAGTAATGACTAATTTACACCTGGGATTATTTTGAAAAAGATACACATGCTGATATACAGAACAGGCACAATATGCATCTGTGTAAGCAAGAAATGCATGTGCAAACATGCGGCCACCTGATCCTCTGTAGCCAAATTGAGCCTGGCGAGAGAAGAAGGAAATGTTCTAGCATGACGTGGGAGGCACTGCTCACAGTTCAGCAAAATCCCTGTTGGATGGCATAATGGCATTGACTCATCTTTTATCTGCTGCTGGGAGACCTGCAGCGAGATCTTATCGCTGCTGGCAGAGGAATGCAGGGCGAGAGTTTTGTGCAAGCAGCAGCCCACTCCTTGGCTTGGGGAGCGTGTTGTGACGAGCCACTCACTCTGCACAGTCACCAGGAATAGGACAGGGCCAGATCTGAACCCTGCTGAGGGAACTAGGAAACCTTTCCTCTGGTTTTTACAGAAATCGGTGTGCCCTTTTGACCCTTATCAACAAAAACAGTCTCGGTGTGTGTCATTGTGAAGTCTATAACAGGGACGTAGGCCAAAGCCCACAAATTTTCTAAGTTGTTACACAGACAAACTCCCTCTTGCTAAAAAGATTAAAGATAGTTTGCCTGCTAGTAGATAAGTGAAAAATAAGATGGTTTTCTTTTGTTATGTTCTCGTCCTGACAAACTCTGCTGAGGGAACACAGACATAAAACAAGATTTACAGTGGAATACCAACCATGGATAAAGCAGATCTGCATGACTGTATTCATCTTAGCTATAGCTGTGGTTTTCTGGCTTCTTCTTAAATAAAGAAGTGTGATGAAAATAAACCAAATCTACATTCCTTGCACATGCATATCTCCATGGATTTCACAGCAGGAATTTGGCCCTCTGTGTGTATATATACTATTAAGTTACAATTCCATTAGCAAATTAAATAACCATGTATTAAAACGAAAGCAAGAGTTAGGGACTGGTTTTCTTCTGTAAATTTGCCAACTCTATCTGGCAAAGTGAATGTTCTGACACAAGTCAGACTGGATCAACAGACACATCAGTTAATAGAAGGCCATGCAGAGCCTACAGAAAAGCACATTGAAAAAGGTCAAATACTTCAAGCTTGGACACTGGCAGAGAAAGGAGACTAAGATGGAGCAAGTAAATCAGGAATGTTAATTAAAGCTAGTTGAAGTGGTGATTAGGGGCATCTAGCCCACAAATACTGAGAAATTCAACCTCCATCTGGTTTCAGTGGTCATCACATTCATTTTAATATGATTATTTTTTAAGATATGGTGCATTTGAAACTGTTAGTTTGGGTCACCTGCAACACTTAAATGGGGGAATGAAGCATCAATAGCAAAAGCAATGACATTTCTTTTACCTTCAAAATACCACCACCCAGTTTAAATCTACCTCATACAGCATTTCATAGTTGCAGTGTGCAGTAGTTAGCTGTTTAGGGCTCATTCAATGCTGTTCATAGCTGCAGACATGACTACAGCTGAGGATGTGTCAAAAGGAAATGAGAAAATTATCTCAGGGCAATTACTGAAGACATTCTCTAGGAAATTACTGAAAAAAATGGTGGAGTAATGCTACATCTTTGCGATAAAAATAACTGCCTAGATTGTAGAGAAAGTAAAAAAAAAAAATCTTTAAGAACAGGCAGCCATTGCCTGTCTGCATAGGTCATGGCTTGGCCAACATTTAATAATAAGGAAAAAAAGGGAAAATATTTAGGCTATGCTAGTAGACAGTATTAATTTCATTGACTGATTGAATGCATTCATCATTTCCTCTTGTCATTACAATGCAATCTTTGTTGTAAATCTTGGTTTATGTTATCACTGATCATCCACAAACCTTGCCAGCATGAGTGATCGACTCAGTAGAATTGATGGATGCCAGTGCCCTTCTGGGATTGAGCCCTGTCTTTGCTTTGTCTCAGCAATAGTCAGTCATTGGATACTGGAGACACTGGACAGTAAACACTTTAAAACTAATGAATTTGAGGAAGTGGAATACTTAATTTTTATTGATTGTGCAAATGCCATTGCTTTGCTCTTCAGCACCCTGTTCCATAATGGCCTGTAAAGCCACATTCATCACTGGATGAATACATATATGTTAGAATAAACAGCAGAGGAACTGCAAAAATATTTAGTATTTCACCTAATACTGATGTTGCTCAAACCTACCTAAATTAGTAGTGACTGAGAGTCATCAACACACAAATGACGTTTTTCTCCTCAGCCTATATTCTCAACCTGATTCCTGACAGAGAGAAACCTGATGTCATATGATTTAAAATACACTGCTTGGAGCATGTCTAGGCCTAATCTTTTGGGCAACAGACCCTGGAAATCCAGTTGTCATCTGACAAAGTCAGTAGTGTGACAATATGACACATACTCAATTAAAACCTGGAAGAAATGTCCTATTCATAGAGAAGGCAATGGAATTTAGCTTTTAGTTTTACTTTAAATTGCATGTTCATAAAAAAACCAACAGTGTTTAGGTTGCGTGCTCTGAAATTCACAGAAAATTAAAAGGAAAAAAAACCCCTATATATATTTCCCTGCACAGCCACACCTGGTCCTTTTAAGTTTTACTGTGGAGACTTATGAACATTGAAGGTGATGATGTAATTTACTCTTGGCCATAATAAACCTTAGACTCCAATGCTCTGATCTCACATTTTTCATTAATATTGGAAAAGAAAATGTCAATCACCATCTGTAGATGTGAATATTTAGAACTCTGCATTAGAAAAATCCTATCAGGCTTCTTTTAAGCCAAGTAGCTGTGTGCCTAACTGATCTCATTTTCATTTTTATCAGTTTTACCTTTGTGTAAAGTCAACTTCAGCAGACACTTGTCTTTACGCTGTAGTCACAAAGGGCAGAATCATACATATAGGTTCAAACCATATATATATACATATATATGTTGGTTCAAACCAACAAAGATGAAAAAAATTACAAAGGTTTTTGACATCTGTATTATAAGAAAAATGATCAGATACAGGTGACAGCAGAGCATTTCTAGCCAAGAGAGAGTTTTAAGACAAGTTAAGCAATCAATCATCTACATCACTCACTATTCAGTGAGTCAACATTCAACATCTGAATCAGTCATTACAGAGTAAAGAGAATTAGTAAAGTCTCTTACAAAATGCAAATAAGTGAACTGGAGGACAATAGAGTCAAATTCTAGAACTTGGCAGGAAGCCATAAGAATTATTTTGACAAGACTGCTTGAGGTAATTTGATTGTTACATTTAAAAGAAAAATAATTTTAAAAAGTGAGCTTCAGTCTTGAGCAGTATAAGTTAGTAATATAAATGTATAGTTATAGTTAGTGACAAAAAGTGTAAAATAAGGAACAAAATATAGTGTCTGCTCTGATGCTTTGCTGCGCTGCTACATGAATTAACTATTTTTCTTGGTAGTGAGAGTTTTTCCACATAAATACAAAGAATACCAATGCTAAAAGCTATCCCAAATGGTATGTAACTAACAGTGTTTGTCTTCCTTGAGTATGTTGCCTACTAATGTTTTTGCAGAGTTTCAACCTGCTTCAAAATCCGCCTGGTATAAGTGAACATCAAAAATAGGTTTAACATCTGCAGAGCTACAAAGCTGCAGGTGTGAAATTTTGTAAATCATACTGGACCTATTACATAGGTCCAAAAAATCCCTACCTGACATCTTCCTTGTTAATACAAAGAATGAGTTAAAAAGAAGGAAAATGAGTTGAAAATTAGGCAGAAACTTTTGTTTAACAGCACAAACAGCACTCTTTGTTTTTCTCCTTTATTTCTATCAGTATATGGTATGCTGTCTTACACTCACTTCTCAGTCAGAATAATGGTGGAAAATAGGAGTGATCTTACTGAAAACTGAAAAGCCATAGAAGGTAGCTGCACTGTTAAGTGAACCCTAGACATTCAGGCATTTGGCATGTGATCTGAGAGGAGTTATATACATCCTTGTCTTGCACACGTGGCAGAATTGATGCAGACATTACATACCTGATGCTCAGGCCACACCCTCTGGCCATCAGCCTTTGATGCTGATGTATTCTCTCCCTTTCTCATCTTTCTTCATGGCTCCATCAGTGGAACTGCTCCTGCTCCTACAGCTGGATGTTTGCCTTCATAATTCACAAGCTCAGGGCTGGAACATTGTAAGATTTGTCATCAGTAGGAAACTCTCTTATTGATGACTTACTAGTGGAGACATGCCTTTAAATGATGGAGATGGTTTGATTTTGTTGCTGGTGTGAATATACATAGGCATAAAGAAAGTGCATTCTCATTAATATTTATACTTTCATGGTCTGTATTAATTTACAGTAAAAATATTTTTCAGAAAAATGCATAAGACTTTTTTAATGTTTGAATAGATAAGATGATTCTGTGGATCCTTGTACTTTAGAAATCCCTGTCCATAATAAATGCAAATCTTTGTGAGGAATATCAGAACTAGAAGATTACCCTTGGGTTAAAAAACAAGCAAGGTTATTTTCTCTAGTTAAGTTCTTGTTCCAAGCAAGGGAGCAACATGCTGCCTGTGTAAGAAAGCTCAGAATATAATACATTTAAGAAGAGGTGCTACATGGTATTTTATCTCAACAGCTATTCATTCTTATCCCTTTTCTCATAACTTACAGATCATTATGAAATAGTTTTTTCTGCTGGAAATAGATTTTGTGTTTAGATGTGTTTATCAGCCAGGTATCCCCAAGTTCATCCTTGCAAATCTCATTGATTGAACTTTGACCGACAATTGATGAGCTACATGGATAGAATTTTGCCACCTAAAACTCATACAGATTTTTAATTTATTTCACTGTTGTTTTGCCTTCTTTGTAGAGCTGAATCTCACAAGCAGTTTGGGTGCTTGAAATAAAAACATTCAGGGGCCCAGCATTCACTTGTTTCTACACCATAAGCACAAATTCCTAAAATGATATCTGCATGAGTCAAAGTACAAGTCTCTACTTCATCTGACTATATTAACAACAAAAGTTTTACCTTTATCTTACAGAAATGTTGGAATCCAACAATATAATCAATTTCAATGGACTAGCTAATAGCTCTAGTTACCATACTTTCCTCTTGGACGAAGAACGCGGTCGACTCTATGTTGGAGCAAAGGATCACATATTTTCTTTCAACCTGGTTAACATCAAGGAATATCAAAAGGTACGTTCATTCATGTTCTGTACAATGTAAATATGTACTTTGGATGTTAAAGACTCGTTATTAGTCAGACTGTGTTGTGCACTGTTGGAATTTTGTAGTAAGTTTGGATGTCAGGAATACTGTTACAACAAAAATATTTGCTGACTCTATGAAAAGAAATTTATAACGAGCCTGTGACCTTTGACTATATAATCTACAATTTTTTTTTTCAGACTACAAAAAAAGAAGTAAATGATAAGTGAATAATCCAGCTATTCCCCAAACAAGACATACGTTCATGGCAACTGCTAAAAAAGTCAAGCATATGTTATGACAGTTTAACCAGAAAGGCCTTTCTGCTCTGTATTTGTACAGATAAAAGAAGCTATTTGGGAGTCCAAGTGTTGATTTTTCCTCTTTAACCCAGCACTTGTAGGCACTCTGCTCTGCTGCTTTTGAACCAAAACAGTTCTAGTATTAATAAAAGAGAAACAAGTTCATAAAATATTGCTGTTATTGATGATATTGTAATTTTCCAGTAAAAGCTGGTGACTAACTAAAAGCTGACAAGCAGTTTAGTGTCATTCTTTTGTTGGAATCCAAATAAATAATTAAGTTTTCCTTTATTTTATTAAGACAAAATACCAAGAAGGCAAACACTGGGATGGAAGTTTCATTTGCTATATTAAGTATTTTGATGGCACATTTTAAAACCCAGAGAGTACCCTTTTATGAGAGATATATTGCTTCAATACCCAGGGATTATTTTTTTTCTTAGTGTTCCTGACCTTTTGGCCATTTGACTATTAGCTTCCTAAGATGATAGCAATAAATACCTTGTGTTTTCTGTTCAGAGGGAAGACAGGCTATTCATTTGTATTCTCTAAGGATAAGAGGATAAAAGGAAAAAGGAGTATTTTCTTTTCTATTCTCTTTAGAGCAGCTATAAAGGAAACTAGCTATTTATTTGAATTCTCTGAGGGATCAATAGCTTAATGTGCAAAACATCTGGAATAATTAAAGGAAAGAAGGTGTTTTCATTGCAGAAAACAGCTCTGTAGAATAGGAGTGATTGTATTTTACATACTTATATATTCAGTTACTTTTAGAACACTATTTGACTTTATATACAAATATTAAAATATTAAATAAAGAATTAGTGCCAGTAACATGGAAATGTGTGTTAGCAACAGACTTAGAGAATTTAGACTAGATTTAAGAATAGGTGAAATGCTTTAAGAGTTTGGAGATCTGTTTATTATTGACAGGAGAGTCATGTAAGATTACAATGCAGCCAGTGCTGCGCTTGAGCTCAAACTTCACCGGTTGTTGTTTCTACCATCTAAGAAAACTCCTCAGGTTTCTGTCTAAATGCTAATGGCAACATCAAAACTCAGAAAGCCAATTTTTTTCAATGTACTAAAACCAGTTTTACTCAGCTGTCTTTTAAACCAAATTAGAGGAAAAGGTTTTACAGTGAAACTAAGGAAAAAGAACATCTGGCTTGAAATACACTGGTTTGAAAAATACTGAGATTTTTTGCCCAAAACTTGAACTAAACTTGAACCGGTCCTTTTGGGATATCTGAGAAGTTTGGTTAATGTTTTTCAACCAGTAAATTTAAATTTTCACATATCTGCACATTTTAAGCTGAGAATAGCAACAGGAAGTAGTGAGAATCCTCTGAGAGAGAATGTGCTCATAAAATTTTCAGCTTTATTTTATAGACTTACAATGTTCAATTGCTGTTTGGTTTTCATTAAGAAAATTTTGAATTTAAAAAATGGTGCAAACTGTATTTTCAAATATCATCTACGACATCTCCTTTGACCCCCTCAGTCATCCACATTCCATCTTTTTTTTTTATTATTTTGCCTTTTGCTTTCTATTAACAAACTATATTGAACACCAAGACTGTAATCCAGACTTAAGGCCATTCATATTGCATTATCTGAGGCTCCCAAATGAATAGCCTGGCATTTTATAGGAAGATCATGTTTTATTCTATATGTAATTCCTAAAAGCTTTTCAAAGAAACATGAATAATTGACTGGGAGGGTCTCTGGATTTTCTCTGTATGAGGTGAGATCCATTTTCTGCTAAGCAAACACTACAGAAAACGCTACAGATTTAGGATTAGTTGTGTTAGGGTGGCTCTATAGAAACAGCATAAACATTTCCAGTTTGATGGTGCAATACTTGTCAAATACCATGGATCCTTTTTTATTATTTAATTAACTGAACTAGCAAAGGAGTGAACTATTAGATACACTGAAGAAGCAAACACCTCATTTCTGATGCTGGGACTCTAATGTGAGATTGTAGTTCCATTACCTGAGATTTAAAAGATTAAAAGAACCCTCACTCAATGGAGAGTCAACCCTCTTATCATTAGGAGTGGAGATTCACAGCTGAAATTTACAATGAAGACTTCAAGACTGTTTTTACTGTGACACCTATTAGTCCTGGTTTTGTTCCCAATATTTCATTTCCTTGCTGTCAAATTTTAAGAAAGAAAAGGAAATAAGGAAAAGAATGAGGGAGGATAAACTGGATAAAGGGAATGTGTAAGCATGTGGCCTGCAATTTGTGAATGCTGAAGCATGAAATAACACAATGTGATTTTTGTTTTGTGTCTTTAGATTGTTTGGCCTGTATCACATTCCCGAAGGGATGAGTGCAAGTGGGCTGGAAAAGATATTGTGGTAAGTACAAATCTTTCTAGCATTTTTTTTCCTTTTATAAAACATTGTAAATATTTTATTATGTCCTACTGTGTTAATTCTTAAAGTATTTTTCCTACTCTGTAAGGGCATACATCTGATCATAACTTCACTCTTGAGTTTTCTCAGTCCTCTTATACAAAAAATTTATCTTCATTACCAAGGATTTAAATATATAAATGGAAATCATGCAGATGAAATAGATTTCGTTAGACCAAAGGAAAAAAAAATCAGTAAGAAATCAGAATAAGAAATGTTAACCCTTGCATACTCATCTCCTGATGAGAAAGTACATTGTGCTTTGACCCATTTTTGCCCTACTCCAGGTCCCAGTCCTCAAGGGAGTTCCATGAAGTGCTTTCTCTTTGTAGGATCTCTCTGGAGCCAGTGGGTTCCCCAGAGCCCTTTTCTGCATGGAGTTCATAGCAATATTGAGGTCAAAGGGGTGTAAACATTCTGCATCACTTTTGGTGCCTCAGGAAAGACACTGCTACACCAGGCATTTTCTGAACATTTTCCCTCATTCCTGTGCACACTGTATTCCCTGTATTTATGAGGTAAGAGAGACATAGCCAGTGGCTCCCAAATAGCAGTCATTCCACACTGACAGTTACTGTCTTCTTTATAGGAACAGTGTGGGGAATAGGGCTGAAGAAGGGGTGAAACAGATAAAAAATACATGCATGCATGCAATAAGCCAAACAAATACTTGCATAGCAAAGCCAAATGGGAAATCATTGTGGTTGCCAAGGTAAAAGTGAGAGTGGAACTTGGCCCCATGTGTGTATGCTATTGGCCTGATTTTCAGAGATGATTCTGTAAAATATTCATAATGCCAACCATATGCCTCTAGAGAGCTCCATTTGAATAATTTCCTAGGTCATAATAAAAATAGTCTCATCGGTCTTTACCTAGGCCATAGAGGACAGTTGTCTTCAAGAAATGCCATTTGGGAACAGTAGAGGTAGCTTGGGTAAAAAGTAGGAAATATGGGCTAAGCTAAATATGTGATGGGACAGCTGAAATGCCAGATTCCTAGGCTATCTCATTACATAGAAATAATGCATTTAAAGTAATCCATGCTCATGTCCACAAATAATTTTCAGGAGTACTTTGCAAGGTGAAGCCTAGAATATCTGATATTCAAGGTTAAAAAAGGGGCTAGTGTGAGCAAATTAACCTTCCTGCTTCATCTCATGTGAAGTATTATGATATTACATTAAGTAGATTTCTTTCATGACTGTCGTAAAAACCTAGAAAACTAATAAGAGATTCAGTACCTAGCATGAAAGTATATTCTTATTTTTTAATATTTATTTTTAGAAATTCACCGTATTAAGAAAGAGTAGGCTTTATACATTTCACTAAGCTGATTCTAAATTCAGCTTAGTTCTTTAGAATTGTAGAGACACATTCTGGAGTAAGCTGGGAGGTTCAGGTTCCCATCTGACTGGGGTGAGCTTCAGAGCTTATACTATATACTTATAGTATAACTTTTATGTACCTTGATTCTTTTGCTTGCAGTGATACTAGAACAGCTACACCTGCTGATCAAGAGTAGGTGAAGCCCACATCACTCTGAGTGCAGTGTGTGACCCTGGCAGTAGGTACTGTAAGGTTGTTTGTGGTGAGGTTTTTTGTTTGTTTTGGGCTTTTTTTACTCTTTTTTTTTTTCTAATTTTAGAACTCTCTACAGGAGTAGGTGAGAAATAAAATAAACTCGTAAGTGACTAGAAAGAGGGAATACATATCTTGATGTGATCAGAACATTGCCTTTAAATATTTACAGCTACTTTGCCATAAAACAGTGTATTACAAGCAATGTATTTAATGCAACTACTTTCAATCTAATTACAGATAATAAAAAAAAAAAAAAAATTCTCCCTTATTTATTTCTTAAAGGCATTGTCAGTACCTTGGAAGTGTGAAATATAAAGGCCAACAGACTCTCGTTAGAAGGAACAGGAGAAAAAGAGGACAAATGAAGTAACATATAAACCAGACTTGATATAATACTGCTTTCAGCATGCATCACTGCTAAGATATTATATACTCCTCACTTGTTATGGTTCAAAACTTTCTACATGACAGTCTATACTTCTGCACTGAGGTTTTTTTTTTAAAAACCCCCTTTTAATTATTGATCTCCAGGGTAAGTTGGTGCTGAAAATGCAAGTCCCCGCTAATGGGCCAGGTGCGCTGCAGCAGCTGCAGCACAGGCACAGCCCCAGCCCTGCCCCACTGCTAACCCCAGCTATGACCTCTGAGATTTCCTCTCATAATTATCAGAGGTAATTCAGCCTTGTTTTCACTCCTTCAGAGGGATTCCTTATGCTGATGCTGTCAGTCATGCCCGTCTCAGCACAGCAGGTTCGTGGCTCAGGATGGTCCGTGTGGGATTTGAGGAGAGCAGACAGTGAAGCCTATTCCTGCTCTGCTGCTATCCCTTTGTCACTTAAACAGTCATTTTAATTTCTGCTTTTAAGGGGCTTAGTATATGTTAATTACTTAAGCTTTACTCACTGTTTAGGGAGATAAAACTTTCAAAGTGTGCTTTGGATTTTTTTCCATATGAGTAAGATGAGAAGAGTTGAAAAACTTCCCCCCCAGCTATGCAGTACTTACTTAGAGCAAGACTTCTCTGAAAAAGGTTAACTGCTATGCTTTCTCTCAAAATATAGATCTTTTTCCAATAAAATCATAATTACTGACCCATGTAACTACTTACTATTACAATATATTTCCATTTCCTCAGTACAGAGTATCACAAGCCAAAGTAACATTCTTCATGAAAAATTAAAGGCTATAAATAATAAATAGGATATTTGCTTACGTAATTCAACTAAATGAGAAATTCTGTGAGGATTTCTTTCTATTCTGGACTTCAGTGCCTTATTTGATCTATTCTGATTTCTGTTAGTCCTGTGAATGTTTCTCATGATTTCTGGCCAGATCTTGGTAATGATCAAAGAAAAGAAAGTCTCTACAGAATAATTCTCAGTTTTTATACTAAACTTACAGAACAGTCATGCTGCTAGTCCTATTCCTCACTGGTGAGTTTCAGTATTTCATTTAAAAATACAACAAAAAGTAACTAATAGGAAAAAGAAGGAAAAAAAAAAAAAAAAAAAAAAAGCTACCATTCCATTCTGACATTCCTAGGATAACATAAACCAGCAAAGCAAAGCTTGGTGGTTTTCAAAAGTTATCAGAAACACTAGTTAGTTTTGCAGGTAGGCATAGGGCAAGCTACATTCCTGACTGGAAATGTCATTTAGTCCTTAAACTGTTAATTTGCCATTGCTTTGAAAATTTTGTCTGCTTTGGCTGTTTATTTCAATACATCTCTGCATTAGATTTGCACTGTAGCAGTAGTTCACAAATTACCCAATTAATCAGAAATTCCTATCAAAGGGTACAAATAGGTTTCTATGACCTGAAAGTTTAAAAGATATGTTTCTGAAGGGCACCTTAGGATGTTATTTTCAAGTGTGATTTGACTATCCAAATTATTTAGCCACTTTTAAAGATTCCAGGTTAAACTAAATTGTTGAAACAGTCCCTTCTGCCCTTGACATGTATAAGTGTATAAAATTTCAGTAGGTGCTTTAACAAAGTCACATGGGACTAGCTACACAGTGGCAGACAGACTTTGCACACTTTAAGATATCAGCTTCTCTGTGGATGTTTCTGGTGAGGAATAGACATTAATGTATAAACAGATATAAAGAGTACTAAGTACTTTTACTTGGTACCAGCAAGTTTGTACATCTGCTCTGTGACAAACACAGTTACTCCATAAAGGTCCAGAAAGAGTTACACTTTTGTATACACAGCTGAAGTACACCAGCACATTCACATGTGGGTAAGCACTGACTGAATTATAATTTATAGGAGATAGGCATCTACTTGGGCTATTTAATTGCAATTAAATTTTACCTAGTTATTATCTCTCACCTGATTCCAACTGTGCTTAACTTTCTTATACTTAATAGTTCTCTTGACAGTAGTTTGGAATCACTTCAGATCAGAAACATACTTCCAGTGACAATGCAGCAAGGGTCTTTACACATTTTTATGACATAGCCATATTCTGTGCATGCTTCTTTGCATTCAAGTGAGGCTAGCACTTAATTATTCAATTTATTGTTCATGCAAGTAGAATCACATGACTGCAATTTAATTCACCATTTGTTACAGTAATATTTAAAGCCAAAATGTTCATTTGCAATCTTAGTTTATGCTTTCTTTAAAGTTTTCCAAGATTGATCTTATGGATCCATCAGTGTGCAATGATTTAATTTAGAAAGAAAGAAAAAACAAAAGAACCCAGAAAGTAAAAAGTGACTCAACAAGTGTCCCACAGCCATATCTGGTGATACTTTGGAAAAAAAACATCATTGGCAATAATTGAACATGAATCCCTTTAACTCATTTTATTACTGTTATTGCCTTAGGGAAAAAAAAAAAAAAACATAGACGCAGAAAGTAAAAGTAATTCTTTTCATCTGTTATGGTAAACAAAGATCTGAAGAAGGATCTGAAAATTAAATATACAATGTTGGCTGGATCTAGAATGCATGTTTCTAAATACATCTGACAGGCACAGCTTTTCCAGTCAAATTACTTCTGGCCCTTTGGGTGTGCCAAATACAAGTTCATTCCTTTCTGTCAGGGTCCTTTCTACATCTACAGCCAAATTTCCAGCTTTTCTACCACCAACCTTTATTGCCATGTCTTTTTCCTTTCTGGCTTCCTGTCTCCAGCACAGCAGTAAAATTCTTTAGCAAAGCCTAAAGACCCAGGATGCCCATCCAGCCTGGGGAGAAGAGAAAGGTCAATGTCTCCTGGGAAGAAGGGGAAAATGAGTCAAGATCCAAAACAACAGGTCTCAAATGAGTTTGGGGACAGAATTTACTCTCAGCATGACCTACTGCAAGAAGAAAAGTGTTTTTTGTGACGTGTAAGATAAATAGTGCCAGAGCATATTCCTTCTTACTCTATCAACTGTCCCAGTTTTAGTATGCTGGGTTTTTCAGCTCGAGGGCTGCTCACCCCTTCTTCTTGTCCATGTTCTTTAATGTAGACACAATTTTCTACCAAAGCATTCCTTACCATTTGGGAGATGAGAGAGTGAGGAGTGAGACATTTGTAAGCAGTGAGCAGCTGTAATGCTGATGCTTTGGAACACTGCTGTGCATAGACAACAAACAAAAGAGAAAGACACGGGGAAAAAAACCTCTCAAAACCTACAACCACTTCACTCAGAGTTGAACTGGGCTTGGTAAAAAAGGAGTTAAGGACAGTGGCATCTTTCAAAGTCCTGTGGAGCTCTCAAAAAGTCCCCCCCAGAAACTTTTTGTTTGCCAGCTCCAGTGCTTGGATGGACCCCCACAAGACACCAGCATAAAACCTTATTTATGGCATATTTCAGATGTTGATCCTACAGCTTGTGTTCATTTAGGCATTTGCATATATTTCTTTCTATGAACTGACCAAAGAAAATCAGTTACTGTAAGGTAATAACTTGCATCCTTATACAGAGGAAGAATTAAGTTGGCAGTTGTTCATATTTTCATATTTTAGCCATTTATGTATCATGGGAAGTCATTTAAGTCTTTCAGTATGGGGAACAAATTGATACAGATCAAGGAGAAAGCTAATTTTCCAATTTTGGGTCCATTTTTCTGTTATAGGTGTGACTATAGAAATTTGCTTCTGAAGGAAATTTAATATTCAGCAGATTTAATTCAGTCTTGCAAAAATATTTTCTTTGTTGCTTTTAAAATACAAAGTCAAAATTAGAAAAGGGGAAGAAAATGAGAAATGAAGGAAAAAAAACTTCCCAAAATTATGGGATTTAATTTTCTATCAGTATGTGTTCCTCATGAGCCCTCATTTGGCCTTGGCAAAGTCTGAGAATTATTTATGGCTGAGTTTCCAGCTATTGCTATTTCAAATGTTGTTGGGTAATTCCATGTTGTGATTTACTGCACCCCGAGATAGACAGAGTAAATTTATTCTTCATACATTTCTTTCCAGAAAAACACATTAACTGGATGACTGGTAGAAATGATAGATATGTTTAGTCCCTGCTTTGTTTCAGGCCTTCAGTCTGAAGCGCATGAAGTTAAAGAAAAGCCTTTTCTTTGGTGCTAGTCCCCTTTTTCCCCCTCCTACATTTGCTCCATATTGTGTCTATTTTCTTTGTTATTATCTATTGTCTTAATAAAAGTTAATTTTAAAATTAAGGAAAGATCTGCTCTGAAAGATCACATATCTCATTTCCTCTATACTCAAGACAAGGTCCCTATATAGCTATTAATTAGGCCACAACTAATTTTTTCTGCTGTTCTTTTGCTTGCATATACAAAAGAAGGTCTAAATTTCTTCCTGCTGCACACAAGTTAAAATATTTGCTTTTTTTTTTTTTTTGTAGTAACTCAGAGAACTAAAGGGAAAGTTTTTAAAATAACCTAGGAAATAATATGCTATTTTTTCATTTATTCTTCTGACTGAATGATGGAATCTCTGTTGTTTTAAATAATCTACTAATCTCTTATTCCCTTAGGTAATTCCTTTCAGATTAACATTTTCCAAAAACTTTAGGTTACTATGTATGTATCATAGATGTATATGAAGACAGAGAAAAAAATCCAACCAATAAAAAGATTAAAAAAACACCCAAACCATTCAACAAATTCACATTTCAGCAATTTTACTTGGGTGCCAAATTTTTACTGAGTGGGAATTTTAAGCTTCTGTCACTTAAGGTTTCTCTGGTTCAGCATCTCTCTGTGGTGTCAAAGCAGTTTAATATCCCCAGAGAAATTTCCAGCTTCCCACAGTAAGACACGTGTAACCTCCTAGAGCAGCTTACACAGTGTATTTATTTACAGTCATACACACTGCTAAGCAACTGCCCCTTGGAGATGCCACACAGTCTTATTTCATTTCAACACTTCATGGCTTTACCTTCACTTTCAACACACAAGTTTAGAGTGTACTTATCTGAGGTGGCTGTGAGTGGAAGTCATTAGAGGATACGTCTGTACTGTGCTGAGAAAAAAAACAACAAACAAAACAACAAAAAAAGAAGGCATGCTGACTGATCTGGAGCCTCAGTATCTGACATGCCTGTAACAAGCTTGGCAACCCGTTTGTCTGAAATACTCCACCCAATTAGCAGGTGTTGATCCAATTCGGAAAGGCAGGGTGTAATCTGGTTTTTCCAGGAGACAGGTGATTACTCCACCCAGATGGAAGAGATAGATGAGAGAGACTCCTTAGATCTAGGCTGTGGTTGCAACTTAAATTGCTGCTGGGCTTGGTGGGACTGCCTGAGCTGAAACCCAACATTAGTGTTCATTTCTTTGCTAATAAAGCTGTGCTCATATTGCGGGGTAAGTTTACTCTATAGAACAAAAGAGATTTTTAAAAGTTACGGTCAGAAAAGAACTGGCTTCTGCTTGACCCCAAAGCTTCCAATATTTTGAGTTATTTCTAAAATAGAGGAAGCTGCTAGAACTCATGGAAAGGTTTCATGTACAACAGTCATCCTATGCCTGCAAAACCTAAAAGCCCACTTGCTTGCTGGACTGCATCCACAGAAGACTTTGGTTTGTCTTGTTAACTGTGCATTAACCAGATGTAAAAAATATGACATAGCCATTAAATCAGGTATTTTGTGCTGAAGCCTTTTCTTGGCATCCCTCTAGCTGTTCACACATCTGGAAAATTTATTATATGCATCTTCTGAATGAAAATTTCAGGGCTTGAAACATCTCTTGTAGTTTAAACATACCTAATGCAGAAAATGTTGTAGAAATTTTACTTCCAAAGATCACTAGGTCAAATGGTCAGTGCTAATGACAAGGGTTTAGAGGTCTGATGTGTTGAGGGAGGCATCTACAAAGCATGGCTTCTAATGACTTCTTTTAATGACTCCTGGATTAAGATTGTTTTCAGGATGGACCCTGGGGAATACCCACCCAGCTCAGCCACCTCCATGCTTAGCCTTAGTGGTAAACCCTGGGCCAAATGGCCAAATACCAATAGTGACCCAGATTTGCAGGTGGGTAGGTAGAGAGGCAGGGAGACATTTTGTGTTTTGCCCTCACTAACACGAAGGCAGAACCAGAGAAGCTTTCCATCTGCTGTGCAAGTGTGCTGACAGTACAACTGTTTGCTAATATGGCTTGCAGTTTTGTGGCTTGAAGGAATCAGAATGTATCTGCCCTTTTTTTTTTTTTTTTTTTTTTTTTTTTCCTAGCTTTTTTAATCATCTGATTTCTTCACTTCTCTTTTCTTGTCTTGATGCTTTAATGGTTTAAATTCATGCAGACATCCTGCAACTTGAGTAAATTATACACTTTAAATATTCTCAAGAACTCTTGTCATATCAAAAAATCAGAGAGATAGCAGGCATAACTTAATTGGAAAGATAACTGGAAGCACAGTAACCTGTACTATGCAACCAAGAATGTCTTATCAACCCTCATCAGTCTGAAGTTTCTCGGGGCATATCTTGTCAGCAGAGGAAAATTTAGGTATGAAACTAATCAATGGTTTCTGTGCAATGCTGGCAGTGGTCACCATGCCTAACAGTAGAGTCATTTATGAGACCTCCAGAGGAGTCAGATCCCCCAAATCACACCACCATATAAAATCTTGTAGATCACAGCCCTGCGTAAGGGTCACTGAATCTGAGGATCTTTGAGGAGCTTTGAAAAATGAGGAGTTATCTTGGTTTGTATTGGATTTGTGTGTGTGTGTGGTAAAATGCACTCTGCTTGTAAAGCTTTGAAAAATGGTGGATGGAACTATCAAGAACTAAGTTAATAGAGACCCCTTTCTGTAACACAGACCCCAATACTTCAACTGCTCAACTTCCCTCAGCACTGCAGACTAGCTTTTTCAGAGGGTAAGGCTATAAAACATTGATCCTGCTAATTGCAAGGAACAATAATGACACAGAGGGGATGTAAATGATGGTATTGATCCCAGCTGCAAGGGGTACACAGTCATAAATCACAGTTTGCAAATGTTTTCATGCCAGCTGTCCTCCCCCACTCTAAAATCATGCACCTGCCTATACAGGTTCAGCTGGAAGGTTATCTCATGGAGTACAGGTGCCAGGCAGGATTTCCCCACCCATTTGGCTTGCACATAGCTCCCAGTACTTGGGGACTTTCCTGTTCTGCCAACATTAACACAATAGCTTTGCAGCACTGTTGACAACCAGCTTACTCCAATAAAATAAATTTTTAAAAGAGCACTTCATTTTAATAGGACCCAAATAATTTGCTTTGTTCACTGCTTATTCTGGGCCTGTTTAAGCCAACTGTGCACTTGGACCAGTATTTTTCCAAATGTTACTCTAATTAAAAGAGGGACACAGCAATAATTTTAAAATAAATGTTACTGCATTTTGCAAAATCTTTCACCCAAACAGCAGGAGCTGTGAAAGCACACATGATGCAGACCTCACCCTGAAGAGGCTTCTTCGCCCATGCTTACTGACATGTTGAAGTCTTTGCTGAGAATCCATCATCTATGTACATGGCAATCACACATATATTTATTGCACTAACACTTCAGAAATATTTTCCTTGAAGCAATGCTGCTCCTTGCTGAAAAAGAGATCTGCCAGTACTGACTGAACTGATAGCAGCCAGAAGTAGCCCACCAGCAAAAGAAAGAAGTTAAAAAGCTCCCTGATAAGTCCAGAACATCTTTCAGCCGTGTGATAAATTTGAATGACAGCAGTAATATCAAGGATTACTTGTTCTCCATGGATATCCCTGACCTCATCATTTGAAAATTCAACTAATGGGACAGAAATAGGAAAAAAAAAGTAAACATAATAATTAACCTCATGCATGGGACTTAAATGAAAGCTGTCCATCCATTTTTATTTGAGACACAAAACATGTGTTTATTTTGCTTTTCCAGCTGTCATATGATAGTTCTAAATCCTCTTGTCCATCCAGTTCAGACAAAATCTTATGATATTTTAATCATTTGGCTATGTGGGAAGACTGCTATAAAGGAAGGATGTATTACTGGGTCTGATGCTTATCTGGATTTAATCAGCAGAAAACTGTTGAAGCTAATGATACTGTAAAGGATCATTTAGCCTTCTACTTACTGCCCTGCATAATCTGGCCATTTGCATTTGCTGCAATATCTGAGAAGTAGTATGGACATCACTATTGGTTTAAAAAAAATGAAACCACTTTCTTAAAGTAAGGAGAAAAATCTGGATATTAGTTAGTCACAGGGACTTATCCTTCAACTTAAAAAAGATGTCATTAAAAACTCTTTGCTGCATTAATAATCCAGATCGAAGGACGTAACTTCCAGGCTTCTGAAGGAGAGATAATTACTGGAAACTCATAAAACCCACCTAAATTCTGTTTTAATTTTCATACGCAGAGCAGATGTTTTGACAGATGGATGGACTTTATTTTTGTAACTGTCCGGGAAAAGTCTGCATAACACAGCCTAATCAGTGTTACATATCTTTACTGTTTGTTTTTCAATCTTTCTGCATTTGGCTCTTATTCTTTTGGTTGCAGACATTTTCTTTGTAATTTATTTTTTCAGGCTAATCTCTCTCAGCATAAGCCCTTCTATCAACTTGATATATAAATATTAGAAAACTCTTAAAAAATAAATCTGTGTGTTTGGTTTGTAAGTCAGACACATTGATCTTCATATAGTGGGTGCCCTTCTGGAAAACCTAATTAACACTTTATCTCCTCTTCAAGACAGGCCCTTGCCCTTATAGCTGATATAGTATTTGGAATTAAAATTTTGAGTTAAGATACGTGTCCAGTCATAGTGGACCTCTTTGACTTTAATTCACACTCTGAATGTTACAGTCTAATAATTTCTTAACTTGTTTTACAAGTAGGACTTTAGTGCAGGAGAATTTGCAGCTGAGTTGGTGCTGTAGCTGCATTACTGTAGTGTGGTGCAAACTCTTTTAGCCACTTTCATTTCAATAAATCATCAGCATGGAACTGAGGATCTGAACTCCATAACTTCCTCAGTCTAGCCTAGAGGAAGTGTAAACATGTTTATGATACCTGGAGTTCAATCCTTTTTCTCACTCAGGAATGCCCAGTGAACTGGGGCACGTTCCCTCAGGTGGCCAAATGTGCCCTTAACTCCCAGATGCAAGGTAGAATGGCTTCAGTTGGATGCCCTGGTGCACTTAGGCACCAAACTAACCCCAGGACAGACTGTAGGAGCTGCTTGGGCTTCAGTGAAGGTTATGGTCCATGTTTCCTTCAAACAAACTGGATTGTGCCTGAGGTTTGTGGTGACTGCTTCAGCTACTGCACGTCACCATTTCTTGCCCATACCTTGTAGGTTGTTGGCAGTCATGCCATCACAACTGTTTGCAAACACAGATTCAGCAGTCATATACATAATAAAGAAGCTACCTAAAGAAGTTCTCTGTGTCAGAAAAGAGAGAGGAAGACCTTGCAGGCTGTGCTAGAAGGTCTCAGATGTGATGTAGGGATTTAGTTTCTTGAATTTTAAGTAGAAGCACTTCTGTACAAGGCCAAAGGCAGAACCTACAGATCTTGTGGAAACCTTAGAGCATTTATTGAAATATAAATGAAGATTAATCCTCCCCAGGTGTAGGTAGATAAATAAATGGGTATTTTTGAGGACTGCAGTAACTCCCACATGATGTACCTAATTTTCCCTTTGAATGTCTACTTCAATCATTCTATGCCTTATGCAAGCACTTATGCTTTCTGCTCTATATATGTATATATAAACTCAAGCTTTAGGGCATAAACCAGTGTTTAGCTTCATATAGACAAGAAAAGTTTCGTAATATTAATGAACAAGATTATTAGGAGCAAGAATTTAAAATTATTCACTGTGATGATCCCAGTGCTTCTCTTCTTTAACATTTATTTTCCTAACCCATCCAAGTAATACTTTCCTGCCTACAGAGAACTTTTCAAACCTTGCACTGATTTTCATTCACATTATTGGGCTAAAAGTATTTGAAGTCCCACAACACCATGCTCTCAAGTTTGAAAAAAACTTATTTCTACATGGAAAAGAATTTTTTAAAGTCTTATTTTCTTTCTTCATCCGTTTTACTTGGCAAACAACAATATCCAAAGAGTATGGATAGGTCCAGAATATATTCCCTTTGAAGAACATCCCTTTCTTGGGGAAAATAAAAATGGATATAAAAGTACTGGATAGCTGAACTCACATGCAGGCACAGTGCTGAACTTCCCTGAGAATTTGTTCCTTACAGCTTCTGCCTCTGGGTTACCTCCTCTTCCTCTGGTGGATGCTTCTCCTGTCTGCTGTGTTTTCTGAGGTTCTACATGCCTTTTGCTGTCCTGTCTCCCTTCCAGTGCCTTCCACTCTGCAGCCATGCAGTGAAATGCCTCGTCCTGCTGGCACAGACCTCACACCCACAGTGTGGCACTGCCCCGGGGGTCTGGCAGGGGAAGGCGCTGGTGCCAAGTGGGACAAGCCCAGCTGGAGACACCCAAGTCATTCCAGGCCTCCTGCCAAGGGGGCTGGGGAGCTGCTTTGTAGTGGAGTTGATGTAGGCACCAGTGTTGGGACCAGCAGAGCTGCCTGCCAGATTTCACAACTGATGGAGCCTGAATGCCACTAAAGCAGAATGGGGAAACAGAATGGGAATGGGAATCAGTCACACAGGTCTCATGAAGTGTCAGACCCAAATTGCATTCGGTGCACACATACTTTCCCTGATACCTTCTTTGTCATACCCATGTGCTGAGATTTAGACTCTGCAAATCATTCAAAGCTGTTAAAGTTGGTTTATTGCAGATTTGTGGGAAGCTTTTTTGTCCCAGAGTCACATAAACCAGGAAAACCCAGTATTCACCAAAGCAAACTCTTGCTAAGTTCAGAATATCAAAGGACCAGATATGACATTTCCACACATAATGGTGTACCTGTGCAGCTGTGCTTGAGCACAATTAGACAAAGGAAGGAGTCTGAGATGGAAATCAATGTGCCTGTTGCTATTGTTCCAGGGAGAATAGCACCGTCTCTCAGGCAGGGCAGAAACTTCACTTTGAACTTCCTGAGTTGACAAGGGCTTAAATCAGAACTCTAGCTTTACTTTGATGTCATTTATTGTAGTTTAATACCCCTCTTTATTTATTTTTTTACTACCATGTAAAATATATAAAGAAACCTAATCTGGTAGAGAGGTGTATGAGAATTTACTGAATAGACCTTAATGGTTCCTTTATGCAGCCATAAAACAGAGGGGAACTAAAAGAGCAGTCTGAACTGGACTAGGAACTTTAAATGTTATATAAATTTATTCATTGTAGCCAAAGGTTTATTGCTGTAGGTATTTACCTTCCCCATTGTTTAACTAGGTTGTTTATTTCTCAGACATCTAAGGTAAAAAACATCCTGTACAAGGAATTAGGAGACCTTGAAAAGAGGGATGAATAGACCAAATCTACTTTTTGGAAATGCATTATAAATTTGAAGTCATTTGACTGATATTTATTCATTTACACTACCAACAATCCTGAACACTGGATGTTCAAACATGGCTATGATAGGGTTAATCCACCTTCTCCCCAGGCTGATCTAGAATAATTCAATGAGGGTGGTGATGGAACTTTTCTTAATTTCATCTGCAGAAGTCAATGAAGACTCCTGCCCCTAATCTAAGTGGGGTTTTTCCATCCCACCTTTAAAGCATTAGCTATCTAATACCTCCTTGCTGCATGTTACAGATAAGCTGAGAGGTCTCAGTGGGCTGGAGAATGGTGTTAATAACACCAAGGCTGTGTGCTCAGTCCCCCTGTGGGCCATTCACTGAGGAGCTGGGCTTGATGATCCTTGTGGGTCCCTTCCAACTCAGAATATTCTGTGATTATGTGATTCTGAGTGCATATACAGTCACAGGTGGTGTGTTGCTGTAAATCAGAATTATTCCTCTGAAATCACCACAATTTATTCACACTGGCTGTAGGTCCAGCCCATCTACTCACAGAATTTTGTCTGTGGCCACCAGCCTCTAACACTTCATGTTCTTCAGGTAGGTAATTTTAAAAGCTTTAGTAAAGGGTAGTAGTAGACCATAAAGGCATTTTTAAAATCATGATACATTAAACCTGACAAGGCAAAACACTGTCCTAGTGAAAGAGCGTTGTGTTTATATCAGGCCAGATACAACTCTTAAGTAAGAAACTTCTGATTTATTTATACATACACATCATTGCTCAATGTTAAATGATGTAGAGTCAAAGTCAGATGCTCCATCTGAAACACTGAATGTCAGAATTTGGGAAAGGATCTATTTCAATTTTGTTAATATTACACGAATTTGGGGTATTTGCCCATTTTACTCTTGTAGTCATTGAATTTTTAATACACTTTTATGGGTGTTGCATATTTCTTTCACTTAAAGCAGCAAAGAACAACAGAAATAATATTTTTTTTATTATTATTATTTATGCCCAGTATTTTCTTATTACTCTACCACATGACAGTGGAAAGTGGAAAGCAGTCTGTGGATAAACATAAATATAATAAATGTATGTTCGTGCTTATACTTGTGTGTGGGAAGAATAAGAATGGACCAGAAATTGTGTGTGGTTTTATTAAGAAAGGTCAGAATGGAAAGAATTAAGAGTAACATTGATCTTTATTTCTTTCAATATCCTGTTGGATTACCTTAACTATCTCTATGTTTTCTCTTCCATCTATTGAAAAGACAAGTTAACAGCAGTAAGTCAGGGATGCAGTAAGATTCTGGGTGTTTTTCTCTGGTTGCTTCTTTTAATACATTGCCATTCTCTGTTATGCAAATATACAATAAAATTTTAAGAGCAATGTCATTCCAGTACAGTCCTTTGTGTGGGGCAGGGAAATCAGTGTTTCATCTGTGTAAGTTCGTTGCTTTTCCTTGTGATGGCCTAAGGCATGATTGAAACTGCTCATGCATTTTCCTGGCAGAGCCTCTATTTTGTGTCTGGGGGTATCTAGTTTAATTAGCAAGCAAGTTACAGGGAGGGAGGATGGCAGTCAAGGAGATTTCTGTGGGTGCAGTAGCTCAGGTGGTGTTTCCATGGGCCCTGGTCTACTTGGGAAGGTAGAGTTGAACACTGTACCAAAAAAGTCGTCAAATATGCAGAGAAAAATTTTCCTCATCTTAAACACAGACTGTACTGGAAATACTTAATTTCATTGTTCTCATTTTCCTTTTGTTTGAAATTCATTTTTTTCAATTTTGTCAGTATACTGACTTGCAGGCATTGACATATTTCTTTTCTATGTTAGACCTGACTGAAATAAAAATATTTTAAAAAATGGAAAAAGTTGTTATCTTGACTATCCATTTTAATAACATTGGCATTAATAGTGACAGTTTTGTTAACAGATAACAGATAATGTTTGTACTAGGGACTGTTAGTGTTGCTATTAAGCTTTTATTTGCTGAGAATTAAAATAAATCATGATGGATAATTTACTTAGGAAGAAAACATAAAGTCCAAGTCTTGTGTTCTAGGGGCTGTCAATGATTATATGGAAGTTTAACATATGTATTCATATGTGTAAGACTGGCCTGTAGACACAGGCAGTGGGAGTGAGGCAGCATTCATATGATTGTTAAAAATGCTGTATCAATGATTTGGTTTTCATCAGCTCCTTCCATCTGGCCCATTTTTCTTCTAATTGTTATTTAATTGAATACAAGCAAACAGTTGGTCCATTTTTCTTCATTATTTCGTTCTGACACATTTCTATAAATGGGTTTTGTCTTACAAACACAGCAATAGCATAAATTACAAAGATGAAGCATGTCTGAAACAAAAATTAGGATTTTTTTTTCTGTAATCTTTTCTTCAGGGTTGGATGCTTTATTAAATAGCAACCAAAGTTATTTAAATGAGAAATTAAATCAGACTATTTATTAAATGCTTACCAGTAAACAATCTTATGAACAGCATGAAATGATCACACTTTACAAATCTGTCCATTCAGCCATATATCTCTAACACAGAAGAGCTCCCATTAGTCAGAATCACTGAATAAACTCTATGAATAATTTTTTTTTTTCTCCTTTTCCTTGCAGAGAGAATGTGCTAATTTCATCAAGGTGCTTAAGGCTTACAACCAAACCCACCTGTACGCTTGTGGAACAGGGGCTTTTCACCCAGTCTGCACCTATATCGAAGTTGGAAGCCATCCTGAGGTAAACTATCTTAAAACAAGATTTCTCTTTTTTCTCTCTTTAATCTTCACTGGTGTTTAGCCATGACCTCTTCCTGCCAAAATGCATTCTCACCAGTTTCTGTGGCTTGGGAAGCAGATCTGGTAAGACCTGCTCCTGAATCAGGTGCTGACGTGCTGATTGATAAATCACAGCAGAATCTCTGACTTTTCTCCCCTGCACTGCATCTCTTCCCTCAGGGGCTTCAATAAGTACAAGTAAGCCCATTCTACTGTGTTTATACATACACTTTACTCTGGCTCGTGAGGTTAAAAAGAACTGGTTTTTTTTGTTTTTTTTTTTTTTTATTGAATTGAGACAAATACCAGGTATAAGAGGGTTAGTTCTGCCACTGTGTTTATTCTGGGCCAAACAGTGTCTTTAGTTTCCTCCCAGTCTGTGCAGTCTGACACCACCTCAGCTTTCTTCCAGCTGAGAATTAAAATAGTGTCCCACCTTCCTAAATCCCCCTTCTTAAGTTTGTCCTAACATACTGACAATTTTTCATGTCACCTAGGTTTTGTTTCCTTAGTTTTTGGGTAAAATAAATCACTCTCTTTTCACTCATTTCTTTAATCTCTTGCTGATTTTTGCTTAGTGTTGCAGAATTCTTGCAGTAGCACTTGTACCATTTTGTCAGTGATCATCATAACTAAATAGATGAGCAGGATCTTCCCTGGTAAAAGGCAGAATCACTCACAGGAGGCCATGGGACTAGGCTGTTTTCCTGGCTGAATATTTGACTGGAATGTCTCTGTGCTGGCCTTCAATACTTTTTCTCTCCAGAACAGCCAATCTCTTATTCTTCTGTTAATTATGTAATATATATTAGTCTCCTTTACTGTATTTTCTGTCTGGCTTACCTGAGTATTGACCAATTGCTGAAACAGTTTAGCAGCCAGACTCCTGATGTGCTTTCAGCATTTATGGATATGATTTGCTAGTGAATCCATAATTTTGTTACTTGTTACTTTTGTTACTTCTGTGATCCTCAAAAAAAACCAGCTCTTTCAAGTTATCTAATGCTTTTGCAATTCAGATTTGCAGATTTCTTTGAAAATAAAGACATCATTGTTGAATGAGTGATGACTATTTATTCTCATAGAAAAATTAACAGACCCTTTGAATGTTGACTTCATAGTCTGGGAGCTATTTTTACCTGTGAAAATGTATTTTGATATTTGAAACATAAGTCTTTAAAATGTTCTAAGAGTAAGATTTTGAAGGGATAAGGGAGTTACAGAGCAGAAAGGGTTTTGTTCATATTCTTTAATGCTTTATTACAATGCATTCTTGGCAATTAGTGATTGTCTCTTGACCACACACAGTATGTCATTGCTTACTGCATTAAACAGATTCTCTGCTTCCTGAGATCCATTTGGGAATTGGTAGACATATTAATTAACTCTAGTTCCGTAAGATGTGTGTCAATCAATCCTTGGCTATCTGCCAAGGGAATCTATCTGCACAGAGATAGCTCGTATGAGGTCATTTACTTCTACATTTGGCTGGTTTATTGCTGTACCATAAAACTAACACACACTTTATCAAGGATTTATAGAAAGGATGATCAGAGATGAGAGGCCAGATCTAACCTTGGTTTAACATTCTGGGTTTTTAAAGTCTTCAGTCAGTGATGTGTTTGGCCCTGGAATGAGAGAGGCCTCTTGTTTTAGCTTCTTTTTAGCAGTTCCTAACTATAAACCAGATCTAAATTGTTGGGGGTTCTTTTTGCTTGGGGTTTTTTTGGTGGGTTTTTTTTTCCATTTATGCAGTAAGTTTGTAAGTCTCCTTTAGCCTGAATCATTCTCATGACCCTTGGTTTCATCTTCACAAATGAGGGAAATCAGGAGTGTGTTTATCTGAATTGCCTCAGACACCATTGGCTTTTGTTTTCCTTTTCACACTTAAGATATGAGTGAAATCATCTTCACCTGCCCTTCCAGTGGCAAAAGTTTCTGTATCTTCTAAATAGTTGTGCAGTAGGGTTTACTGCCTTCTCAGGTCAGATCTGCCTTGTGGAGAGAAAGTGAGGCAGGGAGGATGCAGTGTACCCATCTCTCCTTGGGCTTTGATAAATCAGCCTGGGTTCTGTGCCTTGAAAGGGTGAAAATCAGATGAATAAATTAATTTATTATATCTGTACTGAAAAATAATCTGTCCTTTCTGTCAGCTAGAGCCTGCTCTTTCCTCTCCCATACTGCCTAGCTAGGAATTTCAAATGTGCTTCTTCTGTGGGAGATGAGGAAGAGGAGGGTACTTGATTGACAGTAGCTATTAGAGACACCATGAATGAGGGGGATACAGTCTTAACCCTGCACCCCTGCACACTGCATCTGTGAGAGCCAGATGGTTTATGTTCTCATGTCAGACAGCAGCACTGGACGTGTCAAAGGGCCATTGCTTCCGTGTTGGGTAGAGTTTATACCTCCCTAGCATACTAAAGAAGGTAAAAGTATAAGCAAAGACAAGCAGTTAATTATGAGTTAAAAATTGCCATCTAACACACTTCCTGAAGATTTCTTTTCTGCCACGACACTTGTGGAAAATTAACTGATTTCACCATCTGCTTATTTATTTTCCAAGCACTTACAAAGGTAAATGTGAACTGATTAGGGGAATAGTCAGGGAATGTACCTAGTCTATAATACGAGTGCTTGTTTATCTGAGCTCTGAATGTAACCCACCTGCCTGAATCCAAAGAAGAGGAAATCAGTGTGTGCCAAACTGGAGAGGGTGGAGAAGTGAAATTTAAAGAAAAGAGTGGCAAGTAATAGAGGAGACTCTGGAAGCAATTGAAGAAGGCTGCAGGAGGCTGGAACATGGTACAATTTTTATGACTGGGGAAAGGAAATAAATTACTTTGTGTGGCAGTCATAAAGTAATGGGAATATGAATTGTTATATCTGTTGAATATCTCTTTGATATGAAGCAGTGTTTCACAGCCCCATTCCATACCTGAAGAAAGTAATTTCTGGTGATGGAACTAGGCAGGTTTAATTGAGTCTGATGAAGTACAGTATCAGAAGTAATAATAAAAAGCTAAAAGGATATGAACGGCATGCTGTGCATCTGATTAAAAATGATGTGCACAAATGTATACAACCTAATATGTTGTGAATTACACCGCAGTCTGAAGAGTAAAGCAGACTAATCTTCGCTTAAATCCATTCCAGATGTGTAAGCAAATAACCACAGCATTTAGAGGGAAGAATAAAGTTAATGTTTCAATAGGCTTTAAGCATGTGAGCCATGAGGAAGCAGGAAAGAACATATTTAGAGAGGACGTAGTGTGTGGATATACAGAAAATACCTGAGGGCAGCAGAAGCCAGATTTAAAGCTTGATATCATCCATTTCACATGCATGAGTTTAAGGGAGATGACCTAACACAGACACCTACATGAACTTCAGGGATCTGGGGTGGGCAATATGTGGCATTCTGTTGTCCTCATAGTGCAATATAATACAAGAAACCAATTACCAGACAAGACCAGAAAGTGATATGCAAAGTTGTGTTTTGCACCCACTGACTTCTGAGGAAACAGGGCTGGATGTGTAAGAATGTTGTACTTAAACGGTTGCAAAATTAAACAAGTCAGATCTGTGCTTGAAAGGAGCAAACCCAACTGCAGGGAGACACAGAGGTGCATTAAACCCCCTAGAAAATCACAACAGGATGCAGAATGCACCTGCCTGTGCATGCCTGAGCAGGGGGAAGGAGCCCTGCTCCCTTTCCCCGGGGCTCCCTTTGGGGTAGTTTGAGTGAACCAGCAGGGAACAGTCCTGTTTCAGTAAGAACAGGATTTTCCATTTACTCAACCCTTGCACACAGGTGGAGGTGTACAGAATGCCCTATAGTTCTTTTTTTTTTTTTTTTTTTTTAATGCTCAGACAGGCATTGCAAGAGCTTTACAAAATTGTTTGCCAGATCCTCAGAAGGAATACATTAGAGTTTCTTCAGCAGAGGTAAATCAATAGGTACAGTCTGAAGAACTAACTCAGCTTCTTTTATTGTCTCCTAATTCCAAATTTCTTGTCATTGTCCAACAGATTAAAACTCATTTTTAACTGCATGAACTCAAAAGATCTGGGATCACTTTACTTGCAGGTTATTTCTCAATCAATAAAGAAGGTTTAAATTCAGTTTAGATTTATGATGTACATAAAACATTAAGTTATTGCATATGAAGGTATATAATGCTACCACCTGTAACATATTTGCTTTTTCCGGACTCTATGTATTTTAAAAATCTTTGGTTCAACTCATAAAATTTTGCTGAAATATACTTTCCACTCTTTTTTATCCCTTCTTTTCTTCATATTAGAAGGGGTCCAGAGTGCATTTCCTAAGTAATGGACATCCTGTTCCGACACATTTATGCATCTATCATTTTGTCTCTCTGTATATATTTTTATATATATATAGTGATGGAAGAGCATTTTTTTTGTGAAGGAATGACTTTGAAGAAACACACTAATTGAAGGATCAGTGCTACTGCTGGTACTAAACATGTTGTGTTTATCTAATGTAAAAATTGAGGATGAAACATTGATTTCAGTAGTAGTAGATGTGGCATACTTCATCAAAGACAGCAGACCTGTGTCAGTTTATGTCAGTCAAGATTCTGTGCTGTATTTTTTAAGTGAAACATTAGAGCAAATGGATTTTTTTAAGTAAAAAATCACCTGAGGCCAGTTTTCTTTCCATCTAATCAACTATACCTTTATATGGTGTTTATGTGCAAATATAAAGAAAGTATGAAGGAAAAGGATACTGTTAAAGGATTATTCTCATTTGTGATGGAACTGTTATGTGTGACATACTTGCTTTAAGCATCACTGTAATTACAGAGAAATGCCATTAAAAGATTATCTAGTTTACAGACTGCAATAGCCTTCTTTAGTTCACAGGTGCCTTAACCTTTCAAACTTCCAGGTATCCTGTTACTGTAGTACAGGAAAACAAAACTGAAGAGCCAGAACTAGTTTAGGTACATAGTAAGTACCTTTTAGAGCACTTCTTTCCATTGCATGAGTAGTTTTACCACAGAGAAAAAGAAAACATCTCTTAGATCTTTAAAGGCTGAAGTACTTTGCCTTGTGTTGTAAAAAGCTGAAAAGTGGTTTCTGCTATACAGAGAAAACACAGGCACTAGAACATTTTGCTGTACTGATGTCCTTGTCTATGGAGGATGGCAGGGAACAGGATAGCCACTGCTAGGCACACGTCTGTCCAGGCACTTCACAGGATCAATGGCCAAAATCACAAAACAAAGGGGCTGGGTTCCTCTGGAGGTGATGAGACTGTAAACCATCATTTTTTCTTCCCCACATGACATCAATTTTCAGTTCCTTAGGTACCCTGTGTGAAAATGCTTCATACAAAATCAGGCTTTTCACACATGTACAATTTACCTTCACTTGTTAAAAGAGAATAACTCTTGTCATAGCTATCACCTTCCTAGCATTTTTTAAGTATGTAGTTTTATGTACAGTTATATGTAGTATACATCACATATAAAACTTTTTTCCAAGCCATAATTCATTATGGCACTGTTTGGGAAGGGATGTGGTATGTTAACTTTTCAATGTTCAAGAGAAGTAGAGGGAAAGGGCAGAGAATGTGACAGTCATTTCTCATATGACAATCTAAGTAAATCAGTTGTTCTGATAAGGTTTGACCAATATTTCAGTAAGAAAACCAGGATGTGTTACTGGAAGCTCTACACATTTTTAAGCACCATCATGCAGAAGTACATTTCTTACAGGTCCTGGATGGCACACTTTGCTACATTGCATTATCCTGTGATAAAGTTAAGGAAGTAGAAGGTCACCATAAAGAAGTAACTTGATTCCCATTTAAAAGACTTTTTGAAAAACTCCATAAACCCCTTTGTAAACAAATATTAATCAGGTTCATGGTTAAATGCTATTATTTATGAAGGCCTGTCTTTGAATACACTGCAGATCTCCTTTGACTTTAGCTGTATTTGAACATTTGCTTTGCTAAAAGAGAAGTTAAACCAGGAAAACTCAGATTTTTCAAAACTTTATCCTGTCATCCCCAAGCAAAATATATTTCCAATAAACATTTATTTCCAGAGCAGATCCTTTAAAGTAGGACTGTTATGCTTTATGTGATAATTTAGCTGTCGGAATAGTTTAATTTATGAAGTAAACTTCTCTCTACTGAATAGCACACAGGGCAGCAATGGCTGACATCTTTCCTACCCCTTGCTGTTGGGAAAGTCTACACAGCCACAGTGGATATTTCATCCTCAGCAAAATGGGACACTAAAATAAAAATTCTGAATTTCATTTCTCCCAAGTATTTAATTTTATCAAGATAATAATCTATATGCTAAACTGTTAAAGTAAAAAACACAATGAAATATATGTAGCTACTGTTTTTTATTCTGGTATATTCAATTAAGGAGGATGTGCCTTTATGACAGCTGAATGCCTGGTAATTAGCTGATCTATTTGACCTTCCATTTATCTATTTAAAGGTGTATTTGTAAGAATAGGGATATTCCTAATCATAAGTATGCGAAGGATGTGGCTCAGTATCTTAAAATTCAGACACGGTACAAATACCATTTTTGGAAGTAAAGTATTTAGCAAAGGGGTCGTGCTTTAATAACTGACAGAAAATATGAACATTGTAGGTTTTCAGCTGTCATTTAATGCATCCAGTCCTGCCCTTGCATATTTCATAATTACACCTAAGCAATTTGGAATATATTTATGTCTAAAGTGACAAAGTCAGTAATTATGTCTGAGGCTCACTCTGAGATTTACAAGTTGAACATTTACATGCAGGAAATGAAATCAAGTTTTAAACTAACATAAGTGAAAACAGTGTGGTGGCTATTTTATTTCTTCACCTTCATTCCTCAGACTCCATGGCTGAAGGTAAAGTGGAAGCACAGTTCTTTAGTAAGTCATACTGAGGAGAGGTATAAGATATGATGAGAAACAGAACAAAGACATGGAATTTACAACTGCAAGGGCCATTTGTTGCACAGCAGAAACCACTAATGAAACCGTAATCGCTATTCAAGTCTGATCATTTCATCTATTCAGCAACTAACTTTTGTTTAGGACTTGGTAAATATATCCAAATTGCTATGGCAGACCTCCCAGTTTATTCTTAAGAAACCAAGCCAAACCAAGCCAAACTGAAAAAAGAACTCCAGAACTGTACTAATTTAATATTACTTTATACCGATCTTTCAAAGAGAAAATGTAAGTGAAAGTCACTCTGCAGGTGATGTTCCAGCATTCTGCAGTTTGGTTTTAATTGAAACAAATAAAACACTGAGATGAGGGAGAGCTAGTGAGGATATGGTCTGGAGACAGTGTTGGTGTTTCCATGGATCTGGTCTGATCTCTACAGTTATGCAGTGGCACAAAAGGAAGATTGGAACCAGCAAGGTACTTGTCCTCACTGTTGGAAAAAAATAACTCTAACAAAGTAATTGTTGACATAGAATTTTTTTTTTAATGTTTTCCCAATGCAAAAAGAGTCCAGGGTGAGTAATAGTGTCAAATTTGAACCCCCACCCTCCTAATGAGAGGAATCTATGCACTAGTATGGTTCCAGTGAGATAGCTGAGGAGAGCATTGTTCCCTCACCGTACATGGCTTTCTTCCTCGGGTGATTACAGTGGAGAGCTGTATACAGTGCCACAGCTGAATGGCTTCCATGAATAAGAAACCAAAGCCAGTCAACATATTCATTAGGTTCAAAGAAATAAGTCTCAGAACTGTGGGAAAACTTGTTTATGTTGCTGGAGGGGAGAAAAAAAGACTGAGATAGAGAGAGACCTCCATGGAAGTAAATTTGCAGAGTGGAGCGTGCACATGTGCATATGCAGAACCACTGGGTGGACTTTCACTTATACCACATGTGATGTCTTGTTTTGTGAGTCCATGTCTTAAAACCACGGGTAACTTTGAATTTGCTCAGATAATGAGTGATTCAAGTTAAAGACTCTTGTAGGATCTGGGTTTAATTTATTCTTTTAAAGTATGGGATGTTTTTTCTAGAACTATTTGTCTTCAGTGGAGTTCCCCGTGACTTATACCAGGGTAGCTAAAACTGAGGTGCACTTTCCATTTTCATAGTCACAGGAAGAAACTACAATAATTTCTGGCATTGTTAGAAGGATTGCACAGAATTTTGTGACTACCTTAAGGAAATTAATTCTAGCAATGACTACCAGCGGAGCTGAAAATACACCCTCTGTTTGCATTTGGATGTTCATTATTTTTCTCATCAGTTAAAGGATGTTATGATTAATTATTTATTCCCATAATGTAAATGTTCCCACTGACACATGATTACCTTACTTTACCATGAGACAAAATGGTTTTCCTAATTCATTTCAGGCATAGATTGTACTTTTAAGAGGTATGGCAGTCACATTAAGATGTTGATCCAATTTTCTGGGTGGGAATATTATGTTGGCTCATCAACAGAGCCTATAATGTTTCTGGTAACACAGAAGTTCAGCATTTGCCTCTTGTTAGAGTAACAATTGAAAACATTAACCCAACTTCACAGTCATGCAACATATGCAAAATTTCATCCACACACCTCCTGAAACAAAAGACAAGTATGACTAAACCCTTTGATCTCTTGACCAACATGGGGGAGAAAAAAATAAAATAACAAACCACCATCTGTTGGGAAACCAATGTAATAAAAACGGTGGAAAACCAGCTTATATCATAGACTGACTTAATTGAGGAAATGACTTATAAATAGAATTATTTCTTGATTTAGAGGCACGGAGAGAAACAAAACTGAAAGAAGGAATTACTGAGCTCAAGTTTGGATAGATCAGCATCAAAGCAGCATTATTCATTGTGGGATTCACGTCACAAGGCTTCAGTTGACAGGGGCTGACCTCATGAAGGAGAATCATAAATGTGATTTCTGCCACTGAAGGAAGTGACTGCATTGTGTTTGTAGCTCATTACCAACATCTTGTCAAACAGTTTTTAAACAGCCAAGGTCACAATGCAGCAGGTTTTAGCTGTGGGTAATGCTCCACATGCAGACCACAGTGCTGTGAAATGCTGACCTGCAAACTAGCCAGTTATATTAAATAGTCAGACACAAGAATCTCATGAAGGCCTTATTGGTGAACTAATTTCAGTGATCTTTGCCTAAAATTTTATGACAGCTGGCATGCTGTGAAGTGCCCTTCAGGCCTTTTTTAAAGTCTGTGTGATATATTTAACTCTCAGAGACACGTGAGTCTGAAAGCAGTGCCTTTTCCCATGCTTTCAGACCAATCTAATGTTCAGTTTCTGCATGTTCACATTTTGAGTTTAATGACACACTGGCATGGTGACTGGCCATGGTTAGCCCAGGAAGGGCCCAGGGAGGCTGTGTATGGCCATGGCATTGGCTGCTCAGCAGTGATGGAGAGGTTCATGCCTGATCTGTTCCTGATGTTGCTTCTGACCACAAGACTCTCGCTGATTCAGAATTCCCAAAAAAGGGGAATTTTCCCAAAGGAAAAATGTGAACACTCATGGATGTAGAAGCTTTCAAACAGATTCAGGAAAGAAAAAATTGCTTTCTACAATGGAAAGCCTCCTTGGTGTGCTTTAAACCCTTTAGACATCTCTTTTTTTCTTCAGCAGCTGCAGTTAGCATGACAGCAGTGCCTTCTCCACAATGATTAGATCTTCTCTTTTTTAATAAAAAGCAAAGCAACTACACGTGAAGCTGCTATTTCTGTGAGTAAACAGCAGGACACAGGTATTTCCAGCAGCTGTCTGGTGGAACAGGAAATAATTGTTCTTCTCCTGCTATCTTGACCGTCCTCACTTTTATGTACAGACTCATGTTGATATTAAAAAAAAGCTTTCATAATACTTTCCAGATGCTTCCTTACCTTAAAAAGATTTCAAACCTGAGTCTCTTCTCTACCCTGTTATATAAGGACTGTCTTAAATTTGTTGCCGTCTAAATTCATTCAAATGATAAAATTCCACTACTCCATAGTTAAGTAAGAAAACAGTACTTATTTGATTAGTAATTAGTACTTTCTTTCCTGAGGAAAAAAATTACCGAATCATGTAAGAAAGTGAATAAGAATTAATCCCATATGCCAGACACACAGAGAAGATGGCTGGAAGAAGAAGGATCTCTGCAAAACAAGAGCAGATAGAATTTACCCACTGTACACTTTGTTACTTTGCTAAATACACTTACAGAGTATAAAGAATGTGTTTCTTTATCTTTCATCTTTTTTGCATCGTGGGATTTGCCAGCATAAGATGACACAAATAAACTAACAGTCTCCTATTTCAAGCTCTCAAAGAAATGCTTCATCCTTCTTTAAACAATACTCTTGTGAGTATAGATGCCAGGTACAGGAATGTATGCTTGATTGCTGCAGTACTACCTGTCAACAGGAAGAAAATTCGGCCTAAGTAAGAGGTCATGGCTTAGACAAACACTGTATTTTGTGCATGGAAGGAACATGGGGCTGTGCATAGAATAATCTAAAAATAACAGATACAAAAGCAGTGTATAGACATAAATAATTATCTCCCTTTTGCATTAGTCCATGTATCTTCTGCCATGAAGAGTTAATCAATTTAGTGTTGAAATGCTGTGAGAAATTTAGAATAGTACTGAAACAGGCAGTGTTTTAAATATTTGTGCTTGTCCCATATGCCTACAGCTTGTGTGATGCTGGAAATCAGACTAAGTGATTGCAGCAACTCTTCCTGTTCTCAAAATCTAAGAATAAACCCACTGGAAGTCACTTAGAAAAAAAATTGTTTACTCTTCCATTCACACTGAGTTCCAGTTTACATGTCTTGTAACAACTTGTTTTCTGTTTATGGCACTTGGTAAGTCTGGAAATGTGCCGGCTTCTCTTGGAGCTCCTGAGCATAAACCATATAGAATCTCTGCATCTTCCCTCAAATACCATTCCTGTGAGGCAAGTGTTCTGTGCCCTTCTGTTCCTTCCTTCACCTCTCCCTCGTTCATGTAAGAAAAATAATTTAATGAGTATGACCTGACTCAGATGAAATACATGCCTCTGACTCGTTCATGCCTCTGTGGACTTGGATTAAATTAGTTATTTCCTAAGTAACTAATTTCATTGGAAAAGGGTGAGTAACTTTGCAACATTTCTTGGGAACTCAAAGAAAGACCAGTTAATACCCACTTTTTCTTTCTCTTCAGCTTCTGTGTTATTTGCTGTAGACAATTCACATATGTTTTTTTTTTTGTTTGTTTGTTTGTTTTTGCAGAAGAAAGCTTTGTTTTTAAAATTTCTTTCTGTAGCTCAGTGAGTCAGAAAATAATGTGAGAAACATTTGGATGAAAAAAACAGTCACCATTGGAAAACTTAGCTAAAAAGAAGTGTTGTGCAGAATAAATAAATGTTATCATGATAAATTCACACCTATTAGAATTGACGATGACTTGCTATGTCATCTAATCTATTCTAATTTGTGTACATTTGCAGTCATCTACAAGTCTGGACTGTCTTCTCACCTGTAGTGATATAAATCACAGCTAGTGATTCTTGCAGTGCAGCATTAATTTGCATTTTAATTATTTCAGTTTCAAATATTGCACTGCTAATTGTAATTGTACACGTTGTCCATCCCTAAGCAATTTCCTATTTAATGTTCATATCAGATAGGTCCAGAAGAACTGGACTATTGTACAACTTCTCTCCTGTATGATTGTATGTAGTTTAGTTAAGAAATGCTTCTTGATTTATGAAAATCTATGCATTCCACCTAGTTGCGTGGTCACACTCAGAGAGATATATTAATAAATGTTTGCAAGTACATAATCAGATGAGAACACAATACTCTCCATTAATGAAATATGATCCATAATGAATTTTGCATGGGAGTGCTAATAACTACCTTTAGGTTAAAGTGCTCAGATGTCACAGTATAACAATATCTGTCTTAGATGTGTATCATTATGGCAAGTAATTAAAGGTTACTTAGCTGTTACCTTGGAGGAATCCTTCAGTAGCTTGGCTTCAATCATGCCTTTACAATGAAATTAATTAAATAAACTAAATATCAACCTTGTAGTAATTATTATATGTGCAGAATATCAGGCATATAAATATATAATTGGTCAGAGGACTTGAAGATGTATCCATTTGCTATTAAGTCTAAAACGATCTTGGTTGTTCCTATATGTAGAATAAAGCTGATGCATGTTAGAAAGAGCAGTGACAAGATTGTTGAAGAGAAATGGAATGTCAGAATTCTCACAGTGATGTTCCATGTGCTGCATAAGTGCAAAGCTCAAATAGCAGCACTCTGATGAGAGAAGTATTGAAATTCACTTGGTCTTTTTCACACCTCTGCTGCTACATGGAGTTAAAACCTGGTACCAAATGGCTCGAGTTTTGCTAACAGCTCAGTCTGACTCATCACAAGGATGCTTTCAGGGATTACTAAGTTGCTGCCTTCTTCTGTGTTTCATATAAACCACACCAGAAAAGTTGAGCAAGCGGCTTGATGTGGATATAAACACTTTTCGCCACCTCTTAAAGTAGAAATATGACATGGGCCACATCAGTGAGAGATTCTGACTTAAAAAATAATTTCCTAGCTTTATGTAAACTGGCAGTGACAAATATAAATAAAGCAGTACAATCTGTTTTCTTTTTTTTTGCTTTGTTTAAAGAGAAACAATCTACTAGATAAATAGATCCTTCATCTGAGACCTTTTCATATGTAAGCAAGATGTGAAGTTCAGATCTCTGCTGTCCTCCTGAAACATTGGTTTTGCTCCAGGCAATGACATAATTAACATACCTTAAGTTTACCCTGTAAATGTTTTGCCTAATTATGTCTTCTGATGAAGCAGAAAAGAAATTAAAAAAAAAAAAAAAAAAAAAAAAAGTGTTATGCTGCAGAAAACTTTACTCACAACACATCTCAAAAAGTATTAGCAGCAGGAAAGAAAAACATGAAGAATTCATGATAGAAATCTGAGATTTTTTCGTGTTCTGTCTGATATTTTTTTTAGCCAGTGAGATAATTAATAGTGGTGGTACCTTGATGGAGAAAACTCCTGCACATTTTGGTTGAGGATGACAACAGTGTTAGGGGCTCTTCTCTCACTCTCAGGCTTCTGCCCAGGGCAAGTTGCTTGGCCTTAATTGGTTTTGCTCTCCGCTATTCAGACTTCTTAAAAGTTGAAGCTTCAGTGATTGTCATGTGAAAATGGTCCTGTGTCTGGAGGCCAAAAAGAGTCCCCAGAGAAGGTAACTAAAAGTGGTGGAACTATTTGTCCACCAGATAATCTTTAGGTGCTCCTCCGCACACTTGTGGGCCAAGCCTACACAAAGTTATTGAACGTAGGAGTGAAAAAAAAGTCTTGATACTCAGATTACTCAGAGAATTGGCCAGTTCTCTGTGCTGTAGCTTCTCAGATAATACAAATTTTTACCTCTAAGGCACAGCAAAAATATACTGATTGATTCAGCCTTATTCAAAATCTGGAGACAGTTTTTGAAGAGGGATTAGAAAACAAACAATGTAAGAGAGGAAGGGAATTAGAAAACAAACTGTGTAAGAGGGGAAGATTATCTACCAGTGAGTTCTTTTGCCCTGAGGTATGGGGTTTTTTTGTTGTTAGTTTTTTTGGGGTTTTTTGGTTTTTTTGGTTTTTTGTTTTGTTTTGTTTTTTTTTTAATTACGAACCCGTTAGTGTGTAATCAGAAAAACAAATGGCATTGATTACTTTTTCAAAGCAGTGGCTGATCATTTAATCTATACTTCCAGCTTGTTTGAAATATGGAACCTGAAAGCATTTGCTATTTATATAAATCAACATTACTCTGTAGCCAGTGTTTATTTGCAAGATTGCAAAGGGTTTCGTAACAGATATTCGTGCACCTACAATACAAACCATGTGTCAGCAGAAAACTGCAGAGCAATAGCACTGTTGTTTTTTACCTTTACTTGATCCAAGTTTCATTTTCTGTTTGGCTAAGCCTCAATGGTCATGAAGGTGGTATATCAACAATAGTCATGGTGGCATATTTAATTTAGTTATAGCTGGTTGAGGTGCTTAATTTCATTTAGTCTGAATAACAATTTATTTTATTCTGTTTTAACAAACCTTTCTGTTTATGCATTTTGTTGTTCTTTTGTTATAAGAAACAGGGATCTCATTTCATTATTTAAGTGTGGGAGTAATGGAAAAGTAGGTCTTCATCAACTTACTGTTGCTGTACCAATGGTATTTTTCTGGAATGCTTACCAAAGAACAAATCTCTTGAAGTCTGTATAGTCTAGACCATTTGTTTTGATTCCTAACTAAAAATCTGTGAAACTCATACTGAATTTAGAATATGGAAAAATTGGACATAATTTCTCATATTATGGTTTGGGTTGAAAGTGATCTTAAATATCATCTGGTTCCAGCCCCCATGCCATGGCACCTTCCTTTGAACCAAGTTGCTAAGTTTCCCATTCAGCCTGGCCTTGAAAGAAAATTACTGCTATTTAACACAGAAGAAGGCCACATTCTTCCAGCAGGTATAAGAGTAAATGATTCAGACTCAAATACAAGATTTAAGTATTCTCTTAAAGACTGGTGGGGATAAACAGAAAATTAATGGGTAAAGTTGAGTTCGTTTAACCTCACTCAAGAAAGGAAACTGAAAAAGAGAGTTTGGACAATGAAGTGGAAGCTTTGATTGTGAAAGAGCTCTCTGCATTACTCTAGCCTTGTCCATAAGGAAAATTGTGAATGTCTCACGAATTCAGTGCAAATCCCTGCACAGGCATTCTCATTTCAGTTAAAGTAGCATTTCAGATCTGGTCTTAGCAGCCTGAAAGTAGCTGAAAATAAGCGGCTCTTAAACGGAGCTCACTGTGTCGAAACAGAGTGCATGTGTTTACTGGAATCTCATTACATTCAAACATAGGGATACAAGTCTGCAGATTAGTGTTTGCCCTGAAAAGGCTGTTTAGCCTTTCAAAGGATTTTCAGGAAAGCAAGCTGGAATACAAGCCCTTTCTGCTTGTCATTTGTAGGTTTGTGAATTTGGCTTTTATTTCTTTGTGCAAATGTGTTTTCGTACAGACAGTGAAAAGCCATGACCCTCTGTAAAAAGGATTACTTCGAAGGGAGATAGTAAGCCTACAGTGTAAAGCCTAAAAGCAGAAATGATGTTGTAGTAGAAGCCAGTTTGGGGAAAAAAAAAAGGTTGGATTTGAAGGTTCAGCTTGATGTAAGGAAGATTTTAAATGTAGTAGCCATCTGGTAAGAAGTGAGATGAGATGTAAGAGAAAGCGTAAATAGCTACCTCTCTCATTGCATAGGTGAAGGAATGAAACAATACTGAATTTAATTGCAATAGCTAAACTTTCAGATTGTTTCATTAAAAAGAGATTGCAATATTTTTTCAAGGTATTTCAGCGAGCAGTTGAAGACAATGAATATGAAAACTGTATATTTGCTTTTAAAGTGGCTTTTAAAGCAGAATCTCTGATGCTCTGTCATCACTGACTACTTTTTGTTTTCTGTAGAGCTAGCATTAGACTTTATGTGCCAATGTCAAATTAGAGCATTAATTACCTATGCAGTTCAGTGTCCAGTAAGCTGATTTTATAAAAAGCAGTCTCAAAACCTCATTCAGAAGGAACTTGAGCAAATTATTACAATGTTTGCAGGGAGATTGCTTATATATGTGAAGTAAAACTGACACTGACAAGTTTCAGCCTTTAGATGCTTCAAAAGAACAACTTAGTTTTGAGTTTTATAGGTTCTCAGTTGGTAACATCACAGGAAGGACACTCTGAACAGCAAAAGGAGAGAGATTTGGGGTTGCTTGTAGTGCCAGAGAACACAGGTCATGAAATTGAGGGAAAAAGACCGTGAGAAAGATGAATAGATGGCAGCAGGGAAATATGCTGGAGGATTGGAGATGTTCCAGATTTTGCCCTTTCCTGATGTTAAGGCAGTTTATTCCCTACAGACTTAGATTACGTCTTATTTCAGAGGAAAGAAGTAATTTTGTCTGATTTAATTCACTTGAAACACTCAGTTCATATAGTCATCCAGCCTTATCCTTAGGCAATGTAGAGAATTCTGCATCTTCAGAAATAGTGCTTATCCTTCACATGTACCATAGCACCTGAGATGTTCATGATCATGAAATAAAAATAATAAAATAAAATGAGGCAGCACTCAGAAGCACTGCATTTCAGAAAAGTTCCTGGATATCGATTTATATTTCTCTGAACTAGAAAGAATAAAATTATGTGTATTGAATCCAAGAAGGGAACTCAGGAAGCAGTATGAAATTTCAGTTACAATTTAATTGTACAAGACTTGAGGCAAATTATTGCCATCTTAAAACAATTCACCCAAAACAAAGCCACCCGAAAACAACATGGACTTAGGTGTTCTGTCAAACTTAGATTTTAATGTTTGTACTCTTGACATGTAAATCTACTTGAAATCTTTGTAGTTCTTCTACAGACATTGTCACCTAAGACAGTAGACCAAATCCCCGTGCTGAAGATCATATAAATTGCTAAAAACTGATGTGATGGCAAGGTAGACAGCAGTCAAAAGGTGGGAATGCAGCAGAAAGCATATGGCCATTGTAAGCACGCCTGGTCTGTTTTACATCCCATTCTTGTTACTTCATTTTCTGTTTGCAACTTGCAGTTATTAATTTTCTACCAGTAATCTTCTACTTTAGCTGCTCTGTATCCTCATCACAGTGCAATCTGTAATAAATGAATTTTTAACTTCTTATATTGGTTAAGAAGATTAACAGTGCAGAATTTAAAACCTGTGACCAAAATTTGATGAGACGACTTAAAATGAATGACATTTGAGATAGAAAGAGGCTTCTGAATACCAACAGACAAAATCCAGACAGCAGGAAAATAAGGTTAAAACATTCTATCTGAAGCCATTTCACAAAAAAAAAGGAAATGTGTGACATATGGTATCGAGTGAGGCACTTGAAGTCAAGTCTAAAATCGTTTAAAAAGACAGCTGTTAGTTTGCATGATTAAAAAGGGAAAGGAAGGATATTATGATACATCAAGAAGCAAGGAAGTTATGAAACCAGAGGTGGACTTGTTGGATGTTTGTTTGCTTTTCTTATCCAGTCGTTTCTAATGTTTTTATTAAATTTATCTTCAAATTCAAACCTCCACTTCTATCTTCCGTTCTCTTTCTCCCAGTGACATCAGTGCTGGCTGTTAACACAAAAACTGGGTGGATCCTTGAACCCTGAAACCAAATCAAAGAACAGTTTAGGGAGAGAGATAATTACATATCAGCTCTTCTTCCCTACAATATGTTTAAATAGATTAGATTATTTTAATAAGCATTTAATAAGCAAAGTGATGGTAGCACTTAGAATAATACTGTCATATGAATCTCCCTTGGCTCTACATGAATTATAGAAGTCAGTGAAAAAAAAAACCAAATTTGTCTCTATGAAATGTTGTTGTATGCATTAATTGATCTTTACTCTAAGCTAAATTATTTATTTCCTTTAAGTCTTTGTTTATATGATAGTTTGGTTAATTAAGTTTCTTTAGAGCAGGAAACCTGTGAGGGGGATTTTTTTCTTCCGCTGCTAGTTCTTCTCTGGTGAATAGAAAACAAGTGGCAATTTGCATATGGCAATTTGTCCATGCATGAGGAGCCCAACAGAGCTATTCCTTGGGAATCACATGGAGACTAAAGGCTAACTGGGCACAAAAGCTGATGTACTCTCCCCATCACAAGTGATCCTTACCAATTTTACTTGGCACGTTGTGCACAGCTTTGCATGTGCTGAGTAAGCTCAGTTGCCATTCGCTTGACTGGGATTTGAGGCAGGACTATATACCTTTGTTTATGGCACTGGGCAAGGCTCAGCAACTAGAACATTAGCTTTTTGCTTTGGCATAGATTTCCTGGCTAAATTACCTAATTTCTCTCTGCCTCATTTCATAAGAACAGTCCAATCTGTTCAGACCAAAGGCTCATTTAGCCCAGGACCTTGGTTCTCACCGGGTCCCATAATGAATGTCAGTGGAGGAGAATGAGTGGTGAGCAGGCAGCAGTGCTTAGTGATATCGTCTCCCAGGCTCCAGCACTGCTTGTTCAGGGATTTCCTGAACCAGGGGTGGAATCTCTGTGTTTAATGCTTTTCAATGACTTGCTTCTGATAAATTAGAAATGAGGTCATATATCTTTTAAGTAGCCTCAGCATCCCAAACCCTACAAATTGCAACATGGGAGGAGCATCCCTTTATTTTATTTCAAATCTTCTGCCTTCCAGCGTCTCATTTTGGAAAAAAAAAAAAACTAAGAATAGTCTTCTTTTCTTCTTATTTCCTTCAATGGATATGTTTTCTGAGTTAGAGGACTGTAACTTCATGCAGTACTGAAAATGTAGGAGTGCCATGCATTTAAAGAGGCATAAAGACACTGCTGGCTTTGTTCTTTATTTCATTCCTAAAAACTTGTATGTGAAATTTGCTTTTACTGGCTGTTAGCGGACACTGACATAATTAATTAAAAAAAAAAAAAAAAAAAATATATATATGATAAAAGTAACAACAACTTTAAGACCTTGAATTTGATCTATAAAATATCTACTGCACTAGTGTTTCTAGGATTGCTTTCTGTGAATAGATACAGAAGGAAATCATGAACACAGCTTTGCATAAAGTGCATGAGTTGTTCTGGTCTATTCTAGCTGAATAGAAACACTGAAACATGAGAGGAGAGTGCCCTGGACTGAAAGGCTTTTGGAGAAGGTGCTTAGTTACTGATATGAGAATAAAATGCCAATCTTGCAATTTAACTTCTCTGCTACCGGTAACGCCTCCTGAAACAGGACAGCTGGGCTATTATATTTCAAATTCCATTTATGTGAATTTTAATGCTTTCATACAAAAGGAAAGGAAAGGGGAAAGATGCACTTCCTTCCCACACATTTTATGTGCATCTCTAAATGTACAGTGTGGCCCTAGTGGACCTTTCTGGCCCTGTGAGACTTGTCTTACATGGGGTCTCCAGCACCTCCCAGGTTTTTGGCCACTTTTCCTACAAGGCCATATCTCTGAGTTCTTCACCTTCAAGGGACTTACATTTCAGGAACCAATTATGGTTGACAATGTTTCAAAAACTGTCTCCTGTTTCTCAGGGGCCTGTAATCAGTGTTCAAATCTGAGCTAAACAAAGTTTCATCTCTAAAGATAAGATAAGCTTAGCAGACTTCAGAAGGTGCCTCAAACAGCACAAACACCTTCTGCTGTTGAAATGTTTACATCCAAGGTGATAGAAAACTGAGCAGCATTATCTTGCAGATAGTCTGAGAATATTTTATTAAATAAATACAAAACCATGTGTTTTTAACCTATCAATTAAGTTCAAAATTTCCAGATTCAAGGCTGAGTTAGAGTAAGGAAACAGTCTAGTTGTAAAACTAAGTCAAGAAGCAACCAAATAATTTAGAAGTTATACCTATGCTGTGGATATGCCAAGAACATATGGATCCTTCTGATGATTTGTTCTTCTTGATAATCTTCAAAGCTGACTTTGTTCTTTAGTTCTGTTGGCTTTCACTGGGGTTGCACAAGCGTTGCTGAGGAGGGAACCCAGATCATTGTCTAAAGTTGCCTTTGCTCATGAATAACAAATTAAAAGGGTGATTTTGCACGGCAGGTGAAATGATCAATATTTCAGGTTTTATTATTTTTGATTGTGGATGTATGTGTTTGTGTGTAATTATACATTCTAAGAATGAACAGCTAAATGCAGTTAAACTTCCAACACTTATCTAAATAAATGCAAATGAAACTTGCATTGTAAAACAAGTAATTGGTGCGGATTAAGAACACATATGATTTTTCTTCTCAGTGTTTATTGCCATTACTTTAATGATGACAAAAAGCAGAAGGGTGGTGGTACAGATGCAGGTTTAGAAATCGTATATTCGTCAGTTCAAACCTTTTAAATTGATGGTGATGGAGAACAACTGTTTTAATTCATAGTCATTTGGAAGGATTTGCCATGACCTCGAGTTAACATGTAAACATGGCAAGGGATATGAGAAAGATTCCTCTGGCGTTCAGTGAACTTGAAGGGAATCTTTCTGTGCCTTCAGTGGGCTCCATGCTGAAGCTCTGAGAGCAGGGCCAGGGAAGGTACCCGTGAAGGTCTCAGGGATCACAGCACATCTGAGATGGCACCAGTGCTATGGTGCTTAACCCTGTGCAGAGCACAGGTTCTGCATAACTCAGTTCAGGAACACAACCACTCCTCACCATGTCTGTGATCTGGTGGTGAGGGGTGAAAAATGCAGTAATCTGAATGCAAGCTTTCTTTGTCCAAAAAAAAAAAAAAAAGCAAAAAAACAAAAACAAAACAAAAAAACCCAAAAAAACCCCCCCGAAAAAATCCAACCCAAAAAAAAAAAAAAAAAAAAAAGACTAATGGTTGGTGTGTTTGTCAGTTTGTTTTAACCATCAAAGTCAAAGTTATGCTGTACTAAGCCATACTAAACTATACTGTACTACACTACATCATACTATATAATGAGCCAGGATTTTGAGCCAAAATTCTGTTAAATTAAAGGCTGCATTTCTTCTTCAAAAATACAAATATCAGTAATTGGGTTACCTGGTTGGTTGCTGATTAGTCCTGCTGACACTGTGCAGTCCTATTTATGAATATGCATGTATAGATATGTGAGCTGAGTGTATCAAATATTCTTGCCAGTGTCACTGACTCTCTTCCCTTCTGGGTACTCCTGGGTGCTAGAAAAGCAGGAAAGATGATGAATAAAGAAGTGAATTGTAATATACTTATTTCAGTCACCCTGAATCAAAAACACTTAAATCCATCTGTTCCTGTGTCAGCAAAGCTTTTGTTGCACTGGGAAAAGAATATCAAACATTCTTGATTTTTTTAAATAAAAAACCACCCCAACCAGTGTGAGAAATGCACTGCTCTTAGACTCAGTGCCATGAGGAATAATTGCAACTTGTCACAGAGAGAGGTTATAATTATGTCTACTGTTAGTTATGTCTCCATGTGCACAATAGAAGTTACCTTTCCAAATCCATTGTTCTCTAATGCAATACCAGTTATTAAATTTTGACGATATTATTACTTGCTAATGAAGAAAAAATGAAATGTGGCTGCAGAAAGGCTGGGTGCTGTAACACTGAAAGCATGTGGAGGGAACAAAGAGGAAAGAGAAGGAGATTTCAGAACTAAGCTTTGCCTCAGGAAAAGCAAAATTGCCCAAAGGGTCAGAATTTCAGCTTCTGTATTTTAGACTTTGTTTATGTCTTTTAAAAAATCTGAATATGTATCAAACACCGGTCTATATCTGACATTTCATAGGGACCTCTGTATGCAGTGCTGCGAATAGATTGCAGTATCTTTGAGACAAAAACAAAGCTTTATAGTTATTGCAGTAGTTGCTGTGATGTACTTCTCTGTCCCTTTGTTATTTGCACAAATTCTCTGAAATTACACTCACAAGGTTTTATTTTAGGGAGAGAGAATTAATTGTATTTTTCTGGGCTTGCTCCTTATTCTGTCAGTCATTTAAAGTCAGATTTTTGAAGCCTTTAATTTAGGTCATGTGTTCATATTAGAGACTTCTTCCTGGGAATTAAAAGGCAGATAGGATGAAAAGCAGTGCAGACATATGCCTTCATTTTCAGAAGTGACTAACAGCTCCAAGTATCAGAATTTTAAATTGCCCGAGAAAGTATTTGCTGAAAATCAGAGCCCTTGAGCAAGTTTTAAATTGGGTGCCCAACTTGCGAGTGTGCAAAATCACTTGGGAAATTAGAAAATCTTGGCCATATGCTTATATGTTAATGCCACTTGACTAAATCCTTTCTGTATGTTACTTCCCCAATTTACAGTTGTTTTTGTGTTGCAAATAAGATATCCTTGACTCAGACATGAAAGTTCCCCAGGAAAGCTGGAGAACCCTTCTCCTGTTAAACAGCACCCTAATTACAGAAGCAATTTTACAAACAATCCCCTGGGGGAAACATTTTTGTTCTCATCAGGAAGGCTCTTGAATAAAATAACACCTTTGCTAACTTCATTTATTTACAACAGGACACAAGACTGAGGCTGGGTTAGATTTATTGCCATTACATCACTGATGCTCAGTAATTCATAAAACATTGGGTCTAGGAGTCAGCACTGCTGTTATTTCCTCTGATGCCTGACCTCACCACAGTCTAATAACATACAGGAAATCCAGAAGACAAAGGGGGAAAGAAATGGTCTTGAATGCTAAAAATAACCATAGAAAACTTGTACAATCATGTAATAGAGTATGGCCCAATAATTTATTTAACATAATAGTAGAATCTGCTAAAGCAATTAGAATCTGTTCCAAATGTTTTTAATGGAAAATATGTTGGGGGTAAGAATGAGAACACTTAAAGAATGGAGAGTTTTAGGTTATGTAGTTCAGTTACAAGTACTGGTTTTAGGTTTGTATATCTTATTTCTTACATATGCAGACCACTTAATAACTTGAGTAGAACAGACAGACATTGTATGGTGGTTGTATTTCCAGAGGTCATCCTATATGAGCCAGACAGTCATCTTAGGTGATGTATTACACTTGACAATCCAGAAAGTTGCAATACAAAGGCATTCTAATTCTCAGTGTCCTCTGAGAATTGTTCAATATCCTTGATGGTATCTAGTGTCTGGTATGCCATTGGGATGACATTTTTGGTGTCTTTACTAATCAGTCAAGGTTAACATGTCATTCATGTTAACTGCGTGTTTGGTTTGAGTTGTTTTCTTTTGCTAATCACTCCATACTTGCAAGAATTTCTAAAGCAATAAATAGCATAATGACACTAAAATGAAACTGATGTCTGCTCATTTCTTTTCTGTAGAATTAGAATACATTATCCAAAATAGTCAGATCTTTAAAATTAGTGCAAATAGGTAAATGGCATTATCAGGGAAAAGCAAAACCAGACCCAAAAAGCTCTTGCATGAAAGTCAGGTAAGTCTGGTGAATTTGGTTTGTGAAATACTGCAAAAGCAAGTTCACAAACATACATATCTTTTTTGAACAGCTGCTTAGTTTGACTGTGCCTGCCCTCCTTTTATTTACGTATGTTGCACAGTGATTTGAGAGGCTACTATTCATATAAATACCACTATTAGTATGCAGACTAGTGTGTTCAGGTGTGAACAAGTCTTCACCATTTGACATTGACACTTGGTTTCTCTCCCAGTCAGAAGCAGAAGCACTTACTGATCATGAGCTAGGAATAATGAATAAATTGAACCAGCTGTTCCTGAACAGCCCAGTTGGCTGCTTTCCCTTCCATTAAATTCATTGGATGATAGATAGATAGATAGATAGATAGATAGATAGATAGATAGATAGATAGATAGATAGATAACATTTCCCTTTTTGCAAATGTGCATGGTAAATTAATAAATATTGATAGATTTAATTTCAGAAGAAGGCAAAGTTATGTGAGGTGTTTCATAATTGACTGAAAGACAGTTATTGAGAGGGTGAGTTGTCCAAATTCAGCCTAGGGAGTCAGGTTTTCAAAACTTGTGCTTTCCAGAATTGTCTACTGCATTATAAAGCATCTTCTGAAGAGTAGAAGCAAAGAAAACTTTCCAGTAGAGGTGATGTATAGGGATAAAAGAAGAAACAGAAACCAAGAGCCCTGTTTTTCTTTCATTAATCTACAGAAATTAAGCATGGAGTTGGTCATCATCGCAACAGCTCTTTTATTTTGTTATCAAAAGTAGGATTTTCAGGCACCAAAATGTCACTGAATATCTACAAGTGCAGGAGAAAGAATACCTCTTGAGTCTGAGGAAGAGCACACTGATTTATGCAGAGAATGTTTTGAGAGGTCTTGGAGTGATCAGGAAACTGAGCAAACTGCCTGAGGAGAGGTGGGCAGATCTTCATAGCTCGTGATCAGTTTTGCAGGTAAATACTCCTCCACAAAGTTCCTTCTCTGTGCCCTTTGGCACAGTACAGCACAGCCATCCCAGAAAGTTTCAGTTCCAGGTCCTACAGAAGCTGGAGTCCTTTCCTTGGGAACACCATTTCACTAAAGATCTGTCACTTAGAGTGATTTCCCATAGGATTTTAAAACTGATTTTCATAACTCAATTCTGCTAAGCCTCAAGTTGGAAAAACAAAATGTAATAGAGGTGTTGCAGAGCCCAGTGTCCTCCAGATGTGTGCAGGTAAAACCCTATAGCACATGAAGCCTGAACACTAAAAGTCAGAAGCCTACTGTGTGCACTTATTTTTTTTGCTTTTCTATTTTCTTTTTTTTTTTTTTTTTTTTTTTTTTTCCCTTCTAATAATTAATGATTTAAAGGCAGTTGCATTATTGCTTCAATCACTTTTCACCTATTTCCCTAATGGTTACCACTCTTGCCTCAACATTTACATTTGTTTTAATATTTGTTTTTTTGCATAATTTCTCACATTATATTTATTTGCACTTGCACTTTTTTTTTTAAATAAAGCATTCCATGGGGATAAATTTAATAAAAGTTTCTCATTAAAAGTTCTGTAACAGCATGATTCCCAAACCTGAAACCAAAGTCCTCATATTTAACAGTTTTCATGACTCAATAGATTAAGTGTGAAATAGGAAATATAATAACAATAACAACATAGCCATATCCTGCACAGTTGTTTCACTTAAAATTATTCTTGAAAAGTAACATAATTCATAAATAAATCAATTCTCACAGAGTGAAATTTACTCAAAAGACTTGCTGAAATAGCTTTGATGTGACATTATAAAATGTGTACACAGAAAGTTGTATGGGCAAGAGACAAATCAAAAATTCACTGATATTAATATACTGGAAGGAAGGAGAAAAAAAAAGAAAAAAAAAAGGGGAAAAAAAAAAGAGCACAAATCATCAATTTTCTGTTTTGCAGAGTCAGCTGCCTCTGCAGTGTTCATTTCAGAAAGATTAGCTGAGGCCTAAATTCATGTGAAAGTTCCTCTGTGGTCAATGACAAGGTCTTGCCCTTGGGAAGTTCTGAGCTGCTCTGACTCCTTGTTCAGAGGAACCTGTAGCCTTCTGCTGTGACCAGGGCAAAAAATTCAGTCCCCCAGCTAATGCCTCTATGTAGAGGGGATAAATCCAAGCCTTAACAAGTCTGAAAGTTTTTCTCTTGAGTGGAAGTGGAGCTTTGCCTTCTGCACTTTCCAATACTGAATAATACAGAGAACAAAATATTTCCATGCCAGCAAAACCCTCTTACCATTTAAGAGATATTGCCACTGGCTTTAAAGTCCTCCAATGCACAATGGATGCATTGTTATACTCCAGGCACTCTGGAAGTCTTTTGAAGCTATTTTCTTCTGGAGTTTTGGGTCAGAGGTGTTACTTTTGGGGTTTGTCTCTTTTTTTTTTTTTTTTTTTTTTTTCCCCTTCATCAATTTGCTTTATAAAATACTTCATCATGGCACAACAGAGTCTGTGTAAATAGCAAGGGGAATGTCAGCATCAAAAATTCTCACATCTATGGCCAGCTCTACCTTTTTATTAAACAAAGATTGTGATAGTTCCTAAGGCTCTTGGCACATTGCATGTTTCTGGACCATTCTTTGTTCAGCAGTTTCTTGTAGAAATCAGACCCTGAAAGATACCCTGGAGATGTGCTCCTTTCTATTTATGGTTTGGGGGTTACATGAATAAGGATATGAATTCATTCCATTGCACTAGAATGGCTGGGGAGTTTCACTGCTGTCATTCCATCCCTAATAATTTAAACCAGTAGTAATTCCATAGTAGCTGTACACAGTCCATCAACAAAGTCTCTTCAGATCATTTGCTTGCACTGTATTTATTAATTATTGACCAGCAGTGGTTTCATTGCATTAGTCTCTGCAGGTCTGGCATGATTTCTGTGAGAATTGCCAAAAAGTTTTGAAAAAAAATCCCCCTGAAATTCAGCAGTCATCACTGTCCAGACTTAGGATGGTAGGTTGGTGCTTCCTCACTAGCCACATGTTCACCTGCAAGGCAGTAGTACTAAACTGGGAAATAAAATGTATATTTACCAATAACAGTTAATATAAGTTTTCATCTCCCTTATCTTTGTTATGTTGAGACAGCACTGGATGGGCTAGGTACAGGCAGACATACAAAAAAATTGTTTAAGAAGTTATCATACTAAGTATATATATCTATATATGTATGTGTATGTATAAATAGGTATAGACTTGTTATGTTTATGTATATATAGCATTATGTTTTATTGGCTCCCTGGCTGACTGAAGCTATTCAATAGCAAGATATGAAATGTCTAGTCAGATAGCAATGTCTTGTCACCACTCAGTCTCATGCTATGGCACATTGTTTCAGTCATGTTTCAGCTGTTTGAAAGCAAGACTGGATCTGGAAGTGGCAGATCATAGGGAATCACAGCAATTTTTTCCTTCATTTCCAGGACATCTATCATCTATCACACTATCTCCTACAGTAAAACATGTGTTTTAAGGAGCCAGAAGCATTATCTCCTACCATGCAAGGCATTTACTAGGTGAAACAATTCATGTCATACTATGAGCCAGCAGTCAGTTGTTGTCTTTATGGGTTTGTGGAATTTCTAGACCTAAACAATCTCATTTTCAGTGGTTTTACTATGGATTATAAAGAAGCATCAATGAGATATAAACTTAGTCTTTAATAACCCATAAAACATGCTACAGCAAGGTTTTGAGCTACAAGGATCTGTAAAAAAGGTTTGAAGTACATTGTAATGTCATTTTGGGCTGCCAGTGCAACTGATGAAAGGGTTTAGACAGTAAATTGGACTAATTGTTGAGCTACAAAAGCCTTTATTTGAATTTTTTTTTCTTTCTTTTTGCATTTCTAGAAACTTTTCTTCCACCTGGCAATCTGCAATCTTGCTTTGTCATGAATTCCTGTCCTTGATTCTGTAATAGCCCTCATAAAACTTTGCAACATTAAGCATTTGTTTAAAACAGAGGGTTTTGCTGTCCATGGCTCAGGCATTTGCTGACTCACTGCAGTACCATTCTTTGCATTTAATTAACTGCAAAACTCAAGAGGCAGCAAAATTATTAACTGAAGAGAATTTATCTGAAAACAATGTGCATTCTTTCCATCTGACAGCTCTTGTCTGTAACACTGTGCAAGAGAGGGCCACACTCACATAGCCAAAGACCCCCTAAATCTCTGAGCAGAGCCTTGTTCTTTGCTGTCTCCAGTCAAACTGATTAAATTTTGGTGGAAATGCTGCAGACAAGTGACTATTGTGATGAAATACCTATCACAAGTCATATTGCTTCCTAGGCTTTTAAAATGGTGAGTGGTTTGTAGAGAAGAGTTTATTCATCTGTTGCCTGTATGTTCTGTTGGTTTGTAGATAGATGTAGTTTGATTTCAGCACTCAAAAAAGCTGTTTGGGCAAGTTGCCCTGTTTGTGACAGGTTAGACTTCCTACAGCATGTTTATCAGAACTGCCTGGGGCCTCAGACTAACCATGATACATTTATTTGGCACTTAACAGTGATGTATTTATTGTCATTATTACTCACCCATAAATTTGGAAACTTACAGTATGTGTCTCTTCATTGCTTTTTAACTGAAATGTGAAAACACTGTGGGATTTCCCTTTCAGGCCTCTTATTTCAAATGTTTTATACCAGAAACACAAAGAGAAGGGTAGATATCTCTGACTTACATTGACCTGGGTCTCCACTTGTTCTTGCCTTCTACACACCAGTATCAGTAGAGTTACAGTGACATAAACCAGAAGAATGCAGTCAAAAATCAGATCCTTCCTACACCAAATCACTTTCTACATCTGTTTCCTATTTGTCTTATAATGACACCTGGGATTATTTTGGGAATATATTCTGCTTTAACTGTCATGTCACTGACTCTGTAGCCTTATCAGATATCTATTGGTGTGCAGGTTGAGCAATAATAATCTACTAAGAAGAAATGCCAAGAAAACGTAGATTGATAATAGCATTTTTCAATAATAGCTTGTAGCATTAGTGCTACATTCTATTATTGCAGTTGGGATTTAGCATTCTCATCAATTTACTATTTTTATTTACTGTGCAAGATCTAGATATGGATCCTACACTTGAATTCCAGAAATGTTTTTCTGTTGGATTATTTATTCATCTCTGGTTAGAAGGAGCAAAGTTAGAAAACTGGAGAGAAGCAAGGAATGCTGGATTATTAAGCACCAGAAAGACAGACAACAAGAAAGAGAGAAATGTAATACTGTGTCAGATACTGCAGATACAGGATGACTGTAAAACATAATCAGGCAGGTTACATGTACGAGAACATGCCTTAGGAGATTGAGCTTGAATTCTGGGACCAAACTTCACAAAGCTGTGTCCAACCTTTTTATCTAACAGTGCAGGAAGCCATGGATGGCTGTCCTAACAGTTCATTTTCCCTTCATCTTTTCCTTCAGTGAATGGAAGGAAAGGTGAAATCCATCTCATGTTCTTTTGAAAATATGTCATAAATGCAGAAAGATATGTGCTTGCATGATGTAATTGAACAAGTCTGTAATAAAATCTGTAGCCTGTGACTTACAGAATCATGGATACAGTGGGTTTTAAATAAGACCATTTGGAATTATGCTTGATCACTAGCTTGGCCCATGCCTGGATTCAGTGTGGATGAGCAATATAGAGAAGGCAGGGTGCCAAGGAGGATGCTGCTGCCAAGGTGGAGGTCGATCTCTTCTCTTTGGGGCTCCTTGAATTAATTAGGTGTCAGTACAAATTAACCACAGTGCAGGTGGGAAATGGAAATTGCAGGTTTTGCTGAGGTCTTCACAAGTCTTCTGTGAATGTTGAAGACTTCTGTGCAAAAAGCATCTATTCTTCTAGTTTTATACTCAGTGCAAAAGGTAGGATAAACATACTGTTCAAATTGATTGACAGACTTGGTCCCCCAGTTAAAATTAGTTAAATGTACTGAAAAGCCTATTACTTTGGATTTATTTACCTTCATTTGACTTGGTGTTGACTGAGGCCCTTTTTAATCTTGGTTTGTATTCCCCTATGAATTGCCCTCAGCCTGTAAATTTTAAAAGTTTCATCGCAAGGTAGTGAATAATAATAGTAATAATAATAATAATAATAATAATAATAATTTAAGGATGTACATAAAATAGTAAGTCACTTATACTAAGACTAGGAAAAGCAGAATTTAGCATCATGTTATATACTAATCTGCAGTGGAGGCACATTTCAGAAAATAATATTAAAAAAGATTTTATCTTTTTTCAGATAAAAGTTTCAAATTCCTGCTTCTTCAGTTACTATTGCTCAGATGTCTTCTTAGTGAAAGGAAAAATAATTCCATAAACCCATGACAATTCATATGAAAATAAATTATATGTAGGGGAACAGAAAAGACACAAACTGTTTATGTGTATTTTTGCCTTTAACCAGCATTCAGCACATACTGATTAGGAGATGGGCACTTTTACCAGATCCTTCCCCAGTGCAATTTGACTTCCCTGCAGCCACAAACCCCACTGCACTCTTTTTAGTTCTAATTACTTCTTAGTGTTCTTTCATCAAATAATGTTGCTTTTTCCTTCTTTTTTATTTTTTATTTTTTTTATTATTTTTTATTTCACAGGACAACATTTTTAGAATGGAAGAGTCACATTTTGAAAATGGGCGGGGGAAAAGCCCTTATGATCCCAAACTGCTGACAGCTTCACTTTTAGTAGGTAGGTGCCACATAACGAGTTCAATGAGATGTGTATTCACTGTAAATAATTTACCAGCTTTCTGCTTCCCATTTTTTTTTTTTTTTTCCTCCTTGCAGCACCTATGATAGGTGTTTGTTTTATGCAATTTATTTCCAGGTCAAAGTAATTCTGGTTTACTTTTAGTACAGTTGACCCAAGTGTCCCGAGGTGTAAACCAAGATTCAGGTGTCACAAGAGCTGCTTTATGCCCCTGTAGGACCTGCTAAGTGTTTTTCCTCCTCACATCTTGGTAGAGGCATTTTAATCACCCAGTTTGCAAACTGGCCACAGTGGTGGCCACACAAGCACAGCTGAGAGCTAAGTGAGGGCAGGAATAAATAACTCCTTACACTAGTTTTTCTTCCAAGGAATGTCTGTCATCTGACTTTACTGTACATGGGAACTGGAGATCAATGAACAGCCACAGGTCTAGGCCCTAAGGTGATCTTTCAGCTGAAGGATCTATCTGACAGTAAATAAAATTAAATTCCTGGCCAGAAGAAAAATATTTAAATAAATTAAGTGTTTCTGAATCAGTAATACTTCATTTCATGGAATATGTAAATATGGAGCAACTGGACTGTGTCAATCTAATTGAACTAATGCAATTGATTGAATTTATCTAATTGATTTAACTTATCTAATTAAATTAAATATGTTCATTGTTATTACTTTACCCTCACAAAAGAAGGCAAAAAGACGTTTTGTGAGATTAAATTAGGAGGGAACAGATTCTTCTTTCCTCTGCCTAGGTGTAGCCACCTTATCTTTAACATCCTTAAATGTAACTTTCTGGCAATTTATTACAACTTCAAATCCAGCAATCGTTTCAGAAAACTGGAGATTCTCTTATCTCAGAAGTCTTCAGGAAATGAGACAGAACAAGGTACATTGGTTTTTTCAGGCCTTTGTCAATATTGTTAGCCTAAGGCCTTGCCTACCGTCTGCCCTTGTTCTATTTATGTTGCATTTTAAAATTAAGCTATTCAAAATAGACAGCAACAAAAAATTTAGTCCTAAATATGCCTCATTTCCTGATCTTAGAAGCCCATAATGATCCCAGGTGATGAGCAAACCTGGGGACACACACCTTTTAACAGGAAAAACAGGAAAGACATCCACATCTTGCTCCAACTTGTACCCTATACAAACAGAAAGGATAAAAAGAGTGTGTGTAAAAGGCCAGTGTATAAATTAGTGCCTGGAGCAGCTTGAATTTGTGGCAGAGCTGCTCTCAAGAAAATATCTGTACTATTTACTTTAATATACAATAAAGAAGAGAATGATGACAAGCCAGTATTACATGGTATACCCGGTATGCAACTGCACAAAGTCAACAGCGTCTAGCTTTTCACATTCCTTTTTTTTTTTTCACTCAGTCTGTCACAAATATGATTATCTTACTTTCTTTGGGTTAGATTTCATGTTTTTAAAACATCTTTGCTTTCTTGAGCCCACTTCCTGTCACTATAATTTTCACTCCGTGTATATTTCTTTCTAATAAAAAATAGACTGAGCATGATCATTTGTTTTCAATCAGGGCTGTTAGAGCCACTGGGTGTAATAACACAATAGAAAATGGTACAAATCGAGGATTCAAAGCTAATTTCTACTTCAGTCACTTACACAAAACTCAGGGTGAAGCTAAAATTAGCATTCCTGCATCCTGAACATGAGCAGCCTTCATTCTCTGCCTCCTTATACCTGCCTCACAACCACGTTGCATTACTGATTGTGATGTTGCATTTACTTCGACCCTTTTCTGCAGGATGTGTGTTGCAGGGGTGTGTGCCAAATTCACCACTGCTTCTTTGCCTAAAAATAACTCCTCTTTGCCAAAACCCCCTTATCTGTTATGGCAAAATGATGACTCAAGGCAAAATAATTTCCTCCCCCCCAAAACAGTTGAGAAGCAGGGAATGAGCTGACTGCATGGAGAGGTTTGGTCCCACTGCTCTCCAAATCAGGAAGCACAGGAGTGAAGCAGTGAGTGTGGGCATCAGGGCCAGAGGAGACTCCTGCCCACAAAGGTGTCACACCAAGGGCATGGATGCACTGCTGCTTCTCTTCTGCTGGCCTGAGCTGTAACTCAGCTACTCCTGGCCCTTCATGTGACAGAATATTTGTCCTCGTAAGTGACCATGGTTTGTCTAAGATTTAAGAGGGCAGCTATGCAAAAGAATTCCCCAGCATCATTAAAGTGCAATGTTATAATTAGTAATTCAAAGTCACTATCAGGAAAGAAAAAAAAAAAAAAAAAAAAAAAGGCTGAGAAGAGCAATTTAGGTTACATACAGGAGGGAAACATTATCTCTCCTTCAGAAACATTAAACAAGTATTTTGCAAAGTGTGAGAGGAGAAAACGTTTTTGACACCATAGCTAGGAAGTAAATTTTAGGTAAGTGAAATGTAGGAATTTGGGCAAAACATGAAGGTTAATTTACAAAAATTAACTTCAGGTCTTTAATAGCCATTAGTACCCAGGAGACCTATTCTATATTTCAGCTGAAACAAACTCTCACCAGTGTAAAGAGGGTCTTCAGTTTTCCCTCTCTCCTAAAAAATCGATAGTATTTGAAAAAAAAAAAAAAAAAACAAAAACCCACACTAAAGCAAGACAAAAATAAACAGTTCATCATTATTAAATTGTTCCAGTATTTTTCCAGTATACATTCCTTGTTCCATCCACCTGCAAACATTTTTCATTATTTTTTTAACAGTTGTTCATTAAAGTTGGTTATTGCTACCCTGCTCTAAAGTAAATGCCAGCTGGGAACATGATATAACTGGTCCTAGTAATGTTAGATTGTGCAGCCATTCCCATCTATGTGCTGCTAACTAAACAGTCTCCATTTGAGTGGGCTAATGCATGAAATGTAGAGACTAAGAAATCCCTGGACACCACTCATGAGTATTCCAGTGCAGGAGGAAAATCAGAAGCAGCATGGTTTCCAAGGAATATAATCACAGGAGAAAATATCACTGAATGTTAGACTAAAGGAATTGTATTAGGATAGTTAAAAAAAACAAACAAACAAACAAAAAAAAAAAAACAGCAACAAAACAAAACCCTTCAGAGAAGGAAGGAGGCAGCATTGTCCCAATATCAGTTTGTTTAAGGAAATGGCCATTTGGTATTTTCAAAAGCTTTGGTTATCCAAAATCCTCAAAGCTTTTTATGCTCCTATGTCTCACTGATTTTTTTTTCTTTTGCAATTCACAATTTGTTTTAGAATTTAACTATTTAATTTTTCATTTTTAAAAATCAGTTTAGCTTCCTTAATGCTCCCAAATATGTATTAATATGATCTGAAAGACAGTGGCTTTTCACCAGTTAAGAATTTTAGTACTTTATTTCTCAGAAATTAGCTAATAAGTACATGAGGGTCAAGATTTTAAAATTACTGTACTTTCTGGGAAGTTTTAGTTACTGACTTCAAAAGGCATGAAGTCAAACCTATGTCTGAAAATCTTAAGTGTAGTGAATAAACCTTTTAGCCAAGGACAGATTTCATTTGTGAACCCTTTTACCACTGAGAGCAATTGTGACATCCAAGGCATCCAAGGTTTTGCCTATATGCCTCATTCACACAACTTCCTTATTACTTCAACAGGAAAGTTTGCAGTTCTTTACTCTCCACAAATTATTTTCTTTCAGAATGCAATCTTATTTAAAAGCTGAATAGAAACAATTTATCAAAGAAATGCAAATTGCTTAGTTTTCAGTATCTTTGTATCTCATGACCTTGGGGAGTTATTCAGAGTTCTGTGCTGTTTGTGTACAGTACAGACAAAAATGGTTCCTCTCCTCCAAAAATCAGCATTACTATGGACTTTATTTGTTGTCTCTTTATTTAGTAAAGTCAATATATGTATTTCTGTTTACATTTGTGTGTCAGCATGTTACACCTTACAGTAGGTGTTTTTGTCCAATAGGTGTTTTTTACCTATGCAAACAACTGAAGGCCATCCTTTAGTTCTGGACAGTAGTTCCTTTGTGCTGCTGGGTTGGAAATATAAAGTGACTAGTTTTTCTTTTCCTTTTTTTTTTTTTCTCCTTTATTCTTTCCTGTCTACAAATGTTTGTCAGATTTCAAACTCTTAATTTCCACTTTCTTCTTAAAGTTTATAAAACTTGTTCTAAAACTGCTGACAATAGAAATAACACAGTGAGGACTATCCATGATATTAAATAATCATTTTCCAGACTAGCAATGAGTAAATTTCATTCCAAAAGAAGAGATATGCACAGGGAAATAAAGATGAATGTACTTCTATCTAGACAGGAGGCAAAATCCTCATATAGCTTTTGCATAGTACTAACTCAAAGGATGTGCACATCTGGGACATGACTTGAGGCTCACCCTGAATTTTGCAAAAATTATCTAAAGCCTTACAAAAATAAATGGTATTCCTTGGTATTTTGGTCTGGAAGAAGTCAAAATCCCCTTTTTGCATGACTACAGTGGTTTAATTCAAACTGCAGGCACTGATCTAGTTATACTGAAACTTGGAGGGGCTGTAGTAGGGATGACAAAAGATCAGACAGTTTGCTACAGACCCTTCCACATTTGAAACATGCTGAAGCCAGTTATTGCCAAAACTTTTATCCTGTCACCACTGAAGAAAAAGTGTCAGCCACAAGAGTCTTGTAGTGTCCTCTTGGATTGAGCTGAGCCCAGGCTGGAAAATATGTTCATTTCCAGTGGTGTTTATGTCTCAAGCTAGAAACAGAGGTGTCAAAAAACCCCTTACAATTCTAAATATTTCAAATATATAATTTTAATTAGTTTTCAAACTGCATTTGGTTTAATTTTAGCAATATAGTATTAAATATAGATTTTTTTTCTTGACTGATTGACCTTTAGATCTGTTGATAACTAAGAAGAAAAATAGGCCTTGTTGTTTTTTCCATTCCCCTTTGATTTCTATTGATTTATCAGAACTCACTAGGGATTGAAAGACAAGAAAATGAAGATAAGGTTAAAGAAAGGTTAAGCATAGCATCAAAGCCCTTTTCACAGGCAAAAAGGTTTTATGATCTTTAAAATCTCAGCTGCATACTCTGTACATAATAATAACTATAATTAAGTGATTGTCTCCCCTTCAAAAAAAGTTGAAAATGACATAGAAGAATGGTAAATCGTTAATTAATGATATGCTGTTCTGTTTCCCTTCTGATTACACCTCCTGCTGGGCATGACTGGTCTATTTGCTTCTAATCTCTGCTGTGAATTCATTCAATTCCACGCCTTTCTGCTATCATGTTTTCACCCTTCCTGACTTTCATGGCTACCATATGGTACAGAGCCACTGTAGGTTCAGCTGGGGATTTCATGGTGTCACTGTTCAGGGGAAAAGATGCCAGTGGTATCCAATAGACATGCTTGGATCTAGTTGTCCTGCCATGGAAATACCTAAAATTGCCATGAAAATGATGAAATTGTTTCCTAAAAGGCTGTTTTAAAATGGGGATATGGTAGAGTTCATCATGACCATGAAAAATGTATTACCTTAGCTAAAGAAAGAGTTATTTTATCCTCAAACTTGTCTTTTTCACAAGGGACCTGTGTAATATGGGTAGCTTGAAAGTAGTTGGAAGGAATAATGCTTTTTAATTCCAAACAGTATAGGGTAGGTTATCTCATTTCACATACAGATGTAGAACACAATCTTAAAAATGCATTTTTAGCATTTTTGATTTGGAGTGATTTCATGGACAAGCTCTAAATTAATGTCAGAAAAATGTGTGTTGTACTTTGATCTCTGGTTCTTTTCTGTGGGTCTCATTACAATGTCATTATTATTATTACACTCTCTACCAGCTGGCAGGTATTGAATTTGACCTGCTCTTTAAAATTTAGACAGTCTCTCTCTCCCTCTCTCTGACTCCTCTGTGGCACTTCTAGCTGGCTAAGAGAGACAGTGGGATGAGTTTCATCTCCAGCTAGGCTATGTATGTGCCATTTATGGGCTGAAGTATCATAGGTCAATTTTTAGTTCAGTTTTTCACTGTGAAATGCATGGGGGTCAAGGTAGCAGGGAATGATCTCGTTTATTCTCTCCCTTAGCTGTTACCCTTTGCCAATACCACCATTACAAAATGGCCAAAGGAGAAAGGCATGTTCTATCTTTCCTGTAAAATATACTGTTTTCTGAGGATCCGCTCAGAAAAAGAAAAAAAAAAAGGAGAGTAAAAAACCAAACCAAACCAAACCAAACCAGTAACAGCACCAAAAAAAAAAAAAAAAAAATCCAACAAAAGCAATCCTAAAGCAAAAACCCAAAACAAAACAAAACAAAACAAAAAATAAAATCGCCAACCAAAGTAAAAAAACCACATAATTTCTATAGGAAAAATTGAAGGGACCTGAGGACTTTCTGAACAAAAAGTGAGCTGGACTCTTCAGTTCCCAGACTCACATAAACTCAGTGGGTTGGAAGGAACCTCTGGAGGTGTCCAGACCAAACTTCCTGTTCTAAACAGGGCAATTTCAGTAGGTGGGTTTTTTAAGGCTGCATACTCCTGCCTGCCAGGGTAGGGGCACTGGCTGCCACTGTTCCAGCCTAAGAATTGAGACATATTTTTGCAAAGGGCAGCAGCAGTCAGCAGATGCAGCTCATTTGTGAGAGGTTATAATTAAGCTCTGCAGTGAAAAATTTGGTCTAATCTCTATTTTCAATGACAATGCATTGCATATGGCTTGTTGTTTTGTAATTTACTCATTAGCCCTATTAGCAAAATATGAACATATAACAGCTTTCTCTGACTTACCATGACTGGAAAATTGAGGAATGTTGCTTACAATGATGTCCTCCCACAGATGGAGAACTGTACTCTGGCACAGCAGCAGACTTCATGGGCAGGGACTTTGCCATTTTCCGAACTCTGGGGCATCACCATCCCATCAGAACAGAGCAGCACGACTCCCGGTGGCTGAATGGTATGTGAAATGTGCATTTCTCTGGTTACACTCATCCAGCCATTAAAGACTAGCACACAGCTCCATTCCAGCAACATCTGTGACATATACACTCTTCTTTTATTAGGAGCAGAATTCTGCCTTAAACCAGTTAAACTAATCAAAATTGATTTATAAATAAGCATTTTTTGGTTTAATTACACTGAGATTTGTAGAGTGTGATTAAATTTAAAACACACACAGACACTAAAAGCAGCAAGTTGGACAGAAGCTCAAGGCTTGAGGCATCAACCACACATGAACACAAAGTTTCTCCAGAGCCTTGGGCAGAATTATGCCTTGTACAAGGTTTAATTTCTGCTGTGTTGAAGGGGACACTGGCCACATCCAGCAGAAAGTCAACCAGCAGAACTTCATGAACAAGCCAAAGTTGTCAAGAGTCTGAAAAAAGAGAAGAGGGTCCTGGGGATTCCAAGTGATTTGGTTTCAAAATATCCAATAGTTTAGCAGGCACAATAGCTTACATTATCGTATGGATATTAGTAATCAAGCCTGTGGTTGTTTATTTGCATGTCTGAGGAGGGGAAGATAGTTTCAGAGAAAATCTGATTTTGGCTTAGTGTACCAAAATACTTTAGAATGCATCTGAGTACTCTATCCAAGTTCTACTGAAGTCAGATTTTCAATAGCTCAAATGAAATTACATTTGGCTTTAGCTATACAAGGATATGAGCATTTTGGAAATGAGAATTCATTGTCTGAAAAAAGCTGACACTTGTTTTAAGTAATACTAAGTGTAGTTGCTGAGTTAATTTAAATTTTAATTTTTTAAGAGTTAACTAGCTCTACTTTTCCTGTAGAACTGCTTTTCCTTTTTACTGCTTGCACCTGCACTCTTGTTTTTGAATTCACAAATTATTTTATTCTTAGACATTTTTTGCTCCCAGCCATATTATTTATGTCTTTGCTGAGGTTCAAGCTTTCTTATGTGGTTTTGGAATTTAGTGCAAACTGTTCACACAAATTTTAATGTGTAAGAGCAGAATATGTTTTAAAACACAGTTTGTTGTTAGCTAGTCAAGACCTTCTGGTATCAAACTGGATATCACATCAGCTATATATACAATCCACAACAACATCAGCCCCGACTCATAATTAAAACCACAAGATGCTATTGCAAGTTGGATTAACTCTATATATAACATATATTGGATACACGTATCGTGTGTGTATAGGACAAGTATGGAGCTGTATTTTAATATGAAAAGTTTATGAATCTAATGTATATCCTGTTAAATTTAGTTTTGCTACAATTCATGTGGATTAATATCTCTCTGGAGAACTGATTCAGGTCTACAACGTTTCAGTTCTACAATCTGTGTTTACCCAGTAACACAAAAATTGTATTCATTGGGTGTTATTATGACAGTAAACAAGATTTCTGGACTTCAGGAAACAGTAAAGTGCAAGGGTTATAGACATACCCATCTATCTTGACACCTGGTAGAGTAATAATGTGTTAAAGATGACCAACATCATTTTGTTGTGATAGTCATGATGACATTTTAAAGCCCAATCATGCAAGCAAAATCTGCTTTTGTGCCGTAGATTTGCACCATGACAGCTGAGTCAGGAGGATTTATGGAGTGGGAAAAGGCAGCCATTGTCCACAGGCCCTGTACTTCACTGCTGGAAATGTGTCATTTCGTTGTGGACTCGGTTATCAGTCTTTCAGCACTAAATGTGGGAACTGCTTTTCCCAAATTAGCACTAAGGTTACATCTGACAGGGTGTAGAAATTCCAGCTGCTTTATGCTCAAGGTGGGGAGCTGATGAACCTCAAGCTTTCTTGAATTTAAGTATTTTACAAAATGAGCATAAAAGTAGGAAGACAGCATTTTTTGTATCACAAGATGAAGGTGATTTCCAGCTCCTAAGTAAAGTTGTTGCAGTCTATTCCTGTATGGAAAGTTTCAAACTTAATTTAAAACAAGATAAGAATCAAATTGAAACCTTTAGAAATTATTCTCATAACTGTCCATAATTTAATAGAGAATGATCCTTAAGTACATTTTTGAAATATCTCTCTCTGGTGCAACTTAATACATTTACCTTCCTATTATGGAAAGATTGGCCTAAAATCTGCTCTACAACATTCCTATTAGAGGCTCTGAGTCTTTACTGTTAATTTCCCAGTGATAAGATCCTGGCAGCCTTTCCACACAGTTCTCCCAATTTCAGCATCTAACATGGAAGTCCAAAAGTGATAATAGTTTCGGTTTGAAACTCTGCAGGCATGCCAGTCCTTTGATTATTGTTTTTGTAATTTTTCTTTTTTAAATATGATTATAAAAGAAGCTCTGTGTTTGCACGTCTTTAAAGTGGATATACTTTTAATGAAACATGCTCTCATTGAAGAATGAGGTGTTCACTGCTTCCTTAAAGATCTATACAAACTATTTTTTTGCAGACCCTTATAAGTTTTTTAGTAAAGACATGTATTTCTATGTAGTGGTGGGATTGCTTTCTCTAGTTGCTTTTTACAGCGTACTTAGCCTCAGGTGAAAAAACAGTATTCTAAGGGTTATATCCTGAAACTGCAGGACAGCAATTCTGATAAAACTTAGAGACAAATTCTCATCCCTGTACAGTTTATTAGTTAGATGGTGAGGCATCCAGTTCTAAGACCTTGCTGGTTACTTCAGTCAGAGCAGGAGCTAAACTGCTTTTTCCATATTAAGGTCAGAGCTGACAGGGTGCAGAAAGCACAGCTATTTGGTACCAAAAATGGAGAGGAGAAGACAGTTGCATGTGAAGAGCTTGCTAACTTTTCCCAGAAATTGTCTTGCCCTGAACTGGCATAAAAGTAAAGCAACATTACACAGAGTGATTAAGTTTTTGGATTTAAGCAGGAACACAGAGTTGCTACAGAGATCACACAGTCACATTTTGGAGATGCTCAACCTTCTTGCAGAAATTGTATGTTTTGGGGAAGAGAACTGTGCCCAGCCCAAGGGAAGGTGCTGACCAGCAGCTCTTAAAGACTTCTTAAGTCTCTTCGAGATATGAAATACTCACAGGCTTCTAAAGCTTTCATTTTGTATAAATAATTAAACAATCACCCAAGCCAAATAAAACAAGGGAGACTGATTCTATAGCCATGTAGTCAGGGCATTCGTCTAGAAGCTAGGGAACTATACATCAGTCACTGTAGCAGTGTGTATTTAATTATTGATACAGAGTTGGCCAGATGTGACAAGGAAGCATTTGCAAAAGCACAGTAAAATAAGCTGGTGCTCAGGGAAGTCATAGACATGAAAGCTGCAGTTCAGTGCCCCAGACTGGATCACATACTTTGTTATAGGCCATGCTCATGCACACATCGGACATTACTGGCTCCTCTGGTACATGCACTAAGTTCACTCTGCACAAAAGAAGCTTTGGCAATATTACTCAGTCCCAGTGAGGGTCAAGAATTGTTTTGAACTTTCAGAAGAAAAATTCTGAAGTTGAAAAAAACTTCTGTACAGCTTTACTATAGGGAGCAATGGCCTTGATGTTACACATATATCTTACAAAGTCTTGCCTATCAGCAAGTACGTGATTCCCTTTAAATGTACCATTGCCTCTCATAGTTCAGAGGCATAAAGTTATTTTCAAGAAGCATGGATCATGCCCTGCTTCCATGAACTGTTGCAGAAGTTAAAAAAAAGAGATGGTTAGATGAGCGGGTGGGAGCAGCTCCTCCTGGAGCCAGGGAGTTCCCTGCTGCACAGCAGGCAGCCTTTGCTGAACACCATCCCCACCGCCTTCGTGCAGGGGCTGAGGGCATGGCCAGAGGCAAAAAGGCAGAATTGGCAGTGCAGTCTACCAGAGCAAATGCTGAGCAATGCAAAGGCAATGCACCCAAGGCAGTTTTCAAGCTGAAGATTAGAGGAGTGGAAGGAGAGAGCTTAAAGCTGCTCTCATCTTCTCTGGCTTGAGCACAGGGGATCTGGCCTTAAATTGTTAACATTTTGTAAAATGAATAACCATAAACATTTATTTTAAAAGCAAAGCAGGATTGGGCTGAGCAAAACCTGAAAGGAAATGAAATCACAAGAGCTGCATTAGGATAGTATTATGAATCTGGTTTACACCCCAGAAATACTGGCCTTGCCTCACTCACTTTACTAGACCTGGAGTTAAGAGAGATTGTCAGTCTGGATTTCCAGACTTGGCTTGGAATTTCCTTGCTTTTTATGGGTTTTAAACCATTCTATGATATTATTTTAGCATACTTTCCATGGCTTAATTTTTAAAGTAGAGCAGTAACTGTGCTTAGTCCCCTGAGGTTATTGTCCTTGGTAATCTTTACTTTACAGTTACATAAACAGCTGAGAGTTATAGAAGCTGAGCGACTGTTCAATAAAAAAGAAAATGCCCTCTTAAATTTAACAGGGTCCAAGGCAGGAAACATGGACTTGATACTTTCCTGGCATTCAAACAGAACTGTAAGCATCACTTTGTGTTGTTTCCACTCATGACACTTTGTTGAATGTCCCAGCATTGGCATTGCACACATGTGATTTTGAATATATGTGTATTGCACAGTAGACTAATGTATGGCAGCAGAAAGAAAATATTGCAGGCAGTTTACAGGATTTTTACCCCTCTAACAAAATGCATTAAATGTGTCAAAATGTTAGAAATTAATCACTCTTGCTGAGATTTTGGTGTGTACATATTCTGATCCTTGAACCTCTACTTAGTCTTTGGTCAACCTTTTCCTACCTATACATAGCAACTGATGGCCCCCTCTGCTATGCCACTCTCTTGTCCATAAATGCCTTCCTAGTTTCCCGTTTTCCAGCTCATCTCTTACATATTCTCAGTCCAGTATCTCATGCATAAAATACAGGTATCAGCTGTGGAAAAGGGACACAGAACTCAACCATCCTGGTACCTGGGGGTGTTTCATAAAATATGTCTAATATCTCTTTGGAGGAAGGAAGTGATGGATGCTGCAAATAGAATAAATCTCCATCAAGAGAAGAGCTATGTAAACACAGGACATTAGGAAAAAAAAAGTGTGAACTGCATATTAATTTATTTAGTCTTCAAATTAGAAGTCTTAAACTATGATGAGAATGAAATTAGAAAAAGCTGTCCAATAGAAGTAGTCAGTGAGGCAGCCTAGCTGGTTTTGAGAGGAACTCAGGTAACATTTTATGTGTTGTTGTATAGCACACTTGCTGACATCCTAAGAGACTACAGTGAGTAGACTAAGAAGTCTCTTCCAGGTCTGCATTACCATGAATTTACGAGGACATAATTAAACCTTTTGAGTGAAAGCAGTGAGGGAATTTTTTTGTGTATGTCATTTTTTTGTTGTTGTTCTTTTGGTGTTAATTTTCCTGTGAAAGGATCTCTTGCATTTAAAATAGGCATTTCTATATTTGAACAGCTGATATGTCCTATCATGCAGGCTGTAGTGTGGACTGAGTTTCCACTTTCCCACCACAGCTTACAGAAGCATGCACAGCTCCCACCCTTGCAGAACAAAACATGTCCATATATGCAAGTCTCATTTCTCACTCAATAAGTCCTCCCACCTCCCATTCCCACTATCTTCATTGCTAAGAATAGTAATAAATAATTTTGCAGTGATAAATTCCATGTGTGACAAATGCTAATGTCACCTAACACAATGCTAGGAAGTGCTTAGAAACTATGGTGACGGTGGCATAATACTGTGAACAGAATGGCACACAAACTCAAGTTATAAGGTGTTTTTTTTTTTTTCCCCTTAAGTCTGTATCTCCATATTTGAGAGATTGAGTATGAATTTTAAGTTGTTTTTTTCATTGTAATCTAACAAGCTTTTTCTATACACATTTCTTGTTACAACCCATTCTTTCTTTTTTTTTTCTTGGAAGAAACGTAAAATTTCTGAAATCAGAAAATAAATGGCTCTTTCTTATTGTTATTACTTGACATTTATCCTGTCCCTAATCTGAAATGTTTGCAGAACAGGAAGCCAAAGACCCTCCTGAATACTGGACCAGAAGATTGAACTAGTAATTGAACCAGTTGATTCAGTTGAACCTGTCTGATAACTGTTCCCTGTATCTTTATACAAAGTAAGAGAAGCATTTGGTTCAGAGATCAGAGACCAAGTAGCAATTAGAGAATGTGCTTAACAGTTTCTCTGGATGTGAGAAAGGTCATGAAGATGGTAGGTGGAGACAACCAGAAATAATAAAGTCTTCCCATCAAGTGGCCTAAATGAAATTATTTTAATTCATTCTAGGAAAAAGATCTTTTCATTCTCTATCCCTCTCATGTCCTTTAGGATTAGGTCATTTTCTTCATTAAATATCTGTTCTGTGGATGATATTTTGTTCTGTTTAGGTTGAAAAGATGGTAAAAGTAGCCAAAGGACAAGTTTTGAGGTTGGAGTAGATAAAGCAGGTAGGAAAGATGAAGCAGCAGAGAATATTTTCCTGGTCTGACTGCACATTTTGAAGGGTTCCTGACACTGCAGATAATATGACCTGGGGCAGGAAGACTTGCATCAGTAAACACATTGGTCAGAGCTATAGCCACAGTATTGCTTCAGGAAGTTAGGATACAAGTTAGTCCAGGAACCTGACTTAGGATATGTATATATTACATGGTTAACCATGGGCTCATTTCTGGGTTTTAACTTGATCAGCCTTACTGTCCACACCAAAAAAATGTAATAGCTGGGAGTGTAGATTAGAAGCCATGCTTTGCTGCAATTCATTAATTCTGTGACTCTCTTTATAGTGCATATAAGATCAAAAATAATGGTAGAGCTAAGAGTTCTTTGTTCATTGTTTCCACAGGAGACCAGAGAAGTTTCTGTGCTGCATAAAGTTCAATATTAGGAAAGAAGTTCATAGTTCTCAAAACAAGCAGTGTGGGATATGACCCCACAGATCACTGAAGCATAATCTTTCTAAAAAGACACTTGCCAGTGATGGCCAGTTTGAGATCTGCACGACTCTTGTGCACTGAATTGGTCTATTGATGATGTGCCTTAAAATTGCTAAATTTTAAGGTTTTTATTTCAATTGTGAATTGGAAGGTCAAAATATTAACATGTATCAGGTTAACAACCCAGTAAATCCTCATGAGTCTCATGTTGGGGTGAGATCTGAGAGTGTGCACCATTCCCGTCACCTTCTCTGGAAGGCGGTCGGATGAAAGAGCCAGAACAAACTCTGGGTAGATGCTGGATGTGGATAAATCAATGTACCTCTGTACTGAGCAAAACTGGTCATCTCATTCAGGTATTCAGATTCAAATTTGATGATGCAGGTGAGTTGCTTTCTATAGTCATCCTTTATAAAAAAAAAAAAAAATCCAGGTCTCATCTGCTTCTTTGAGCAGCAAAGGGGTGTGTAAAAATCCATCAGAATGAGCACACACCAGGAGCACATTCAGTTGGAGGAGTAGAGCTCTGTGTCCTTCTCACACTAATAACAAACACTTGCAATTTTCCAATTATCAATAGTCCCAGTGATATTCTATCTCCTCTAAAAAGCGGGGCTTTTTGTTTGTTTTTTTCGGGGGGGTGGTGTTGTTGGTTTTTGGGTTTGTTTGCTTGTTTGTTTGTTTTTTGGTTTGGTTTGTTTACCCTAAGGTGGATTATTTTTTTCCTATGGATTTGTTTCAATGGATAACTTATAGAGCTGGCAGTGGATGGCTTTGTAAAGTGATGGTCTGCCCACTTAAGGTGACAAACTTAGTGTATTATTCAAGCAGTGGCAATAACCTCTACTAGAAAGTTTTGTGTGCTACTTTCAGTTAATGTATGATTAAAAAGATGATTTCTGTCTATATCTATCTGTTACCCACATGCATCAGTTCATATGAACACTCTCCCTTTTGCCTGGAGATCAATCTCTGTAGGAAAAAAGAGTCATTTGTCCAGAAAAGGAGTAGTGTTCAGGTTCTAAGTTTGCATTTTGCATTGCTTTTGGTATAGAACCCACTTTAAATTAGGCATCACCAGTTTCTTAGTAATTAGCATTTTTGCAGAGATCCAAATCAGCTTAAGCAAAAGGAAAGTTCAGATTAGGTGGTGGGATTCCAGAAACAAAGCCTCTGTGTTATAGACCTTAAAAATTCAAGTAGGTTTCCCATGATCTCTGTGAGAGCTCATCACAGCTCTGATGCTTGAAAACCAGTGACTTTTAACTACCAAACTGTGCCTCCTTTCTTGTTCACAAAAGTCACTAACCAGTTTTTCAGAAAAGTTAAGCAGAAATCTGTTTGTAGGAGTCACACAGTAGAATACTAATTGATTTAAACAAAGGAGGAGTGGGTCTGTTACAGCCCCCTTTATTGGGATATGACATACATCCGAATTTTCTTTTTGCATTCTTGTATTGTTTTGTGTTTTTTTTTCCTTCTGCTCTAGCCATCAATTTAATGAGTGTTGACCTTGTCAATACCAATTTCCTCTTCTCAGGCCACCACGTTCAGAGTTTGGTGGGCATTCAATAGAGATTTACTGTTGACTGGGTAATTTGAGTTCATGTGTGTGGTGAAAAATTAGTGAGGAGAATTACCCAGAAAAGTGGATGCCATGACAATGCATGTCACCATGGTGTGACCAGCTCTGCTGACATAGGTTTCAAAAGCTCTCCCCCTGTGAAAATGGGGCCTGTTTGCAAATTAATTAGTTTCTGGCAGCAGCTTGATTGTTGACCCAAAGTTTGTAGAGTGGAAAAACAATCAGATTAGTGTGTTCAATATAAAGGCCCAGCGCGGCGCTCGAGTGTGGTTTGCCAAACTGTTGAGGCCATGAATAGAGTGAAACAAATTCTTTTTTGAGAAGCCAAGGCAAAGGTTAAGTGTGATGTGACTGGAGCACGCTGGCCATGGGGCAGTGTGGAGAGAATTAAAGGTTTCAGCCACACAAAAATAGAGAGTGCTGAGCAAGTTGCATTGAATTTGATGGAATTCACAGCTTCAGACGCAAAAGTGTTTGGCAATGTTTTAGTCTGTGTTAACGGGAGAAATAAGATGGCTTTGTTCTAAGAAGTTTCCTTTGTACATCCGTGTGGGACACCAGGGACTGAGCCTCTAAAGGGTATTAGAGAGACTTCCTGAGCCTGCACACTGTTTCTAAGCACCTGCAGACTGAGGTTTGTACCAGTTCCTCCCACTCCCTACCACACACTAACTCCCTTTATCTCCAATGTTTCAATCCAAGCTTCCCATTCATCACCTCCAACATTTGGGCAGGGTTCTTCTTTTAATAGTGCTGGTGTGGGGGCTCATGGACAAATATATTAGAAATTCATGCTTATGAATAAATGACTGGATAAAGCTTGTTATCAAGGTAGTGAGTCAAAAGACAGATACTAAAAAATATAACAGGCCACATCTGTACCTGATAATACATGACAATGACCCCTATGCAGACCAGATCTGATTTCTACTCATTATTGTGCACATCCCATTTCAGTATTACTCTTTATTCCTTCAATGGCTATTTTTTTTAAATATATGTTTGTCCTTCATCATCCATTTTTGGCATTCAGTGTTACTATCACCCTTGTAATATTTTCTTCATATCAAACAATCCCTCTGCATATTTAAAACTATTGTTTCCCCACTATGAAAAATAGAAAGAAGGAAAATACCAACTATTATGAAGGAGCCCATGTTCATGGGCAGCTGAGATATCTTCTCTTGGTCCAATTGTCCTAGTGCTGTCGGCCTGAATCAGAATGCCTGGCAGACCCAAGGGAATGGCAGGCCAGAGCTGCCAAGTTGAAAATATGAAGGGCTCCACACAGCCCACCACATAGCCCCCACCCCATCAATTAACTGAGATGCCCAGCAGAGTTAATGATGTGAGTATACAGCCCCTAAGTCTGTTCCCAGCTTTTTCCCCCATTCCATAAAATTCCAGCTCGTAGCCTGCGACCTGTGCAAACTCTGTGATTTGTTCTCGGTAATGGGGCTGAACCCACCCCCTTCACACTAACATTCCTGAGCCGTGAATTGCTTGTCCCAAACGGCATTTAGTGTTGCTTGCAATTAACACAACTGATTGCTCAAAGCCGGCACCTGAGGTGGCACGGAGCCAGCTGGAAGCATAATTGGCTCCTTAGCTGGAGAAACATCCACTTCACAGTGGAGTCTGCGATGACGGAATTATTAGTTCAAAGTAAGCCAGGTATGTGAATACCTGTTCTATACATTAAAGCCTCCACTAGCACCAGACACAGATGAATTATCGCAGACTCAAAGCCTCCCTTTCTCTCTGTCTCCGGAACTTCCCCTTCTCTTTGTTCATGAAATCGCACTCATTTCAGCCTGAATATTTGTAGGGCTGAGTAATTGCTTTTGTTCTTTGGGTTATTTAATTACAAATCTCAGTAGATGACAGGTCCTCTGCTCTAAAGGAAGACATCACATTTGCACAGTTACAGAATCTCAACACAAATGTGTGTGGCAAATCAGTGACTGCAGATTTATTCATGCCCTCTGGGACCTGCACTGCCTTTTCAGCTTAGCATGCAATATGATTTAAATTACAGCTTGTGCAGAGCTGTGCCTTGGGATTACACTCCATGTTTCCAACTGTTTATAGTTCAGTGAGCTTTAACCTCTGTGATTCTGAAAATTAAATAATGTCACGGCTGATATCAAACTTATGGCTGGTACTAGATTGCTAAATACTGTGTAATATTAAAAGCCTATTTTTACAACAAAGTGGAAACGTCAATGTATTTAAAACATTGATAGCACATTCAGGTAGTTCAAGAACACAATTCAAAAGTTACACTAGCAAAGAATGGCAAAGCTAATATAAAGCTTCATTATCAAGGATATTGTTTCAACTCCTGTATTTAGCAGAGTTGTGGCTGTGGACTTTAGTGGAGCAGGACTGAGCCTAACGCAGGGCTTTGTGACACAGAGAATCTGTGTAAGATCAGGAAATGTAGATAGAGCAACTTTTGTGTTTAAATTCACATTTGCTAATTCCTTGCTTAAGTTTCATTATTTCTGAAATATTGTGATATATCAAATGTTACATCTTGAAGACCTTTTTGTGCTGCAACTGTGGACATCTTAATATTTCTGTAGCCTTTGAAGATGAGCAGAGGAAACACCTGATTAGAAAACTCTGTATTTAACGTGACATGTAATTTCTTTTCAGATTACATTTCATTATATGCAGGGGTTTAATTAATGCAAAAACATTTAGATTTTTTTCTCCATTTAGTTCTGCAAACCCATGTTTCCAGGATAGAAACTGTTCCAGTCCCACTTGAGCCACTTCACTGTGGTCCTTCCCAGGTTCTGTCAGGGAACACTGCAAAACAGAAGGGTGAAACTGATGTCAACAGCAGCATCGTTCAGGCCTCAGAACCTCATTCATGACTGTGGTGTAAGGAAGAAGTAACAGGAAAAGAAAAGGACAAATGGGAGAGACAAATGGATACTTACTTTTCACCTGTAAAGGCAGCATGTTGGACTAAATAACAGAAAATGAAGAAGAGTTCACACAATTTTGCTTAACAGATAGGATGGACAGATCACAGATACACAAAATGTTTGACAAATGGTTCCTCATTTGATGCCTTTAAATTTTGACAGTGAAATAGATCCTGAACTTCCAATTTTGCTGCATTGCCAAAGTGATGGTTTTTTTTCTCCTTGATCCTTAAAATGCCCTATACTACTTATTTCAGGCTTCAATGTCCATCTCTTAATTGTCAAAATTGCGTCAGAAATATCTCATGCCTTGTTATTGCATTATATTCCATGGGCTTGTATAAATTCATCTGTTTTAAAGGGTGGCTGTAAATTTGATTTTTAAACATGTAGCTAAGTACTTTTACATACCATATGGTTTAAAAAAAAATATATGGTGAAGTGTATAGTAACATCTAAGAGATCAAAGTATGAAGGTGATCACCAGCTAATAGTTGATAGCCAGAAGCAGTGGATGCCACAGATGATATGCTGCTGTACAGATAACATGCAGTGTTACTGAAATGTGATAACATTTCTTTTAATAATCTCAATATGAGTCTCAAATGTAGCAGTGTTGTCCAGAAAATTGTTGAGAGTGACCCCCCAAAACTGAGACTGATTAGCCTTTTTTAGCTCTTTCTCCTCTGTTCTGAGATCACTGTATCACTGGTGCCTATAGGCTGAATTTTTCTGTTAGTAAGCTGAGCTGCCTTGTGGTATTACCAGGGAAAATTGCCTCTTTCAAAGGCAAGGGTTAAACTGTAAATCTTTGGGACTACAATTTATTGTACAACATGCAGCAGAATTTGATGTTCAAGAGCACTTAGAGCTGCCACAAACACACTGAGTAAATGAAGACAAAATAGTGATGGAAAAAATATTTTTAACTTTATTTTTATCTTTAGATATATAAATTTAATTTCCTTTTGGTAGGCTTTAAAGATTTCTGTTCAGATAAGTACAGCAAGATTTGTAGGAAGATTTTGTTAGAGAATGTGGTATAAGCAGAAATAAGATAACCTTTCAGAGACAGATTTTTTGCAGATGATCATTCAGAAAAAGCAGAAGAAAAGTTACTTTGAAGACTGGATTACATATTTTTCCCACTCACTGCACAGGTCTTATGAATAATTGCAGGCATTCAGTGATAATACATTATATCCGTGAGTATTGCCACATACCTGAGGATTGGTGTTTATTGATTCTTTTACTGCTATTTGGGCAAAATTCAATATCCTTGTAAGTCAGAAGTGTTCTGCTGATTTCAGTGAGATTATTCATATTTCCTGAGCTCAATAACAACATTTGTCACACTGTAAAATTTGGTAGTCATGGGGCACAGCTCCCTTTAGTTACCCATTCCTTCAGTCTGTGTGTCCTGTTCTCCTGTTTCTCTAAAGCAGCTTCCAGTAAGGGCAGAAGAATGTCCATGGGACAGGAAGGTACAAAACCTTTCTATGTGGTATTTTACATGGACTTGTGAGTCATCTGCTTTTTCACAAGATTGTGTAAATGGGTTGTCATTGTCAATACTCAGTTCTGTTCCATGTTAGACATACTGTCAGCTTTAATATTTTGTGCTAGGCCTGTTGGTGGAAAGCATTCTTTAAAAAAAAAAATCCAGTTTCCCACTTACTACAGGGCCTATATTTTTTTACTTCATTTCTTTCTTTTATTACTTTTTAAATATTTCTGTTAAACTTTCTGCCAATTCTTTTCTCTATGATTTATGTATCACAAGCAAGCACACTGCAGTCCTCCCTCACTGCTTTTAACAAACACAAAAATTTTGAGTCTGATACAATGAAGTTTTCATTCTCAAGAGTCACAGAAATTACATCAAATATTTTTTAAGTGCTGCCAGTGATTAATAATAAAAATGAAAATATCAAAAACAAAAAAATAATTTGCTTGTACAGAATCAAAGTGTAAAGAAATTAAACTGAGAAGAAAAGCTTTCTGACAATCCAGGTACTGTTGCAAAACTTTTCTATCTGAAGCAACTTCACATTTTTCATCTCACCTGTGCTATCAAATACTTTTTTATTTTTCTTTAATGAGCAGAACTTAAGTTTCACATCAACAATGAATAAGTACATTATTTCAGTTGTGTAAAACCCTGTTAATACCTTATGTTGACTGAAGCTAGATTAATTTGGAAATACACAGTGCTCACATGACTACTGAAAGAGGTTGTCATAACTGATGCTATCACACTGAATACCTCAGGTTGTGCTCTTACAGATGCCTTATTGCATTTTGTGTTGCTGTGCTACATTGACACATGAGCTATAACCAGTCAATTACCCAGCTCTTTCCTCAGTCTTTCTGCCATCCCTCATTAATCCTACTTTAATGGATTTTGTGCCAAGTTGCTTTACACTAGCTGTAGAAGTTCATTATGCCAACAAAACGTTTCTTGTAGTTTGACAAAATTACCTCAGTTCTTTAGCCAAATCTAAAGGATTTAGCAAAGAAATTAAATTACAGGAGATTGGAAAGGTTAGGAAATTGCTGCAGGAGAGTTCTCTAATGGATGACTCCTTGGGAACTGGCGTGGGCTGATGATCATTTCCAAATGAATGAACATCTCTCACTGAGAGTTGAGACTGTGGTAGAGTCCTGTCCAGTTTTTGATGTGACATCAGGGAGGAGGTTTTCTTTACAGCTACACAGCCCCTTCCACAAACTTAAATTGATTCTGGCAGTACAAAATTTGGAGGTTTTCTTCCTGTTTTCAAAATAGATGATTTTTGACACAAAGGGCATATTTGTTCACTTTTTAGGAAAAAAAAAAGTAATATTTCTGTGAGAAAATGGTTCTGGAGACAGGGTTGTGTGCTGCATGAAGCTGACAGAGAAATATTGGGAATTTAGCTTTTAGCAGACAGAGGCTAAAGATATGCTTGTCAAGCCAGTGCTGTTCAGCTTTTGCCAGTCATACTGCTGAAGGCTGTCCCATTTTACCTACACTGTAATATGTTTGCCATGTTAATCCTCAAATACTTCTCAAATATTCTGCCAGTATTTGCCTCCTGCAAAGTGCTGTGTCAGGAGTTTGGCTACAGCTTGTTTCCTCAACCTTCAGAACACCTTGTATCCTTAATTTCCAGGTGGCAAAGAGGAAGAATATTCCACCAAGACATAAACACACATCTCTCAGTGTTCAAAAATGCCTGAGAAAATCACATTAATGGAGAGGAACAGGTTTTGGTTTCTGACTTCTAGGATCAACTGCCATAAAAACTGCTTCAGCATCTCCAGGGACTTGTGCTCCACCTGTGAATCCTCATAGCTTACAAAAGGCAGACCTGTAGCATGGCTTTATATGCCAAAAGTCTGTAACACCCCAAATCAGAAACATCTTTTGTCTTCAGTGCCTCCACGCTCCACTTCCTCCCCTAATACATCACTTCTTAGCATAAAGACTCTGGTATTTAGTTCTTGTCACTCATCCAGAGCTCTAAAGATGTAGGTTACACAGTTAAGGCACAGGCTTTCTAGTGTTTTTATTTCCAAACATCAATGTCAAAAACTTCAGATAAATGACTGAGAGAGAAAGAAACAGGCTCTTAGCTGGAACTCTCATTACCTTTAAGAAATACAGAAAATTGAGATTAAAGTATTTCTAAATGGAGACAATGTGCTGCAAGCCTCACTTTCTGTTCTGTGATGGACACTGGTTTTCTCAGTTGCCCAATTGCTCTCTCTGAGGGACAAGTAAATAAGTTTACAATTAATTGTGTTGATAGATATACAAAAACCTGAAAACACAGTCAGTGATAGAAAAGAGGTGTTAATTTTGCTTGTTGTTCTGTAAGGAGATAATAATCACCTCTTTTTAAATTAAATAGGGTGGATAGATCATAAGCATTGTTTTGTGAGAAATCTAATTTATTGAGCATTAAGCTATAATTTTACTGAACTTTTGTATTCACTTTTCTTCACCATATAATTAGTCTTTAACAGGGAATCAAAACTATTGTTGTCTCTTTAGAACAAAGGCTTCAGAAACTGATAATTGCATCAGAGATCAACATTTTCTCTCTTCTCTTTCCTGTGGGAGTAAAATATTATTACCAAAATATGGTCATGCTGAATTATGCCTCTAAGGCAGAGGAGATGAGGGATCTTGGGGTGGTAGCATTGTCTTGGCAGGTACAAAGGGACTCATTTACACAACTCCAGAGGTGCTGAGCACCCCAAACTGAGGTTGTGCTCCTCTTACTGTCATTTGGCCCTGCATCACTGCCAGCCCCCGGGAGGGCACCCCTGGCTCAGTCCCCAGCCTGGCCTTGCCCAGTTTTCACTTCTCCACTTCTCCCCTGCATGGAACCTGAACACTTTAGGATGTTACAACACACTTGCCTTTTTTTTTCTTTTGCCTCAGATACAGATCAGCAATTCCTTAAAAATCCCATTATTTAAATTCAGTTTTATTGTTTCTCACAATGAGAATGATGTGTGGATAACGTTTATGGTCCAGTCACTGTAAAAGCCACAAGGGCTAGACTTGCTGTATGTGTAAGTGTACCATTGAGATGTACAAGAGTTTACATGTGTGAAAATATGGTGTGACTTTTTTAATGCATGTCTCTTTGTGTGTTACATTGCTGCTGCACCCATGTATTGAAATGACAGAGGAGTGATATGTTGTTGCTACTTTTAATACATTTCATCCTTGAAAGTCTGTAATCTCTTTGTGCCACACAAGTCACCACTGAAGCATAGCAGTTGGATTCTGCAGAGGAAGAGTTTGCTGGCTTGAGGTTGTTTTTTTCTTTATTTATGAAAAGAGTTTTGAATAAAATATTTTTTTTAAAGTAAACTATTGAAATTAAAAAAAGCCTTAATTAACTTGATACTTATTAGTATCACAAAAATTGCCTTTACTGGTCTTTGATAAATTGATGAAAAACAGGATATCACTTCCAGCTGACATAACTAATACACTAAGATCATCTTGACTCAAAGATAAACTTCTTGATGAATATCATCAGTCTTTAAAGCTCTTTCTGGTGGGAATTTCCATTGCAAAATCAGTGAGGGACCATAGGGCTTCTTACCTTGTAATCACTGCTGACAGCTTGATCAAGCATGGCCTGCATGCCACACATCCTCCTGACTTTGTAAACAGCATCTTTAAATGACATCTCTACTCTGTGGTCTGTCCTTTCCATGTTAGCATCTGACAATAAGTTACCACAAAACCCTCACATTAGCTCCATAATAGCCACAAGTTATCCCTTGTGCAAACAGTTCCTGCTTTGAGGATGTGGTCTGATGCCATCCATGTTTTGAGGAGCATCACTAGAGGCAGTGAATCCATGAGAGCTCTACTGCATTTGTCTGAGTCAACAGCAGCAAGAGGAATGTGAAAGTTGAGGAATTTAAATGAAGGGACTTTGAAAGAACACTACTAAAAGCTTTGGTGTTTTGTAAACTACATTTGAGTGTGTAAAACCACAAACCATCTTAGCTCTCTCATCACCACGTATTAACAGCTTTGTCCTCTGGTGACCTTGCTGAGGCAGAAGCTCTGCTCTGCACATTTGTGACTGGAGCTGCAAGTCTCCTCTCTGTGGGTAGTAGGGCTCACTGTGAGAGCAAGTCCAGATTTTGTGAGGACAGTGTTTGGCTCTCTGCACTGGGTCTCAGTGGATTGGTGCTATATGTGCTTATGAAGTCTTGAGTAGCTGTCTATTTTTGTTGTTAAATTTTTAATTTCATCTTCTCTAGTCTTCCTCTCCTCAGGGTTCCAGTCACCCTCCAGTACTTTTCATTAAATTACAGCAATTGCAGTTTTACTGAGCGTAAAATTTCCCTAGTTCCTTAGAATTTTCTTGCTGTTAACTGATAAATTAGTCATTTTGACCGTAAATATACAATAATAGGGGCATCCAGTTCAAACTCTTTACAAAACATTTCCTAAGAGAACTGCCCTTTGGCTCCTGTCAAGTGATGAAGAGATGACCCCAGCTTCTGTTCCTCCAGCTTACTCAGTCTTGACAGCTAAAGGTAATTTCTGTGCCTTCAAGTTTATAGATCTTCATTAAAATGCTAATACAATTCATTTAGAAAGCCAATTTCTGACTTTTATTGTTTCTTGCTCTTGGGGGTGTGTGTGTATTTGTGCAGTTGTTGTTGCTAAAGTGTAACATTTGTTAAAGAACCAGTGCAGATCGATTTACCTTCACTTTTCCTCAACCTGAAATGCTGAGAGAGGCAAAAATGTTTCCATTACTTAAATAAGCAAACAATGGCAAATAAATCATAGAGGCTGCTGGACCAAGGTGTCTTTTTCATAGAGCCAGATTTCTCAGGAAGGACAGTTTAATGGGCTGCTGCCAGTGAAATGTCTGAAGAGCTGGTAATTGCAGGAGGGCACACAAAGTGCTGTACAAAGGTGTCATATGGGATCTGAGAAGTAGCACCACAGCCAAGACAACTGGAGAAAGGAGACTGAAAAAGGTGTGGGCTTTAATAATTCGCTTCTTAAAGGCTGATTGTTTTAAATAAAAATCCAAGTTTTTATTTTTAGCTTGTTCACTTTGGCTGCAAGATCAGAGAAGTGTTTTTAGCTGTAATTTTATTTTGATCGTGTTTATGCTGAGGCTTTGTTTCTCCTTTGATCATGCTTAAACACGTTTCAGAAATGTTTGTTTGATGTATGCTGGTTTTTAAAGCAGTCTTCCACATTGTCTGCCTGTGTTTTTTAAAAGCAATGAATCATTGCAAAATATTTGCTGTCAAATTATTTCTTAAATCCATTTTCGCAAAACAAGCTTTCTGGACTTTTAGCCAATAGGAGACTGCTTTCACACAAGAAAGTGTTGAACTGTTGTAACAGCATTTCTGAAGGCTACATGGATTGGAGGCAGTTTAAAGGTTGCAGAATATTCCATAATTCATACTCAGAAATCTGAAGTCATTCCATCTACCCCCAATAGATGCAGTGCACTGACTTTTACAATTGTTACTGGTGGATTCGGATCAAAGTCCTACTTCCCATTCAGTAAAACTTGCTTGAAGTTCCTTCCAGCATTTCTTTTGTGTCTATGTTGTGCTGGATGTATGAAATAGGTCAACCCTGACTGAATTATTTTAAACTTCCCATGGGGACCCCGTGATACCAAACCTGTTTAATTTTGCAGGGTAAGGCAGGGCAGTCTCAATACTCGAACATACACATTCATGGATGACATTCTCTCTTCTGCTGCATGGGTGAGCAATTAGGAGAGTTAAGGAGAAGTCCCTAATTCCCTCATCTGTGGATATTCCCTTCTAATCCTCAAAGAAGGGCAGTAAAAAAGTGCTGTGCAGTCCATGGAGAGGGCTGTGTTGCGTGACTGCTGGCCATCTGGCTGATTGATTCATCAGGACCCTCACCAGCCATAGTGGGCATGCTCTGGAGCCCTGGGGTTGAATGCAAGTGTGCATCAAGCCCTGGGCAAGTCAAACAGCCCCTGTGCTAGTCAAACAATAAAGAACACACTACAGATCACTGGTTCTTAGCTTTATAACCCATGAAATTATCAACCACTTTTCTCTCCCTCTCCCCACACATGGTAGCATGATGTTATTTCTGTAACCATTACATTCATTCTGAACAGAAATTAATCTATTTATATATGCAGCAGACACATGTAACCTGCTCTTCATTTATTTGGTTCACTGCACAGACATAGATCTGTTAGATGGAAGAGGGGAAAAACCCAAGCACCACCAAGAGCAAGGGCCCTATAACACGAAGAACCATTCTTTTATTGACTGAAACATATTGCTTTAACTAGACGGCAAAACAATTCGAGCTGTGCTCAGTAGGAAACATCAGTGTTCAAGAAAACTGTTCCATGATGTACAATGGAAGTGTTTCAATGTGAGATTGTGTGACTACTTCATTTGCAGGGATGTAGATAGGGTTATTAATCACTCATGGAAAATCTGAATCCATCTCAGATGAGCACTGGTAAGAAATGTATGCAAAGCATGCTCACACATGCTCTAGTTATGGCATTAATTTTATCAACCTGCCTCACTACCCGCTTCTCTGCTGTCACTCTGACAGAATCATTTGAAATACATATTTTCAATTTATTCAACTATTTTTTTATCATTGTTGTGTCAGTCCTTCTTTAACACTAAACTGTCTTACTACTATTTCTGGTTCACTTACAAAATTTTGAGAGGGAAAGAAAAGCATAACAATAACAATACGCTAACCGAGGGCAAGTTTATATAACCGGTGCTATATCAGCAATATTTGTTACTCAGATGGGACTCCCTGCAGTATCTTCATAGGGCAATGTAAAGTTAGAGTTTTGATGCCTGATAGTATAGTGATTTATTTTAGAACTTGATATCTTGTGATTTACAAAACCCATTGCGCTAGAAACAAATCATTCATTTGGGAATGTGTTTAGATTTTGATGGAATACTATTTTTACCCTTTTTCATTAAGACCTTAAGGATATAAAAACAACAAAAGTGTTTCTCTAGATCCAGTAGCCAAGAACGATGTCTTCTAATGTGTATCCTCTTTCTCTGATGGATATTTCCCCAGACTCAGTGCAGAAATTTTCAAGCTGTAACCCTTGTTTCTTTAGATTCAAGTTGCATGCAGAGCCCTAGTATATCATATAAAAACTAGTTGAGATATTATTTATCTTAAGTCTCATGTCAGTGTAACTTGAAGGCTATTAAATGCATGCTAGGAAAAAAGGAAGGACAGACATTTACATTACTGGGTTTGGGCTGGAGAGCTTAAGTTCTCAGATTTTTCATGTTCTCAGATGTCTAAAAATGTTTATTTTAAGAGACAATAGGTGGTAGACACAGTTTCACAGAGATCTGTTGTGCAGCCTGTGTTGTTCAACACATTCATAAATAACCTGAAAAAGAGGTTGGATGAGAGTTTTTTTTTTTTTTTTTTTTTTTTTCTCATGAACCTAAGTTATTCAGCATAATGAGACAAAGCAAGACTGTGAAGGACCACAAAAGGATCTTGTGCAACTGGGTAGCTAAGCAATCAAATGACAAATTAATTGTTCCTGATACATGATGTAGTGATAAACCATGGGGAAAACCATGAGGGAAACATGCATATCTTCACATATAAAAGAATGGGTTATGGACAGAGCACCACCAATGAAGAGTGAGGTTCTGGGATTATGGCATGTGAATTCCATGGCAATTTCAGATTACCGTTTAGGAGTTATTAAATCCATATTAACTGTTAGGAATTAATAGGAAAAACAAACAAACAAACAAACAAAACAAACAAAAAAAAATACAACAAAACAAGAGAGAAAATTGCTCCAGCCCATGTTAAAGAGCAGAGTTCATCCACATCTTGATCACTAGGCAGTTTTCCAATACAGGAATTGAGAGAAACCAATTGAAGTTATTAAGATCAATGTTCAAAACACAAAATCAGAAGTAAATTTTCGATCATTACATTGTGTAAGTGAGGAACAAATTCCAAAAGGACTTGGTGACTTCTGGAAATTTGCATGGTTTCAAGAACAAAATAGACAGATAAGACAGCTGGATGAGAAGTCTATTCAGAGTTAACTAAGGACACAGAAAGCAAAGCTCAGGGAATCAGCTACACTGAAAACAATTGAAGGAAGGGACTTCATTCTTGGAGAGCATTATTTGTAATCAGCATAGTCTTTCTTGTCTCGGATAATTATTTCTGGGCAATCTTGGTTGTGTATTGATCTAAGTAAACTTTGGTCTAAGCCATCCTTCAGTGCTTATATATATATATATATATATATATATATATACATATATGCACCTACACAGACAAGTACATGAGAATATATTCATGTATATACACACAGAGTACATGATAATGCACACAAAATTATGCTGTATATACTCATATAAGAGAAATATCTAAATTTCTATGTTCATAACCTATCAAAGTATGTTGCTTAAAAACACTGCCATCCTTAATAAGGCAATGGGTTGCCCAGGCCAGCTAGTGCAAACTGGCAAAACATAGCAAAGTTCATTATTTCCATGACTATATAACAATAAACATACACTGAAAAGATATTAATACAGACACTAAAATAGCTTACAATTTCACACAGGAACAGGACTCTGAGTAGTTAAATATAGTTCACAGTTAATTATCCCAGCAGAATGTAGAATGGTTATAAAACAGATTGGTAAATCTGTTGGATATGCCTTTTTTTCCCAAATATAGTGAAAGATACCAGCTGCAGTATCTCTGTAAAATACAGCAATGAGCCAGATGCACCACTTGTATGAAATTTATTGATGTGAATTCTATAAAATTCTCTCTCCCTAAACTTCTTTAAAGTATTTTTTATGTAACCCATCAGTATGTCAACATTATATGTATTTTCATTTGTTGATGTATCTTTTTTACCACCAAATAAAGTTGTCAATCTAATCACTATGAAATAAAGTTTATGTATATAAAAATAAAACTTTACAAAAATGGCTAGACAAACTATTTCAACAACTTGAGTAGAAATTCTAAAATATATTTCTCCTCTGAAAAGAAGACAAAAATTTGGGAATTTGGGGTATCATGTGGAAGTAGCATCAATCAAAATGTGTTTTTCAATTTAACTTTTTTTAACAGTAATGCACTAAATTTTCTAGGTGTAAAATATATTTTTAATAGCAAAAATGAGAACTTTACATTTGTCTACATAATTTGTTCATTTTAATTGTTACTTCTACAGAAAGATTAATCAAAGTCCAGACATCTAAAGAACAAGAAAAATGTCAGTAATAAAAACATGGAATTATGAAACCATGCTGTAATGTTATACAAACATTTATAAAGAGATTTCATAGACATTTAATTGCTCCAATAATAAAGTTAAGATTTTTTTTCATTAAATGCCTGTAGCAAACACCTCTCTTAATAAAGATAAGAGGAATGTAAATACCTGTCACATATTAACAGGTGATGATGTATCTAATATAGAAATATTTACCATGGGATGCAATGGTTGGGTCTTGGGAAGAAAAATGATAGTTTATGTAAGGAAGAGAAATGATACAGTTCTTGGAATAGTAAAGTGTTCAGTGGCATTGTCTTCTCAGATCCCAGATTTGTCAGTGCTCACCTGATACCAGAGAGCGACAATCCAGAAGATGACAAAATCTATTTCTTCTTCCGTGAAAATGCAATTGATGGAGAGCACTCTGGAAAAGCCACTCATGCCAGAATAGGGCAGATCTGCAAGGTAAGATGATGCCTTCTTGGTGTGATACTGAATGCACTTGCAAAGCAATTTTAGAAACTGCATTTTCTCGCCCATGAAATATTCAGGATTAACATTGGCGTTGTACTAAAGCAGGGGTCATCCCAAGAGACAAATAGTGTGGGGATTACATACAGAAATTAATCCCATTCAATTCTTTTTTTGGGGGGGAACTTCACAAACTATGATGTTTGGTTTAAAAAGCCATAGGTATCTTCTGAGGCTTAGAAAGCGTTTGCAAAAGAAAGTCTATTACAGGAAGTGCAATAATTACAAGTAGGCCAAAAATGTTTTAAGAATTTGCTTTTTAAATGTTAATACCTTTCCATCCCACATTAGTGAAAAGCTTTAAAAGAGAGGCAAAGGAAGATACAGCAAAATAATTGTTTAAGGTTAGCTGTAGAAATGGGCAGCCATTCCAAAAACCCTTAGTGACTGCAAGATGTATCATTTGTCCACATTGATAAATGTCCAGATGGTTTTCTGATAGACTTTCAAAAAACATTTCTGCTAATGAAATTATATGAAAAAATGTTTTAGCTTTGGCAACTGTGGTGTTTACAGTAAAATTTTCTGTTAATCCATAAGCACAACTTCAATTTAACTCCTTGAATTCAGAGGTTCCTAGTTTGAAATCAATTACCCCACAAGTATGAAGTCCTCAGGGCCCTTTGTTCCTACATTTTGCAGCTCTACAACTGATCCCACTGTTCTGGCATTTTTGTCTACTTTGTTCCATTGCAAGTTTCATTTCTACTTTGTTAAGCATAATAAACACCCTTAGCTTTTCCAGGACATGGCAGACTGGGAGCTTTGGAGCAAGATATTCTACCAATTTCTTTTTTACCAGTGTTATATATATAAAGATATATAAAGAGATTTGAGGGGTTTGGTTTTTAAATTATAGACTACTATGAAATATGACACAATACAAGGTAAAATAATTTAGATTTTGTGTTTTTGCAACATAATATTGCTTTTGTATGTAGAGGGTGAATTCTCTCTTATTTTCTCCAAATTTAATCTTATTTGCTGTATTTTCTCTGTAGTCTGATGATACTTCAAACAAAGACTTGCTAAATATTAATACAAAATACTTTTGTTATTAGAATGACTTTGGTGGACACAGGAGCCTTGTTAACAAATGGACAACTTTCCTCAAAGCACGTCTGATTTGTTCTGTACCAGGACCCAATGGCATTGACACACACTTTGATGAACTACGTAAGTGGCAGAAATGCCTGGAATATAGAAATGTCTTCAGGTATTATCTGTATGAATTTAACTTAACCTTTCTTTCTTTTTCTTGTTGTTGTTACAGAGGATGTGTTCCTAATGAACTCAAAAGACCCTAAAAATCCAATAGTCTATGGAGTGTTTACAACTTCCAGGTACAGAGCATATCATTTTACTTGCATGGAAGCTTGGGTGGTTGCTTGTTTTAAAGAGGTCTCTTTGTTAAAAGTGTTTTTAAAAAACACAAAATTTTCTTAACCTTTGAACTGAGAAGTCAATGGCAGTAAGGAGTAATGAATGAGGTTTCTTTCTTATGAGCAATGTACATCATCACTCTGAAGCTAGCAAACACAGAGACTATCAGTTTCTCAGGCTATTCATGCCACTGAATTGGCTTTTTATAGCAGGGATCAGCATTTGTGGCCCTTTCCACACAGATTTGGAAAAAGAACAAAAGCATAAATAAACTTGTTTGGGGACAGTGAAAAATAGGAAATCTGTGGAGTGAGAAATTGGCTAGTCAAGGAGATTGCTGAAATCTGGAAAGTCTAATCATCTTTCCAAAGTTCCGTTACTGAATCACATGTAACTGTGACTTGAATGTTTTTGTAACATTGTGCTTTCACCAAGAACAAAATATACTTGTAGCTTTGGCTTGAGGAAGGTTTTCAGTACTGGTTGTATTGCCACATTTTTCTGTGAAGGAAACAAGTTTTAATTTCTAAACAGAAGGAATGTTTCTAGTGATACCAGGCATAGAGAAGGGAGATTTACAAGTCCTGTAAAAAATGTGTAGGGTAAGAAACAACACTGAAGTTTGCACTTGTGCTCCCCAAGTGATGGAAGAGACTTCTAAAAAAAATAGAAAAATATGGAGTGTAGGAAAGAATTGAATAGTTCTCAAGGGAAAGCCTTACTAAAATTTACTGAGATTTGGGCTTTGGCCTTCTGGGGACAAGATGTTTTAAATAGTGAAATAGCAGCCATCTGCTTAGGAATATGTCTGTGAGATCGTATCAGTTTTGCTGAACTTTCACAGGAGGTGAGAGAGGATTGCTCTGAGACCATGTCAGAGGTTTGATAATCAGCACATGCAATAAATTAGAAAGCATCAAGCTGCTATTCCCATTGCTCTAGCACTTGATTAAACCGACTGATAATTTAAAGGGGCTGATTTGATTTCTTCTCCCCTCATTTTCAGTAATATCTTCAAGGGATCAGCAGTGTGTATGTACAGCATGACTGATGTGAGGAGGGTGTTCCTTGGTCCCTACGCCCACCGAGATGGCCCCAGCTACCAGTGGGTTCCCTACCAGGGGCGAGTGCCGTATCCACGGCCAGGAACTGTAAGTACCCTAAGAAATCTGCACTGGGAAAACTGTGGAAAATATTTTCACACATTACATGGTCCTTGAGCTGAGATCCAGGAAAGAAACTGACACAGATAACAAAATGGATAGAGTAGCAGAAGGGAAAACTAACAGTTCCTCCCGGTCCAGAATGTACTGATTTTCTTGTAATGTATGAAACTGAAGTAACAACTTCACTTGGATTTTAATTTTGGCATTCATATTAGCAACTTCAAAAGAAGTTTTGGTAATGGCTGGAGAATTTAACTGAAAGTCACGTATTTCATAAATTATATTGCATTATCCTTTTCTTGGAATTTGTTTTTTTTTCCCAAATATTGGCTGAGCCATTCTTAGTGAGAATTAATTAAAAGGAGGGGATTTGCCTTACTATTAGGAAATTTCAGTCAACATTAAATCTAGGACAGCAAAACACATATTTCTGCAATAAATTATAGAATGACTACAGTGGTTTCCAGCTTCCACTGGGAATTTTTGTAAAAGTCTGCTTTTACCTGATTCTCTGATTCTGGTTTATAAATTTTTAAAATATCAATCTATATAAGATAGCCATATTTCAACTGATATCATCACATTCCAGAAATATTTAATTGCCTCTGAAATTTCCAGTAGTCTAAGAAGATGGGACGTTCATGAAAAAACGCAATAATTGTGTGCATTGGGATCTCTCCTTAGTTTGCATAAGTCAGAAACTTGTCATTGCATAAGATTATATATATATACACATGTATACATATAAATGTATATGTGTAAATATATATATGCCTACAACATTATTTTAAAAGTCTTTTTAAATATAAGGCACAAAAGAAAGCAGGAATAGCTTTGCTTCTTTAGTTCATCATATTTTCTACTTTTCTCTGGTATGCTTGAAACTGTCCTTTCGAATCTGATCTTTCAACTGATAATATATGCTCAGCTAATGAAAATTACTTCCTAAGTAAAAGAAAACAGTGGTTCCCTGACAGCCGGATTCCTCAGCACTCTTCATTCCTTCACTGCAACTAAAGGAATTTCTAATTTTTTCCAGAGTTAAAAGCTCTGCAGCCTAAAAGAGGTTTCATTTCTCATCTGATGGTGAACATTTTTTTTTTTTTTTTCAATTATGACAGTTAATTCTGTTATGTCAGGAAGTTGTTTTGGTTTTTTTTTTTAAGTTCTATTGTTTTACAACTTTGTAGAAAATGTGAATGAGAAGATATTTTTGGTATTTCTTGCATAGCTGTTCTCACTTTTTCAGTTTAACAGACTTAGTGTTCATTATTCTGTTTCTTTATATTCCTCTTTGATTCCAGTATCAATTAACCTTTCTGAACAAAACCATGTACTAGATATTATGCAGAACTATGGACAACAAAGAATGTTGCATGTTCCTATTACAGAACTAGACTGAGATAAAGAACTGACTACTGCACACAGGCCCTGTTGTATTCATTCCTCTGCAGAGATCAAATGTAGCTCTGTTGAGATTCTAAATGCACAACTCAAATATTTGTTCTTAAGACCTGCAGTTCTGTGTCCTGTGACACAGATCTGACCTCAGTTCTGCTGGGGGTTACTCCAAGACTTCTCTGAGGGTCTTGATCTGAGTTGCATATGAGAAAGAATGACTTGATCAACTTCCCCAGAATAAGCAGAAAAGCAAGAACCAGAACCCAGCCCTTAAATGAAAACTGAACTAAGAAACCAGAACCTTTGTCAAAGTAAGGAAATACAGTAAGGTTACAAATACTTTTGTTTCTGGCTACCCTATCAGAATGGAGTTTACCTTTACAATTTCATCATAAAATGCTTTTATCAAGATTCACAAAGTGCAAAGATGTTCAGATTCCACCGTAAGCTGTTTTCTTGCCTAAAAGCAAATGTAAATGTTAGAGTAGCTGAGGCTAGCAGTTTGTCCTAGCCCAATGCCAGTGACTCTAATCCTGGGTTCTGCCAGTTGCTAAAATCATTCTGTTGTATTAATAGGATAATACTGAATTTTAAATTAGTTGCATTTCTGGCTGGAAAGAAGATTTTTGTTTATAAAGTGATAAAATTGTGTGTGTTTTCAATGATTTGAAGATCTGGGAATAAAGAAGAAAAATATTTTTGAAATTCTTTACATGTCAGACCTTTGGACTCCTTTTCCAAGAAATGCAGAAAGATGGGAGAAAAAAACCTGATCTTAGAGTAATTCATTTCCAGATTGCACTGCAGTTAAACAGTGCTGAATTATCTCAGGAATTTAATAGGTGAACTTCTTGAGCATCTGGTGATTTGGATTTGCCCAGTATGAGTAAAAGAAAAGTAGTTACTTTTTTTAAAAACCAGAAAGCTTTGTAAACAATTCTACATCAGCTTCACATGTAACAAAGAACTTGCCAGAATTTTTCCTGTAAGAGCTACAGGACTTGTCTTTCTTTCTTTTCTTCCTTCCTTTTTCTTTCTTTCTTTCTTTCTTTCTTTCTTTCTTTCTTTCTTTCTTTCTTTCTTTCTTTCTTTCTTTCTTTCTTTCTTTCTTTCTTTCTTTCTTTCTTTCTTTCTTTCTTTCTTTCTTTCTTTTTCTTTCTTTCTTTCTTTCTTTCTTTCTTTCTTTCTTTCTTTCTTTCTTTCTTTCTTTCTTTCTTTCTTTCTTTCTTTCTTTCTTTCTTTCTTTCTTTCTCTCTTTCTCTCTTTCTCTTTCTTTCTTTCTTTCCTTTCTTTCCTTTCTTTCCTTTCTGTATTCCTGTCTTTCTTTCTGTCTTTCTTTCTGTCTTTCTACCTCATCATAACTCAGGTACCTCATCCTGAATTGCTATCTGACTTTCTGTGAATTCAGCTTGAGAGCTCAGGTTTTCTCTGCTTCATGACACCAAGAGTTATGACCAAAGAAATTTTTCTTCCAAAATGTAGATATTGGTTTGTTCTGTTGGATTCCTTACTGGGCCTAGTCCTGGTAATGCACCTTAAACTTCACATGAAAAGGCACAGGGTTACAGTAATTTTTTTTATTCTCAGAAAAGCAGGGGATCCAAGGAGTAATAGGGGTTTCAGAATTGAGAGTCTTATTCAAACACACAGAATTATGACTCTAATTCTAGTTTTATGAATTTTCTGTGCAAAGTATATCTTGGTCCCTAGAATGATAGAATATCCTGTGTTGGAAAGAACCCACAAGGGCCACTGAGTCCAACTCCTGTCTCTGAACAGAACAGCCCCAAGAATTGCACCATGTGCCTGAGAGCTTTGTCCAAATGCTTCCTGAGCTTTGGCACTCTTGGTGCTCTGACCACATCCCTTGGGAGCTTGTTTCATATTGCTGCAAGTAAAATCCTTTGTTAGAAAATGAGCCAGAAAGTAAGTATTCAAGCAGTTGAAACACAGCTGAAATTCATTTGCCTAAAAGTGAAATGAACATTCATTTAGTATTTTTTCAGTGTTTGCCCAGCTGCAATTAACAATACTTAGTTCTTGTGCAGTGATTTTTATACATAGAGTACTTTACAGCTATTATCTAATTAATTGTTATCTAATTAATCCAAGTAATTAGTATCAAATTGTAGTTAGAATATTAATTGCTTAATTAATTTAGCAAACTTAAAATTTAACTGTAGCATTTGGAACACTATCTTTGAGACAGACAATCGTTTGACCAATAATTATGAAAAATCCATCTGATTTTCTTTATGTAATATTTTTGTACAAAAGAGCAAGAACATATAATAAGAAGAAAAAGGTTAAAAAATCTTGTAAAATAAAATAGATAGCTAATTTGCTTTCTGCTTTGTCTGCTCCATATGCCTTAATCAAATATTCTTCTCTCCATTCTTCTCTTCCATACAAACAGAATGCAGGAATTTGCTTACTAACAAATAAGCCAGCAAGGGACAATTTACTCTTTATATGTCCATGCTGGAAGTGTCCCTTTGCTGAGTATAGCAACTACTCTTTTTGACAACATTGATTTTTAAATTTCATTTCTGTTGAATTATTAATAATTTGGATCAAGGTGATAGCAAAGACAATTGATTTCTTCTGTTGAGCATCCTGCAAGGTCTCATTTCTTGTTTAATAAGATCTTGTCTGCTAGGTTTTTAATTTAATTGGAAAGTATTTTATACTTGGATATAAAAGGCAAATTATCTCAGGCATTTTAACACCAGTTGATTATACTTGAAGTCCAAATACTGCAAAATAATTATTTTCAGCTGGGATTCAGTGTTTTATATGTCTTCAAGAGTTACCTGAACAGATCAGCAGTTTGGGTCACCAAGATCTTTGACAAGTATCTTTGGTCTGGAGTCATTGTGGCTCGTTTTCTTCATCCATTCAACAGTACTAATACACTGCTAATGGTTATCTTCATGTTACAGCTAACTGTTCACAAAATACTTACCAATTCTACAGAAGAGATGAGGACAAATGGTGGTGATCAACCACAGTTCTTGAGTCTCCTGATGGGGATATGTAATAGCTGAAAGTCAAGAAATACTTTTGTGGCTACCAACACCATGGTCTTTCCTCTCCTTTCCTTTCCAGCCTCTGGTTCTACTTGCAGTGAGAGAACATAAGCTAAATGTGAAAAGTAGGACCCTGTGGTTCTCACAGATGAGAGGCAAAACTGTCTTGCCCACCCCTAAGTATATAAAGGGGAAAAGTGACTTTTCTTTCTTGCATCATGGACCAGATTCATCCCAATGGGATGCCAGCTGTTCTGTCACTGTGCAGGACAGTGAGGGGTTACTGCAGATCCTTAATGAAACTTGTCTCACCTTAGAGTTCATGTGGATGGTACGATGAGTGACACTCACAGAACGCTTTTTTTAGAATCCCAGGGGAAAAAAAGATACATTTAAGACATGACTCACTAGATTTGATTTAGTGTAACAGGATCCACATAATCAGGACTATATAGAGGACACAGAGTTCTTGAGACAAGCAGGGGTTTGAAAAATCAGTAGAACAGGGCATTGTCCCAGGATTTAAGGATTTGGTTCCTCACGTAGTGATTTGGACTTCCAGTCAACTTCTGAAGACAATACTTTGAAATAAAGGTGATGGCATAATTAATTCATTCTGTGTTATATACATAACCAAGCACTGAATTGCTTGCCTTGTGTTGAATGATTTAGATATTTCAGTATTTCTGCCTTCTGACAATTAAAGACTAATACTAATCACAACTGGACTTGAAAGCCTTTTGCACTGAAAAGGAATAAGAAGAGTGGTGTATGAGGGTCTTTTGCATTCTGTTAACTGTATTGGTTTAAATCCAAAATAAAGAAACTATGAGTGACAGAATTAACTTTCACTGTCTGTCACAAAACACTTATTTAATTCTAGACTTCCATAGATGGGATGATAAATAATAAAATGTAAAACATTTCCTTTTTTTACTTCTAGTGTCCCAGTAAAACATTTGGAGGCTTTGATTCCACCAAGGACCTTCCTGATGAAGTTATCACATTTGCCAGAAGTCATCCTGCCATGTACAACCCAGTGTTCCCCATCAACAACCGTCCCATCATGATTAAAACAGACGTGGATTACCAGTTCACACAGATCGTGGTGGATCGAGTCGATGCAGAAGATGGCCAGTATGATGTGATGTTCATTGGCACAGGTGAGAGGTCTTGAATCTACTCTGTATGGTCCTCCAGGATTGATGGAAACCTAGAGCAGAAAAAGATTCATTTCCTGAAAGACAGAACACTGACTGAAGAGCAGTGCAAACCTGTAAAAATCTGGGGTGGGACCCAAAACTGTGCATGCATCTTTGTTGCAAACATTCACTGTTACAAGTTCAGGCTATAGCCTGCACCACTTAATTCTTTAGGAGCTTTGCCAATTGGATTAAGATCAAACCACCCTCTTTCTAACTACTGCTATTAGGAATTTTTATTAGAAATGTCTTGCCTTATTAATTATAATTTAGTATTAAAATGAGGGGTTTGAGGTACCAATTTTGAAGTGCAGCATAAAAAGTATTAATGTGAATGAGGCAAATATCCAGGTATGGTAAAAGTCTTTTGTGCCTTTCAAGTATTCCAAGTATTAAGATGCTCGGCTGTTCTGCCAAGAGAGTGCATCATTTTACTTAAGATGAAGATATCTGGCACAAATGGAGTGTTTTCAGAAGTGCTGGTATTCAGATAGAAAGATGATATCCTTTCCAAACCGTTTGCAAAGTCATACAGCTTGGTCATCTTAGAGAAGTGTAATTATGCACTCAGAAAAGACATTTTTTCCAGAAAGGTAATAATGATAAAGAGTGTCCAAAAATTAGCTGATATGCATTTTCCTAAATTTAGTGGTTTCAAAACTGTGCTGAGTAGCAATTGGCTGTTTCTTCATCTCACTAAATTTTACATTAGTTGGCTGATGTTTCAGGTACGTTGAATAAATGCATTTTAAACTTCTACTGAACATAATTACTAGTAATTAGACATTGGCATTGGAAGCTAAACCAAATCAAACCAAATCCTATTGCTTTTTTCAGTGTTGGACCAAAAAAACATCTCTATATCTGTCTTAAAGCAGTCCAACTTTTTACATGCTTTAAATACAGTTCTGGTACTCTAGACCTGGGGTCAGATTTCCAAAGCAATAAATGTAAATACTCTTTCATGTTGATGCCTGAAATGTATTATGAGTAAACTGAGAGCTGATGAAGCTTTGTGTACCAAACACAGTGCAAGCATAACCATTCAGAACATTAACTGCAGAAAACACAGCTCTGCAGGAAGGGTTAAAGCACTTCAAAGCTGTAAACTGAGTTATTAGATACCAGTGCTACAGTATGTTCTTGCATAAAACACTGAAAAGTATTTTCATATGATTTTACACAACATATATATTTTCCATCACACATTAGAGGCTTCATTGTCGTCCACAATTCACAGTGTTTGGTGCCTTTCAACAAGTCCTCTATGACCTGATTTGGCCTACAAAAAACAAATTAGTGGCATGCATGGTATTATGCTGAACAAACATAAGGAACTTATTTAAGCATATTTTTTGAGCAAAAGAGGTGGCATTTAACTCTTCAAAGCTTGGCCTTTGGGCTAAGAAAGATGCATTGGCTTCTGCAGGGAAAGCAAAAAGTTCTTCCAGAAACTCACAGTGCTTTCTTCAAGACTTCTGTTAGAATGAGAAGACAGAAATTCTTGTCTTTTTCAGACAGTGCAGGAGGATTTGCTTAAAACTGAGCTACAGCTTCTAGATAGTTACCATCGCATACACTGGTTATTTTGTTATTATTATGTCTAGAAGTTCTTAAATAAATCAGTCAGGCAAGATCTCCCTCTAAAAGAATCTAAATGATAATTTTTACCTCTGAGTTGGGAGTTTAGGGTTTTCCTAAACCACTAATATGTAGGTGTGTGGTAAATGCTTAGGATTCCATCCAATACTGGTTGATAGCCCTGCCACAAACTATGAGAAAAGTGTTGAAACATTAATAGTTGCAATTGCCAAAATATATTCCAGCATCAAAATCACATCTTCCTAATTGCAGAGTGTTATTATTTTTTTTTTTAAATACTACTTTTGACCATAGAAACCATTCTTTTTCCAGCAGGAGGTCATACCTTCATGGGACAATAACAGGCATTAAAACACCCACACAAGGAGCTGGAGCACAAAAGATGCTTCATGCTCCTCTGAGCTCACTGTCCTTATTGTGGTTTTCAGAATCAGGAAAAGGTGTCTTCCACATGGGGGGAAAGGTAAAGAGGCAGCACCAAGGCTCTGCCTGCCTTCTGCCAGAGAGCTGCACTGAGCCAGCTGCTCAGAGTCAGAGGAATCAGAAACAGATACACAATCAGCATGTATTACTTCTTCCCAAGCAAAAAAATAACTGGGAAGCAGATTAGGGACTCTAGCCACAGGCCATTTTCCCACTTGGTGATCTGAACCTATGACAAACCCAGAATTATGCTCCCTGGGGTATGACTGGGTTTTTCTGTGCAGGTCTGTCCCATCAGATTAGATAATATTTCTCTGTATTTTCCCATTGCTGTTTGAGCAATCTACAATATTCCCATGTGCTTCTGAATTGCAGTAGGTTGAAGAAATACTTTTTTTTCCTTTTCATTGAATAACTGATGATAATTGAACACAACATAATTAATAGCCATCCAGTGTGGTCACATTTTCCTTTCCTGTGGGGGAAGTCTTGAGCTGAGCAGTTTCTTTCCCACTGTGATTGTACCAGTGTGTTTCACAATGAAAATAAAATCCTATCAGCGTGCTTGAAAGTAATCAAAAGAAACAGGATTTCATGCATCTCCTGGTTGTCTAATGTTTGGCATCCTTTGGCACAGTTAAAGTACCTCTGTCAGTAAAGCAAATTAATGACAGTAATCTTATCTTACTAAGCAGAGCCTATTGATCCTAAAGGAGACGCCTGATTCCATTTGTGTGAAATTGTTGGAAATACTACTCTGTAAAACTCGATGTAGAGCTCAGATAAAGCCTCACTTTGGTACCTGTGGCCTGACCAGAGCCTCCACAGTGATTAACTCAATGTACCTTTGACCTCAGAGGATTTCTTGAGATCAGGCAACTGTAATTGTTGCAGGAGCCACTTAAAAGTCTGACCTTTTGTTGAAACAACATTATGGGAAACTTGTGTCTGCTCAGTGCCCACTCAGTCTGTTTTATGAAAAATCTCCCTTTATTTCTAGGATATGGCATTTAATGGATTGTGACTGAGGACAGTCCTTGTCCAACACAGAATAAAATTGTGACACTTGGCTACATTTATTAGGTCAGAGTTCCCTGGTTTTCACCCATAAAATGTGTTTTCCTCAAAACCACAGTCATCATATTATTAGGACAATTAAGGAAATTACCTCATCAATTAAATTACAAATATAACTACTGCTAGCTTATCTCTTATTCTGAATTACTGTGTTGTAGAAATGTGGAATTTTTTCTTATTATTTTAAAGTTTATATTGCATTTGTTCTGTACCTTTTTTAATATTTCTTGTTTAAATCTAGTCAATTAGTAGCAGTGACCATAATGAACACCACTCCAAAACCACTTATCTAGTATATTTTACTAGCTTAATTTGTACATGTAGATGCCTAAATAAAAAGAAAGATGCACTTTGCTTTGTTGTTGCTTTAAAAAATAACTGTGGATTTGTGTTTTTTAGAAGAATATATAAATTTGCGGCTAGTGAAAGAAAACAGTAATGTACATATTCTGGGGGAAAAGAAGTTGCTTCTTTCTAAAATTCTAAAAATATGTATCTAGAAACCAACATCTGCTTAAAGGGAAGCAGATGGAAAAAATGAAAAATCTCCATTCTACAGGGTATTCCAGGTTTTCTAGAATATTTATATACAAAATCATGTAAAGAAGTTAAGTACCAGAATTTTCTTATTGAATCAATAGCTTTTAAGTCAGATGCCCTATAAAAAATTTCTAATGCAAGTGATCTCTTTGTCTCAATTTTATGTGCATTTTAGGTATAGAAGTAGAGAGTTGTCATCTTTTTATTCAGAAATTTCAGCTAACACCCACAAATTATATATACATATATGTATATATATCCGATTTTGTGTAATTGATGGTTAAATTCTGTTTTAAGAATGTCAACCTTTATAGGTATTTGAGAATTTTATCCTCGTGTTTTACTAAACCATTAAAACTGTAGGATGTGCTGCATGAAAAGTCCTTAGGGACATAGTTATTCTACCTGTGATACATTTACATGGCACTACACTTGGCTGGTTAAAAAGAAAAGTCTCATACAGATTGTTTCCATTTCAGAGAGTCTGCAGTGATGTGTGCCAACCTAGAAATGGTTCTTTGTGTTTTTGTGTTTCATGGAAATTGTGTTCATAGAAACAAAGAAATAAATCACAGATGCAGAAGCTAAATAACAGAGATGGTCTTTAATTTCAACTGTGTTCACAGAACAGAAGGCTGTGACTCTGGAATTTGAAGTGCTGACCTTGTTCATTTTAAAGCTTGTTGCAAAACTCAAAAAATGCAATTTGATATAATACTAAAATGCTGGTGCACACCTATTTCTAAACCAAAAGCACAAACTGTATGCTTTTCACCCCTCAGTGAAGAACCAGCATCCTACACACAGTGAAATACAGATGCCTTAAGGGGCTTATACATCTTAGGTACTTTGTTTGACACAGGGAAGATTGCATGTACTTAAGAGACCTAACAGCTTCATCTGTCTAAGAACGTTTGTCCAGATGGTTTTATATCCATACTGCAGTAGCTTCACATGCATTTTAAGAAAGACAAACATCATATTCAAAATGGACAATAAAACACACCTGCATAAATTTAGAGCATTTCCTTCCCCCGTCATGAATCTGTAATTTTATACTGTCACTTAAATAGTATTTCAGTCCTGTCTATTCCTTAATAGCTATAATAGTATGTATTTTCTTTGTTGCATTTTGATGATTGAAATACTTAAATATCCTTCTGAAATTCATTATTTTCTGAGCTTATTTTAAATAGCAGTTCTTTTGAATGAGTGCTGAGAGATGCATAGCTTCATAGTCTCTATATGTGATATAATTATATACTACAAGAAATTCTGGCTGCTACAAAGCAGAAGTATTCATCTTAAGCACCTTTTTTTTTTTTTTTTTTTTCCTTTTCAAGATATTGGAACAGTTCTTAAAGTGGTTTCAATTCCTAAGGAGACTTGGCACGAATTAGAGGAAGTCTTGCTGGAAGAAATGACAGTCTTTCGGGTAAGTGCGGCTAAATTTCAAGTGTCAGGTTGTAGATTTCTCTGTGGACAGCTGCAAACTCAACTTCTTGCAGTCTAGCCAAGGAATAGCCTGGCATACCCCTCTAATTAGCTTGTCATTTAGAGACCCAGACACTAGTCAAAATAAACCTTGAAACTTTCAGTGTGAGCTGGAGGTTAATGATAAAAGAAATGGCATTCTGGGCTCTTGCTTGATGGTTCAAAAAGTAAATTAGTATTTCTGAATCTTAGAGCTGTTGCATGCTGGAGTTAAATATCTACCTGTGCAGGTCTGGGAGCAATGCCTGTCTGATGTCTCCCACAGAGATATATAATATACAGATTTATAATTGCATCAACTCTCAAAACCATTTAGACATTCAGAATATTGTAACTAGGAAGATCCTTTAGGTAAACCATTGATCTGCCCAGATTTCTTGTGCTTTATAATCTGAGGAACAAAGTGTTTATATTTTCAAAGGTCACTTTGGGTTCTCATTTTCGTGGTTTGACACAAGGCTCCATAAACACCCCCTAACTCTTGTACTTTTTGGGAAATCAATCTTTTCCATTTTTCCTGTTTGAGCCACCTAAAAAATACAGCATCCCGTAGTCAGCCCTGCAAGGCAAGGCTGAGTAAACCTTTCAAACACTTCCCAGACAGAACCCAGGGATGTCTTGTGTTTTGTACACAACAACGAATCATTTACATTCCCCACGTTATTCTTTCTGTCAGTGCCGTTTTATGGCACCATTTCCCTTCTCCAGGGGTTGATTCCTGGCTGGGAGCAGGAGGTTGGTGTGACAGTGTGAGGATGTTGCTGGCACGCTCCAGGAGCCTCTTTTTGTGCATCTCACTCCAGCTGTGCTGACAGGGACCATGCCCTGGACCTGCCAGGGGGGCCCAGCCAACACGTCCTCATAGACTCCATTGCCATCCCTTCACCTTGTTTTTCTGAGCAGAGACAAGGTAGCTAAACAGAGCTTCTCATGGGCATTCCTGCCATTACTGGTACCAGTCTTGCTCAGAAACCTCTGTTTGGAGTGTAAGATACCTCTGAAAAGTGTGTGTCCCTGTTCTTGCAATCCACGTGGTTTTATGAGGACAGAAATCTAGGGTATTTTTTTTCTTTCTTAACATTAAAATAAAGTAGAAACTATGAGAAGAAAATGAGACAACTTCTTTTCTTTTGCTTTTTTATGCATGCAAAAGTCATTACATGAAAACAGGGTAATTTGGAAATTGTTGATACTATATCGGTCTCTTCCCTGAAATTAGTAGAAGTATCAAGCTAAAGGAGATCAGAAAAATATCAAAAGAAAAGAAGGAAAATAGATGGAATTAATTGTACTTCAGAACGGTTTTACAGAAGTAGAATAGTTAATGGCAAATTCAAATTTGGAATTTTAGTTTAATGTGTATTTTTTCATTGCATAGAAGTATTTTGGTGTTCTGATTAACTTGAAAGCTCAATTATCTCTTTAGGCATGTACTTAAGCCCTAAAAAGGGCTTTGGTATAATTCAGTGGAATAAGCAAAATTTGTTTGCATAAGATATGAATCTTTCAATAGAGAATTTCCAACAGATTTTACATGTACCTCATCCAAATGTAAGTTTTCTTTAGTTGTAGAGTATACATGCATCATGAGCAATGCATTTTGATGTTAAGCTGCAATGTGCTGAGTACAGCACTTTTCATTTAAAATTCCACAAATCTGAAAGTCTTTCATATCTGTTACATTGATAACAAATGCCTGTTTAAACCTCATTTGCGCAATATTTCTCTGAACAGCTGAGCAAACAAACTAATGAGTTCAATTTTCATTCAAATGTTACATTTAATTGATGCATTCTAATATAAGGTCTATTAACCCCTCTGCAAAGGCAAGTCCATGCTTACCATCCACTGACCCGTATCAAAATCTCTCAGGATAAGCAAGTTGAAAACCATACAAGTGTAAAAGCTTAATAAGGACTTTATTAATGCACACCACCAAAAGTATGTGTAGGATCAATAGCAGATTTTTAGATGGAATAAATTTCATGCAGAATTGAATTGCACACTGTCTATTATGCCACTTTTAAAATTAAAGTCTGTCCAAGAGCCTGGGCCTAAAAGTTGTAACAGTTGATTAAATAATGGATATTCCAGAGTGCAAAGAGCCTCTTGCTCCTTTTGGTTGCATGTAACTTCTTTGGAAGTGAATATTGTGGAGCTGGTTAAAAGATTATATCTGGGATTAAAACTTGTTCTTATGAATAAAATTTCACGGGAATGGTGTTTTCAGCTTGATATACTTAAAATTAGTTGTTTATTTCAGTATTATTACCTTTAATAGATAGTATCTGTAAATTTTCATATAGCCATTATTATTTTCATATTACGTGGGAAGTTCATGAAGTGTTATTTTAATATTAAGTGTAGATAACAATTTCAAGATGTGGAACTAGTAACAAAGTGAACACAATTATACTGTATTCATAATGGAAAATAAAACATCTGCAATCAACATAGCAATCAAAGATACATCCAGATATGTACATGCATTCTAATTCATTTACAGCTCGAAATTATTCCACTGCAAAAGACAACAGGAAGGGAGTGTCTAGTTTAATTTCAGGGTTTTCTACCTTGTGCAAATAGTATTGTAACAGAATTTTTATGTTTATAACTCATTTTGTATTTAACTCTGTTTTTCCCTAGGAACCCACTGTTATTTCAGCAATGAAGATTTCCACAAAGCAGGTACTATGTGCACAAATGTTAAATCACTTTCAAATATTTATTGGTCTCTGTCGTCTAGAGACAGTAACTTGGCAGTCAGCTGAGACATATTAATTGCAGCAGCAGCATCCCATCCCTTTACATAAACAGCAGTAGTTTCTCAGGAAAATGTGACGTGCAACAGAGAAAGAAAAAGCCTAGTTTGTGTTACTTACTGGTAAGGTGAAAACTAAACACGAACTAACCAGCTGTCTAATGGCTCTCTAAGAAAAAAAAATTAAAAATTCACATTATAATTTTGTCTCACGACAAAGAGACCTTTCAAAGGGAGTGGCCAAACTTGGTCCTTTTCTTTAATGGGACTAATTCCAGTCGCTCTAGAATAGTCTGGTACAAAATGCAGATGGTGGAGGCAAAGGATGGAAATGAGACCTCCTCCTGTCTCTCTGTCCTATACCCATTCCATTCCCGAATGTGCGTCATTCAGCTTTAACAAAAGATCAACAGATCTGATGCAGTCCAAATTTTCCATGGCTTTCTGGTTCAGTGATGGGGTTAGAATAAGGGTTCCAGACTCTGAAATTTATATTTCCTATTTTCTGTTGAGTACCCTAATAGCTGACTGCTTATAGAAAAGATACGTATTATAAAACCAGACCATGACTAAAATGAACTGAACTTCTTGATAGATAGAGGTAAAGTTTTGTCTGACTTACAGTTAAGGTGATTCCTGCATTTCTAAGCAAATTTGTGAAGCAGTTGATAAATTAGGTGGTTGTGCAAAGAACATTGGTTTGCAGTCCAGGACCAAAGAGAGTATTAGGGGCCTATCTTCCAGTTTAGCCTGGAATTAGGTGGATGGATCCCAGCCACTGTCATTTCCTGTCTCAGGAGTCTGAGACATAAAATTTAGTGTCAAATATAACTTTTTTCTTTTTCATGTATGTGCTGTTCTGGCAGCTAATTTGGTAAATATAAGGAACTTGTTCATGTCATGGTCAGGAAAGAGGAGATTTGGTATTAGTTTCAGGGCTAGGTGCACTAAAAATTGTGCACATTATAGGTAAAATTTGGTTAATTCTTCTACTTCACTCTCTACATTGTTAAACAGAAGTTGAATTCATTCTGTAATGTACAGAGCCAAACATATTTTAAATGCTGCATATTTAACTCTGAATTCACTGTCTTTAGGAAAGTTGTCTGAAAGCATTCATGTATTTGACAGAAAATGTTTGGGAGGGACACTGTTCTAACAGTTTACCACTAAACCAGCAAAAATGGCAGGACAAAGAAAAAGGTACTGTTGAATACTGGGATATTTAAAAAAAGACCTGTCAAGTTGTATATATGTTCACATCATGCCAAAATGCTCTGCTTTGGATTATTTTTATAAGTACATTACCTTAAAGCAGCCAATCATAGTTGAAAATTGATCATGCATTTTCATACAGCTTTTTCTCCAAAGCATCTTCAGTTATTCAGGAGAGATTACAACTTTCCCTGAGTTTTCTGAAAACAAATTTACACTGCTAAAATTGTCTAAAGCTAAAAAAGAGCATAAACCACAAGTTATCCAGGCAGAGTAAAACTCATGAAAAATCAACCAGCCTCAAGCTAAAAATGACAGAATCATGATACACTATGACAAGCTTTTGGCAGTATGTATGAAATAAGAATATGGCAACATGTTTCCATTTTACATTTATGATTTAAAAATACTGTAGTTCTATAACTCAAACACTTTACTCATTGTGTTCTGATAAGCAGGGTGGTTTTCATATAAACAGCACGATAATTCTATGCACTGTGGAAAGCCAGAGCATGAAATGTAAATAGTAAAACCAGCATGTTCTATTGAATGCCTTAAAAATAATCACTTGATTTTGTTTTTTCACTAACAAATCTTTCATCCAATTGTAAAAACATGGTACAGGGAGTTTCTTCTTATTTCTAAATGTTTTACTACTCTGGTTTTTCAAAGCTACCTCTTTTGCCATCATGCCAATATGTTATGTTACAAATTACTCTTCCTAAAGACCAAAATCTACAAATTCTTCAGGAGCGGAACTTAGCTTAAGTTTTAAATTATATTAAGCTCTAAAGCTCCTGTCTCTCTTGCTCTGTGAGTATGCATTTGGCCCTTGAGCAAGAGTGACTTTGAGTAAGGAAATTTGGCTTTTATATGCAAGACTAAGCCATAATATGTTCTTTCTCCACTCTGCTGTCTTTAACTCACAGGAATTTTGTCTATATTTTCTCACTGAAGCTACACATTCCTCCTGATTGTGTTCAGAGCCCTAGGCTTGTGTAACCTTATCACTTAAACAGTTTATGCTTTGTTAGCAATAGACACAAACCTTCAGAGCATCCTTGAGCCACTGCAGCACCCTGCAGCTGCCTCAGCTCACAGGTCTGTGGGAGACATGGCACCACTTGGCTTTCAGCCTGCCAGGTGAAACTCCATAATTTTTGCCTTACAAACATGGAAGCAGGTCAAAAAGTCCAGGGTTTCAAACAAAGATGATTTTTTGCAGAACAAGTCTCACCTTTTTCTCAGGCTTTGTGATGCTCCTTCAAAAAGCTGTTGGGCTTCTGGTGACATGGGAAAAGGACAAGGAAATCCTTAGCTGAACAGGCCAATCTTTGTCTGGTGAACTGCTACAAAAAGCTTTGTTTCTCTTGTATAACATTTTCAAGCAAAGGCAAGGCAGACCCTTCAGAAATATCTTAGTGAACTACTTTTATAGTATATTTCACCAAGTAATGAATTTTGTTTAGAGATCAACATTTCTGTCCATAGTGGGCATATAGAAAGGACCAGCTAAAAATTAATATATCACTTAAACAGTGTGCCAAAGTATTCTGCATTACTTCTCAAGACATTAAATTAATCAAATGGTACTTGAATTTAATGGTCCCTAAAGTTCCTTTAAAAATTCTGCCTGAGTTCTTCCTCTTAAGCCCTACATTTTCCCCAGTCTGTTATCCCTTTGTCTGACTTTGTCTGAGGAAAGATTGCTTTTTCGGGCAGCACAGTGGGGCCAAGAGAAACCACTGGATTGCTTAAAATATAAATATTAGTTTCCTAGTTTCCTCAGTTTTTCTTGAGTTCTGATACTTCTGCAAGAATTTTTAGAGGACAACGTTTTTGTTTTGTTTTTTTTTTACTCTCTGCTCTCTGATTTGATCTGATAATCTCATTCATTAGATTAACAATGTCTTGGAAGAGACAGCTGAAAAGGCAGTTTGACTGTGTTATAGCAAAGTAAGGTCAGAGCACTGATGTAAATAATTCTATTTCTATTTTCTGAATTTCATACTGCCTGGATTTTTTATATTGTTAGTGTCCAGAGTAATGATGACCAGCTGGAGTCTAAAGCCATGATCAGAAAAGCAGCAAACAAGGCAGCAGCCTTAAGGCTGTGCAGCACCTGAAACATATGCTGCAGTTCACTGACTGAACTATGAACTTATCTACAAGGAATATGGCTTTTAAGTAACCCTATTTTGGCCTCTTTTTTTTTTTTTTTTTTTTTTTTTTTTTTTTTTTTTGTATTTCTGGTCATTCTTTAATTCTAATTTATTAGAAATCAGGGAGGGAATTTTTGCAAAATGAAATTGGTTACAGAGGTACACAGGAAACCATTACACCATTCTTTATTTTCCCATGTGCATTCTCTGGGTTGATTTTTATATTAGTTGCACCACACGTTCCTACATGCTTGTACAGATATTAATGCCCCAATTACATAGGACTCAGATCAATACCATCTGGACATTTAAGATACTTAACCAAAGCTCTAATTTGACCTATGCTGCCTCCATAATCAGTAAAGAGAAGAGGCTTCCCTTGAGAAGCAGTTAGGTCACCTAAGATTTGAATTGCCGCTCTTTTTACTGCAGGAGGGCACTTACCTAAGGTGGGTACTTGATTAAGTCACTGAAGTCAGAGAGATGCAGCTCATCATGTCTGTGACTTGTCATCTCTTCTCAAGGCTACAGCACTGACTGGGATGGGTTTGTACAGTTCAGACTTTTGCAAAGCCCTGTGTGGTCAGAAAATTTTTCCTGGAGAATGTGGGTTTACAACCCAGCTATGAAATTATAATAGATGGAAGCAGCTGCTTAGAAAGGGTTTAGTTTTCAATTTGCCAGTGAATTTTCCTTTGGGGGCTTTCCTTGTCATATTTTCCTTGAGAAAATGCTGGTGTTTATATAAATGCACGGGATGTTTCTGTTATAATTAATATGTCTGTATAAACTGCCAAGCTGCTGTCTCTGAAAGAAGTTAACACAACACCTCTCATGAGTGTTCTTGGTGGTGCTGTCTCCTGTGCTCATTATGTCTAGTAGGTAGGTGATCACAGCCATCTTCTATCCCTAAATTCCCTGAAAGTAGTGCCTCTGGGATATTGCAATGCAGGAGATGAAGAATTTTGATAACACTTCTTGAAATACTATTTTTTCAAACCACATTTATGTTTTCAAAGAAAGACAAATGAATGCAAATTTGTATTTTCTTCATGGAACTGGTTGGAAGGATTATGCCCTTGAATTTTTGTGTATCTATTTATTTTGTGTTCCCCTAGTTTTGCATCCCACTAATACTTGTTTTCTTTGTGAATTATTCCTAATCTGAAGTATCTCTCTTTGGACTTTCACATGGGATCAGAAGTTCAGTTTTCTCATATCCCTCTCAAGACCAACTTCCCTAGTGGACCACATGAATTTGATATCAGAGAGGAAATTGAGAGAGACAAGATATTCTTTTGTGATGCCATGCAAGGCTGTATTTCATTTTGTATGCATGGTTTTTATATTTACTTCTGCATTTGAACTGCATCTTCTAGTCAGCACTGTTTTTTATTCAAAATAAAGCAAAACTTCTCCCCTCATTAAAGACATGTTCCAGTTAAATCATGTGACATATAAAAGAGTACAAAACATTTGAATTACCGGACATGAAAAGAAGTGCATGCACAGCAGCACTTCCAAACTGAAATATCGTAGTATCAGTCTGAAATAATCCACTTTGGGTTTCCCCCTCACATACAGAAATTGAGGTAATGCTTAGGAAATGTATCTTGAAGTTTTTCTTTTTGTTCAAATTCAAAAGCATGTTCTCTGTTGCATTCTGCCACTAACTGTAGTGTCTTCTCAGTGTGAGGATCTGAATACAAAAAGAAAAATTTAAGAGTACTTTAATTTTCTTACTGTTTAGGGAACCCACCAAGAGCTTAATGAAAAAATGAAGTTTTTCCTGTTGTTTTTTTTTTTTTTTTTTTTGACCCTGGGGACAATTCTGTTCTCATTCCTTTAGCACACATCAGGATCAAGATCCTTTATTGTATTTGAAGTGATCCTCACAGATGATTATATAACATTTTTTATGCTTTCCTAGAAAAATAAAGTTGTAATTGGCAACATTTTTTGAACTGTTGTGTTTTTTTGTTTGTTTTTTTTTTTTTTTAACTTTTACAATAGCAACAGCTCTACATTGGCTCAGCCACGGGAGTTTCACAGCTTCCTTTGCACCGCTGTGATGTGTATGGAAAAGCTTGTGCTGAGTGCTGCCTTGCTAGGGACCCTTACTGTGCCTGGGATGGCTCCTCCTGCTCACGTTACTTCCCCACTGCTAAGAGGTAGGGACAGTCCTGGATGTCTGCATGGTTTGCTATTTGTTTTTACTGATGGTCTCAATATGACCAGAGGGCTTTGGAGATTTTTCAGGGGATGGTTAACTGGAGCCCTTTCTCTTCCAAAGAAAACATCATTGTGGGAGCCACATGCATGAAGTCTTGGTTGATTTAAAGTGATACTGCTACTTCTTGGGCTGGCTTAAAAAGCTCCTGTAAGAAAACATTCAGTCAAGAGTTGTCTCTGAAACTAACTCCTAACCTTATATTCATTGGTAAACAGCAAAAAGAAAAAAATCTATTTTCTCTAATATGAAGAGGGAGTTCAAAATTTTAAAAAAAATCACTACATACCCAAGTAAATTATCCTACATTTTCATGAATTCTGATTCAAGAGAAATATTTCTAAAGTATTTAGTTAGAAACTTATATTTTTCAGTGATATATAACATTATTGTTATTATTCAAATGTGTAACTTGTATGTGCTGATGTGTATCCAAGTGCTGCCAGATCAGAACAACCACAGTTTTCCAGTCCCTCTGCACTGATGCTAAAAGCTTTTCAATGCAAATGTTGTTAGAAAGCTGACTCCACAAGTCAAAATATCAATTTTATTAAAAATTTAAAAGTCTAGTTGCCTGATCTGAAGGTTTAGAGTACCTCCTTTGGCTCCCTTTATCTTTGAAACTCTTTCTCTAAAAGTATACAAACTAGTTACTGAAGAGCTCCTGGCTATTGAAGTAGAAATTAGGAAGAACTGAATAGGTAAATATTTGCAAATAGAAGCAGACATTGGTGTAGTTTGAGATTCCCTTGATAAATTGAGTAAAATGATAAAAAAGTGCTCACATTAAATTGAATATGGCATACATCTTGCACACATGAAGAAACAAAGAATCCAAAGGTTTATATATGTAAGGGTTTATATGCATGAAATTAATAGCAGCAAATACTTAGCTGAGAGTGTCAGAATGCCAAATTCCAGGTTTAGATTGGTTGTTGAGTGAGATGAAATGTGGTAAAGGGTGAGAAGTTGAATAAGTGTCACAAATGTTTCAGATGGAGGGATTAAAACAAATAAATAACAAATAAATAACAAATAAATAACTAATACTGATGACAAAAGCTGCTCATGGAACATCAGGTTCTATTTTTACACCTGGAAACAGAGTTAATCAGAAAAAGCTTTTGTGAAATCCTTTAGAAAATAATTAAAGAACCCATCCCAAGAGAAGAGCCAGTCACATTTTCTCAGCTACATGGGCTAAATTCTTATTTTTGCTGATAGCCTGGCAGCTTCTCTGGAAGAGAAAGGAAAGGAGTGGGAGCAGTGAAGTTTCCGAGGAGAGTTTAAAAGATTGATCTGTTCTGAAAAGTTTTTAGTATTAGAAATCAATATGGTTGAGCATTGCCTCTGAGTTCAAGGGGACAGTAAGATCAGGAGTCACTGAATCACTGTTTTCTGCCACTTTCCTCTTGCTCTTTATCCCTGAGCCTCATCTTTTCTCAGCATTCCTAGCACACATTCCTACTCCAGCCAATCTCGAGATGCATAGAGCACATCATCCTGTCATTTCTCTGCTTACACTGATGGAAGCAATAGGGCTCTTTGTCATTTCCTTATCTCTCCAAATTTCTGCTGCAGTGGAAGCTGACCTTGCCATAAGGGGTGAAGTGACTGGGACCTGCTCTTACAGGGGTTAAGGGGTGGGAGCTACTGGGGCCCTACTGGGTTGTACAGCTACAGAAAAACCTTGGGGTGCAGAATTTACTTTTCTGCAGGCCACTGTGAAAGAAAAAGTTAGTGCTGGGAAGCTGGGATCCTAAAAATGCCTAAGAAAAAGCTGCTGTCTCTGCCAGTTCCCCCCAGTTTGCCCTTGGCAGCAGCAGCAGAGTAGAGGACTGTGTTGCTGGGAGAGAGGATCCTCTGTTCACCTGGTACCTGCTGTACCCATTGCCTCAAGCCAGCTCAGAATGCATCCATGAAAAAAATTAGCATTGCTGGAAACAGCTTAAATGTCAACATTTTCCTAATAATAAATTATTGGAATTTTAGGCTCCAGAAATATTGGGAAAATGGATTCATAAGGCAATTGTACAGATGCTTTACTAATAGTTGGGTTTAGTGTTTGGGGGTTTGTTTTGTTTTTTTTTTTTTTTTTTTTTTTTTTTTTTTTAAAGAGATTTTTTAAACCATGATTTTATTTGCTTTTCTTTCCTTGTGTATTTTGCATATCTAAATGACAGTTCAGAGCTCCTGTAGTGGGACCACTTCACTTTACCCCATGCAGATGTGTTCTGGTTCATATTTCATAAATCATTGTGTTGATACAATGGTGATATGTGCAACATTTTCCTGGGATTCCAACTAAACATTTCATTCAAACTCCATTGACAGCAATATGAGTCTTTCCACAGACTTCTTTTTCACGAATTGTATCCTATAAATATGCTGTTTCAAAATTTAGGAAGGGACAGTAAAATTTTATGGTTCCTTCTATCTTGGGTGTTTTTTTGTCATTGGTAATGAATAATATGAAGATACTGGAAAATAAGATTTGTACATTTTTGAATCATATATCATTCAGTAGAAGATTCCTTCTTCCTAAAGTGTGCTAAGATGTCCTAACTCATAATTTTAAAGAAATTTTTATTCAGAAAAATGTATAAAAATGCCCATCTTTCTTTTTTTAAGAAAACAAGCTTTTACTGTAATTCACATAATTAGTTTCATGTTTAACGTTTCAGTAACTTTCAGTGGAAAAGAATATGGTTAAAATCTTTCAGGCAAGAGGACTCAGCTGTGCAGTTGTGCCTCTGTGAGAACTCTTGGTATGTGCTGATGCTGGGCTGTTAGAGCCTGCAAATAGGGCTGGTGTAGAGCAGAGAGATGGTCTGTGCTGCAGAACAATGGCTTTTAAAAATGTGGGCTGTTGTCACAAGGGAGTGACCAACAGGGCTTTTTACAAGGCTACTTGACTTTTGCATATCCGTTGCTGGATACCATAATCTGAAATCGCAGCATTGTTCAGCAGCCTAATCCTCTTTGTTCTCCTCTAATTTTGCAAGCCCTCAGGCTTTCTCCGATTCCTAAAGTAAAGTACTCACACTTGAAACACATCTTTGTTTGCCTCCTTCTTTTTTTCTTTCTTTTTCATATGAAAGGCTTTTTTTTCGGCTCAGTTGAAGTTTGTGTCACAGCTATTTAAACAAAACTAGGAGCAGACAAAGAGAGAACAACATATGCAAAACAAAACTGTACTAAAAAGCTCTCTTCAATGAAATTTAACATTTTTTTTAGCGCAGATCAATATGTTTTTCAAAAGAGCCAGTAGAATTCAAACTGGGAGAAGAACATACTGTGTCAAAATCAAAGGTAGAATTCAGACTCAGGCTACAAAAGATAGAATAAATGACATTTCAAAATCTTTCTTTTCAAGCTTCTATTTTTTTTTTTTTTTCCTAAAGACAAAGCCATTTGCAACAGTTTTGTAAAAGGTTTTATCAGAAATGTTTCAGAGAAACCCATGGTGGCTGAAATGAACTATGCATTTTAATTTAGATTTTGTAGAAAATACAGCCCTTGAGCATTCTTTCAAAGCCACCCATCTTAACATTTCATCTATCTAAAAGATACTGCAATACTCAAAGTATTCTGCACTTGCACAAATGTGTTCTTTTGATGCATGGTAAACTCTATGGTTTATATTTTAATCCTTCAGCAGTCCCTGTATCTTGTGAATCAGGTAATGAGTTTATCTATGACAAATATTGCCCACACAGTTTAAATAAACTTAAATATTTTATTTTGATATTTATTTCATACTAATAATTATCATAACATATTATTTATTTAGTATCTCAGTGCAAGAGGTTTGTGAAGACTTCACCTGTAAGAGTAAAGCCTGATTCTACAAAATGATAATGCACGGAATATAGCAGTAACAACAAGATCTCCTTCCTAGTATTGTTTAGGCACACTTGTGGCCTCTGTAATTATATAAATGTTACATTGGTTGCTGTTGAGGGCTGAGAAGGGCACTAACAGATCTCAAATGTGATCTCTGCAGGCGCACCAGACGACAGGACATCCGAAATGGGGACCCACTCACCCACTGCTCAGACCTGCAGCATCACAGTGAGTTATGGGCACCACTGAAGTGCAGCTCATTTCTGTGTTATTTACAGACTGTGCACGAGTACAGTAGGAGGCATATGAATGATCTCTTGGTGAAATTGTCTGGAACATCTGCAAAAGATGAATATAATATATCATTATCCCAATTTAGATAGCTTACAATGGCATGGATCAGACACTGAAGTCTGTTTGGGTTTGGGGTTTTCTTTTTTGTTTTCCTCAGATAAGCAGTTTAAGCATTTTAATTTTCCTCCTTCTCTTCCCTGATATCATATCATCACGTTAGGCATAGTCTATCAGAAAATAATTGTACTTTCTTCATGACATCAAGAAATGTGTCCATGTTGGAGTACATAGTTTGCATAAGATGATAGCCAAATAAAATTACAAACCAAATGTGTTTTTAACTTGGCAAAATATGGAGTGATCTTTGTCCTAAGTGTCACACTAAAAGATCTGAAGATCAGGATGTTCTTGCAGCAGGCATGTCCTCATGGACTTTCAGCATGGGTTTTCTTAGACGTATTTTGGCTTGCTTTTTTGTCAGCTGCTTCATTTTCACAGTGTATTGATCCTTTGTTGACTTGTTTGACTGACAAACTTCTCAGAGTTACTGATTTGTTGCCAAACTTTTCAGAAGACCTTCACTCAAAAAAATTAAAAATGTCCATTTGCTGTAAGTGGAGGGAATGCTTAGGCAATGCTTCCCTCTGCTGGTGATTCCTCATGGTTGTGGCACATCTACAGGAACTCTTCACACAGAATGTTGAGTTTGAAGGGACCCATGGAGTCCAGCTCTTAACTGAATGGCCCCTACAGGGATCCTCAGCCCCTCAACCGTGGTGTTATTAGCACCATGCTCTACCCAACTGACCTAATCTCAGGGTGAAACCACTGTGAAAAATAAGGAAGTGACTGAAAATGGAGATACCTCAAAACTCTCTTGTCCTTCAGTCCACGTAATAACAAAAATGATAAATAGTCCTAAATTTTACTTTTGTGTTAGCTATTGTAACTACCAATATGTTTCAGTAATAATTTTCTCTATCTTCATTTCAATAATTTGAAACTCACAGCTGACATTACTATAGTTTTTAATTCTGATTGTCAGACTCAGGCCAAGTTTTCAGAGGGAAAAAGGAGTTTTAAAAGTGTATGAATAGACTGTGATCCATATGAAGTTGTCACATTTTGAGAGCTCATGAATGTACAACAAGTTTGGATTTGAACTAATCAATTGTGACTAGTCGAAAGCTCGCAAATTTCCCATTGCATGATATCAAGTAGTACTCACACAGTGAAGATAAGACCATCCTTATATTGAGAATGAGATTTTCAGTTCCACAACAGGAAAGGAATGAGACCATCCTTATACTGAAAATGAGATTTTCAGTTCCACCAGGCACTGAAAATTGATTTTAATACCAGCAGAAGCATTTCTTAGCTTTACGTTTTTACTCTCTGAACATTTTACTCCTGAGCAAAACTGTGAACTTGTCTACCAAAGGTCTGTTCATTTTAATGTTCTATAGTCTTTGCTAGCTGTGCTTTATACAACTGTAGGCCTGTTCTTGATTTTCATAGATGAAAAAAGAATTTCAAAACACTTTGGGTTTATGTCTTCCCATTTGGTAAACATATTTGTCTGAAAAAGATACTTTCTGTCCAAAGGGAAGAGAGTAATCCAGTTTTACAGTAATCCAGAAATGCAGTTTTTTTCGTTAATACAATCATGACAACTCAGGGTCTGGACAAAGTTATTGTACGGAAGACTTAATCAAAAGGAGTTTTAATATAGCTTTGCCAAAGCGAGGAGAGCAAATATGAAACAAGATAAGATAGCATTAGAAGGATCAGTAAGTTACAAAAACTAGTGAGGGAATGCAGTTCTGTATCCTAGACTTGAAGGATACACTGTGATAATACTTATAATGAATAGTTTAGATTGGTCTTAAAAGAAATTTTCTCTAAAACACTTGAGTTGTAAATCTATTGCATTTTCCTATATTTACTTGTCTTTTACACATGATCATACATAGTACAGATGACTGCATGGCCTAAACATTTCCTATGCCAGCTTATGCTGAGTTTTTTTCCTTGTTTCTGACTCGTAGTTGCTGGGACAGCAGATGAAGAACTGAGTTTGTCCATAGCCAAAAAAAAGCTTCAAAAAGTCATTTACTACTTGTCTACAGATTCATTTGCAGGAAGTGCCAATTGATTCTCCCTGTGAACCAACAAAACCATGAAAAAAAATACTATCTTAATGTATAACTTTTAAAGACATTGCAGAAACCAACTTTGCCATCAGTCTGAAGCAGTAATATTTTTAATACGGTTATGTCGTGTTTTCAGTTGCTATTTGGTGCAAATGTGTAAGAAGTATAAAATGACTGCACAGCAACATTAGAGGGAGCTGAGGATCCTTCACTGTACAGCTGTTTGCCCAGACATTAATGTTTAAATCTAAAAGCACAATTACCTTTGTGGCAGCTAAAGGAGAAATTTTGTTTACGTGTAACATACTAGAGCTATCAAGAAATAATCAAGTTTGGGGTTTTTTGAAGAAGAACTTGTTAAAGAAGAGGTACTTTTTTTTCACATGATATATCCCAGGGGAGGTTCAAAGAATCACTCTGAATTAAACTGTATTGTGTGATTCATTCATCTGCAAAGCAATCTCAGTATAAGTACTTAGCCTTTCATACTTCTTCAGTTATGTCAGAAATTATGCACTTAAAGGATATTTATCAGGGTAGTAAACTGACACTGCTGTTGGGTTCATTTTGGGAATTACTGCTTTCAGACAGGATTTTGGGCTGAATTTCATTACCAACTTCATGACTTCTATAATTTTCTAATTCCTGCAGCTGCTTTTTTGACCTTCTTAGACTTTCATTCTTCCACCCAGTCTCAGCAGCTTCTCAGTCCCAAAGCTGCACTCTGATCTTGTGATTATTCCATCACTGCTTATTTTCTTGTACTCTACGTGCTCAATATTGCACAAACTTTATAGACATTTTTGGACATTACTTCTGCTCCTTCAAATCATGAAAATGGAAATTGAAAGATCTCTAAAAGGCTTCTTCTCTCATTGCATGTCTGTCACCCATATTGTGTTTTCTGCAGCTGAAGAAATGTAAAGAGGACTTCACTCACTTTCCATGGTGTTCTCTAACACACTAGAATGTCATAGACCAGATCCAAGAAAACAGAAGTTTGAAATGGTGTCAGAGTGCACAGTTTCTAAAGACAGTCATGATTAGCTTCTTAGATACTAAGAACATGTAGTGAAGTTTTCCATCAGAAACTTCTCTATATACTTAAAAATAAGCTGCTACTCAAGACCCATAGGACTTTTACCAAAGAAATACCTGGTTTTGTCCTTTATACTGATATTTATGATTGAGAAAACTGCATCTCCTAGGTCTAATGAGAACAGTGTAACTTGTGCTCTGCCTCTGTGTAATTCACTTGAACTAAACCATATTCAGGAAAATATGGTCAAGTGGAGCTGCAAGCCCCCTAATGAGTAATATGCTGGTTAAATCATCGTTTTAGGATGCTGGAGATGAGGACCCAAAGTCCACTTAGGCTTAGAAATTTCACTTGATATACCTACTTCCAATGCAAATACCCAAACTATCAGATTGCTATTGTTGAAGATAAGCCATTCTGCAATTATGGTTCAGGAGGCCTGGGAGAGGAATTGAGACAGAGCAAGCATCCTAGGATTAAATCCTTGTGTTTCCATCCTGTATTATGGAAGCCTGTAAATCACTGTTTCACAGAAACACATCACTGGAACAGTAACATATGTGTCCCAGGCTATAAAATGGGATATTTTCTACTAAGTCTCCTGTGCTGAAGGGCCTGTATGTGCTGTCTGTTGTGGATCCCAGTTCAGATATCAAACAGCTTCTCTCTGTGTGAGGATATCTGCTCAGGCATGTGAATTTTGTTCCCTAATTAGAACATCTAACTTGAAACAGAAGAGTTCAGCACATCAGTCAGCCATTCACAGTGTTAAATATGGACCCATCAGTTATAATTTCCAATCTTTAACTTGTCACTTCCAACTTTATTCAGTTAATCTCTTCACATACTTCCAGTTCCTCTGTTTCAATGACACAAATTCACCTGTGCACCATCTCAGAGCTCACCAGCTTGGCTATATTCTATTCCAGCTGTTTCACCCTTCTCTTGCTCCTTTGCTTTCTAGTTCATTCCTCCACTGCTCCCTATCTTCCTGAGCCATAGCTGTACTGACATTCTTCATGGGAATGTGGTTTAAGAGAGATGTCATTGTTTCACTCAGTTTTCAATAGAACACCCCACTCACTTGCTTAAAAGGTCCACAGTCCAGCAGAGGACAGCAAGCAAACCCATTTTCTATTCATTTAGTGTTAATAGGCCATTTGATGTTTTCTGAGAACTGGGCAAACACCAGTCCTTACTCTGCTTCACATCCCTTCTGTCATCCTCTCCCAGGGCTGAAAGTCATTATTGAAAGTCACATATCATTCTGTATCAGTGTAATCCAGGAGTTTAGTTTTACTTTTACATTAGTCACAGTCATCTAACAAACAGACTGTGTTTGCAAACAACATGGCCAGTAGAGAAAGGCACAGCGGGGAGCAAACAAAACTGGAGAAAAGATTTCTCTGATGGAGTTTTAAATAGACATGATTTTCCTGTTAAAGCATACCAAAACTATTTCCTTAAAGATTTCCAGTGCTAAAAATCAAACATGGAAAATGGTAAGAAAGACAAAGAATAGCAAGGAGTCAGGATACCCCGTGAGATCAATGCAGTGTTAAACAGCCTGCCCTTCCTCCTCATCTGCTCTTCAGGGTTATTGTTCTGTTGCCACTTAAGTCCATACAGCATTTTAAAGAGCTAAGGTGGAGAGTTGAAACATGATGCCTTAAAGTCTCTGCGGTATTGTAGAAGAATCAAATACCATACAAGTCCTATAGCTATGTGATATTTCCAGCAAGTTGATGAATATCTTGAAACATTGTTGTTACAAAAGGAAGTAATTTATTAAACTTTCTTTTTCTCCTCCCATAATGTCTGGCTTATTAACCTCATTACATTTCCATAAATTATATCAGTATGAGAGGAAATGATTAATTGAAGATCGTTTCCTCAAAAACATTATTCCTGGTCATTAACAGCTTCAGCAAACTGCAGTGCCATATAATCTAAACACATTATTCTACTTCTAAATAGCCTCATGTTTTATTACTTTGCTCTAAAGTATTATGATCATAGAGCCCAGGAGGTATCATTACAAACATTCAGCAACTACACCCTGTTTTCTCCTTGCATAGAGTTTGCTATTAAAAATTCTTGTCATGTCCTAGATGCTTTCCTTGATGAATAATAATGAGGCTTTCACAAAATTTCACAATTAAATTCATTAACTTCACATATTGAGATGTTAACAGCTGTTAGAATTTAAAATACAATTAAAAAAAAAAAAAAAAAGCAAACAAAAAAAACCCAAAAAACAAAAACAAAAAAAAAGAAACAGTAAACCAAAAACCTACCATGGGTCCTTACAAATATAGAGGTGTTGATGCAGATTTTTGAAATGATATACTGATATGGGGATTTTTTTTTTTTTAAGGTTTTATCTTTAAACACTTTAAAGCAGCCAAAATTCTAAACAAAAAATTAGTTAGCAATTTAGTTTCATGGTAATTAATTTTTTTTTCTATTTTTTCATGCTTTGCAGATAACCCAAGTGGTCATGCCCTGGAGGAAAAGATTATCTATGGAGTGGAGAATAGCAGCACTTTCCTTGAGTGCAGTCCGAAATCTCAGCGTGCTGTAGTCTACTGGCAATTCCAGAAGCAAAATGATGATCGCAAAGAAGAGGTACAGTAGAAAAAAAAAAAAAGAGATGCAACTAATTTTCTCTATAAAGATAGACTTCAGTCTGAGTCCTTCCCAGAATAATTTTAGTTGAGCAGAACTTTTCTGGAAAATATGATTTCCATTGTTTTTCAGCATATTCTCACTCATATTACCACAAAATCCTGTAAGCTCCCTAATAGATTTTACAGATTGTTACAGCAACAAGCATTCATATCCTCTCCTTGCTCAGACTCCCTGCAAAACACACAGGTTTGCATCAGAGATCCCAGAAACATAAAGAGCTAGCATTCTATCTGTCACCTGAAACATCATACAAATATTATATGAACTCAAATATCACAAAGGCCTTAAAATTGCCTTCCCTAATCATATTGTTTGACAGCACAGGCTGGCAGGAGCATCCCATGTGCTGCATGCTCTGGGACTCTACTGCAGATAAGAGAGTCAGAATGAAGAACTGGGAACTGTCGTGGACACGAGTATGGAAACTTTTATTTTCATCAAAAGCAGTATTCACGGAGGCAGAAACACTTACTTACTCTGTTTGCATTACACTAAGCTGATACTTTATTTTTCTCCTTTTCTTGTCACCAACACTCTTATGTTATTAATCACCCAAGTTTTCAAGTCACATCAAGCCGGGTCACACATATCTTAGAAGAACAATCTACTCTGGCAGGTAGGGAGGTCAAGCTTGGGGAGGTCAAATTTTTTTGTTGCATTAAAGTACTTGTAAGTATACACTCATATATTTAAAGCATATTCAGAATAGTTATATCAGCTGCTTTAAATATTTTTGGTTTGTTATTAAGAATTTATTCTCAGTAAGAGAACTGCAAACAGGTTTGTGACTTTTCTGTCTGCAACAACATATGCATTCAGAGAATGAAGTTATATTCTAGATATGAGTTAATTCAGAAAAAAAAAAAAAAACAGTATTTTGAACAGCTGCTTTTTGAATATTAAAATTTTTAGATTTGATCCTTAGTTGCTTGTTTGTAAATTTTCCACTTAGACAGAACCGACTTCTATGCATGAGGATTTTTGTGGTAAGGAGCAACAGGAAGACAAAGAACCTTTCCTGCAAATGGATCTAGATTTGACTAAAAGATAATGGTGAATGAGACCTCAGCAATACAGCCAAATGAATCCATGTTAACTCTGCTGATTACAGGCTCAGATCTTCTGTAATCTTTCCGGCAACTCCATCTGACATAGTTGAGAAAGATCTTTGCTCAGCAGCAGTAGTTACTAAGGAGTAAATTCCTAATTCCCCAGACTCTTGGTATTATATCAGTTTTTCCAAAATATTTGAGCCTTTCATGATAACAGATGACTGTGAAAGAGTTTTCCATTTTTGTGTGTTTGGGAATTCTTGGCCAAGTCTTACCAGTCAAAAGGAGCAGTGATAATGAAGCAGCATGATTTAGAGGATAATGTGACACATACATGAAAAATAACTACTGAAATTATGACTTTTTCCCAATACAGATAAAAGTGGATGATCACATGATCCGGACAGAGCAGGGCCTGTTGCTACGAAGTCTTCACAGGAGAGACTCTGGTGTTTATTTTTGCCATGCTGTGGAGCACGGCTTCATGCAGACCTTGCTCAAGGTGACCCTGGAAGTGATCGATAATGACCACCTGGAGGAGCTTCTCCATAAAGAAGAAGATGGTGATGGCTCCAAGATCAAGGATGCGACCAACAGCATGACCCCCAGCCAGAAGATCTGGTACAGAGACTTCATGCAGCTCATCAACCACCCCAATCTCAACACAATGGATGAGTTCTGTGAGCAGGTTTGGAAAAGAGACCGCAAACAGCGCCGGCAAAGGCCTGCCAACACGCAGGTGAACACAAACAAGTGGAAGCACCTACAAGAGAATAAAAAAGGTAGAAACAGGAGGACCCATGAATTTGAGAGGGCACCACGTAGTGTGTGAGCTACATTACCTCTAGGAACCTCATCCAAGTAGAAACTTGTATAGACAGATAACTGGAAAAAAATGCAATATTCATGAACTTTTTCATGGCATTATGTGGATGTTTACAAGACTGGAAAGTTCCAACAGTTTCCACTAGGTTTAAATAAAATCCATTTCTAACTTTCCTAGCAAGTCCTTCCTCTCTGCTCTGATTCTAAGACCAGAAAGACCAGAGTTTCAAGGATGATAACTCGCCTGAACCTAGCTTACTGCTCAAAAACTTCTGCAAGTATTCAGCAGGCAAGTTTTGCTTTCTCTTTTGACGGAGATATAAAGAAAATGCTGTATTTCATGCTGTCATCTTACAGAAAAGAAAAACAAACCCCACCTTTCATCATCAGCACTACCATTTCTAGACTTATTTAAAACTGCATGAACTCATTAAGCTGATGAACATCTAAACACGTGATTGGACACAAGGATTTTGTTCTTGTTTTGTCGACCAGTTCTCCTGTTTATATGTTCTGGAAGAGGAAAAACAATACTGAATGAGATTGATTGTGGAAATCTGAACAACATAAGCCATCCATCATCTGGAAGAAAAAAAATGTGGAGTACACTGGCCTACTACTGATGACTTCTTTCAGCTTTGATCTAAAGATGTATTTTATTAAAAGTGTAATTTAAATGTACCATGAAAAAATATGCAGCAAACATTAGCTCCTTTCTAAAATAGACTAGACTTTTTGTCTTAGAAATATTGTACTTTCTAATTATTGGTTTAGAGGAAAAAAGACAACTTCCAATTATGACTGCTTTACTCTTTTATTTGAGAAAAGTTCCAGGGGAGCTGGTCACATTGCAGTTAACCTCCTTCCCTGTCAGTAATCTATATGACATGTAACTTCAAAGCAATTTTAAAACTAAGCTATTTTAACATGAAAGTCACTGTTTAGCATGGAAGTATTCTGCATTCTGTTTTTCTAAGTACGGTATTTGAAATATTCAACTTGTATAATACCTTGCTACAGATTGAACCAATGAAGAGGAGAGCATTGATTTTCAGTTGTATATTTTTTTTAATTAAAAGAACAAACAGCATTAAAATACCTTCTGCTAATTACACTCTTGCTTTCTTGGTTCGTATTTGTGAATGCTAATATTTAAGTACTGATGCTCATAGACTGTCATATATCCATGAGCAAAGCTCACATTCAGTTTAAGGAGTTGTGTTCCCAGCTCTGTGGTAGAGATTTGTCCACACTACTGACTCTCAGTGCTCTATTCTTCCTGTTGGCCAGATCATTGAAATGCAAAGAAACAGCACTAGGCCACGTAAACAATGATCCCAAAGCCAGCTCCCTGCTTTAAAATCTGAGGGATAGTTTGATCTGTGGGTGAAATCTGCTAAAGTAATAAATTGGTGAAGTTTAGCTTAAGACTAGTTTGTATTAATAGAAAATTTGGTCATGCATTTCTGTCTTATTCTATATACAGGAGAGCAACAAGGTAAAACAGACAATGTATTTGCCTCATGAGTGTCAGTTTAGAGTTATAAGTAGTGGATTTATTCACCTCAGCACAGATGTGCCTTTGGTCCCCAGTTCTATGGTGTCCAGTTATTTTGAGATCATCTTTCTCCAGCCTCCCATATTTTACCTTGGTAGAGTCTGTAAATGACATAATTTCCAGTAATGTCATTGTGGGGAAAATTACTAGAACAAAATCCTTAGTTTGCTAAAGGAGCTTTTATATAAAAGTGTGTCTGCACTGATAACTGTTTTGTTGTTATTCACTCCTGTGGAATTTAATTTATCAGTTTATTGCTACACTATCAATCAGTCTTCTCAGATACAATATAACACAACTGCTGTGGTAGCATCTCTCACAATGTGCCCCAGTATCCTTGCCACTCTCTTGTTCAAGTATCCTTCTGCTTAGTGAAGCCTTGGCTTCTTGCCTCTATAGAAATTGGATTTTCACTAACAGCCGAGTTACTTCAGTCCCCTTTGAATCCTTTGGAGGGATGAACTTGCAGGATTTTTTTGTAATTTAATTCTTCAGAAAAAAAAAAAAAAAGAGTCTTTGAATAGGCTAGGACAAGGCTGTAGGGCCATGATTTAAGAAAGCACTTGGGAATTTATTTTTAAAGCAGCTTTAAGTCTCTTATATTTAACCTGACTCTTGTGAACTCCAGTATGCTGGTAAATTCCCATTATTTCATGATGTGCTGAATATGGATGAATTAAAACATATGTTCATGTGGTTTTTTGTACAGAAGAATTAATTTTTCAGTTCAGCTTATGGTTAATTTCTGAGCTCTGTTGTCAAATGAATTATTTTAATCACAGAATTTTAATCATAGAACATTCTTTAGCCTTTTATGAAGGGCAGTTGTGTACCATCTAGTTACTACAATATTTTTTTCTTACAAAAGGAAACAGTTGTAAAATGAACCTCACAGATTTCAGTGGGAAAAATACAGATTGATTTCAATAGACCCCAAATCACTTTGTTCCCTTTTTTACCGTTTCATGGAATTGCTATGTAACTTTTTTTTTTTCACTTCCATGTTCATAGCAAATTGTTATAAAGCAGCTTGCTACAAGAACACCAAACCATCCTCTTTCACAATGCATGGAGAGGAAACATATTAAATAAAGTCAAAATTCTAAGATATGTTTTTCTATACTGAGAAAGATAATCTGTGGGAACAAATTTAAGGAAGTTGCAACATTTTTACCATGACCTGGCAGTCTCATTGAGCAATTGATATGATCATATCTTACAAGCTTCAGCCCAGTCCTCACTGACATGAGTAGTCTTAAGTTTTTGTATTGATTTATAGAAAGAAGAGGGCAAAAGATCAAGCCAACACTGGAAATTTTTGATTTTTAGGTTCATATTATGGTCAAGTTAAAGCAGCATTTAATACTGATGTGAAATAAACTTTTTTTTCAAAAAGCATAGGCCTTAATGAATTGATGTACAGAACGATGCCCTGCAGCTTCAGTAAGATTCATACACCCATTTATGTCATTATTGTTTAAAGCAACATAAAGTTTGAAAATAAAGATTTAAATGGTATTTCTATAAATGGCCAATAAAACCCTCTAAACCTCTAGTTATAGACTTTAGAAAAAGAAAGTAAAAAGTTGTGTTTAAGCTGGAGAGAAATAAAGGATTTCATTTATAACCAGAAAGATCTATTTTTATTTGTTTTAAGATATCCATCTGCAAGGAACAAAAATATATTGAATCTTATTCTTACTCATCTACTCTTTGCACTTGCACAGATCACTGAAATGGGAATTCATTATATGGCTCCTAAAAACTGTATGGTTACATTACACTATAACATCAAACTGAGAAAATGTTCATCTTTGCAAAAAAAGTTAAGTCTTCATGACCCAATAAAGTCACTATGTAAAAAAATTAAATTAAATGCATGTGAATGCGCATTTACTGTTCCTTTTTATGTATTATTTAGTGAATATCAATGGTATGTGTTTAATAGTTCAGTTTTTGCTACCTACACATTAGTCAAAAGAGATGTAAATATTTTTGACTAGATAAGGAGGTACAGTGTAAAGTACTGTTATCTAGAGGTACTCCATTTCGGTGTGTTCAGCAAAATACTAAAATGCAAGATTTTGCCACACAGGTGATAAGGTGGTTTATTTGCTTGATCAGTGTCTGAGTTGTGCGCTTATTCTTTAAACGCATTCCTCACTGGGTAGTAAATAATTCCACTTCTGTATTTATCACTTCAATTCCGATGGGAACTAGAAAACTGGAGAGAAAGTGTAATGAAACTGCTGCTGTAAATTATTTCTTTTAGCATGTATTCAGTTGTTAAATAAACATTTCTTCCAAATATTTGAAGTTCAGTGTCTTGACTGTTTACACGGAAATGTGCCCTGTAACCTTCATGAGCATATGGAGTGCATTGTTGCCAACATAAAGCTATCAATGTGTATGAGCTCTGTTTATTAGGCCAGAAGGATTGCTATTTGTATTAATGGCAATTTTTGTTTCTTTTTTGAAGGCTAATAAGCTTCAACTAATAAGCTTGAAATGAAAGGCATGAACTTATCTTCAGCCTATCTTTTGGCACAGCTGCTGAGCCTGTGCAGATAAAGCCACACATATACACACACCCCCACTCTCCACTCTGCCCATGAAACCAAACTGTAAATCAGCCTGGAAGCCATGTGAATATGCAAGTTGCTGTACTTGGTGAAATTTCATTCTGTGCAGTGCTAATGGCTTAGGACACTACACAAAGATTCTAATACCAACATACCTTTGTATCCTTAGGTAAACTTAGCAGCTGTTTGGAAGTGCTCAGGGACTCCATCTACAAGTAATATGCTGTGGCACTAAGCATTGTGCAAACAGCTATTCTGGAAAGCATGATGTTTAAATACACCAGACAAGAAGTGGAGGAAGGAAAGTATCATTGTTTCCATTTGGAATACAGAATTGAAGAATCAACCACTAGTAGTGCCGTCACTAATCCATTCAGCCTTATCCATGCTCCTTCCTGTAGAGGAAGGATAAAGGAGTCTGGTTCAAAAGGATGCTGTAAGGATATTTTATGGTTACTACTGTCTTCTGAAAATTGAAATAAGCCCTCAGCAGCAGCCAAGCAACTCAGTGGGTTACAAAAGATGCTGCAAATTCAAAAGGGACAAAATGAATATCACAAACCATGAATCCACTAATTGAAAAAGCAGTAATTTTGTATTCTGTGACCAGTGCATGGCTTATAAACACAGAGGAAGACCCTTGTTTCTGGAAGCAGCCACACTGTGTCCTTTGCTAGAATTCCCTGCAGAGCACAGCTAAAAATGAGTGTCCTCTGTTTTTGCTCTGTACCATGCCAGGAATGTACAATACCTAGGGGTCACCTTCAGTAACAATGAATGGGAAGAAAGAAGAAACATTTCAGATTTTATGCTTATTTTCTTCTGTATACAAATGCACAGATAGGGTGATATACATTTAAACAGCCAGCTTTCACTGAGATGAAATCCTCTTTCCTCTGAAGGATTTGAGGCTCTAGATGTAATTCTAGTACATCTCTGAATATGTTTGGCAGCTTCAGCTATAAATTGTTATAAATGTTTCCTCTGTGAAGGCTGAAACACACTATTTTGTTTCCTTACAGGTCACATTCACTGAGCTCCTCATCAAACATGCTTTTAATGGCAGGCAAAGTTATGTTTTTTCCAAAGCATAAAACAGAAGGACTATTATCCCTAGAATGCTCAGTAACAGGATGCAAGCAGATCAGGGTATTAGTAACTCAGCCAGCTTCTTTGCTCCCCATAAATACTTGCATGAAACGTTGGAAGACCTTCATAAAAAACCCTAGAAACTGTGGAGAAGAGGCCTTATTTGGGACCTTTTTGTCCTGGAATTTATAAAAGGTTGACATTTTGGAGAACTTCAGGATGATCCGAGCTAAATCCCAAAGCTCTAGTGAAGCAGTATCCAAACTGAAAAAGTTTCACTTGGGTTAAGAAAGCAAACTCCCATTTCTCTCTTAGCAATTTTTCACCCCTCAGGAAATGGGTTTCTTCTCACCTCAATATTAACCCAAAGAAGTCATTATGTAGTTTCTACAGTTCTTGTTGAAGTCCTTGTTGCTCTCTTCTTCAACACACCTGGGGAGCCCCATTTCTGATGGCCAGCCCTTCTTGAGCTGCTTTTGTGTGCAGGTGCTCCAGTCAAGCCATCATGCCATGTGCTCTTGTGACATCTGTTAATACTAGGCTTAAAATGTGCCATTCCTATGCACAGGTACAAAATCAGGCCTTGGTGGGCAGCAAAAAGCAAGTCTCCAGTGAGCGATGAGGTACCATGCAAGAAGTGCCTGTCAGGAAGTTTTAAGGGATGGAAAGTTTGTGGTGGGGGCAGTGAGGGGTCTCTGAGGACCTGTCAGCCAGAGCCTGACCCCACATCCAGGACAGGGCAGGCAAGGGCACATCTGGGGCAGCTCTAGCCCCTGGCTTCAGGTGCATCCCATGAGCATCAGCCCCCAGGTGGGTCTGGTCTGGCAGGGCCCATGGCAGGGCTGTGTGGGGTTGGAGATGGAATCCTGCAGCCTCTCTGGGGCAGGCACTGAGTGCCAGGGGCAGCAGCTGGGGCTGGGGCTGTGCCCAGGGTGGGATGAGCCCTGGGCTGGGCTGGGTCACTGGGACTCCTGAGTGCAGACATGTGAACCCGGTGCTTGCAGCCAAGGAGGCTCAAACACCTTTCCTGAATTGCTTTCAGTCACCCGAGGTCACTTGCCTTCCACATTCAGAGTCAGTTCTCTGCCTTCTGAAAGCCTACAATAAACAATCAGCACTGTAACAGCACAAATTGCTTCCAGTTTGATTGGCTCAGTAGAGTTGATGTTGAAATAAAAAGGTGAATGTACACCAGTTACTAAGAATTAATGTGCATGGGATTATGGCACTTCTGTAATCAGAGATGACCTCATGAAAGTAAAGAGCTTGCCTTCTCCCCACATGTGAGCTTGCCAAGTCAGCCTGTGCACAGCCACATCCCACAGAGCTGCATCTGAGGCACCTGAGACAGCTTTTGAAGGATGAATCTGATTTCATCTAGTTTTTCAGCCCATTCCACCTTACAGCCTGGTGTAAATTAAATCTGACACTGTGTCCTGAGAAAAAATCTCTTCTTTTTACCAATCAACATGGGGTACCCCTGCAGCCTTTTTTATTTTATGCTATATTCATATCCAATATTGTATTCATTTCTCTGTGAGTTTCATGGTCGTGTTTTCTTGTAAGCATATTGTGATTTTTATGCAGAGGCAAATGGAGATGCATGTTTCTGCATGGAAAAAGGACAAAAAGACTATGGTAATTCTGTTAGATCTACAACATCATGTAAATATCAAATATGGCTTGAACTTCTCATTTCTTGCTATAGCTCCAGGCAGGAGAGGAATAGAGCAGACAAAAGAAATACAGATATTTCAGCTAAGTTTTGCAATCATATTTCCTTAAGCCCTTAAGTTTCATATGTCACTTTCTTCTGGGTTTGTAGCACTACATAGAAAGCATGCATTCCTACAAACTGCTCTTGCTGAACAATACTGCATTGAATAGCTCCATAAATCAGAACAAACAGATGGACTGTGCCAGTTCCTCTGAAGAAGGCTTGACTTACCTCTTCTGTTTCTTATTTTTATTATTATAGCAGGACTACTGATTCTCTTTTTGTAAGGGTTTTGTCAACACTTTTATTCTAAAGTTCTATTTTTAGGGCTTTATAATTTTGTCTACAAGTTAAAGATTTTAAGTATTAGCTTTCGATCAACAAATAATTTTACAGTACCTTAAAATAAATTGCTAGACTGTGATGAACATTCCATTTTGAAAACAAACTAAAAAAGATTACAACATTAGCCATGTTAGGTAGTTGTTTTAGTTACTGCACTGAAAAATAATTATGAATGGGGTAAAGCTCAGTGAGCATAATGAAAAGCTGCTCACCTCACTGGACTTTGTTTTTGAGCCGTCTGTGTGCTTATCAGAGGTTCTGAATGAGACAGCAGCTTAAGTACATTCTTCTCCAATTATTTGTGACTTAATCACATGTTGCTGTTCCTAAGGTATGCCCTGGATTGGAAAGTTTTCTTGCTTCATGCCTGTCTCTTCATTTAAGCTGATTTTTAGTTGCTGTTCTATGTGAAGATAATGTAAGCTCAATTCTTTCCTCAGGTTAACAGACGTCTGATGTCCAGTACCGAGGAAAAGACTGTGCTGCTTTGCATTCTAGATACTTAGGGAGAAGTGATGTTTTTAGCTGTGTAGTATTAGAAATTTAAAGGATGGAACTGTGCTCTGTTTAGACCACTGTGGAATTTTTCGTTGTATTTCCCTTTATTAATGAAAGATGTGCACACACCACTCTTATAAACATGCCAATGCTTCTAGAAATCAGCAAGTTGTGTTTTTTGTCTTTAATGCTAACCAGTATACTCAGCTAGATCCTCACCCAAATAAATAAAGCTGTGTGCTCCACCACCATTTCTGCTGACTGGAATCCATCAAACAGTCAGGGTACTGAAAGGCACGAATTCAATCCTTGTGCTATTCACTGTGGCTCAAAATGTTACTTATGAAAGCTAAACAGTTCGATGCCAGTGTAAAGCAATTGAATATAACAGGGCTTCAAGCTATGATAAATGTTTTACATATGTATTTGTGATCTTCACAAGCTGGAGGGGGAGAAATGGCTGAATGCAGAAAAATTAAACTACTTGTAGTTAAGTTCATGGTTGCATGTCAAAACAGCAGACATAATGCAGCTGAAAAAATCTTCTTTGGACACAGAGTGGATCACAGGCACGCTTGGCATATAATGTTTTTTCCTAAAAATTCTCCTGTTTGGCATCCACTGTGCTTTGACAATATGTTGGCAGTTGTACATACTGTTGCATGACAGAAAAGTATTTCTGCAAATATTTGGATCTATTGTTAACACTAAATCCTTTTTTTTTAGCTGTTGGATTTGGAAGAAGCTGAAACCTTAAGCAGAGCTCCAGGGATACTTCCAGGTATGATGCCATCACAAATTATAGTTTGCTTATAATCTCTGTGTAAATCATGACAAATCTTCCTAGGACCGTTAGAGGGTTAGAGGTGGTCTGTGGATAGAAATGTAAAATACTACAACATTATATCTGGATGCTTTTTATTGAGAAAAAGAAAAAAAAAAAAACATCATCTTAGTATAAATAGGAAACAAGAACAAGAAATGCAGTTTCCCTTTCAAGTCTCACTGTCTTTTATATTTTTTTTTTTAAAAGTTAGAAACATTATTTTATATTTTGTCACAAGTATGAATGTTGCTTCTATTACAAGCACTGAACACTTTTGTGTTCCTTGCATGCCAGTTAAAAATAAATACCACTAAAAAGATAAATGTTTACCAAGTCCAAAAAATGGACTGTATAACTGTTAAACCTTGACTCCTACACTAGTTGGGTCAGTTAGATTTGTATAGTTAAACCAGCCCATATATCACAGAGGTAATGTGATCTGTTAAGCAATACTCACCCATTTTCTCAAGGCAAGGCAGTGTATTACTATTTCCTCCATTCAACTCGCTTCCCAAAGTGGAACTTAATTTGTTAGTGCCAGGGAATTACATCCCTAATAATTTATTCCAATGACTCCTCCCAGATAGCTGATCCTGGATGAAACCTGAAATATTTTGTCTTTGTCACTCCTTCAAGCCAGGATTTTACTCCAGCACCAGAGATCTCCATAAGGATTTATCCAAATCATCAAAATAGTATAAGAACTATAATGATAAAAGAATTTAAAATATCGAATATTTCCATAATAAATATAAGAAGCAGTTACAATTACTGGTAACCTCTAAAGACCTAGTTTCCTATCAGAAGGATGAAGGGGTACATGCACGTGTACTGGGCTCTTCCAGTTCATTCAAGTATTGCAGGCATAATGAACTGCTAAAAACCAGGAAAAGTTCTTGGAAATGAGTGAAATCTGCTTCCAACACAGCTCTTGGAAATTCCACCATCATCTTAATTGGAATAGGATCAAGCCAGGATTTGCATTTCTTACCATGAGTCACTAAAAGCAATGGCTTGAGGCATTCAAAGTCAGGCTCTGTGTGGAAACCTGTTTTGATAGCAAATTAACAGAAGAAGGTACAGAAACAGTGCTGCATTTCTAACAGCATGAGGCTGCTATAGATAGGACATGTTTTAATCCTGATTTTGGGTTTGAATTTTAGGTACAATGGCAAGAAATGTTAATAAGAACTCTCTATTCGACTCACATGAGTTTACATTTCTTTTCTCACTCTGGCACTGTGTGTCAGTCTGTGGTCACTCAGAAAGGTGACAACACTTTCAGCACCATACAATAACCCCCCAAATTTCTGCAGAAGATCTTGATATTTGAAATAGACTTGGAGAAGAAATTAAAGAGAGCTGACAGTTTTTCATATAAACACCTCTAGGGAGTATAAGCTCCTAGTATCACCAGGAAGGATATTCACATCATAAAATGAGCTCAGACTGAATTTTCAGCCTACTGTTTTAAGTCTGGTTTTTTTCTTTTTTCAGCATCTTCCTGGAAATGATGCTTTATCAGAATGGATTAATATAGAAAGTACAGTACTTGTCTTCAATAATTGATGTGTGTCACTCAGTTCCATGTTTCAGAAAAGAAGTAAAAGGTACCTCAGAGAAAAACTGTTCTTCAAGGGTAGGAGGGAGATAAGCTGCTCACAGAGGAACTTTATTCTTAGCAGTCATCATGAGGATACCTTATGATTTAAGTTTTCAAGGACAATTTTCTCTTTCTGGAGGACTGTGAAAATGTAGGTTGTTTGGATATGTTCAGGGCTGTTCATTCAGTTAGAGTTAGACAACCATGTTAGAGCTTTCAGAGGCTGAAATAAATCTGCAATGCATTAATTAGCTCGTGGGTTATTATGAAGGTACTGTAAACCAAGGTTTCCTCATCCTGAACTGCATATCTTTTTGGATAACATAGTAAATTCCCATATTATTTTTATGAAGTGTGTGTGTCTTTGTTTATCTGTTTCATCAGATAAATGGTGGTTTAGGCTGTATATTAGTAAAAACGTCTTCACTGAATGTGTTGTCAAGATTCAGAACAGGCTTCAAAAGGATGTGGTTGAGTCATCATCCCTGGAGGTATTTAAAAGATTTGTAGATGTGGTGATTAGGGGTGTGGTTTAGTGGTGGACTTGGCAGGATTTACAGTTGGACTTCAAAAAAAGACATTTTCCAACCTAAATTACTCCACAATTCTATAAATTGTAAATTGTAAAGCTTCACTGTTAGAACCCAAGAATTCATTCTTATTAATTCTTCTTAACATCAGAGCACGATAAACAAGTGTGCTGGATGGGACCAGAGGTCCATCTTGCTCAAAGACATGCCTGAAACACTGGTAGAAAGTCAATGTGCACATAACAAAAAACAAACAAACAAACAAACAAACAAAAAAAAAAAAAAAAAAAACAAAAAAAAAAAAAAAAAAAAACACCGAACCAAAACAAAACCAACCAGCCAAACAACCAAACAAACAAACAAACAAATAAACAAAAAAGAAAAAAAAATCCCAAAAAATACTGTGATAATTCCCTAGAAAAATCTCTTAGCTTTCAAATGTTTGATATCTGATAAATTCATATACTGTTCTCCTGTTACTTTTACTGAGACAGTCCTTGAGTAATCCATCTGCAGTCATCCTCTGTTTGCCTCCTTTAAATAATTACATTAGAAAATTCACCCAGACTTTGTTTTCTACCCCACATACAGTTCCAACCTCTAATTTCTTATGAAGTTTGCTAATTGCATTCTGTCTGTCTGATATGCTCAATGTATTTCTGTTTAGGTTAAATGCTAAATTGTTTCTTGTTTCAGCATTAATAATATTTGCTGTAGTTTAACAACTGTTCTGCTTCAAGTTGAATAATCTAATTCTTAAATATAAGACCCCAAAGTACACTCTGTGTCTCCACACTGAGAAGTATTTTGCAGGTAAATGCATTAACGTAACTATCAGATATTGAGAGATGACAGATATTTAAAACTCATATGTAGCATTTAATGCTAGTTTTCATTTACTAGTGTATATTGAAAGATTATAAAAAGACTTATGAATTATAATATTTAATCATACAATGCACAAGAAAATGACCTGTACCAAAATGGTAATGACAGCCTAGAGCAAGAAAGAGCAGATCAGTACAATAGTCAGCTGGGAAGAACCACCAAACAATACTGAGATACTACTGATTAGTCTAATAATTGCTTTATCACAACAGCTAACAAGCTATTGCTGAGCATTGTCTTATGAAATGCCAAAGACATTTTCTCTGAAGACTATGAGAAAACCAATTGCACAGCTGAAACTCTGTAGAACAATGAAAAAAATGGGATTATACTTCTTCTATCATTATCCATTTTATTTTTATAAGCATGATGGGAAACCAATTATGATGACAGCTGTGATAAGTCTTCTTTAAAATTATACTTATTATGTCTTGTTTCCCATTACCCATATGAGGAATAACTAGAAAGAAAAATAAACCTGATCCTACATGCACAGTGCAGCCTAGTGTCTTCCTAATTCACTTTAACAGCTGTTTAAAAGCAACTGAATTCAATGAATAATCAAATTAAAACTATATAAGTAGCCACTTTGTTTCTAGAAGTATGATTCAAATCAATAAAAATTGGGATCATTTTATGTTGTTTATTACATGCATTGCTCTTCCTACCTATGCAACTACCTATGCAACTTCCAAAATACCCTCAGGGGTTCATTGTTTCGTGTATGAGCTTGTGTGTTTTCCATGATGGGGGTGAAGGTTGCAGTGGATGTCAGTGAATATATGTGAACATTTAGCACATTGCCCACAATCAGAATTTGGGATTGGAATGGAATAACAGATGACTGAAAGAGGAAAGACATCTGTATATATTTGAAACCACAGTGATTATTTAACTTGGCATTTGTTCATAACTTGTAGATTAAAAGTACCTCTTCCATAAAAGCTCAATTTTTAAAAAAACTAAATTAGAGGATTATTTATTAGCTCCTTATCAAACATTAGTTTTTTAAATTTTTTATAGAGACAGACCAAATGACTTCAATATTTTATTTAAAATCATGTATGTTTTTCTTCTTTTATGAATGGTTTTTCATTTCATGGGCTCCTTTTAATATCAGAAGAAATGGCACAGCTTTTTATAGGGAAAGAGTAATCAACTGAAAAATCCCTTTTTAAAAAAACTTACATTTCTCCTAGAAATCTTCTTAGTAAGCATTATTTTCCTCAAACTGTTTGGGGCTTCGACTTATCATATAGTGACAAAGATAACATTAATTTTTATTAATTATAAGCAATCATTTTCAGGCATATGACTAGAATGGGACTTGATCTATAAAAGCACTTAGATATCTTATTTTGTCATGCCTCTGGTAAGAGATTTCTTTGTTCCTTGTGACATGTGTAGGAAATGCTCTGATTTCTCTACAGCTGGGAGCTCAGGCCAAGGGTAACCCAAGTGGATGGGTAACAGTGCCTGAGTGCCTCAACCAGAAAATGAACCCAGCTTTTCCAAGCCTGAAACCACAAAATTGTTTGTTCTTCCTTAATAAAAGGGCTTGCAATATATATATTTCCACATGCTTTGTGTTTACAGTACCCTAGAATCATTCACAAAATAACCTAATCATCTACAAAATTACCTAAATTCCTTACTACAATTTCTGTTTGATATGAAACTAACTACTTTTTTTTTAGTATGTAATATAGCCTTTCAATTTTTTTTTTCATTCTCACTCATTTTATAACATATCTTGTTCCATAGCAAAAGTTATATGTGGTCTGAGTTCAAGCCAGCTCTGTTTAAACTACTCAGTGTCTTTCAAACATATGAAATATATTTGATCAACTATCTGGGAAATATGATTTTTCCATATGGCTTAGTTTTCACATAAGGGAGTTTAGTGTTTCTTTGGACAACATAATATGCTCAGACAATTATAATAGGTAAAGAGTTGCAAACCAGAGAGTGGGAGAAGCAGGTGTCCAACTGGATTTTCACATAGGAAGGTCTCAAAGGTCACTGATAGTAATGAGGTCTCAAAGATTCCCAAATCCTCATAAAGATATTCCTTCCTTTCCCAATGCACTAATCTCCTACTACCCTTGATAATCCAGAGACTCAGGAAGCCAGGCCTGGTTTTTTTCTGTTTTGTTTGTCAGAAGCAGACTGAATGACAGCAATTTTCTGAATTACTATTTATTAGGGTAGAATGAGAGCATTCACAAAGGTCATCACCCAGAAGAATATTCATTCATTGATGTATCAATATTTGTCTTCCTGCTGTCAGACTAGAGTCTCCAGAGAACAAAAACATAATGGTAGTAAAATTTACAGCCAGGTATGACTTTCCCCACTCCCCTAAAATGGGAACAAGAACAATTTGATACCCTTGTCTGGCAGAGAACTGAGTGATGTCAGCCCATTATAAAGGGAATACTTGATGGTCACTTCCTTCTGCTTTCCATTTCCCACAAAGTGATGACTTTCATCCAACATGAGTTGCTTGATCTTTGTCAGTTGTGTTTTATACTCTCTTGCCTTTCTTTCTGTTGATATGATTCAGCTTTGGTTATGATCCAAAAGAAGGTTTTTTTTCTTTTTTTTTTTTTTTCTCTACCTGTTCTCTTTATAAATTACCCTTCCCCCATGATGTCCTCAGCTACCTTCAGCTGAGAATTGTTCCCATAAAAGAGAATGCAACTACTGAAGAGAATTGTCTGAGGAAGAAGAACCTGGAACAAATAATATAGCTTTCTTTGATCATTTTACTATTCTTATTTCTCATTCTCAACACAGCAGACTTGGAACAACTTGTGAAGATTAATGAATACTAAAGTTACTATGTTAATTGAGGATTGTAAACAGTATTACTTTTTGGTTTCATAGAGGTAATATATTAAGAGCACTGTACAGATGCACAGCACTTTTCAGATAGTCTCAGATACCAGCATGGCCATTTGTCAGCCTTTGATGTTTTCAGATTCAGCCTCTGGTAAATCTGCATCTGGTCTTTCATAGTAAAAATTGGCTAAAAGAAGGAACAGTGAATATCCTTTCTCACATATAATAAGAGAACCCAGAACCCCTCCAGAAGCACTGCCCTTTGAAAGGAAGATGAGCAGATAACCAACATCTCAGATCAGTTGGGATTTGAGGAATCACAGACAGGGACACTGTTGGAGAAAAGAAAACAGATCTAGGACACAAGAATGAGAAAGATTCTGCTCTGTCTCATGCATGGGATTTGCACTGTGCCTGCTGTTAAGAAGTTCTGCTGTTATGCAGTTCTAAATAGGCACAAATGAAAGTACAACATCAGGTGGAGGAATAAAGTCAACCTCCAACCAGAAAAGAGCTAAAGTGGAACAGATGGGCCACCAGATCCCTGTAAGGGAGAAAGTTGCACTGATGAAGGTCTTGGCTTTGTGTTGACAGGACTCAAGAAAGATGTGCAAGTTATTTTCTGTTTCAGAATGTTTATTCACTTCCACATTTTGTTACAGAGTATAGTATAGTAACAGCCTTTCCCTTATTATAACAATAAATTAGGTAAATTATTTCACTTAGCCAGATAAGTTCTACCAAATAAAAAGTGGAGGTGCACACCTTTGCCCAAAACAATGGCATAGTAAAGACATCTTATGGTCTTGGCACTGGTTTTCTCAAGTTTGAAAGAAAGAACCAGTAAGAAATTAAACAAATAGAAGTGCAGAAAAAGTAAAAGAAGAAAAAAACATTTTAAAAATAAATTCTTGGAATGTGACTCAGAAATCTTATAAGAAACACTAATTGCTTTCAGTGCTATATGTGGCATTGTTTCTAATTATTTAACTCTTATCCTATTGTGGAAAGCAAGGCTTTGAACATTCTTTGTAGATTATAATTTGTAGATTATAATTACATTTGAAAACACAAAGAAAAAGAAAAAAAAAAAGAAAAAAAAGAAAAAGAGGAAAAGGAAAGGAAAAAGAAAAAGTAGAGAAAAAAGGAAAAGAAAAGGGAAAAAGAAAAAATTTAAGAAAACATCTGTAATATCCTTGATGATTCACTCCACTCAAGAGAAATTATGGCTTGGGGTCTGATCTTGAACTGATGACCACTACAGTAGTCCAGATTGAGAGGCCTGGCCTATGTTAAAAAATGAAAACTAAAAGCTGAACCTTGATGCAAGTGGTTGGCTGTTTTCACAGATCCCAGGCACTACAGAGCTGGCTTAAAATTGTAATAAGTAGCATTTCCCAAAATGGAAATTTTTATATTCTGGATAGTCATTGTATTGTAAACATATTTTATTATGTGGTAAGAAGAACAAGACCAAAGGTCATAACTACAGCTAATAAAGTCTATTTTATATTTGGTTTACTCAGTTATGTGTCCTTTATAACCATCACCACTGCCCTGAAGGAGTGTGTTATATATTGATGACTTAAAGAGCATTTTCACTATTTTTGAAAAAATGTTCCTGAAAAAGTTATCCCTTGTCACTGCCAAATGTTCTTCAGTTTGGCCTAGCTGATGTTTACAGTAATCTAGGATATTAAGGGTGGAAATAGTGGTTTTTGTTATTTCCTTAAGATTTTATCACCTATCATTTACAAATGGAAGGTTTACTATGAGGCAATAGCACACAAGATCTGGTGAGATATTTTTAGCCTTAGGCAGAGTGCAGGGTGGGTGTTTGCCTCTTCAGATGAAGTCTATCAACAAATCACTGTGGGTATGGACCTTTTTCACCAGGCACGACAGTCACAAGCCTGAAACAGTGACAGGGGCTCAGATTTCCTCTAGCACTTCTTGTGCACCTTACTTTGGTGCGCTGAATGCTTGGAAAGAAGTTGCTGTGTGCTTTGGACATGTCTCAGTGACTGGTTGTTGCTTGTCTGGGGTTGTATTCCAGATGTGGTAACTGCCCTTTAAAAAAAGGTATTTTTGTACTCACTAATGCTGAGTTAGGCTCCAGGGTGGCTTGTGTTCAGATTGCATTGATAAAGTGAGAGAAGATTGCTTGCTCTCAGTCTCAGCTGTGCTGAAGTGTTGTAGCAACTTGTTGTGGAGGATTTTATATTCATCTGATTTTGTTTTCTGCTGAGGCTCCCTCCGGAGGAGCAGAAGTGATAGCTGCATATTCTACAGGCAAATCCAAAGCTCTCGAGAGGCAGCCACCTGGCCAGGCTTGAAGTTTTGAACATGTTACATCTGCAGCACAGTACAGTACAATACTTTGCCATATGCAAAACAAATGCACAGGAACAGAAAATCAGTAAGCATCATAGAAATATGCAGTATTATTTGAATATAAACATTTAGATATTGACATCTTCATAAAATATGTGAAAAAGGAAATAGTTTTCACACTGTGATTTGAGACATCTAATTTAGGTGACTAAATGATACCCTAGGCACTCTTCCCCACTCGGCAGAGGTCTGGGTCACCAGTTCACTGCCTCAAGCACCTCATCTGCATAGTTCAGCTGAAATGGTGTGAATTCTTTACATTGTCTCAGGCCTTCACCCCATATAAGAGCTATGAGATACAGATACTGACTGTTTTTAAAATTGCCCTGTCTCCTTCCTGGTAACAGACATTTATTTCATTTTACAGCCCTAAATTAGGGTAGAACATGCTTGTGTACCACACACAAGTTTTGTGAAAACTATTTTGCTAAGAATGTTGCTTCTATGGCAGAGGGTTGCTATAAAGTGGAGCAAATGTGCATAAAATGGAATAAGTATTTTGTTCCCTAGACTAAGTCTTGGAAACCTGGATGTCAGTTCATTGTTTGATGCAGATTCTCCTTCACTGGGAACAGCAGACTGATGTTTTCAGAGCAAGGCTTTTTCAGGGGTTCATAAACAACCATGAACAGTTTTGCTTGGGATTTTTCATGAACATTCTATATGTACTGGCCTTGTTATGTGGATATCAGCTCTGGAATTACCACCAGTACTAAAACATCTAATGGATTTCCATTACACACCACACACACACAAAGGAGGGTGAAGAGCTCATTCCCAAGCAGACTGCCTGTTCCTTCAGTGGGAAATGGATGGGGAGGCAGGGCAGCAGTCTCCTTACTAATACTGATACAGCAGTGTCCTTGCTCTTTTGGGAAAAACTTCTGGTAAGCTCTAAATAGTAATGAGAGACCACACAGGAACAGGTAGAAACCTTTACTGACCATGGATTTGCTCTAGTGGTTCAGAGAGATGAGAAGATTTAGGAATGGGCTCTACATCCTCGGGGCTGAAATGCTGAACTCCAAAAGGTCAGCAGACAGCAGCATGGTAAATCACAGAGTGATAATATTGCTACTTAAAGGGTGACAGACACAACAGGGAAAGCTTCTGTGCCAGCTGGAAGAAGGAGGTCATGCAGGAGGCTTTCTTGGCCTCTGGCAAGGGAAAGCAACTTGGGAGGGGTAACTGAATACACCACGTGTCCTAGGCAGTAGAGATGAGATTTATTCAGCTATTATCTTACAGACATGCTGAGAACTGTACCAAGATCATATTTACTACTGAGGCACTTGGATCCTCAGATTTGCATTTGTACTTTGTTAATCTGCCTGCACTGACCTACACTTTGCCTCCATTTATCCATCTGGAGAAAGTCATCTCACAGAAACCTGAATAAAATCTAACTACTGTACTAGATTGTTGTTTCAAAACATCTTTCTCGAGCAAAGATTCAGTACCAAACTTAGTAAGGTAAAACTCCGTATGGATGTCAGCAGGTTTGTGGGAATGACAGCAATAGGACACATGGCATCTTGGCAAAACTCCCCAGCTGCTTCAAGGAGAATGTGGAAGGGGACCTTTGGTCAGCTTTTTCCAAGAAGTCTGGAGAACTTATTCCCACCTGGGGGAACTTGGTCCTACAAATTAATTTGGAGAAGAGGAAAAAGGAAATTGCACACTGGCGGGGTTTACGGTAGACAACAGAGCAATCTCCTTATTGCTTAAACATTCAAGCTGGACACTTTTGAGTCTACCTCTCTTTTGTTTTGCATCCCCTTCCTCCCCCCAAAAAGCTGAATAAACATGAAAGATCAGTGGATGTATTACAGTTCACACAACAAAGTGTAGCTTTATAGGGCTTTGTTGCATCTTGAAAGGATTAAGTGCACCTGCATGTGAAGAGTCTCCATTTCTCTGAACAATCAGGCAGAGGTACCTCGGTTACTGAGGGCACAGGCCAGGGACACTTGGCTGCAGGTTTGGAACAAAACTTGTTCAGCCAAGGCTGCATCCTCTGATTTGTAAGGAGCAAGGCTGCCCTCCAGTGGCTCTTCTCTAGTACAAACCTGAATTTAACAGCAACAGGTTTTGAGCAAATGTCATGTTTTCTTGATTTAAATGGGGCTCTGTCAATATGCTAATTTCTCTTTTGTTTTAATCTATAATGCAGATAACACACCAGCAGCAAAATGCATGGAGAAAAGAAAGGTTATCAGCTTACTTTAAACCTTCACTAGTTTTCCTCTTGCTGATTTGGACTTTGAATAACTTGATAATCGTTCTGCTAACAAGAAACAGTAGGTAAGCCCAAAATAATTTTTTAAAAATTCCTCCCTGCGAAATAATAATGTTCTTTTAGTGTATGCATCATGTTTTAAAATAGAAGCCACACTAATGCATAATTCAGAGCTGGTAAGAATAATTTCATTCTTCAACAGGCTTTGAATCAGACCCTCTTTGAATAGAAAGGAAATTTGAAGTTATGCAATATGAAGAAAAACTATCATGCATATTACATATATTCATCTCTGGGGACTGACAGATCTACAGGTAGCATTAGAAGGAAATTTCCTGAAGTTTATCCCCTTGCAGATCCCACTCAAACATAAATGTTTTTATCTATTGAAAAGCTGAAGCTCAGGCTGGTGAATAAGGCAGAAGGATAATCTGTTCCTGAGGCAAATCATATAAATTCCCTTTGCCTCCATTTCCCCCTGTCTAAAACAGGGATAATGCTTGTCTAGCTTCCAGGCAAGATGTAGGATTCAATACACTGTGAATTACAAAGGATTTCTTGCTCCTCAGAAACAAGAGAGTATTTGTGTACTTCTTAATACTGTTTATACAAGACCAAAATCTATCAAAGGCTTGAAGGAGGCTGCATTGCCCAACTTCTTTCACTCTGCCTCTCCCCAGCTAATACTTTTAGCAGACCCCCTGTCTCCCAGGGCACCAGTGAAGATGGGGGTCTGTCCTTTTTAAGTGTTATTATTAACTTCAAGTACTCTTGTTTCAATAAACTCACTAACAAAGATGAATCAATCTGTTTAGTTTAACCAAAGGAAAGCAAAGACAGTTTCACTACAGTTCAGGGGCTCTTTATTGGAAGATAGAATTCAGCTAATGAAGAATTCTTGACCATAGACTAGCATGAATGCCAGCAGTAAGAAGGCTTAAGAGCCAAGCTAGAAGGAGTTGTGGTACATTCACAGTCAGGACAGATGTTTAAACCAAATGCAGATATTTTGTTTTCTGGAAATCATTCATTTGGAACATGAAGTTACTGGTAGAAATCAAATAACCTCTTTTACCCCATAGATCAAATCAGACTATCACAAGGCTTTCTGTGACCTTAGGATGTGTTAACACATGGGGCACTTTTTAAAAATTGCTTCATTGCTAGAAATATTTGTTAGGAATAGAAGAAATTGTTACAGTTGATGAAAGGAAAGAAGAAAAACATTTAAAGTTTAAAAATGGAAATACAGTCTAAGGAACAGCTGCTGACTTATAGAGAATTAGTAGAATGTTCACAAATGTGTCATATGTGAAATGTCAAAATATTTCAATCAGTCATGAATTTAGTAACACAATTAGGAATGCAGGTTTTTTATTGGGGAAAAAAAAAAGTTACTGTGAAATATTTTTACTTTTATATTCCCTAGAGAGACCACAGGGCATCTTGCTGCATACAAAGTTGGAACAATAAAACTTCCAACATTTTATGTTTATGATGAGCAATAGTCCTCTCCCATTTCCTCCATCTTTTGTCCTCAGATGGAAGAATTTGATTAGAGAGTAGATGTTTCATAGCTGAAATGAATTAAATTTTGATTTCAGTATAATGGGAGGATAGCACTTTTTCTGAGCCATTTTGAGTAAATTAACCTTGCCTCTTTGAACAAGTAAAAATGATGAGGTGGTTGCCCTCCACCTTCTGTTTCCAACACAATCTAAACTAGAAACCCCCTAGGATAAACACAAGTGTCTTTCTTTACTCAAGGTAGGTTTCATTCATTCAAGACTGCTGAAAATTTCAGTCTATTTTTATTTAAAACCTATCAAAACCCATACATTTTGCTTTGGGTTTTTTTGTCTTGTTTTGTTTTGTTTTCTGGGGGTTTTTTGGTTTTTTTTTTTTTTTTTTTTTTTTTGTTTTGTTTTGTTTTGTTTTGTTTTTGTTTTTTTGTTTGTTTGTTTGTTTGTTTGTTTGTTTGGGGTCTTTTTGTTGTTTGTTTTTGTGTTTTTTTTTTTTTGTTTGTTTGTTTGTTTTTTAATGTATTACATTTATTAAGCATAAAAGCAAAGGAAAAAAGCATTTTACCTCTCATTGGTCAAAATCCAGTTCATTTTACTTAGGGTGGCAATCCTACTAATGAACTTGAGGTCATTTAAATAGAGGGCTTCCAAAAGACCCTCATTTGTTGCAAGATTTAACCCAGAAGAATGAAGCAGCTCTATCTCTCTCATCCAAAATTTACTATAAAGAATTACTTTGCAATTGCTACACAATCAGAAATTAATGCCCATTTCATACATTAGAGATTAAGAATTTATTCAAGTTGTCAGATACCAGTTCTGCTCTAATTTTGAAACATAACTTCTATCCTTAAATACAGAGTTCACTCTAATAGCATGCTCTTATGCCTATTTCATTGGTTATGCTACAGTCAGGTTACAGTTTCCTAAAATTAACAAGCTATTCGAAATACATAACTGTAAAAATTATAATGTTTGTTCGACATATAATTTCACAAGCACTTGCTGTCTATATTAATAACAAAAATTTAAAAGATTATGATTTTGAAGAGCAATCAAACAAACAAAAAATCCAAACCGAACCAAAAAATCTGCAACTAATCTTGACTGCTGCACTATAAGAAAGGTGCAAATAGCACCTTTCTTGTATGAAGACCAACATGGCAATAATGATCTCACTTTCCTTCTAACATTTTATGAATTTTGAAGCATTATTCTATCTGTCTATTCCAGCTGCACTCTGGAAATAAGAATGTGCACCTGAATAAGGACAGCAGACTCTGGTTTAATAGTGTGGAGTTTTAGCTGCCTAATGGAAGCCTTTTAGACCTGTGCAATGAAAACAACTTGGCAGATGCAGCCACATTTAGATAACTTCTATTTTGCACTGTTTTTTCCTTTTTACTCCATGACTTGTGCTTGTGATTTGGGATAGTCTGAGTTGGAAATTATTGCAGTGAACAAGAACACCCTCTAGTGGGAATCCGTAGCCCCAGACAGACCTTTGCTTGGTTTTCCTTGGTTTTTTCCATTAAGTTTTATTTATCTATTTAGCACCTGAGGACCTTTGGTTGTTTAGAGGCACAGAGGTATCACATCCAAGTCTAAACTCTTAAAACAGCCTCTGCCTCTGTGGTGCCTTGGGCTATGTCTCATGCACAGGGCACAGCACAGCATTCATGAGCTCTCATCCCCTCTGGATGCACCTTCTGACCAGGATCCTGAAGCAAAGGGGGCCCTTTGATCTGTCCTCCTAGAGCTGGGAATTATATATATATGTATGTATAAAAGGTCTAGTGGCCCTTTGTGATCATAAGAAGCCTTTTAAGATGTGCCTGTGCCTTTTGCAACCTAGAACTAAGCCTTTTTATCTGCTACATGATCCAGTATCAGTTTGCTGCCCATGACATGACTTATTGTGTGATAGTCTGCACACTAGAAAATTATGTATTTAAGACATCTTAGACCTTGGTCACAGACTTGAAAAAACAATAGGTGTTGAAGCTGACCAAACCTACAGGACAGTGAAGACATCAAATACTAAATCTGAAAGCCCATTTTATTCTGTCATAATCTCCATATAGAGCTGACATTTTTCTGAGAGGCTAACTGGTAAAAAGCTTCCTAGAAGAGATCTATGACCTATCAGGAAAAAGCATGGATACTTGAGAGAATGCTCCTCTCCTGTTGGATTTCCAGGGGTTTGGGTGCTTAACTTTGATGGTTCTATAGTGTCAAATGCCATCTATAGGTACTCATACAGCCCTTGACACAGTAATGGCCAGAATACCCAGGTGACTTGGAAGGAAATTCCACACTTCAAAAAAAGTTCATACAAAAAAACATGTGGAGTAGCACACATGAAACCATCCAAATGTGTTTGAAATGTAAAGCTATTCCAATACATGTAAGTGACAATAAAAGAACTATTTATCTTTGAGCAAAAAGAGCAGCTGTGAAAACATCGGCTTTTCTCAACAGGGACTTCCAGGTGAGCTCAAATATTATCCATAAGCATATCAGAGCTGAACATTTATTTTTTTGAGATTTACCGAGTAATTCCTGTGGTTATTATTTATTATTTTTAGACCTACTTGAGTATTTTAGATTTTTTTTCTTAAAGGCTGACAAATTTTCAACCTCTGTTCAGCTGAACAATGAAAGCTCATGTATGGGGTTTGGGGTTTTTTGGTAAGATATTATGCAGAATATCTTAAGAAGAAATTATATAAAAACATCATTGCATGATTTCTTTGAGCTTTTCTAGAAATCCTAACTGCCATCAAGTGGTAAATGTATGAAAAATGCAAGTTTTATAAAGATTACATTCTGTCCAAGTATTTCCCTTTTAATAAAAACTCATTTTCATGGAACAGGAGGTTTGGGCAATTGTACCCAATTTTGATATTTGTTTTACAGTATCACTTAGAGATTCTGGCTGAAAACTGAACTGTACTAAAAATATATCAGTTTACAGTAAATGGTCATGCTTTAAAAAAAAAGCCACAACAAAATACTTATGTGCCAACAATCCAAGGAAGAAAAATCCTGGGTATCTGAATGGCCATGAAGTGTAATACAGAAGTGATGACAGAACTGTTCACAAACTGGGCTTCAGAAACAGTCCAGTCTGATTTTTCAGAACCTTTGAGCACACATAATCCTCAAAGACATAAAATATAAAAAGGCATATTTTTTTTCAAAATTGGCACTTAGGGGATTTTTTCAGTTTCTTCCAACAGCAGGAATGAATAGAAACTTCAGTCCGTATTCTATATCCAGTCAAGTATTGTAAATAAAATAAAAAACAATTACAGTCTCTAAAGATAATTTATCTTACATTTTGGTCTGATGCTATTTTGTACTCTGAGTAGTTGTTGCTCCTTTGGTTTATGTGCTTGAGTTTATAATTTTTATTACCACACAGTACCACATTAAATTTCCCCAATACTGTAGGTTACGTTTTCTGTTCTATTCAGAAATATCTTGTTGACACTAGATTTTGGCTCAGTGGCCTAAAGAGTTTTACTTTTCTTTCTCCCAGTTTTCTAACCACATTGTGAAGAAGAGATGGGATGTAACTGAATGCCACCTGGCTTTTGAATGTCTCCAAAGCTTTTATCTGTTCATCCAGATGGCTCAATTTGCATTGACAGTTTTTGTGGCCACTTCAATTAGCTTAAGCTGCTACATGGTGCATCCAATTATCTTAGTATGCATTTAAAAAGAACCTTAAATTCAAAAGCAGATTTTAAATGCTGGAAGTAAAAAAAATCTCACATAAAAAGAAGGAAAACCCTCAATTGTCCCTAAAATGTTTAAATATGTGGTGATAAATTTCCAGTCTTGTAGGCTACATAATGTTAGATGACTTTGAAATATATTATATTATATTATATTATATTATATTATATTATATTATATTATATTATATTAGTATATATATAAAACTTGCTGCGGTACAGAAAAGATCATTAATCTTTTTAATGTTCTTCTAACTTGTTTGTTCTTCTGCCTTTTAGATTGTGGCACATTTAGCATTCTGAAAAGCAATTTTACATATAGGCCATTGTATTGCAAATATTCACATGGAATAAATTTTATTTTTGTGGAGGTCATGTGAAGGTAAAAAGATTAATTCTAGATCAATTTTTACTAATATAGAGGAGATTATTTTTCAACTGTGGTGAAATATATTTGCTTTCTAAATTTCAAAGAAGGCACACTGTAATTTTTAAATCATATTTTGAAGATTAACCCAATCCCAAATATTTAATGAGATAAATTTTGCATTTTGTAGGAAAACAGTCTTCATTTTTCTTTTCTTAGAAAATAACTTAAAAAAAGGCTTTGGGTCAGATTGATCTGGGAGACAGTATTTAATTTTTAATATGATCAACAAAATGGTTTTGGTGAATCCCAATTTGTCATTAGGCTGACGATGCCCCATTCACTTTTGCCAGCATTGACTAATAAGGCACTTGTTATACTCTGTCAAACTTACACCATGTCAAATCTGCTGCAAATGTGTAACTGGTCTGTAGCAAGTCCATCACATCCTAGGGACTTCATATTTACCATACATTCCAATCAGCCAATTTTGTGAGCTATGTAGAGGTTTCTCCTGGAGTTCTGATCTATCAGCAGAGATTCCTGCTCAAAATTTTAGCTTAGCACACAAATTTCTAGAGGTGAAATGTTGCACTGTGACTTCAGTGTATCATCCCACAATCTCTGCTTCATTGTCTTATTTAAACTATAGCTCTCCATTAGGTTTACCTTAATTGTGGAGGTGCTATTTGAAGTTTTAATGAAGATATACAACTGCTTTTGTATTCATAAACAATTGAAAAGTAGAATGGAGAAATATAAATGGAGCAGGGAGAGGTGATAACATAGTCAAATTATTTCAACTTTATTCGGGTTTAAGAATAAAAAACATAGCAGTAAGACACAATTAAAGTAGAAGGGAATAGTCTGATTTGTAATTTGATTGAGCTGAAACTGGATTCCACTGCCTTAAATTGTTTGTTTTTATGGGTTTGTTTGGTTTTTATCAACCATGACTGTGCCTATTTTTACTCACCTAAAATGAAAGATGTTATAACGATGAACAGAAATTGCTTAAAAAATTAAAGTGGGGAAAAAGAATGCCTCACATTCATAAGAGTAGGGAACAAATAGCATGACTGGTATTTTTCTCCTCTGCTGTTCCAAAGTACATTTCACATCCCTCCAGTAATACTGTGTCATGTTTTAGTTTGTGATGAATTTGACAAAGCTCCCTGACCAACAGTTTCCATTAGAAGGTGTCATCTCCTTAGTCATGTCTGTGAGACTACTGATGTATATGTAAGTCATTACTGAGACCTACTAAGATATTGTATTACTCCAGCTTCTGCTACAGAAATCAGATAAACACAGTGGGAGAATGATTATTTTTCAGGAAAAGCCTAATGTGACTGGAATTTGCTTAACTAATACAGCTATATGATTTTTCCAGAGGTTTCTTTTAATGATCACATTTCATTTTAGATCTCAGTTTTTAGAGCCCTGCCTTATTCTTTAATGGATGCAAAGCTAGTAGAGAGTGCCCAAAGGAGGGTCACAGAGACTGTGAAGGGACTTGAGGGAAAGTTGTATGAGCAATGTCTGAGGTCACTCGGTCTGCTCAGCCTGGACCTCACTGTGGTCTGAACATCCTTGTGAGTGGCAGATGAGGGGCAGAGACTGATCTCATCTCTGGTGACCAGTGACAGGACCCAAGGAAATGGCCTGAAGCTGAGTCAGGGGAGGGTTTATGTTGGATACCAGGATAAAGTTCTTCACCCAGAGGGTGACTGAGCACTGGACCAAGCTCCCCAAGCAAATGGTCACAGCACCGAGCCTTCAAGAAGCATTTGGGCAATACCCTCAGGCATGTTAAAGTAGCATACTACTTTAATAAGAATATATCCCTACTTAACATATCAGAAAACAAAACCTCTCCCCATAGATTTACAGACAAAATTGTGACGGCTTTAATCCCTTTTTAATGTGTAAGCACACAACAAAAACAAAATAATGCAATTTGATAGGTCATGCGATGAAAATGAGTTAAGCAAAGCTACTGGATGTTTTGCTGCCATAGGCTAAGAACACAATTACACTGGTTCATTGCATGCTCAGAAACTTGTTGAGTTGTGGGAATTTGAACATGTGTCTGAGCCTTCTGTGCAATTATTTTATATCTCACATTGCTGATTGATTCTGACTAAGCAGTTTTCCTTTCTGGTATTTGCCATGTGCAGCAGTATGTGTTCATTCTTCTGTCTCTTCTGTGTTTTCTAAGCTACATTCCTTATTCCTCAGACTTCTTTTCTTCTTTCAAGATCCACACTGTCCTTTCTGAAAATTCCTGTTTTTTAACAATGTATTTGCCCCGGCAACAGACAAAAGAACTCCACATCATACATAGCCAAATTGGAAAAGATCCCAGAATAAAGAAAATATTAAATAGAGCAGAAAAAGAAGTCACCATCTGGATGCTATTGGTGCAGGAGAATAGCCAAGTGCACTGTAGAAATTCCCACTCGGAAGATACAAGGAAGCAGTGTTTGTTTAGCTCGCACTGCTGCCAATCCAAAGGACTATCATGACCTGTAAAGTAAACCCAGGAGGTGGAAGGATTTCTCATAAAGGGAAACACAAATATTGTAAATTCAGTTTTCATTGTGACCAAATGTACATGAAGAATGAATTAAAAATTTGGAGAATCTCTCTCAGTGCTACCATATGTGAAAATACAAGTCAGCCCAAGATCCAGCTAACTCAAGGTTATGAGGCACCTCTAGTGACAGACATCCTCAATCTAGAAACAATTTGTAGAGCCAACAGCTGGTACAAAGGCAAAAATCATATCAATTTGGACTGGAAGAGAGACCCATATATTTAAAAATAAATTAACCATCATTAACTACCATCTGACTAGCCATCATTAATAATATTTTAATAACACTGATACATTTGCATCTCTGTGGGGATCACATTGAGATCATATAGGTTCCATATTGAATTTCTTACTGAAATATGTAATGATTTCTGAGAAATCACAGTAAGTTGCATCTTTGAGATACAACATTAGGTATGTAAGAGGATGAAGGTATAAATGAAGTATGAGTCCAGATGCTGTACTCCAGTGAGGAAAGAGCCAGAACTTTAATTTTAAAAATTGTGAAAGAAAATCTTCCAGAGAAAAGAGAGAAATCAGAACAGTCTGTGAAGCTGACAGTTGCAGAAGGAAAATTTAATCTTTGTCTATAGTTTAGCTGGGAGATTATTTTACAGTAGAATTGACTCATTATCATATCTCTCTCCTGTACTGAGTTGGTTTATTGCAGTCTCAGAAGTTGGTGGAAGATAAAATTTTGATCCTTTCAAAGCATTGTCACTTTTAGCTCAAGCACTTATTTAAGATGAATTTAAGGATGTGTGTTTCTGTCACAGTATTCTTGTTTTATAACCTAGGTTTTTGTAAATTGGCTGAGAAAAAGATTCAAATGAATGTTTTGAAGTTAAATATGTGTTACACTAATTGAGGATGCATATACATATTCTACCATCTTTTTTTTTCACAACTTCAAAACTGGCTTCTGGTATTAAGTAACACCTCACAGTCTGGTGCTGATCTAATACCTGAGCATGATCTTCAAAAAGTCTCACCCTTTTTAAATGAAGATCAAATAAATATCTCACTTTCTCAGTCACCAAAGAAGTGAAAGTGGTTTGTGTAAGTACAAAAATACATCAGATGATAAAATAGTGGGGAAAAAATCTTTTTTTTAAGGATCAAAACTAAATGCAATCTGATAAAAAAAAAAAAATCCTTAATATGGATTCTAGCACTGATGACTGCATTCTGTTTTTTCACTAATTGTCAGACTATAAAGGTCATCTGTTGAACTTCCCTGTAGTGAAAAATAGTCACAGAGAAATGTTAGGTCCAAAATTATTCCCAAGTATTTGCACATTGTCCCATTTGCCTCAGAGCACCCTGTAATCCACAAATCATCCCTGCTGAGAAAGAACAAGTCTGAAACCACTTTTGCATTGTCCCAAAGGTCAGGCATTAAATAAAATGTGAATACATTAAAATTCAGCTGCATTAAAGCATATGGATAATATATTTTAGTCTTTGGTACTGAAAGACCTCAACTTTGAGGAATTTTCTTAAAGTTTGAGCATATTTCATTTGCTTTCTTGTATGCATCATTGTATACAAGAAGCTGCAAGTAATCAAATCAGCTAAAGCAAGCAGCTTAAGGAATCACTCAGTATTATCTTGCTTGACAGGAAGTGCATATAATTAGTATATGGATAGAAAAATTAGCACAACAATTTAGATTGTATTAATTCAGCCTGTCAAATGCAGAACATTTTTAAACTCGCTTTACTTTTTGTTTATATTTCTGCTATTTCAATACAAGGTGGCATTTAAGACATGTCTGTACTAGACTCTGCTTATTAGAGCCCTTATAATCCAGATATATAATGAAGTTGGGACATTTTAATAGGTTACACAAATGGTGGCTACTATACATCCTTTCTTCAACTGTTGTAAGTGAACTGTTAACCTTCTTTTCCTGAACTTTGTTACTCCATTTAACTTCAAAGTTGCCACAATTTCAAGTAAATCAAGTATAGCAATATCAATTCCATACCAACTATGGAAAAATTCAGCTTCTGAAATTTTTTAAAATTGAAAATTAATTTCTGTTGTTCTAGAAATAATTGCTTCCTTGCCTGGAGATATGCTTAAATCTTAAAACTTGAGTAGTTCTAAATCTTTTGGAAGTTGTATGGGGAAATTTACTGTGGTCACTTTGGCATTCTGAATTAAAAAAATGCCAATCACTATTTGAGGAAGTTAATTTTGCCCATTTCCTTTCTGTCAGCTGGAAGTCAAGAAACCCAACAGTTCTTTGAAAGATGAGATTTAGAAGCTGTTCCAGTTTAAATGGTTCTGGGTTCATGTTCTTTTATTATTTCAGTTAAGAGTGGTAATAATTAAACATCCATATTAAATCTGTAACAATTGTGTTATCAGAAGCATGAAATTTCGGTTGAAATTTCAATTGAAAATGTTATTCCTTTGTAAAATGCAAACTGTACTGATTGAAAAATTTTTTTTTTAAATTTCATATATTTTTAAACATGTCTAAAATTGTAATATACAGCATACTGCCCCAAGTCTATTTTTATCAGACTAGTTAAGAGGCTTAATTTGTTTGCCAAAACTGGAGTTCTGACAACTGTTTCCCATTTTTTATCCAAATAACTTCTTTCAAAATAAGGGATGAACATTAAAAAACAAACAAAACCAAAAAAAAAAACCCACAACAAACGAAGAAACTTTCAATATTTTGAAACCATGCACGATTTTCTGAAAAACACTTCCTCCAGTTTAATGACAAAGGGGAGTTATTAAATCTCTAACCAAATTTAAATGCACATTCAAACATATTAAGACAAATTCAGTATCTGAATTGTAGCTCAGTGCACATGGATCACTTATCAGAGTGTTACAAGGGTTTATTTGCATTTCTTAATTCCATCCATCAGGTGTTTTTTGTGATTTAAAAAGTTCCTGAGTGCAATAATAAAAGAAATAATCCCAGGCAAGGTTTCTTCTTGTTTATGGGCCTTTTTGAGGAAATAAGGAGGGCTTTGACATCTTGAAACGGTACTTGTGAAAGTCAGGGAATAAAAGAGAAGAGGATTTTTTACTATATGATATCAGAGTTGAACATGATGTGGCTGATCTGTGGATTCAGACTGGAAAACACAAAACTACTGCTCACTGTCATTCAGCCTCCACAATAACCACAGGTAAGGACAAATTTTCAAAACTTTCCCAACTGGGAAAGTCTCCCTATGCTTAGCAAGCAAGGGAAGATGAGCATCCTACCTTTTGCCTTCATCCTCAAGGGAAGGAAGTTCTCTGCCTGGATTCAGAGTAGTCAGAACCAGGCATGTGGCTCAGGAGGACAAACAAACTTAAATCATAAGAGCAATATCCAGAACAGATTGTGACTTTCTGAGGAAGGCTTTTGCCTTTTCTGATAATGCTGCCACAATCTCTCACATAGAAAATTTAATGTTAATCATCCACTTTGAAAAAAGAAAAAGCAAGGATAAAGAGATCAAAGTAGGCTACAGTTGGTACAATTCTGCTGGAGAAGCATGTCTAAGACATCAGGACTTGAAGAAGTAACATATTAAACTTTATTTTAACTCCAAGAGGAAAATCAAACAAAAAGTCGTGACTGCAGCAACAATTCCTGAGTAGAACTAAAGATGTGATACTATTTTTATAAACTTACATTTCAAGTTCAGTGAATGAAAAATTCAGTGCAATGTTCATCATGTTTGTATTATTGCTTGGAATCATGGAACAGGCTCACAGAAATGCTGTAAACAAGGTTCAAGCTTCTTACTAAGGGTGTAACTGAACAACTATCCAAACAAACTCGTATTAAACTGGCTGAAGCCAGGTCTCTGATGAGACACAGAAGTAAGGTTTTAGCTTCCACAAAGAGCACTGACATAATTTAAAGGATCCTCCAGTGTGCTGAAGAAATGGAGATAAGGACAGTGTAAAGGTGTTATTCATTTTCAAAAAACATAACATTCCTGGTATTATCAAAATGAATTATTTGAAAAATTGTAATTCTGTTAATAAATTTGTTACAAGCAATAAATCCAGTGGCCATCCATCTTCCAGTTTATAATGTTAAGAATTCTGAGAATTCTAGTAGAATCTCCTGGGGATGTCAGAAGGGCAAATCTAGTTGCCATGAGATTCCTTTCAGTAAGAAAGCTTACAGTCTTATCCTTTATTTCTGCTTAACATCAATACATACACAGACAAAAAGATTTTTCTTCAACTTTCAAAACAATTAAAATTAATATTTGTTTTTAAGAAGCTGGATTACTCAGAAGTCATATCTATGTCTCTGTTGGCACTGTTCCACCTCTCAGAGGTGCCAGTATGCAGCCCACAATCCAGCAGTCGGTGGCTCAGCAGACTGTGACCCAGAAGTGCAGTCTAACCAATATCTAATTGGAGAAGGTACTAAATTAATCATTGCAATCTTTTCTTTAAGGTTTTGAAGGCTTAGGAAAGAAAAATTGTTTGGTGATCTGTTTTGATGCTTCTTTTTCCCTGCTCTTTGTAAAAGTCATGTTTTACTTTGTATAATAATATCGTATGGTCTGTGTTAGGAAAAAGACACATTCTTAGAATAAATCTTTCTGCCTTGATGATCTCTGCTTATAGAAATAAAGTACAGCATTTAACAATGCACATATCCACCTCTTTCTCTTGACACTTATGAACATTTGATCTATTAGTTCATGCATTAATGCAACAAAAGATATTAGTTTCTAGATGTATACAGCTTAACTTTCTCTTTTATTATTCATTAAATTTCATTTTCCTTCCACCCAGCCAGTCTCTTTTCTTGATTATGATGGACTCCTGCAGTGCTGTGAAAATGTTAACACAAAAAATATGTCACTACATGAGTAATATTTTGTAATTCATTGAAAACATTTTATATGATTTATGATTTTTCACAGTTCAACCCCAGCTTCATATTAAATGAAACCTACACTCTGGAGGCATAAGACAGAGGAACAGACCATTTCCTTTCAGAATTCTGTATTTAAAATTCTGGTGGAAGCTTTTGCTCATAGGTAGCATTAGTCTGTTTCTGAAAAAGAGGAAACAGAAGCAACTTTGAATCTACCTCTTCATCAAAGACTTTGAGATCTCTAAACTGAATGATAGTAATCAGAAACATATGTAGGATAAACATAAAGGGCAATTGTGACCAAGTGTTCAATAAAAAAAGTTAACTCAAAAGATCAACTTTCATGATTCATGCCACTGTATGTGCAAAAGTCCTTAAGCATCCATCCTTAGTATAGTATATCCTGAAAATACTTTTTTTTCTTTTACAAGTAAAATAATCCCATATTTTTTCTTCCCTTTCTTTCTTTTTCAGCAGTTCTAGGCAAGCCAGTCACACATTTTTCTAGTAACTGTAAGAAAATCACTTAAGAAATAAATAGTGGGCAAGTCGTATTAATTTTTTCACAGTGAGTGCAAGGTACATAACTTGTAACTGAACCTCTCCAGCTCACTTCTTCTATCTGTACCTCTGTTGGCTGCCAATAGTATGGGATACCAAAAGTGTTGCAAATACCTTGCACTAATCAAATGAGTACCTCATGTGAACTAAAGTGGGAATAATTTTGTCTTTGCCACTTGTACTGCTTCTTTCTGGTCCCTGCCTCTAATGCAATTTTGTGACATAGTGGAAATTTCTGGGAACAGCTAAACAGACTGCTTTGGGTGTCTGATCTCCTGCAGTTGTTCCCTCACTCCTCTATAATGCCAAAAGGCAGCAAGCATTGAGTTATTTCCTTGTGTTCATGCTTCCCAGCAGTTTTTCTGAGGATATAGTGTATTTCAAGAAAACAACTGGGTATTCAGAAAATATTTTTAAAAATTATTTATGACTGTCTTATGATGGAATCAAAACAGAAATGCAGATCCTATCTTCTAAAATGATGGAATAATCATAGTTTCCAGAGGCTTGTATCAACCAGGGGTTGTGTTGAAGCAGAATCAGGTAACTGGCCAAAACTGCCTCACAGGCCACTTTACTAAGAGGTGACTTACTCAAACTACATTAATTGGTGGTAAAAGTCAGGGCTGTGAGGCACTGTTGGAACAGGTGACAATTAGGTTGATGGAGGGAAAGTATAGACACTGTGCAAAACAAATCACCTTTCATACACTAATATTTGTTTCATTCAGATTCTGTCTTGGAGAGACAACCCTGATCTGACTGCTTGTTTAAAAAAAAAAAAAAAAAAAAAAGTAAGATCCAAAAATACTGGTAAAAAAGTAAAAGAAAAGAAACAAACTGCTTTAGTTGTAGTCTGAGTGAGTGGTGTGGAAGAACAGTCACACTGCCCTGGCAGCCATCACTTTGCTGTCCTTATGTATCATCCTGAAACACAGAAATCCAGAAATGACCAGAGCAGCAGTGCACATCTCTTTGCAGGTGTTCTTCAAGAGGGTATCAGTATATATGTAAGGGTAAAGTGTACAGCTATAGCCATGCATAACTACAGTTTCATTCATATGTAGAATATATAGCCCATATATGACATTTATTACACATCTCCAGTGTTCATTAGAATTGGTTAACTAAAATTTGTGCAAGTGATTGTGACAGTGTCAACGTTTTTCAGTTCAGCTATAATAGAATCCATAAGTCTAGCAAAGGGTGAAGATTTTTTTCTTGATAAAAAAAGCATTTCAAAGTGCTTTTGATGCAGTTAATGTTCCTTTCATTACTGTTCTTTCCTGTTTCCTGATATTGATTTACATCTTTAGTGACCCTCATTTGGTACAAGTCAGCTATTTTTTGCTGCAGCTGTCATTTTACAGGAACTATGTATCACACATCACAGATGAATCACTTTTCCAAGTTATCTATACATTGCAACTTAATGCCATATCAGGCAGAGGAGGATACATAGGAAATAGACTTCAGGAACTCAAAAAAGTCTTTGAATTCTTGTCACTGCACATAGATGTCATGTTGATTTATCTGACACTTCATTTCAGATACAGTGATTTTTCTGCTTGCAAGCCCCTCCTTCATAAGGTAGCTCAGCTTGGTAGCTCAGAAAACTCAGGCTGTTTGACCTAAAAAGGGCACAAGATGTTCTAACAAATCTTTAGAGTTACAGCAGGTAATGGTGAACTTCAAATCTTTAAGTATTTGGCTTTGATTGATGTAAGAATCAAACAGCTCACTGAACTGTAGGTAACTGAATCAGTCTGACATCTTGAGTTAGTGATTTGAGGTTGGGAGTCTCCATTTTCAAGCTTTCTCAAAATATTTTAATCCTTTTGCTGTGTTCCTGGCAGAAGGTTGCAGAAGAACAAGTTCTATTCATACAAATGACAAGGCATCTGTGGTTTCTTTGCAACAGAATATTATTGAGGCCAAAATATTACATGATTTAAAACAAGACTAGACATTTATATACAAAGCAGAAATAATCAGAGTGACCCTTCTAAAAACTAGCCCAAGTATTCTGTAACACATGAAAAAATTGTACAAAAAGGGTGAATTCTAATGAATGGCATAAATGATTGCTTTATAAAAAGAGATCAGCAAGAGTTGCCAAAGGAGTCATTAGGAAATTCCACTAGGTTATACTGTGAATACCCTACTGCAACACTTCTTTTTCTTTCTTTTCTCTGAAGTTGCTTAAAAGGTTGTTGGAATATTTTCCCACCAACATTCATGTGTGAGTAGCACTAATTAATGGAGAAGGTGAGTAGGAAGAGATGAGTAGAAAAGGACACATCAACTTCCCAAGGCAGATCCATCATCAAAAATCCAGATGAACTTTGCTCAGGGAGGTTTCCTGAAGGCTTTACCTCAGGAAAACTCCAAATATGAAAAAATTTAGGGAAAAGAATACACACAAATGAACAGTTATTGTTCAAATAACCTTCCTCAAATAAAATAAAAAAAAAAAAAAAAAAAAAAACAAAACAAAAAAAACAAAACTTCAAAACAAAAAAACCTTAGAATTTATTCAATTCTATCAAATTAGTCCCTTGCTTTCTTTGGGCCCTAAATAAACATGAATTCTTTCTTCACTCTGTAAAATACTTTCTCCTTCTTTACACCTCTACTATGATCAGTCACATAACAATCCAAATAGTATATGACAGAAACAGAAACAAATCTTCAGAAAAACAGAATGATATCACCACTATATGGCTCTAACCTTGTGATAATGAAGATCCCAAAACTGGATTAGTGTAAAATCTAAAATTGTCAGCTGATGCAGAAAGGAATAAACCTGGGGAGTTTAGAATAAGCTTTGTCCTTCTCTATCGAGTCAGCAAAGAAACCAATTCTGTTATGGTGTGAGTTTAGAGCTCTGCATTTTGGTGGCAGTTCAGAACCAGGCTATGATTTAGGCTGTCCTGTGTTGAGAGTTCAGTGTGAGACTGTTTCTTACCCCTGTGCAGCTGCAGGGAATGCAGGCCCTGTTGATCTGCAGACAAGCCCCTGTGTACAGCAGCTCTGTAAAAACTGTAAAGAGAAATGTGCCCACAGAGCCTCTCTTCTCTTTCTTCTTCTTGAGATATCACCAAAGTCTTCATACCTCTCCCTTTATGGTAGATACCAACACTTTACATCTTTTACTGAGGAGAAAGCCTATGATTATGATAAATGCACAATTTTTTCTAGAAAAAGGAAACTGTTCATAGATACTGCAGAAATGAAGGCTGGAGAGTGTTGGGTGCAGAAATAGCAGATGAAAATATCCCTGCATAGGATGCATTCCCTTGCAATTAATTTTCTTTCTGTTTTCTATCTTTATAATTTTTGATTGTCAACTCCACAATGAAATTTCTGGTTGATTTTAAATACTGATTGGGTTAATTTAAATGCCCAAAAACTTGGGATGAATATCCAGAAAAACTCCTGAGAGCAAACCAAGGAACCAGCAAAGTCTCCCAGGGGAAGCTGGAGAAACTTTGTTACTTGGGACTCTTAAATTAAAAGGTACTCTGGGGAACAGTTTTGGGAGATAGGCTTAATAACTTATTGGGGCTTTCCTATCATTAAGCCTGGAAAGGCAGTCATTATCACCCAGAGCAGGAGCACGGTTCATTAAAGTTTATAACAAAAGCTGAAGTACCTACGCTGTGACATGAATGCCAATGAGACAAAACACCACCAGACACTGAGGGAGCCCCACCTCTCCTTTAAAGAGTGGGAGAAGAAAGGTGCAAGACACGTTTTGCTCCTTTTGCTGGCCCATGCTGTTCCTGTGCACCTCACATGCAGACTGACCTGAGGGTTTAGGCAGTTACATTCCACTCACCTCTGTGAGTACACAGGGCTGCATGTCCATACCTTTATATCTTCATGTTCCCAAAAAAGGTAACATATTTTATATCAGTGATTTATAGCCAGTTCAGTGGGCTGTAAGACACTGCAAAATTATGCTAAATAAAATGGAGGGAAAAGCAAGAGCAGATATGAAACCAGCATGGTAAGTGAAAGTTTCAGAGTAGACATTCATGCTTTCAAATTTATGAGTCACATTTTTCTACTCTTCTGTACTATCCCCTCTTCAGATTTAGGCTTTCTCATCCAGGACAGCTGATGCTGGAGCAATTAACAACATCTGATATCAGCTGACAAAATGTGACAGGATCCATTTCCAAGGCAGAAGTCTCTTGTTTTGTCTACTTTAAAGAGCTCTAAGGTATTTCTAGACTAAAATGGGTGGATAGGGATTTGGCTTAACATTAGAATAATACAACCATCACCGTTTTTGTAGACCTCATAAATCATTAAAACATAGGTCCACAAAGACATGTAAGAGCCTCACTTCTATAATTTCAGACAGATTTAAATGTCTAACACCCTGAAGGATCAAATATTAATTTCTTTGTGCCTAATTCTATATGCAGAATGGAATAGTAGTACTTCCCAGCTCACAGGATATAAATATGTCAAGATTTAAGACATTTCAGCCCTGTATCAATAAACCCATATAGTCCCTAAACTAGCTAGATTGTGCAGTCAGTAACACACCAAAGTGTCTGGCCTGGTGACTCTAATTCTGCATTGCAAATTGTGATAACAGACTCATTTAACGCAAGGAGAATTTTACTTAGACACTGTCATATTCTTACCATGTTACAGAAATATTAAGCAAGACTTAAAGAAGATTTAAAGCAGAAAATACTACATTTTGAATGACTAATATAGAATTTAAAAAAATTAAAATATCTTAAAGTAATGAGTTAGTCAACCCTGAATCCTTCACTAATTATAGCTACCTGCCACTACAAATTCTTCACTGTCCAGGTACCATGCCTAAAGTACAAAATATCTATTTTGATTTGATTACAGTTTAATTTTCTACCTTAAATATATCAGGCAGGGCTAATCTGACAGTTAGAAAGCTGAATGCATAGTAATTTTATGTAGGGGATTTAATTAAGCCTAAGGAATGGTGTTTTAGTTAGCTACATAAGAACTTACTAGAGTTAGAAATTCATAAATTGACTGGTGCCAGAAGCTGTGTGATATTTGTGTTGTTTCAGGAAAGAAGGGTATGGTACTTGTTTGGGAACAAATCCTCACTGAAATACAAAGTAACCCAAAAATCTGTGCAATGCTGATTCAATATCTGTGGCTAGAAAGATCCAGCAACAAAAATCTTTCCTGACTGGGGGAAGTTACTGCAATGAGGAGACACGAGAGCAAGAGGAGGCAGATCTGATGTGTGAGTGCTTAATTGCTCACATGCCAAGTGGCACTCAGTGAGACAAAGTCCAGACACAATTTAGGGTATAGCTTGCATCAGGGACTTTTTAGAACCAGCAGTATGGAAAAACTTGCTGTGCTGGTTTTGGCTGGAGAGAAGTCACCCCTGGCCACATGGATGTGATCTGAGCTGCTTCACTTGCTCGGGGAGCCCAAGAACAGATCTTGGCCTGCTTTCCTTACAACCATGAATGCATCTTCTAGATGTGCTCTCTGCCTCCTATCTCCGCTGAGCCTGGGGAAAAGGTGATGACAGTAGGAGAATGTTGCTAAGTGAACCTGGCTCTTGTGAGGTTTTGGCAAGGGAGAGGAGAAAACTGGCATCAGTGGCAGCCCTGACTTCATTGCCCATTCCTTTCTGGTAGAGCAGGTGCCCTTTCTGCCAGCAGCACACTGCAGACTTGCAGACATCCCTCCTGCTATTGATCCTCAAACTGAGCCTACAAGACCTTGCTATTGCCCCTCACTTAGTCTCTCCTTGTTTTTACAACATTTCTCCAGTTTTTGCAGAAGCTGTTTCCAAATCTCCCAAGAGCCCAATGCGAGTGCACTCATTCCCCATCACTCTTGGGGATTACTGGCACCTACTCCACTACAGAGCTCTTCAGCAAGGAACAGGACACCTGGAAGTCAATCATTTTTAATGTCTTTGGTTCCAGAGGGCTGGAAGAGCTGTTAGTTCTGTTTTCTTTTGAATTCGGTAAACAGGTTCTTGCAGAGATTTGCTAAAGGCTTACAAAACCCCAAAAGTTTAACAGTTGTGCCTCAGGCTAAGGTGAAATACAGCAAGCACAGACAGCTATTAAACTTATCAATGCACCTCTCTGCTGTTACCAGGTTTATTTTTCAAGTGAAACATAACAATGAAATATTTAGAGGCTACTCATTAAACTCACGGCAACAGCCTTGACCTGACCACAAAAGCTACATTTTTGCTCCAGAGGTTGAATTTTACATCCAGTTATGAAAAAGGAGATATTTTTGAACTTATTATCCAAGTATTCTCCTGCTTAGGAAACATCTTTCTGTGGAGGTCTATAAAGACCTGTTTGAAAATGCTCCCTGAAACTGTAAAAATGAAATACATTCAGAAGAACTTCAGACTTTCTGGACTGACACAGGGACAAACTCTGAAGCTACATCAATTTCATAGACATCATAGCTGAAGTTTAGTATTTGAAGTAGAGATTTATAAGATTTATAAGTATGTAGGATGGAAATTAGAGATTCAGTAGGTAAACTATAATTTATTTTGCAGTAGGTGCTAAGAAAACTCTGTTTCTAGTATGTCATCTTTCAGAAAAAAATAAATCTTGACTGAAATATCAGAAAAGAGCTCAGGGGAAATGTTTGCAGAGCCTTTTCCTTGATGACCTAGCTAAATTATCTTTGAGTGATCACATTTTTAAAAGTAAAAATTATCCTGTAATTTAATTGGTTTACATTACTCCTAATTTCCTTTCCTAAACATGGCATGTAAATTTGATGGCAGGAGATGTCACATTCACTATCCTTGCACATAAGGGGAGATACACAAACAAATTGTGAAGGGATTCATAGTTCTATTGAGTGAAAGATATCCAATAAAAATAATGTACTGTATTTTAATGTGATTCTTACCAAATGTAACTTCCCAGAATGATGTCACTCTTTTAGCCAGAAGATCTTGGCTAACCTGATAATGCCATTTCTGGAAATATAAAAGTAGACTAAAACATGCAAGACTACAAACAATTCAGCAGTGTTCGATGGTTTCATGATAAAGTAGATAGATCATGCCTAATTCCAGTCTATTTCCTGCCAAATGTAAAGTCATATTGATGTTAGGTAAGATACAACAATGGATTTTTAACTCATTGCTTCACAGAATTATTTCTGCACTTTGTACAAATTGTGTGTGTGTCTTTGTGGGAAATACAGTTCTTGTGAAATGTGTGGCAATGATCACACCAGATATTATAAGTGAATCCTGCCCCAACCAAACGGCTCTGAGCAAAGTATTCTATTCTATAAACAAGAAAAATTGTTTAGAAATGAAATTCTGTGGTATGTTTCATGTTTGTACTGTCTTTAGGATGAACAATTACAAGTACATAGAGCACATATTATAAATAAAAGTAATGTTGGAGCAGCAAGGTGTCTGTGTGGCTGTCACTGACAGTGACTGCTGCTAGTAGTTTTTGTTAATGCTATGGAGAAAGTTTCACAGTGAGTTATATTTCATAATCCAGCTATGAAGAAATTTTATTCCTGGTTTCCATTAGTTTACTGAAACTTGAAAGATGGTATCCCACTTCTTCATTTACTTGGTTTTCATATTATCTCTTCTAAATAAATAAATATTTGTATAATATGTTTTGACTTTATGAGTTGGATTTGTTCCACCATAACTTAGAAAGAATAATGCAAATGCTAAGATTTTGGAGAGGTATCTGAGAGGTATTCTGCTTTAGCTTGAGGCCTTATTTTTATTAGAAAATGTTTTTTGTTCCTATTTGAATACTTCTTTTTCTTCCTATTTGCTTTGGAAGTTTCATATTATTCTGTTATACAGAAAGAACAATTTTTTAAAAATTGTTATTGTTATTTTTATTCAAAATAACTTTATGAGAAATGCTCAGCATGAGAACAATCTTATCTATATTGCAATAAGGTTGGTACATGTCTGAAATCCTGAGCTTCTTCATTTGTAAAAGGCCTCTTCAAACAAGATTCTTCCTTGTGGAAATACCATCTGATACATATCAAGCAAAAGATACTGAAAAAAACATTCATATATCAATACTGACCATCAGATCCAGCTGTAAGAATAGGTAAATAAAAAAAGCTATTGGCATAAAAAGAGGCCTCTGAGAGCTGTTAAACACCTCTATGTTTGCTACAGAGCTGGAGTAACAGATCAGGGTTATCAAGTAACCTGCACCATCAAGTGGAGATGCCTTCAGCCTCCACACTGAAATTCAGCCTCTACATGATGACAAGGCTGAGCTGTTTCTGCCCTGATATGATTTCATTCTATTACTGCAATAAAAGATTTGCTCCATTAAAAGCTTGGCTGAAGAGCAGAGTGGCACGTAGCAACGTGCTGGTGGAGACACAGCTTCAGTCTGCAGGGAGAGGCAGAGGTGCTCCGTGGTGTTTGCAACGGGACAGGGCAATGCAGGGAATGCACAGGAACACCCGAGTCAGCCAGGAAGGGGTTAATGTCTACCTGCCTCGTGTATGACTCATGTCTGGAGCTAAAGCTGGCCTCTTTCTCTGGCATATGAAATACAAGAGAAAAATTGTCTGGAAAACTATTGCATCATTTTGTTAGAGCAATAAATTGTTTTCTGAAAGTCGGGTCTGAACCAGTGCCAGGTGTGGCACTGATACCTTCCTGAGTGAGTGTCCTGCAGCCAGCAGAGCCAGAGTAAGCAAGAATGACTGCAGGTTCAGGAAGGGCAGACAGGAGGTGGACTGCAGGAGGGAGGTCAAAATGAGTTTTTTCCATGCAGAGGGCAGATTTATACATAACAATGGCAGAAACATCTTGATGATGTTTGAACACCAATCATAAACAAATGGGGAAGCTTGATCATATTTGTTCCTATGAATATTTCATATGCTTCAATGACCCAAATAGTTTGTGTTTGCATAGTAAAGCTCAGTCCCTCCAGCACATATGTACTTCTGAAACCTTTGAAGATTTCAGCAGAAGTGACCATGTCTGTTTTCAATAAGGGTCAAGGAAGCAGATGTGTGCATCAAAATGCCTTCAGAGGCATCAGCCAGCCTTAAAATTTAATCTCATTGAATCTTGCTTGCTGCCTAGACTTCTCCTTCTTATAATGGTCAGAAAGGTCCAATAATTCACCATTAGAATGTCCTCACCTTGATCTAATTATTGGAGGAGACATTTTTTTCCTTCAATCTTTTGCACAACTGGTATGATCTCTCTGCCCTGTCCTTGTCTCAACAGTCTAAGTAACATGGGTTGCTCAGCACTTCAGAAACCCTGCCTAGGTGCCTGGTACCTGTAGTCACTTTGTTAGTGACTTGTAGGATATCGGGAGAGTAGCCACCACGGGTTTTGCTGGACTAATTCTCTCTGCATCATCAGCATCCTAAGAGCAGATGTTATCCCTGCAGAAATCTTCTGATACTTGTACCATAATGACATTTTGATCAAGCACCCACTGTAGCCTCAAGGAAGGAAGGAACCTCCTCAAGGAAGTTCACCAGGCCAACAAACACATCTTGTAAATCCATGGGGTTCTTATAGAATCAGCTGGATTGGTCCAGTTGATGCTACTATTTGTGTTACTAATATTTCCAAGAATTTTGGGACCATTAATGTTAAGTTTTCAGAAAGTGCTAAAATTACTTCACAACAAAAATTGTCAAAAATCTAGAGTCACATTTGAAATTCTTTTATTTAAAAAACAGGATGGAAGAAACTGCTTCCAAACGTTGGGGAATCACAGAAACTAGAAGTGAAAGTAAATTAAGTTCTGGGGTATCACAGAGGCTAGGAGGGAAAGTAAATTAAGTTATTGCCTTTGTCAGGCCCACAAAAAGAGGATCGTAGCAGACCTCCCAAGAGATTGGTTGATATTAGTGGAGGCAGCCTCTCTTGTGTGGATCCAATTAGCTGAAAGGGGAGCCTTTTGATTGCAAGGGCCCAACACAGACAGATCAACACTGTATCACAGAGTGGCAACTGCATATGGATTTAATCTGCCACCAAAACCTAAAGTGCATCTGCATGAGTTGTTAATGTAATTCACCATATCAATTCAGAGTTCAGTGAAGCAAGTTTTCACAAAAACTATATCTTCATCTCTCTTCATTTTATTTTTTATTTTATTCTTCCCCCTTCAATGATTTTAATCAGCCTCAGGTTTCAACACCTCAGTCAAGCAGTCCTGTGATATCTCAGCTTTAATACAATTTTTTACCTTTCAAATATAACTACAGAGGTATTAGGTTTAGCTCACTAAGGTTATCTGATCTATGTGATTGTAGCATCCAGTTAACCAAAAGCAATGCTAAATGAGGGGCACTGTTGGCTTTTTATTGACCAGACAGTTCTGCCTTACCTTTAAACTTGTACAGATACACATTCTATAATCTTTACAGCTCCAAAAATGGGACAGGAAGGAGGGAAAACACTATTTATTTATTTATGTGAGGAGATTGACTGGTTTGGTTGGAGGAATGAACATGACTTGAAGATTTCCACAGAAAAGAACCAAATCCAACAGCCTTTTATTAAAAAGGGGAAAAAAAAGAGTTTGAAAGGCTTCAGTTAATTTTTTATTGAATGAGTTATATTTATACTCTGCTGTAAGCAGGAACTCAAGTTTCAGACTGCCAAGAGCACAGGATGGGATCATGTGGTTATTGGCTGGTCTACCCTTCAGCACAACAAAGTGGTTATTGATGGTTTTGCTTTTGAAATGGTTCCGTGTATCCACATCCACCAGCACTGGTTTGTGTAAATGGCTCAGTCTGCCCACACATGCCACTCACAAAATTCCAGACACTGCTCCTCCCTTTCTACACTGTGCTTGGTGTTACTCAGGACATTGCATTTTAATAGCTTTTTAAGGAATGAAATTTTATTGTGTTCTGTTTCTCTAAGGTATTATGTTTGTAAAGAATTCTGAAGATTCTAAACAAAAGTTGAAATAATTTCAAAAGGCACCCAGTGCAGAAAAACATATTCTTATCAATTTTTTTCCTGAGTTTGGCAACTTCTTAGATATTTTATTTATGATTTGGGAGATGGTGCTTCATCTCACTGCTTTGCTGCAAAAATATTTGAATTATCTTAGGCAAGTCAGTTAGGTAGGGTGGAAAATGAATATACAACTATATAAACTGAAAAAATATAAATGAATTAAAATGAAGTGAGAATAATTATGTAAAATATAGATCTTATATTAGATCTTATATTGTCACAAACATAATATTGTAGCAATTACCAATATATACTGTGTCATAGTGAAAACTATGTAATAAGACAAAATAAAGATTAGTACTGAGAAGCTATTTGCATACTAATCTCTAAAAAATGGTTGGTAATCACATAAATTATATTTTTCAGGGTTAACTGCAGCAAACCCAACTGAATTCTTAAGAAAGCTGCAATGTAGTTGACAGTTTGAATTGCTCTCTTTGCTACCTGTTGAAACAGCTATTGAAGGGCAGGCACTGTGAGCCTACTCCAAGAAAACTGGTTGATCTAACAAAGTCATATTTCTGTTTAATGCTGCTTTTCAATTGACAGAGAAGCTCTGCTATAACAGACTTAAGACACTGCAAATTATTATTGAAATAATAATTCCTGGACTAAGCACTGCCAGAGAGGTTGAATGAATGTGAAATATTGGCATCTCCAGTATCTGGACTCCAAGGATAGGATTCATCTCTCCAGATGTAGACAACTTGAGTTGTTCTGCTAAGCTGCCTTCTGGCTAATGAAGGACACAGGCACTGCCATCTCATGTTGTAATGATTTTCTTTGGCTTCTAGACCCTTTTCTCTCTGCTGTCTTTGAGGGGTAATACCAAGCTCAGACAGAAAGCCTACATTTTAGATACTTAGAGTGGAAATAATGAAATCCCATGTTCTCCTTGCTTACAGATAAGAAATGGACAACTGGAACCAAGCACAAATAAGTTTGTAACGTCCCTTCACTGAGCCGAAAAAAATCACATTTTGTGTACTTATGCTAACAAGGTCTTGTGTAAAAGACTCTCAGATGCTTTAATTGATGCTCTTGGGATAGTCTAAGAGCCAGAAGTGTTACTAGAGAATAACAGCAAAAGATGTCTTTAGAAGTGCTACTTGCTGCCTCTTGTGTATCTCATTTCAACATTGCGTGATAAGTCAGTGCTGCAACCCTTGCAGAGTCTGTTTTATCTGAAGCTATCATAATACTTTGTGACAATGGATTCAGTTCATGGGAACTGAGAATTCATCTTCTTATTTTATCTGAAGCATCACGGACTTGGAATCACTGCTGTCTCAGAGAAATCCTCCAGGGCAGCTGGAAGGGGGTCATGCAGCCTCTCCTTTGTGTCTTTGTCCAAGAGCATGTGTCTGCAGGCTCTAGAAGGACTGCCAAGGCAAGCAAACTAACTCCATCCAATCTGACAACCTTCAAGAGAGGTGCAAAGACTTCCTTTAACATGCCAGGAGGCTTCCTTCCAGGCTTTATCCAGATCTTTGGCCAAATGCAGGCACATCAGATGATCTATAAAGCAAAATTCATCACCCTTTTTTTTTTTTTTTTTTTTTTTTTTTACCAAAAGAGGTTCAACAGTATAACATTTTTTTAAAATCTTTGCTAAACTAAGGGTCCTTATTTTGTCTGAAATTAGTATTTTTTTCAGATGGCAGTTCTGTGGAAAAGATAAAGGACTGAAGACAAGCAAGTAGGAACAGGCAGGAAGAAAAATCTTTTCAAGAAATGTGGGTTGAATTGAAGGGCAAGATAGGAGTAGGTTTTTATTAACCAGTCACACAGCAAAATCTTCTGCAATTCTTTTACACTTATTTTCAGCTAGGTAGGGAAGTCAGCAGTGGTTCTGGCAACAAAATATCTCAGAAGGATCACTCAGTGTAACATGGATTGCAGTTTAATGCTATTCTCACTGGAGTCAGTGTCAGACTGCTCCAGGACTGCAGGGAGGTGATAGGATGGGTTTGTTATGCAGATAGCTATGCCATTAACATGTTCAAAACAACTTCTCCTTGTAAAGGGAAACCCTACTGAAGGAAATGTGGCTGTCTTCTGTTCATTTCAAATAATAAAATGTTTTCCTCCATCTGTATCCAGTGACTTATTTAATCTCTGTGAATTTTCAGTCCTATTTAGGCATGTGAAGAGAGTACTTTTGGTTTATCTTAAACTTAGTTAATGCTATCCTTTAAGGCTTTGAAATACCTTTGAAAATCTGTACTAAAGTAGAAACACGAGACTGAATAGTTCTGCTTCTTAAAACAAGCACAAAAAATGAAATCCTGATTTCAAAGACAAACTTGTTAAGCAACATTTTCTTGATAAGGAACTAAGTTTTTCATGTTTCCCCTGAATTTCAGTTGAGTTCCTTTTGGCTGCATTTAGTAAGTTTTGGACCTGTGTTTGTTTTAAAGTAATGTGTTCAATGCCTCTTGGTTACTTCTGTAGGCATTAAAGGAATGCAAATCATGAAGAATAATGATAATTATTTGCTGTTCCCTGGAAAGAGTCAGGAAGATAATTTTGTTGAAAAAAGCTGTAAATAAATCTCTAAAAATAACAGCCAGCATCCAGAATGTGCCTGGGGACTATGTCATAGAAGTAACATTTTCCACAAATTCATCAGTGAAGTTCTAATAGCTGTTTTCTGTTTAGCAGAACACTGCTCCACTGTCTTTCAAAATTATTTCAGCTTTCCCTAAGCCTGAAATTTTCATTCTTTTTTTTTTTTTTTTTTTTATCGGACAAACTGTACTCTATTTCCTACATTATAAGACACTGTCATTTAGAATCAGAACTGGATCACTATTTTATCTGAAATAAATTCCACTTATAAAGTTCTATGTATGTATATAACAGTTAAATTATTTCTTGACCCCAGGAGTCAAAAGTATCCCAGAGCCTCAATGCAGCATGCAAATCAGAATCAGGTCCTGAAAACCAAAAATACTGTCTACAGCTACTTAAATCACTTTGTTCTGTATATTAAGCCTGTACATCAAGAACATACAGGCTGACCTTGATCTAAATTTGATTTTCAGCCATGGCTGGCTTCAGTACAGTTATAGGGAGACGTGCTGTGTTTCAGTGCAAGGTATTTCTTTCTCCCTCATCTGAATTGTAGAAACATTTGGTCATCTACAAAGTGACCATTTACTGTTTTGAAAGTTGATTCTGTTCTTAAATTGCTATAATAGCTCCAATGTTTTGTGAGGGTCCTGAAAAAGGAAATTATCTAGTTGGTCATCCTTCATTTGGAAATGTAGTCTCAAGATTTAGTAGAGGATGCTGAGTGTTTTGGAGGGAAAACTCTTATTATTCTGGAAATTAAACTATTTTATACATCTATAGCAGTGCTGGTCTCCACAAATGTTATTGTCAACACATGAAAACCAAGGCAATTTGTTCTGTACATAAATTCATGGAAGAGCTTCAGAGCAAATTATAAAGGAATTAAACATCCTTCTCTCTTATACATTATCCTTCGTCAGTCTTTTGAATTCACAAAGAACTCTAAGAACTCTTTCAAGTTTTCTGCCACATACATTTCTCTAAAGTGCCTGAAAATATCGTCTTTATCTTACTTCATAACTCTATGGATAAATTTAGTGGATGGAATAGTATTGTTTAATTGGATTTTACTTCTTTTACAAGTGATAATCTTTTAGTACTTCCCCCCCCGCCATTTATTCCAGTAAATTTAAGCTATTTCTCCAAACAGTATTAAAGTTATCAATTGTAAATAAAGTGTATCAATTCTGGCTGCTACCTTCTGTGTAAATTGAAGAGAAATTCCATTGAGATGTCTTAATTACAATCTACAGATAGCCTGGACAGAAACTTGGGACACAAAAACTTGAAAGCCTGATCTAATTTCTACCAAAAATGTGAAAGCCATATCTAATTACTACCAAAATCTTTGGGCTACTGTGTTAAAGGTTGTAGTAGTCTCTTCCTTTTATGCTTCATTCTTACTAACATTTGTTAAGCCCCCATTTGCTGAACATGCTCTGCAATATATTGAAATGAGTGGAAGATTCATATTGACATCACAGGATTAAGTCTCACTAATGTGCAACTAGTAATTTTCAGTGCAAGTATAGCAACTAGCAGTCTTACCAGAAAGCATATTACATTGCACAGCATATTTTTTGGTGTCTGAAAACATTAAACAGGCAACTTCTTTACAACTTCTTTACTGGAACTGAAATTTCTATGCTTAAAAGTACAGTATTTTTAAAATTCCATTATAAAATTTTATAGAAAATAAATAAACACACAAGTTGTGCTTATGATTAAAATATTGTGAAGAATTGAGTCAGACCAGACTATCACTAGAAAATGAACACTGCAGAGACAAAGTTCTTATGCTGTTTTTTTGCCAAATTCATCTGGGGAAATTCCTAGCTTTGAACTTTCTTTCCCATTTTAACCTGTCAAGATGAATTCCAGAGATGTAAACAAGAATAATTTGAAGTGTTTTTTTTTTTTTGCACCACAGAGTTACTCTCCTTATCAATGTGGGTCTGAAAACTAGTCATAGCAGAAATATTTGCTCTAATGTACAAATACTTCATAACTCCATGATTAAAATTAATAGATCCATTGCAATTAAAAACTAGTTTTGCAAAGTATCATTGACTCCTTTGGGTTAGTCATGTGCAGCTCTGTTTCAAATGACTTTCAAATAATATTTATCCATGTCCTATCTTACTGAAAGACTAGAAAAACCTTATAAACTGAACAAGTCATTTGGTCCTGGGTATACTTTCAGGTTGCACTCTTATTTGCTTTGTAAGACATAGTTGCAGTATTAAATGTGCTGCTGCTTTCGTAGGTACCAGTAATTGCTGAGTAACTCAAATGTATAGACCAAGTGATGATAACAAAGCTTACAATGGTGCTGTGTCACAGAGACTGAGGCATGACCTACATCAAGTCCTTGAATTAGCTTCCATTGCAAAGCAATTTTGGGCTATAGTGAAGTAACTAGAAGTAGCTACTACTACTACTACTACTATTATTATTATCATCATCATCATCATCATTATAATAATTTGTTATTATTTGTTATATTTGTTATTATCAATAATAATAATTGTATAGGACACAGAGGAACAGAAGAAGGGAAAAATCCATTTCACAACTGGATGCAAGTAAACCTCTAAAGAGAGCTATGTGACTTGATAACATTTAGAATATACTCCTAAAATAATACTATATTTTTTTGTTTGTTGATTTTTGTCTACCAATACATCTCATCTGCTCCAATAAAACTTCCATAAAAATTTTGCAATCCAAAGGTCTTTAAGTCCTACAGATTTGGTCTTAGAATTGCACACATAGATATTGTTACCCAAGACTGACATCCCATGATCTCTTCTTAGTCAAAGGAGAGAAGTGAGAATCTCCCGGAAGGATTAAAATTTTATGCTAAAATAGCATAAAATTAGCCAGGTATCTTGATCTCTGTATTTGCCTCTTTCTCTCTCTACCACTCTAAAAATCAAATTCTTGCCTCTACAGAGTCAGCTTGGAAGCATGCTCTGGCACTTCTAGGGTGTCTTTTATCTGATCTGTGTTAGATGTCTTCTTCAGAGTGAGATGAACCATGCCCTACAGATATCTACTTCTCTCCATTGACTTCATAAACAAGATCTAAAAGACTCCTTCTGTAGGCAGTTACTCTTGGCCAGATGATTGCCATAGCACACATAGCTGAAGGCAGAGTTAGATCATTTCAGAATAATGAACATCCCCAGTGGTTTACACATCCCCTCTGGGGCTATATATAACCTCACATTTATTGAAGCTCTTCTCATATATGTTAGCAGCCAAACTGGCACAAAGATCAAGGGAGAGCAGAGATACCCTAAATCAAATCTCATATTTCTACTTCTGGCCAGTCCTGAGAACAGGTCACATTCATTGAATCTATGCTTTATGAGATATACATCTGAACTCAGGATAAACTTTATCCAAACCCACATTTTGTCACAGGATAAATGCAGTGTGGTGTGCCAGACCAAAGTTTGATGGCATTCCAGTCTACAGAACCCAAGGATGATTTTGTGGAAGTTTGGCCAAGTTTTAGATAAGCCTAGACAGTAGAGACATAAAATATAAGTTTGTGGTGTTTTGTGAGGTGAGGGGAAATTTTAGGGGAAATTAGACTGTCTTTTCACAGAATTGTTTGTGAAACCTATCAAAGAGCAGGCTAGCCATTAAGTACTTATTTTCATAATTTGCTGACACTAAGCTGTTAAGGAAGCTTGAGACAATGTAATGATTTACTAGTTTCTGGGTTTTTTTTTTGTTTCCCATCCCTCATTAACTTCATCTGTAGTTCTTCAAGCAGCATAAAAGAGAGTAGCATGATCTTCATATTAGGAGATAGAAAACAGAAGGCATCAGAATGTTTCCTAAGGATAGCAAACAGGCCCTGGAAAAATCAGAATTGCAAAACCTGTTTTTTTAAGCTCTAGGCCAGGCTTCTTTACATGAAACAGCACCCCTTACACTGGATCTAATATAAAGTGTGTGTACATGCATTCAAGCATGTCTAAATCTTCAGGATGTTGACATGACAGCATTTAAATTTCCAGACTAAAGTATATTCCATTTCCATTCCATGGTGTCTAAAAGCTGGTAGAGAATATGTTTCAGGCAATGAATTGCTTTCAGTGATGTAGTAACTGAATTTATTCCTGAAAAACATTATAGGTTATGAGGCTGAGCAGATCTCAGTGCTGCTAATTGACCTGAGTTGTTGCTGAATTGTTCTAATCACTGCTCAATACATTACGTGGCAAAATTTGATGCTGTAGGCTACATTTAGGCTACATTTACACAGGCTAAATATTTTTTTCTTCATATAACATGTGTAGGCATAGATACAAAATAATAGTCTTGTGACTTGACTCCTCATTTAAGTTAGCAGTATTCAAAAGCAGAGTGTGAATGAAACCCCAGCTAAAATTAAGTGTTTAGAAATGTGTAGTTAATGAAAAATAAATAAGGGGGAAACTGAGAGCATACTGTTTCAGATGGAGAGAAAGATCATTACTCTCTGAAGAATGAAATTATTGAAGTAAGAAATACAGGATACAAATCAGATATGTGGCAATAAACCCAGAAAATCACTCAGTTAAGGAATAGAACTTAAACTATCTGTATTTAGGGGGCTCCAAAGCTTCAGACTCAACAACTCAAGAGCTTTGTATTTCAATTTAAGAGACTGCTGAACTCGTTAAAGGGCCTTGGAAAAACCTCTTTAAAGACCATTTAAAAAATGAGAGCTTGCATACGCCAAGCATTACTCCATGGAGACTTGGAAAGGCCAAGAGATTGGCTCAGCAGAGAGACCCCCTTGCACTGTGGGTAGTTTGTGCTGTCCCCAGTCCCTGCACTGTCAGTGACAGCTGTGCCCATCCTGGTGGAAGAGTGATGGGAAGTGAGTTGGGCTGGGGCTGTAAAACTTCATTTCTTCCCTGGCTTTTTCTTGTGTGAGATGCAGTAAGCACCCATGAGATGTTTCCTGCTTTTCACCTGTCTGTATGTCCTGAAGCAGCTCAAGGGAGATGAACAGAGCATCTCCCTGTTCACATATGTCATTCATGTTACAAGGCAGTTATTAAAAAGTCATTCTGTCTGAGGTAATACAGCTACACTGTCTTTAGATTAGGCTGACTTGCACTCCAGGTTTGATTTGAGATTTTGGAGCCGAGTGGATTGAATATCCTTAATTATACAGTCTGTATAGCTAAAGCTTGACTGGGATCACTCCTGGCTTTCCCAGAGCACAGTTAGCACACAAACCAAGGCATGGGCAGAGGAGGAACAAGGAGTTTGCAGAATGTGAGCTGCAAACTAAGCTACAATCGTAATGCAGATCTATTCTTACCTCTTCTTGAACATTTCTAAATTTATAAATAATAAAATTTTCAAAATTGGAAATTTGTTATACTGAAGATTTAGATACACTTTTAATGGGGGTTAAAATGTGATTATTAGATGGAATTCAAAACATATAAACCCCATATTTATATCTTGTTATTGTAAAAAAAAAAAAAATCTTTTCTTTCTAAACCAGAGAGCTTTAGAGAAATATAAAGTAAACTAGTGTGTAACCCCTCCTTTTCTCCCTCAACAATGGTGTCCTTAACAGACTGTTTATTGTGCTGTGCAAATCCATCCACAAAAGCAACAGCCTTTCTCCACTGAAGTTACTCAGCCAATTCTGCTGTCAAGTCTAATGTCTCCAGTTGCTTCACTTAGCTGTGTTGCACCCTGGAGCACCCTGGAAAGGGTACATAATGGTATCTGTTTTTCCTGCCAGGTTCTCCATTTTCTCCTAACTACTTCCTATCCTTTTTTATTTATGTTGAACTTCTATGTTACTGGGCTAAAGATTGTGTCATTTGCAGTAGCAGTATTGCTGACTTCAGAAGCTCAAAAGAAATGTGTTAGCTACTGAATAATAACGAGCTTGTTTTAGAAATATGTATTTGCATGATCATGTTTACATATTTTTTTGCCCTCTTCAGTTTTACATGAGACTTTACAGTAAATGTTTTAACCATGAGGGCTAAGGTGAGGTGGTTTTTACATGAAGGTTGAGATTCTTATGTAAAAATATTACTCCAGGAACTGAAGGTTAAAGAAAATATCAGATATCCCAAAACCCATGATTAAATTAAAATAATGTATTTATTTGTGTTGAGGAGACATGTTTGAATACTAAGATTTTATTCCATAATTATTTATCCTCCAGGATCCTACAACTCAAAGTTCTTTTTTTATCTGAGTGCTTTGTCTACTGATCAAGAGATAGCTGATCCATAAAAGCTGACCCACTGATGAAGTTCTTCACTCTTGAAGATAAGGAAGAAATGTCAAGACCATCACCTTTTCAAAGTTATTCTGTGCTTTGGCATTTAGGTATGAAAGGAAGAGTTCAGTGCAAGTTAGCAATCTTTTGGCCTATTTTGTTACCACAGCTGAAAAATGTAGTTGAAAATGGGACTACAGAAAGTAAAAAGAGGCTTCCTAGATAAGACTGATTTTTTTTTCCATGAAAAGCCTGTGATGCAGATCTCTGAGAGGAGACTAAGTATTGGACCTGGACCTCAGACATGATAGGAAAGTTTTGTAGCATCTGGAGAGAATGCACAAAAATGGGAAAACAAATAGCTCACATGCCTGTATCACCAGTCTATATAGAGGATTTAATATTGGAAATTTGGTGTTATGGTGCTAGCAAGAAGTTCAAATTTGATTTATGGCTTTCTTTTTAATAGCAGTAGGGAGGGCATCTAACACAGTGTGTTCTTGAAAGTGTCTAACTAAAAAGGAATGCCTGGTAAATGCACACATATGCAAATATATTTTCTTATTTCCCTCTGCCCATCTAAATGATAATCATAAATTATGGAAATTTAAATTTGGATTTTTCCTTCAACTTTGTCAAACTAATCCCATGTATTTCAGATACTTATGATTAAATATTAAATAATACTATCATTAACTTTAGTGCAATATGCTATGCATAACATCAAATATCTGCAGATTATAATTTTTTTAGGTACAAATGAATAAATATTAGAGGTCAAATCCAGATAGATAGATTTCAATTCTTGGTCAGAAAAATTTACAGGAAAATCAGTATAACAGGTTTAATGGGATTTAAAATATTCCAAATATTGTAAAATACATTTAAGACTGCTTAAGTTTTAAGTTTTGCTGCATTATGTGTTGAAGGTTAGTGAGGAAAAATCAATGTAGTGCAAATCTATAGAGTAAATTCTTTCAAATAAAGATCAAGTTCTACCATCAGTGAAAGTCCTTAAATTCACCCCTCCTATCAAGTTATGCAAAGAAAACATCTGCTTGAACACTCTAGATGCAGCTCTGGCATGAAAACCTACACGTTATCCTACATGATGAACAGTGAAGTGACTCACAGTAGCAGAAAGAAATTCATTATGTAATTTCAAAGAAGAATGGGTAACTGATGTTTTAAATGATGATATGACAAAATGATTAGGCTGAATGGAGGTAAGTTACTTCCAGTATCTGGCAGTGGAATGCAATTTCAATTCAACAGCAGCAGTGCTCTTGTGCTCTTGTGAGTACTTGAAAAAGATAAAGATCAAACGATGATGGGTTAGGCTATGGGAATCTTGTAGATAAAATTCCAAATCTGGATGAGCAGTTTACAGTTGCTCTCAGCTTTTTAGCTCTTTTCATTCCATCCAAAATACATCTGCAAAGATTTTCCATCTTGCTCTTTCCTTGTTTCCTTGCATATTAAGTTCAACCTTCTCTTCCTCACTTTAAAACACTTCACAGGTCTGCCCCTGTTTGCACCACTGCCCTCCACTCTTCCTCTCTCTGCAGCCTGCCAGCTCTCCTCTTCTGACTGCCCTCTTTGTCCTTCCAAACCTACTGAACATTTTGCACCTTTATTACTATGCCACCCTGGAGCTCTGGAACAACCTGCTGATTATTCCAGGACAAACAGCTCCTCTGATGCTTTTAAAACCTTCTTTGAAAATCCCTCACACTTTTGTTTTGGTATGTCAGGGAACAGACCTTCTTTCCTTGAACCTTCTTCCCTTGATTTGATGTACAGAGGGATAACTTCCTTGTATAATTCCTGGCAGCCTACAAACACACAGGGCAGGTTCAGGAACAAGTCAGAGTTCATGAATGAAGGTGTACAGGGTCTCAATAATCAGCAAACTGCCACAGCCAGGAGTGAAGGCAATTTTAACAAGTGGATTTAAAACAAGATGAAAGAGTGTAGGGACAAGCTCATACTGTTTTTTCCCCTCTTGATTTTATTTAACTTGAGCCCTAACTTGTTCAGAAGCCAGCATAAAGCACTCTAATCAATATGTGACATTAAACAGCTTCTATCAATTAATAAAACAGTCTCTTATAGCACTTTTCATCAGCACATGTGAGAACATTATACAGGACTACTGCTCCTACTTTGAAGAAGGGGAGATTGAAGCACAGAGATGGGAGGTCCATTCCCACAGACACATCAGTCTGCAGCAGAGAAACAGCAATAAATCCAGGTCCTCTGAATTCCAGCTTTGAGGTCTATCCACTACAGCATGTGGCCGACTGCCTGGAGCATCCTACTTCCACCAAAGCTTTATAACTGTAGTAGGTAACAAGAGAACAAAATTCAGTGGTCAGACCATAAGGCCAGTTGTTCTATCAGGTTAAAAGATGTTTAGGAACTGAGATGTAAGGTTCAGAATAGTCTTCTAAAGTAAAGCACACAAAAGATTTTTTCTTTGCCCCAACTCCCCTCACTAACTGAATTCATATTTCTAGAACATCTGGGTAACTAAATCCCCTAAATGGGTTCTTTCCTCTAAGAATGAAATGGAAGTCAGAAACATTTCCTCATAAAAATGTTAAAAACAAATATCCATCTCAAAACAAATATCCATCTCTTCAGGGATGAAAAGTCATTATCCCCAGTTAGTGGACCTGCCCATTGCTTTCTCATTTGGATGTCTAGATTCAGTAGGAAAATGGTTTTGATTTGAATGCTATTGGAGCCATTAGGAGAAAAATAGATTTGGAACATGGGAAAATCAGGTAATGTACTCACTTACATTCATTTATGAATTCCTGTAACATGGACAGAAATCTGAAATGAAAATACCCCTTTTAGACAGATATAAATAAACTGGAACTGCCACCCTGCTGACAGAAAGAGCACATGGGGCTCTTTATTTTTTTGTTTGCCACTGAAGAAAAGCTCCTGCCTTTCACATATGCTTTACAAAGAAACTGTGTTCAGGCTACATAGTGTTATAAGGTCAATATAGATATATATATATATATATTTGGAAAATAAAACTTGTGGAAGACACATGAACAATTTCCTTTGTTTAATACAGTGGGGTTTTTGGGATCTCCTAAGAGAATATATTGGTGGTTTGATTCTGAGAATGAATAAAAACATGACCTTTTGAGAACCAGAGGTTAATCTAACACAACAGCATCCAGAGGAGAAGTTATAACTACTCAGAAGCCCCACAGAATAGCCTGAGGCAGAGTGAAGAGAGTGAACCAAGTAGGATAAAAACATTTTATTTTTGATAAAAAATATATTTCAGACTGGTATGTATCCTTGTATTAAGCAGAGGTTACATACACTGTCAGAAAGTTGCATATAGGTTCTGTGCTTAGGTCCCTCAGGTTCTCAGGCAGTCAAAAGCAAAAAATAACCATTCTATGACTTTCGGTGTTTTTATTAGATGTTAAGATGGACAATAAATAATTCAGTCCATCAAGTAGGTTTTATTTTTACATTGAAGACATGGTTATTAACTTTTTGCTGTTGAAAGTTAGTTTCTAGCATATGCATTTCATGCCAGAATTAACACAGAGAAGTGAGCAAAGTCCCTGTAAAAATTGAAGAAGTTGAAGTGTAATTGCAGCAGGTAAATCCATATCCAGGCTGCATCACAAGAAGTGTGACCACCAGTCAGGGAAGGAGTTTCTGTCTCTCTGCTCCACTCTCATGAGACCCCACCAGGAGTTCTGTGTCCAGCTTTGGGTCCTGCAACAAATAAAGGTTGTGTACAGGCTTGGGTGGATCCAGAGGACGCCACAAAATGTTCAGAGGGCTCGAGCACCTCTCCTATGAGAAAAGCTGAGAGAGTTGGGCTCATTCAGACAGAGAAGAGAAGGCTCTGGAGAGACATTAAAGCACCTTCAGTACCCAAAGGGAGCCTACAGGAGGGCTGGAGAGAGCCTTTAAACAGTGGCATCTAGTGATGGGATGAAGGTGAATGGCTTTAAACTGCAAGAGGGTACATTAGGAAGAAACTCTTTACTGTGAGGGTGGAGAAACACTGGAACAGGCTGGACAGAGAAACTGTGGATGTCCCATCCCTGGCAGTGTTTCAGTACAGTTAGACTGGGCTTTGAGCAGCCTGTCTAGTGGAAGATGTCCCTGCTCTGGTGGGTTGATCCTGGCTAGATGCCAGGTGCCACCAAAGCCACTGACAGTGCTGAGGGGCTTGTTTTGGCCATGCTGGGTCTGTCTTGGACCACTAGTGTGGGCTCTGTTGGACATGGGAGATGCTTTTAGCAGCTTCTCACAAAGGCCATCCCTGTGGGTCACCCCCCACACCAAAAACCTTGCCACACAAACCCAATACATCTGCCCATGGCAGAGGGGCTGGAATCTTTGAGTCTCTTCCAACCACACCATTCTATGAAATCCAGTAGATTATATTTTTAACTAATGTTAATTAATTTTATTTGAAGTAATATTTAACAATATTAAAATTTTGTGATTCTGAAACATAATAACACCAAGTTTGGTATTGTGATGTTACCAGCTAGCAATCTTCTAAACCATCAGCCAGAGATCATGGCAATAGTAATAATTTAATCTATAACTTTACCATATTTATAAAAAGTTGGATTGCTTTTCTGAGTTTCATTTTATAGGTTTTAGGTTTCTACCAGACTATCTTTTGGTATGAAGCCCATAGCACTACTTTAAAACATTTATATCAGTTTGTCACATTCTGTTAAAATTGGTGATTGTATTTCAGGTTATTTAGAGGCCATATAGGCAGACAGATACATAGAACTATCTCTTCTGTTTCCTTAGAATTCATCCTAAAACAGGATCTGGAGTTCCTTACTTTCTCTTTTTTCCAAAATTAATGATCTATTTATGAAAAATGCTTGAGTAGATAGCAACCTACATTGTATCAGAAATGTGATGCTTGGGGGAAAAGAGTAAAAAATATTTCTGAAGAAATGGAATGTCTAATTTAAAAGAAAGTCCTTGTTTTGCATCCACATTTAAAAGTTGAATCCATCGATACTGTCAAGCTAATTGTCTGGGATTTAATGTACCTTTAATAGTTTTAATTGTATAGATAATTCTCCCTGTAAGATCTCTTTTGTTGTCTTCTCCTGGAACTCCTGGGATAATATTCATTTCAGCTTTCATTAGGCTGTGTATTTTGATGCAGATCATTTGCTTTTTCTTCAGTTATATAAACAAATCATCTATATTAACACTGTACAAAATAAAAATCTCAGCCAAAATTTTTTGTTTGGTAAATTAAATAGCAGATTGCAGTTCAAGAAACAAAGTCTTGCTAGGTTAAATAATTTGCTATGCTACCTTAAACAAACTAGTTCCATTTTCTCCTCTCTAACATGGGGAAAATGGAAAGGATTCCTCTGTGAAGCAAATTAATATTTACAGATGGAGTGCAATAAGAAAAATATAGTGCATGTTTATGAACTTTTTTACTCAAGTGAATATGCTTAATAAATATTATTACATTATTATATAATTTCATAGAAATTCAAAGAAGTTATTATGAATAGGAGTTGGTCGCTTCTGCCAAGACCATCACTACAGACACACTGAGACTCAGCAAGCTGGTGGAAAAAATTAAGTATCAAATATGTGAAAAGTCCTGCATTATAAAATTTTGTGAAGATTCAAATGTTTTTTGACCCTTCTAACAAGTAGCAAGTGAATTTAATAATCCAATACTATTACTATGCCCATTAAAACTTAAAAAAAATACACAGGTAGTCTGAGAGGAATAATCTTAGGTTGTTTATACTGATAAAAGGGAATAGATCTGAACTCTGTCTGAATGTAGGATGGAAGACTAATCTTTCTACCATATGGTTTGGGATAACTATTATCCTTACAGTCTCAGAGGTTGATCTCAAGTGATCATTATGGTTGTGCATCATAGAGTATCACCTGTGGCTCATTAACTAGCTGAGAGGTCTGAGAGACAATTGGATTGTTATTAAAACAAAATACTTGAGATTTGCTCAAGTAATAGCAAAAGGAGAGATCTGGAAGGAACTGGTAATGGATCTTATTAAGATCTTGAGAACCACTAGAAAGACTCATTCTCTGCTGGAAAAACTAGTGGGACCAATTTTCCACAATTTGGCAAACAGTCATTAATTATACTGAAAACCGACAATATGGGATAGAGTTATTTAGTTTATTTAGGTTATTAATTTATTTAGTTTATTTTAGATTTTTTTTAGTTTTATGTGGCTTTAAAAATGGTAAGTAAAGAAAAATTTTTAAAAAAAACTTTAAGTATTGGAACATAATGAAATAGGCAGGAATTGCTTTGTGCCCAGGATAAACTTGACATGTTGGGGTCTCCGCTGAATTACAGACTTGCAGGAGAGAATATAAAAAGTTTTTTATTCTGGACAGCTGAGATTAGAGGATTTTATATCTGTATCATTAAGCACTTTCCACTTACTAACCTTTCTATTATACACAAACACAAAAGTGATTCCTTTATAAGCTACTAACTCATCTTGAACAATGAACTGTGAATTGGAACTATTTCATGGAGTATCAAACTCAACAGATATTGCTCATAGTACAAAAAATATTTTACCTTGATTCCATTTAGGAATAGTAATGACCTTCCGCTCCAGAATGAAATTTTCTCTACATTTGACTTCAAGTTTTCATTGGAACTCCCGTCCCCCCACTCCATACACTAATGAGGAATAATAAATAATTATATATAGGAGCAGTAATCTTTGAAAATTCCTTGGAAAGTAGCATTTAGTTTTAATGACACTTTAATATGTTTTCAAAGATGAAGAAGATAAGAAAGATTGCTAAATAAGAAAGCTAGAGTTGCAGGAAAAATGCAGGCTTTTCAGTGAGCTATTCCAAATAGGTCTTCTTGCAAGCCTGCAAATTAAGGTATTCACTTATCTATGAAAGTAAACATTATCCTAAATACTTGTAACATTAGGTGCAAAAAAAGCTTTCTAAACACTCTAGAAAAATACAAACCATTGACCAGAAGGCAACTTGAAGTAGGAATTCTTAAAACACCCTTACAAAACATTCCATACATTTCAAGGATTATAAGTGGAATTTCGTTACTCCACATAGAGAAAAATCTATGGGTGAGTCACAAAATATATGCATTTCCCACTCAAAGGACACCGATACATTCATTGGCAATGTTTCCTTTAAATCATCAATTTAAATCTTGCTTTTCATTTTTATGCCCTTTGATTGTAAGTGCCCTTATCATTATTTTATAGTCATATTGATAATGATGGCAGTTTTATACTACCTTCATATAACAATTCAGGAAACCTCCAAACTAGTGGCTAACTCAAGTATGTGCCATGAATATTATCACCTATTGCATTTTAATGAGGATTATTCCTAATGTTCTATTCCTATTCAGACAATTTACAGGAAGGCAAAGGGATATGAGGGTCCTTGTAGTCTTCTCATTAGCATTAGAGATAACAGTGTATTTCAGATTTCATTGTGAAACATGGCAGAGTATTTGTGGCTGCACATCTTCTTTTCCTAACCAGATTAGGGATATTCTTGTCTGCATTTTTAAAATGTTAAAATAGGGGAAGATCTTATAGTGAAATTTTTTTTATCTTCTAACCACCATATCGACCTGACATGCAATTAAACACTGTAGTGACAATTAATTTGAACAGGTATTTCTTTAAAAAATGTCAAGCCTAATTTAAAAAATTATCTTGACAGCCAACTTAATTTTTAAGTATGTAGAAATTATGGAGCTCCCGTTAGCTACTCATTCACTTTATTAGTTATGTAAACATTTTTTCAAGTATTTCATTAAAAAATATTTATTTTGTTGAAGAAAAGCAAATCAGAAAAACCAAACAAGGAGAAATAGTCAGAAAGCAGTGATGTGACTCTCACAAGTGTAAATGAATGACCAAATGAATGACAAATATATTTGTCTCTCAAACAAACTGCCCTGTGATTTGTTTCATAGTCTTCTTGTTAACCAATATCCAATACCTTCATGGAGCTACAATTTTACCCCAGTTTGTAGCTGTAACTTTATACTGGAATAGCAAAAAGGCCAGGAGATGGGAATCAGGAGTAGGCCACCTGAATACACCCTGCTCAATGTTAATAGCTGTATAGTTCCAATATTTGTTCCAATTAAGCCTAGGCTTTTGAGACATTAGGAGCCAAATGTCTCAAAGTGGTTTCTATGATGAGTGGAGAGATGCAAAGCCTTTCCATGGTAATATAGACTGAATTTCTGGGAGGTCATTAAACCCACATGTTGCCTACATTACCTTCTCAAGGTGCCTGTCTCTGCTCCCTGAGTATGGAAGGAGCTGGGAAGATGCTAAATTAGCACCTGCAGCTGGAAGGTTCAATCCTGAGTGTCCACAGCACCTGTGTGCTGAGTCTGCAGATGGGACACGGAGAGGACAGGGAGCCAAAGGTCATTTTCTTTCCACCATACTCAGGTCACTAAGGAAACTACACAAAATGCCAACACAGTATAATGTCAACATGACATTATCCCTTCATCCAGGGAAGAAAATCTTCCCACTTCACTGATTTCTGGTAGATTTTCCTATTTTACCAATTTAGAGACTTCTTGAAGAGCAATGATTATTGTTCTTGGAACGGGAATTGCACCTTTCTTTTCACCTAAGAAATTTTTATGACAATAAGTAATAATTGCCAGATTGCATTTGATTTTAATAATCTGGTGTTCTAGAAACACAATAAATTCAAATATATGTTCTTCTCAAATGAAGATATGTCTGCTGCTTCTTATCTTTCTAGTCTGCTGCAAGAGGTTATTAAAGTTTTTAGACAACCCAGTTGCAAGTGCAACAGTTATCAAGAAGCTGGGAGTAAATTTTTGACAAACTGTATTTATTTTATAAGAAAAAAAGTGAATTTTTAAAGGTTTTACAATCTGATCTTTCATTTTGTGACCATTTGCATAATGTAACAGGAAAATACTCCTCGGACTTATCAGCTTCCAGACTGTAGAATTTTGATAATTTTCTATCTTAAAATTTCAACAATAGTAATGGAAATTGGTACGACAATTTAGAAGATGGATAAAAATTATGAAATAATAGAAAAGACCAAGTTTGTTTTGAAAGGGAAGTGATAATAGAGTCAGCTTGATCTGATACTTCATTCTACAAGGACTGGAAACACTGGCCTGATTCTCTGAACACACAGGAAAATTTGAAGAGGCAGTAATTCCTGTGCTCATGTTCCTTTGCCTCTCTTCAAAGGCTCACTGCCTTTCTTGGTTTTGAAATTGGTACCTAAAGGATGGGTCCCTGTTGGACTTGTGATCTCAATTTAGTCTTTGGAACTTTACCAGAAGTCAAGAAAACAACAAGATCCTTAAAATATTTATGCCAATTTTAAGTGTAATGAGCCTAATTTGTCATTGCAAATGTATGGGAACTGTCATAGTCTGACCTGTGACCATTTTATATAATATTTAAAGATATTATTTTGATTGAAGCTGAGAGACTGTTTAGTACAGAATAAATTACATTTCAGGGAAAAATAACTTCTTGTATAATGCAAGAGTCAAAATTCAATTTGCAATTCAACAATAAATTTAATTTTAAATCTCTTAGTTGTCAGTAACAGGAAAGAGACATCTAATGCCACTGAAGTATTTTTAAATCTTTGAACTAACTGATATTATTATTACTTTTACTATTCTTATTACTTGGATCTTTGTTTACTTTGAGTCATACAAACTAAAAGATGTGACTTCTAGCACCACACAAGGGAATTTTACTGTCTATCTTTATACAGATTGGGGCAAATCAAGTGTATCCCCATGTAATTATTAGTTATGCAAATAGGTACTTACTTGATCCAAGGAGCAAACATTTCCAATGTTTGCACAACAAACATCTGGTCTCCAAACTGGCTGAAGCCAGTTGAAAAACATCCCCTTTTAACAATTTATCATTTTCTCCCAAATCCCTTGCAAATTTTGGTTCATTACCCTCACAAAACACTCAGCTGAGCCAACAGCTGCTGCAAGCTGAAGTGTGTGTATGCTTTAAAGGCAACTCATGCTGATGGCACTGAACAAGAGTGTTTTTCCAGTGGCTAAAAGGGAGTGGGGAAGATTGCAGCACTGGTGGGCACAGAAAACCAGAGACCTCCAATTAGTGAAGCACAGACCTCCTTGGCTCTTTGAGGGCTGCCAAAAGCTGCTGAAACTTGGCAGAGATGATTTGGCAGTGCAGGTTTGGCGTTCTGTGTCTGCTGTCAAGGATGAAAGGTACAGGCATATGGTGAGCACGCAGAGCTGGTGCTCGAGGGTATGGGAAGTAACTCTGCAGAGCTGGCAGCAGATGTTCCTTCAGGATTCATTCACATGTATTTGGGTCCTGTGGAAAGGCCCACAGCTTTAATGACAGCTACTACCAGTTGAGCTATGCAGGTTCCATAAACTCTGCCTCACCTGTAGAGCTTTCTGTGTAATCCAGCCATTTCCTCCACATCTCAAGATAGTCTTCGCCTTTTTGTTTAATTAGACAGCCACAAAAAAGGTCGTAAAGCTGATCTAATTCTCTAACCATCTAAAATTATGTCTTTTAATAAAAGAGTTGACTTACATAAATAAAACTGTCCATTTATCTTTTCTTTATTTTGCTAAAAACTCAAATTAGGGACAAGGATCTGTAGAAAGAGATTGGAAAGTTTAGAGAATGTTGTTGGGCTTTAGGGTAAAGTACCTCCAGTTAGGTAAATATTAAAACAAATAGGTAAAATTAGCCTATGAAGAATAAATTATTTTAAATATCCAGTGCTACTGTTTTAACTTTTTCAGAAATGCAGGCATAAAAAGATTCTGTCCCATTCATTTTGGACTTCTATTGTGATATATTTAATCTCTTCTACCCATTTTTGGACTCCTTTACAGTTGTCTTAGCAAAGAGATTTTATTATAAGGAAAGCAATTATTTTATATAATCCATTATTTTCTTGATTCAGTTTCTTTATAGGAATTTTTCACTTTGTCTATCTCAAAAATTCCCTTCATAAATAGAAGAATATATTTGAAAGTACGTTAATGGAAACAGAGACTAAAACAGCAAGAAGCCATCTACAGCAAACTTTGGGGAGAAAGAATTAATATATTTGTTAGAGTCCAACTTCCAAAAATTTTTTATCAAAGAAATTTGAGATATTTTCTCTCACGGTAGTATGATGTAAACAGATATGAAATTTCAGTCTTCACAGAATCTGTGATAAAATACAGCTTTTACAAAATGAAAAGGCAGCACTACAAACTTTTAGTTTGGCATAAATTGTATTTTAATGTATTAGCTTGATATCTAAGCAATAGCATTTTCATCTTTAAAGTGTGACAAGAAGATGGTTAATGCTAACTGTTGTTTACCTCCTTTTTCTCTAGGAAAACTAAGGAATGTCAAACATTCTGGAACTGAGAAATGGAACAAATTAATAAACATGTGTGTTGCCTAATCAGTAACATGATGAAGAATATAAGATACAGAACTTCTTGCCACAACTTGTTGGTGGTAAATTCTGCATTAAGGCTGAAGAAGTTCCTGGAAGAGAAAGTCATCAGGGACATCATTTTAACCTCAGGAAGATCCAGAATCAAAGAGTTGAAGGTATTACAGTGTTGTAAAGTTTTATTTTTACTCTTTTATATTGTTTAGGCATTGACATCCAGACTTTACATGGGGCTGAGTGACTTTTGATCAGATGAAATACATCTACAGTACACTTATGCTATATATTATATACAAGTTTCTCAAAGACTAAAAAACTACTTGGTAAAACTTTTTTGAAATTATATATTTAAATATAATAATTATCAAAACTTTTAGCAAATATTTTCCCAGAAATTTAAGATATTGGACCTGGCATCACTATATGAAATGTTAAAGAATATTTTTAAAAGTCATAATAAAAAATGAGAAAACTGATTGTACCACTGGTAAGTTTACAAAAATTATATTTCACCTGAAACCACACCAAAATCTTGAAAATACAGGAATAAAACTGAAGTGCAATGGAAAGATGGTTTTAGAAGGTATATCTGTTCAACATTTCATAGATGCTTCTCTTTTTTGGTATTTTATGCCTTGTGTGCTGTATTCTCCCTTGTGAATCAACAAGTGATTGTTGAATCATCAGAGTGATGCATTCCCATTTCAGTCACAACTTTGGCTGTCATTAGTTGGGATTTAGTTGAGATTCCTTTGGTCTTGCTTTGTGAGGCCAGCTTTACTGTTCCAGTGTGAGCAACTATAAAGTGTAAGGACTGTGATTACAACAGCTGAGAAGTAATTGACAAATAGTCACACTCTCTGAGATTCACAGTAATTTGCATTTTTTTTTTCAGAGAAGGTTTTCTATTCCCCCAGTAAAAGTCATTGTTTCCAGGATTTTACTTTAAGAAATTTTCACTATTCATGGAAATTACCAGAATAAAACCTGGAACTACAACAATCTAAGTTCATTAGAACCTCACAACTACATTTCTTGTTTTTTCCACTCCTAGATCTTTTTGGTAATTTAGGGTTTTGTATGGCTAGATACCTGAAGAGAATTTTTGTTTACTATTTGTATCGCTGATTTTTTGTTTTTTATTTTTTCTCTTGGTGGTTATTAAAATCCATTTCCATTTATTTCTTCCATTCAAACAAACTACTACAAGCTCCTCTGTATGTTAGTGGCACATACCTTGCAGCCAGAGGGCCCCCTGTACATAAGTTAGGCAACAAGGATTTCTCTAATTATCCTTCTCTTTCCATCCTCCATCTGCATGCTGCATTACTGTGATTTTCCTCCATGGAAACAGCTTTGTGTCTGCACCACCCTAGAACAGAATTTCCATAGCATTTAAATATGAACTTTGAGCTGTTGAAACACCTCCTTCTGAAAATTTACTTAATAAGAGCCAGGACTTTTCATTCCTGAATTTTCCATAAATTTTCACTACGTCACTTGTGTGCACTGGGTAGAAGACTTGGCTTGTTAGTCTGTGCACAGAGGAATTAAATACACTGTGTATTTGTGTATTTGTTACCCTGCAGCTCACCCAGGTCTTTGTAGCAGCAGTCAGAAGGTTTTTATCCTGGGATGGACCACACAGGATTCACAACCAAATTGCCTCCTACATAACACTGCTCCATCTTTCAGAGGAAGCCAAAGACTAAATTAAACTCCATTTTAAATGCTTATTAATAAACCACACCTTTGTGAATGATTTACTCATGGGCCAAGACTGTGTAGCTCTACAGTTTAGGATTATTCCAGAAGGAAACAGAAAGGAGTGCAGTGGTCTGATTTATAAAACAAGAAGTAAGAAAAGAAAGGAAGTTCAATTAGTCTATATAAACTCTCTACAGTATAAATAATGAATTAACACTTCTAATATTTTTCAGCCAGTTACTTTCCTGATTCTGTTTTGGACTTTGTAGGTATAATTAATTCCTCTGAGATCAGTTAGGCATCTCTGGGACTCTACAAACATTAATGAGTGCATCCATAAAACAGACCTTGAAGTTTAGAGGTAGGTGCTATGGCATAAAACAAAGGCAACTTATATAGACTTGGGAAATCTGTGGCCCAGCTGAAAACAAAAGGAGTATCTTACACTTTTAATTTTTTTTTCTACTTGCAGCCACAGGGGATCAATTTTAATGATAAGAAACTTAAGCAAAGCTGTTTAAACAGCTTATATATCATTAGCATTTTCACCAGAAGTTTTCATAAGGTTGTGTTTAATTAACATTTAATTTAGAGTGGCCACCCATTATGCACTGCATACTCAGAGGGGTCATTATATAATGTATGCACCAAAGCCTGCCACAGCCCACAGCTCATACCACTGCAGGTGTGGACAGCATTCCTAAAAGCACCAGAGCTCATCCCAGGAATGAGCCAGCCAGAGCCTAAGCCTCATGAAGTCATCTATTCCTTTTGGTGAAGTCAAGAAGGATGAAAATGTGTCTTCAAGAGGACATTAGGAATTCGTGCAATTCAAAGTTAGCACAGACAGATCTGTATTCCTTCTTTCCCAGTGAAAGAAAAATGCATAAAGGAAAGACCAAGAAAGGGTGGTTGAGCAGGTCTTGGCCATCTCCAAGTTTGACAGGTGAGATGCTAACAGACAGACCTTTTCTGCTCCACCTTAATTACTTCCACTGAGGAGTCTAACTTCCATGTCTTCATTTGTCATACAGTGGCTTCTGAGTATTGCAGTCACACTGACTGACAGTGATAAATAAAAAAAAGCTGAACCTCAAATATAATTACAACAGCTGTGCAGTGTACTTGAAAACCATTATTCTTTTTATCAGGAAACATAAAATGTGATTTCAAATTTCTTATTAGAAAGATTTTGCTGTCTTGAAGTTAAAATAGTTGAGGAAGCACAAATTCAGCAAATATATTGCTGACTTATTGATTTAATCACATTTTGGATATATAATTATAAATAATATCTTAATCAGTATTTTGCTCCCACTTTTTCTTGAAGGTACTGGTATTCTTAGCTGATACATTTCTGGAAATAAGTTTTCATTTTTGTCTCACCTTGATTCAAATAAAGGAGAAGATACATAGTTAGAATCCAGGTGCTTTTTAGTTCTGAATATTGTTCAATAAGATTGTTTGGTTTAGGGAAAGAAAAATAATAAAAAAATAAAAATAATATTCTGATTTCCTATTATAAATCCTTGGTGCAAACATAAAATGAAAGAAAAAGATCACATTTCTAATTTGCTGGTGTGCTGTGAAGCTAATGTAGACTGATCTCTTATGGATTTGTATTCTTTATGACCCAAACCTTCCTCCAGCAGTAACCATGGCAGGACACAGGCAACAATTGGAAAAGATTTAACATGTGCTGCTGATAATCCTGAGTACACATGCTCTTTGTTGCCATGCTGGCAGGCCAGCCATCTGTCTGAGTGCAATATATAGTTCTGTCTGATCTAGGAGCCTTATCTGTCTGAATTTGATCTGTCTTTCCCACAATGGGACTGCCAATTCAAATCTCTTTCCGAGAGGCAGATGACTGTTTTCACAAAACTTGCAGGAATTTAATTTTTTTTTAGACTTTCTGCTTTCAAATTTGTTTGAAATGTTCAAAGGTGATTAGGAAGAGAACACAGGGAGAGAAATTAACAGATGGATAGGGATGCAGCCAATTCAAATGCACATACCTTTTTTCCTGGGGAAGTAGCAACACTACAGAAATGGCAACAGAATTGTCAGGTTTTTTTAAGATTAGAGAAAGAACAAAACTTGTTCATTTCATATCCTGTAGGGCATTTCAGGAGATGATGATCAAGGCAGATACGTAATGGCACTCAGGAAATAAGTGCAGTTTATAGAATATAAAGTCAAAATCTTCATGCAGTGAAATTGTTTCCACTGAATAAGAGTTCAAAATTCCCAAATGTTAGGAATTTAACCGTAAGATCAACATAACATCATATTTGCCAAAGATATGTGGGAGGGGGAGGGAAATCATTCCTCCCTAACTTACAGAGATCAAAATACAGCACTAGTTTGGTCTGTGTTGGGTACATCCTGGATAATGAAGTTTTGATCAACAGAGATTCCTTAGAAAGTAAAACTGACTGAATGTAGTATTCTTCATCCTGCAGATTGCCCAGCACACCTCTGTAAAGGAAGGTGGATATTGGGACATATTCGCTGTATACAAGCAGACAAGTTCCACATGTTTTTTTCTTTATGAAAAGCCCTAGGGAAACTCTAAGTTGGAAACATTTGAAGGGATATTTTTTCCCCATAGAAGGTAGTTTCCTGGTCTTACATACTGAAAACAAGCTCTGAACAGTCTTTGTAACCTGAGGCAACTACCCTTGAGTTCCTCAGCTTGTACCTTATGCATAAACATTCAGGTGGGCATGGAACAAAGGCTTCTAAATCCCACTGGTGACTTACCTATCTTAAACTTAGGGTGACTACAGCCTTCAGACTAAAACACCTTAGACATTTAAAATAAAAAAGTGTTAGTCCTACTCATTTCATGAAAACTTTACTATATATATCTTGATCTGTGTAGCTGATGAATATAGCCCATTGTCCATGAAACTAGATGTAAAAAGTGTCTTCTTATTTTTTATTCCTTTTTTTAAATTGTTTTGATTTTTTTGATTGTTTTGAGTGTTTACTTACACTTTAATTAACAATAAACAATCTATTACCTTGAAGGTATCCAGAAATGGGGCATCCAACATCTCTCTGGGCAACTTTTTTCAGTGCCTTAAAATTTTCCCTGTAAAAAAATTTCTTCCTTCTTTCTGACTTGAATTTACTCTGTTTTAGTTTAAAACCATTACCCCTTGTCCTATAGCTACAGGGTCTACTAAAATGTCTGTCCCCATCCCTGGATACCTTCAAGGTCAAATTGGATGAGTTTCTGATCCAGCTGGAAATGTCCCTGCTTATTGCAGGAGAGCACCTCTAAAGGTCCCTTCCAACCCAACTCATTCTACCATTCTCTGTGATTCTTCTAAAACACTCAAATTAATTTGGAGCATTAGATACCATTATGTATTCTTTCTTGGCATAAATCAGGACAGTCCATTTTATTGTGATTTATGCCATCTGAAGATTGGTAGTAAATATTGATACTAGACATGCTAGTTCTGATGACTCACTAAGACAACTGCTACTTGAGATTTTTTTCTAGAGAGAGAAGGAAAAGAAGGGCTGAAAGATTTTTCCAAATTAAAAAAAAAACAAACTACTAAAGATTTGTCACATCTATAGAATGTGTAACCTGTAAGTTATTTGTAATTACCCTAAAGACAAATCCATGGTGAGGAAGGTAAAAATTCTGTCTCTCCAAAATGAGATTTCATGTTAAAGCGTACTGGAAAGATTGTTGCTCAAGGGCCTTAAGAAAGTTATTGTATGTGAATAAATCTGTTTTCAAAGACCTCAGTTTCACTGTGATATTCTGAATTACACAGGATTGCTTGTACAATAAAAGTATCCAGGAGATCAGAATCAATTGCTGTTTATGATCATTTGCAAAGCTGATGAGGTTTTAGCATTCTATTAGTTACTATGAGTATCTGTGCAGCATGAGAGGAAAGAGCTCATTAGGAGTGTCCCTACTTTGGATTTTTTCAACAAAGGAGAATAATAGCAGATTGCTTCTCAGTAGCAATTTTTAATTTAAAATTAACATATTCAAATACTATTCATTAGATCACTGTTAGATCACTCCCGTCAAGCAGAGAACCAACAAACACACAGGGTTTGTGCATAGTCAGTAGCTGGCACCTACTTTAAATAATTCTTTAAATAATTCATCCAATGTAGTACAGAGAAAGTTTTAAAATTTCCTGGATTTTCAATCTCACAGTTTTCCAAATGCTGGATTTTCAGGCCAACAGATGGTATCATATATGATACTGAAACAGAAAGACAAATATAATAATCTTTGGCTTAAATAAATAACCACTTCTAATTAGTTAAATAAAAATTCTGTGTCCTTATCATAGAAAAAAGGTTTTTCAAGAATATTGGTCTTTGTGACACATGCGAATGGCATTCAAATTTCAAATCATTCATTGAACTTGAGAATCAACAGGAGCAAGCTCAATCTCCTTAAACTGCATTAGGGATGTGGATTTTCTATTTGCATTTGTTTTCTTAACAAAACATCTCTATTAGCAGCTTTGTATTGCCTTGATATTTTAACGTAGCTGAAATGAAATTAATCCCACCAGCCATGGGGGAGCAAAGGCTAGTGGGATAGCAACATGTATCCTCTTCATAAGCCATTATAGGTGGTAACTAATACTTTCTATTACATGACATAAAGATTCTTGTCCTACTGGACAACTTCAGGTAAATTTTTTAGGACCTTGCTCATCAGTACAAATTGACTGTTCTGGATGAGATGCTAATTCTTCTTATACTTCTGGATCCTAAATCTCACTCATAGTCTTCATGGGGAATGCTATGCAAAATCTTGGTGTCTTTTCCTGTAATTATCATTTGCAATTCAAGGTTCAAGAGTTAACATTAGCCAGGTGTGTCTTTAAGGTACTTAAGGTATCCTTCTAAATGCATTAATGACTAAGTTTGCAAAGTGCTGTTTTGAAACAGCATTTGAGATTTCTTTTCATGAAATAACATATATCTAAATACCAGTGTGGTTCTCAGTCCAAATTTATTCCTCCTTTAAATATGCTTGGGTTTCCCCTGTAATAGTATTTTGATTTTTTGTATTCTCCCCCATAGATCAGAGAAACACCTAAGAATTATTTAATAGTTTCATGGAATAGAAGACTTTTGCATATTTAATGGAAGGAAGAAAGCCCAGCATCATTTATTTAACTATTTTTAGTCATGGGAAGTGTTTTCTACTGTATTTGTTCTCCTTCATAGAAATAATTCCCACCTATCATTAGTCTCTTCCAGAAAGACAAATGAAACTGCAACTGTTAAACCCTTTTAAAGAGCTCAGCCCTCATCAGAGGTCAATGGGAAGTCAAACTGGACGTTTTTTAAACAATTGAATAGGAGATATTCTATTCTAGATGTCAAGATGAGATGTGACTAATGTCACCAAAGTGAAAGGTTAGGGGCTAATTCACTGAGAAGTCATTAATGGATCATATTTAAATTGCTTCAGACACTTAAAAAGTGCTCCCTCACGAGGTCTCTGCTCTCTTACCAGAGCTGCAGCTACAGATGAGAGCAGACTTCCCTTAATATCTGTGCCAGCATTTAAATTCCTGAACTTGTTGTTTTCTTAAAAATAGAAGGAAGACCTTTTTAGCTAATTAAAAACAATCACTTCCAAACTATGTTAATTTAATAAGACCAACATTTTTTAAAATATTCATTTACACTTTCTAAATAGAAAGCAATTCCATTAAAACACAGATCTGAAAATGTTAGTGTGGTGAACAAATTCTAGTCTGAGAAAGACCACTTGCTTATTCAGAAACATATCAACACTGAATAAAACTTCTTCAAAGAATGTATCTTGAGGGAAAATGTTAAAAGTCATATGTAGACTCTTTTTGTAAATAAAAGCTGGCAGAAAATAAAATTAAATAAACAGTTGACAAAAATGTAACGAATCTAAGTTCTTTTTGGTTTGGGGGCAAAAATAGTATTTCTTTATATGCAGAAGATGCAGATTAAAAATAGCAGCATGCCACACATTTGAGGACTAAGCCATGCTCTTAAATATCTTTATACTACTGACATGGAAGTTTTAGTGACAGGAATATCACTGCACAAATTGAATTATGGCCAATATACAACAAATTCATCTTGACACAAGGTTACAGGGATTTTGAGAAAAAAAGTACTGGGCTTCAAATTAATAAATGTAGTTTTTTAAACTGTAGACGTATGATCTAGTCCCCATTGTTCTGTTTATAGACAGTAGACCCATACAGACACATAATTTGATCATAAAATATGAAATAATATTAAGTAAATCCTAGATATTTACCCAAAATTATGATAATCAGTTTAAGTAGAAATGATGGAGTGCTTCAGTTGCCTTTCTAACACCTAATTATTGCCTTTCCTCCTACAACCTATGCAAATTTGACTTCTAAAAAAGCTACTCAGACAAAAGACTGTGGAGAGCTGGAAGATTTAACTCCTAGTGAATATCATAAAGAGACTGGAAATTTTTTAGCTTGATCTGTAAAAAAGAGAAAATATAACTATCGATTATTAGAGTCATGTCCAGCCAGACAGATATATGCATATTAAAATACAAATATTAAAATATATAAAATATATTTTGGGGAATACCTCCTCAATTTGTATTTGGGAAGACAAAGAAAAAAGCTTTGTTTGTACCTTGGGTATTTCCCTAATCTTTTGGGAATTTACAAGTTTTCTGAATATATTGCTGAGGTAAGCTTTGAGGTTAACTGCTAGAAGACAAGTAAGTGGAACAAAATGCTTATGCAATAGCAGCTCTGAGTATTTGATTTGGAAAGGAGGGGGAAGAGTCTATTTTCCCTTTGGGGAAGTAACTATACTAATATTTATGGCTGTTTGAAACCATGCAGCTGGCTTTTTTTGTTGCCTTTAAGCTGTACTGTCACAAAATAGCTCAGGACTGTGTGATCCCTCATCTGTTTTCATCTTCAGTCCCAAAATGTGTCATAGCAGTGTTGGTACTTGTTCTGATTTTCAAAATACTGTGATACTTACATATTGAGTTCACTGGGTAAAATATTTATGAATGCTCATTTTTGACAGTTTACAGACCTTGTTCTTACAATCACATAATCAAAAGCTGGAAAAGGCCTTTGGGGCTCATCCAGTCAGCCCCAACATTCTCATCAGGACTAATTTTAACTCCATAGGTATCAATAAGATATTCTCCCTGCCTTCTCTTTCCACAGCTGAAGTGCAGTTCTCTGAGCTGCTCCTCAGATATCACACGCCTGAGCCCCCAGTTATCTATGGTCTGACCCTAGGCTTGCCCAAGTGAAAGCATAAAGAAAATGAGTGACAGACTAACTTAAATGCTTTCAGACTTTCTTGGATGTAAAGTGGCTGGGAAGATTTCTTCATTATATAGATTTAATTTCAATATTCCAGCTCTTTTTCCCTTGGAGACTTCAGTGCTTCCATGAGATGGGAAGCAAGAAGAACAAGCAGTCAAGTGCATTGGGGTGAGATTTCTGCCTGAACTCTGAAATACGTGTGCCCACATTATCTTCCTTGTGAGTCCATGTATTTCTTGTACTTTTTGCAATCTTTTGAGTCAAGATGGTTTTGTTCTGCCTCAGCAGCATCCAGTTCAATGAAGCCATGCTCTGGCAAGGCTGATCTTGGTGCTGTGGCACTGCTTTCCCTCCCCCTCTGCCCCTGTTGCAGGGATTAGTGGTAGAATTAAGTAATGTCCCAGAAATGTGTCCTCTCAGCCACGGTGTCTCCCAGAGCTCTCCTGGCTTCCATGTCACACATTCCAAGTGCCTTAATGCACTCCCTGGTCTCAGCATACAATTAATAAAAGTCTACAGTTCCTGCTATGAGCAATTACTGAATCTCTCTGCTCAAAATATGCTCTGTTCAGCTGGAGTACCCCACTCAGAGTTTATTAAGACTTGGCTCTGTTATCATCTGTTTCCCAGCCAGGAACTATGAGAGTTATGACACAGGAGGAAAACTGAAAAACAGAACTGACATTGATTTCCATGTGTGCATGATCTTGCTCCAAGGACTAGTAACATAGCAACAAGGGTTGGACTTTTTTTTCTTCTTTTTTTCCTTATTTCTATAACTCTATTCATCTTTTGTAAGGCTGTGGTCTAAGTTGTATGCTTTCTTCAGGGTATTGTGCTTATATTCAAAATAGAGGATGAATTTAAAATACCTTGTTCACTGCACTGACTTCCAAATGTATTTTGCTTATGATAGTTAAATCCTGATGCAGCATCTGGTTTTGATGGAGTTTCTGCTTTTATTCACTAATGCTGTTGGTCTGACCAGGCCATCACATGTGACTTCATCTGATATTAAACAGTATAGTTTAATTGGTTTATTTTACATCCAAACCTCAACATCTTCATTTCACTCTTTACAACACTCTTGTGTAACTTACTTCAGTAACATCAATCAAGAATAAGTTGACTTTATAAATGCATTTTATTTCCATTTTCCACTTCCTTTTTCATGTTAATACATTTTTATCCTCTCCTAGCCTTAGCAGTGGAGCAGAGCTTTCAAGTTATGTATGAGCATTATGACATATAACATGATAATAGCAAAGTCTCAGCCAAATGATTTGATTTCCCACTCCCTACTAAGGGTAGGCATCAGGTCTCATTAACCAGTGCATGAGGCTACTACAAAGGGGAATTTCTGTGTAGCTCCATCCTCAAGAAGCTGAACATTCAGAAATTATAAAACAGCATATGGGGGTTTAACATTTACCCTTCTGACAATTTGGCAGGTACCTGTTTCAGCTTAGAATTCAAAACTACAAAATCTCTCAAAGCTCTCTTTCCTCCAAGGGGAAAAAGTGAAGATCATATCTTTGACAAGATTTTCTTCTTATACTGAGTATTTAGAGAGCCTTGTGATAGTGAAGCTGAAACCTTTATAAAAAGGGAAAATGTTACCATGCATAGTATTTTTATCACCCAAATTCACTAACATCCCTAAGCAGCTTTTGCTGTGAAAAAGACAGGATGAAACAGAGCAAGAGCATAGTTACATATTGACCTAGTTATCTGTAGCAATTTTGTAATGTGCTTATGAGAAAAATCAAGCTCTCAAAAGGAAAGGTCCCTAACTGTAAGTCCCCTATCAAACCATAATCAGGTGAAATACTCCATAGTAAAAAAAAATTAGTGCTTTTTCCTCAGACAAGTAATACAACTGTTTCAGAACAAAATAGTTCAGCAGAAGCTCAAGCTATCAATCATGATATTTTCATCAACTCAAATCCTCTCACCAGAATATTCACATCTCCCCCTCAACTGAGCTTCTAGCAGGCTTTTATGAGGTCCAGGTGATCTTCAAGGTATTATTTGATCCCTGTCTTACATATATAATCAGGAAAAAGCTGATTAGTTGCAGATGGAACTGGTTTAAATTTTAAGAACTTTAGCAACATATATAGTACCTAATGCCAGATTTCAAGTAAGTGCTCTGATCATTTGTTTGATATCCAGATGTGACCACATTCAGAAATTGTTAATTTCACAGTTTCTAACTAAAGATCTCCCAAACATGGGAGGGCACTAAAAATCCTATAGTTTTCAGTTAGCTTAACTATACCATGCTGACAAGAATCAGGAGAACAAAAGGAAAAAGAGACAATAGATTTAAATGTTGCTGAATTTCAATTGTCAAAGAAAACATGCTCAATAGCAGAAGCTGTTGACATAATTCTCTCACTGCACCTAAGCACAAACATGAAAGAGAAGCTTTTGTGGTGCTATTATCAATGAACCACTTTGAAAAGGAAAACAGAACTTATTAGAATTTGCAGGTAGCAAATTTCATGCTGGCCCAAGAAGAAGCTCTATGCTATGTTTGCTTTGGAACCACATATTTTACAGGTGGCATGTGTTATTTTGAAGCAACAAGCAAATAGTTAAAGTGATGAAACATGAATACCTTGTGTCTTTTAAAGTTTTTGGGTTTGGTTTGTCGGGGGATTTTTTCCCAGAAATTGAGTTACTGCACCCAGTGATTATGCTGTTTGCTGCAAATTAACAATTATATCTAAAAGCTTCTCCTAGCTTTTAATTTCTGGGAAACTGCAATATAAATACCAATGAACAAGAATACAATTAAAAAAAAAAAAAAGTCTGATAAATTCAAGCAGACATTTCAGCATTTTAAATAATTTACTGATACTTAGAAAGGAACAGATAAATACACAGGTGGCTAAATTTTAATGTGAGCCTCTCAATGATTTACTAAGAACATCTGCCAGATGGTTTATATGTGTTCTATTCAGTACTCTGATGATCATAAAGGAATTATCCTGGAGGAATGAGAAAGCTGCTTCAGAGTAGGTGTGATACATACAGTGCAATGCACATGCCAGTGCTGATAGAGAGATTAAGTTTCTCTCAAGGATTCTTGAGTACAAATGGACTTTTTTCCCTCTTTGTCATGCCAAAGTTCATTCAGAGGGTGAAAAATATGGATAAAGGATTCAGTGGAGATTTTGTGCAGACATAAATTGTATAAATACCTATGAATCCATGAATGAAAAGATTTTTATGAGCTAGTAAAACTTTCTTCAAAAATCTGTTGCAATTTTAGCAAGGTATCTTTAGTATAGTTACATATTTACTTTGACTGCATATGTGGTTCCAGTTTATTTGGCTGAATTTATACAAAACTCATTAATTAATTTAATCTATGAGGGAAATCAGATAAAATTGTGATGGTAACTACACATGGCTGAGGACAGTTTTTTTCAAAGTAACTTGTGCATATTAATGTGAGTTTAGTAGAGAAGAACTGAGCCTTTGGTACAATCATTTGTCACTGAAGTCAGGCTCATCCTGAAACACATGATCTTGCAGTGGATTTAAGCTGTCACATGCCTGTATCTCCAAACAGGACAACTTATTGAAGCCAAGTCTGGGGACAAGTGCTCCTTGAAATGCAGTTACCTGATGGAGGAATTGAGGAACACGAGCCCTGTCCAGTGGAATGGCAGGCACTACATTTGAGCACTTAAATACCTCTGTAGCTTAAAGCAAACAGTGCAGTCCCCCGACTTCCAAGGGAAGGGATAGCCCTTGGAGGAGCCCAGTGTTTCACCACTTTGATATCCCTGACAAAAATAGCCAAGTGTAATTTTTTAACCTCTAAAAGAGAATTAAGCTATTTATTTTTTTTTTTTTCTTCACTGATATTCCTATTTGGTTGTTTATTTGGACTGGGTAGCCAATTGCAAATCCAATTACTGTACATAATTATTCAACTAATTTGCTGTCTTTGTGGAATTAATAAGTAGTAGCATTTCTCTGCTAACATTACTGTGCTGAAATACTCAAAGGATACTTCAGCAAATAATGTAGTTGTAGTTATAATAACTGAAATATCTCAAATTACTGTCATCGGTTTATTAATATTTAATTGCTTCAATATTTTCTTTTTTTTTTTTTTTTTCCTAAGCAAAAGAACTTACCTTGTCATCATTTGGCCTAGATGAAATGAAATCTAATATCCCAGTGTACCAAATATATCAATGTACCACTATCTTTTGTTAAAACCATGAACTAAAGAGTGATTTTCTTGATGACTTGTAAGGGTGGACTGAGTTCATCTCTTTCTTACGTTTCTTTTGCCAAAAGAGATTTATTTTTATCATTATGTCAAGTAGAACTCACTTGTTACAGACTTGGAATCTGAAATCTCCAAAAGTGAAGATGAAGAATGTAAATAACTCTCAGGATCCAGACCACTGGGCTCCTCTGTGAATCTGTCTTTTGTGTATTGCTTTAAAGTGTTGAAATACTTCTGAATACATTGAAAACAGCAGAGAAAATAAGTAAACAATGAATTAATCCACCCACAAGACTCTTCTTCTCTACTCTCTGAAAAAAACCCAAAAATTCTGTCAAAATCTTCCAAACAAAAAAAAGAAACTCCAAACAATAAAAAGAAACTATGAAGGTGGAAGGTTGAAAAAAAGGAATCCCAAATGGAAGTTGTCTGTGTTTAGTGTATCTTTGTCAGTTATGCCTTCAGCTATTTACTTGACTAAAAGGAAGCAGAGCTACAATGCTTATCTTCCTATCTTGTCATAAGTGTTCTCAGGAAGATATTCCAAGCAAAATCATTCACAGCTAACTGTGGATGAAAGGATGGTATAAATAGAACATAGTGATGGTGCTTCTGCTCTGTAAGATTCCACATATTCTAATACGTTTTCATTTAGTATTCACCTGGCCTATTGTTTTGAGTTCTTTTACATTTTTTGACCACATTTAATGTCATTCTGAAAAAAGAAGAAATCTCAGATATTATAGCCAGGATTGTGGAACAAAGGGAAAAAGAGGATTTCAGTGTGCAAATCAACATTGACGAAAAACACTGCTTCCTTGTACAAACAAACCAAAGCTATTAAAAAGAAAGAAAGTTTAAACTCTGTGTAAGAGATTTTCTGCAGCAGGTGTAACATTTTAAATTTTTCTTTAACATTCTTGGTAAGAAAGTCTTCAATAAAGCAGGCCTCTCTACCTTTCAAGCTGAAGTTAAATAAATAAAAAGCTAGTTAATGGTAGCTCTTAATGCATGTTGACATAGTAGGTAATGGCTGATTCAACATTAAAAAGCTAATGAAAATCAATGTAAGGATGAAGCATGATCTGGAAAGTACACCTGTGGCTTTCTACTGTGTAACTTTGTATTGTGAAGTCTTGAGAAATTCTTATCTGTCAATAAATCAGGAAAAAAAAGGATTAATGAGGTGGTTTTGACTTTAACACTTTGTCACTTCTCTTTTATCTCTAGCTAGGCTTTAAGTCATCAAAGCACTTAATCAAAGCCCTAACTATAAGCATAACGGTGTTAAGGAGATGTTTCAAAGTAAGCCAGCTTGCCATTGTGCTTTGTCAAATTGGAAATGGATTATCAGGTAGCATGAAGTGATGCATCATCATCCTGTAGTGAGGGCACACGGTATGAGACACCTGTGCCTTTGCTGCAGTGGTGTTAAACAGCTGTGCAACCAGCAAAAGTGCCCGTAGATGGTGTGGTATCCCCTCAAAAGGGGAAGGGAGCACTCAAGATTCAAAATGTTTGTGATCAAAAGGAAAGATGAAAGTCAGAGGTTCCACAAGAGGTTACAAAGTTCTATTAGTAAATCACACACTTGGCTTGAAAATTGGTATAATCCAGTCCCTGACCTCCTAGCATAAGCACACAGCAGCTAGTTTTGAATATAGGGAAGAGAGAGAGCTGTATTAAAGTTGGAGAGAGAGAAAGAAAAGAAGAAATGAAGGGAGATCACCAGTCCTGGCTCCAGTGTTGATCCATCTGGGCTTTGTGGGTGAATCTTTTTATAGATAAGTTCTCCTTGCCCTGGAGAGAAGCCTCTTGTTTTCTTTGCCAATTAATTATCATGCACAGTCCATTTTTAAGCTTTTCTGGAAATGGGTTGGAGGGTTTGGAGGGCCTTGGGTGGTCTTGTCCCTCTCCTACATCCCATATCCATTTCTCAATCTCATTTGTGTGTTTGTACTGGACTGTGTTGTGTTTAATTTGTCAAGAACACTTGTCCCAGAAAAATGCTGCTCTAGCTCTGTATGGTCCCCTGCTCAGGTCACATCATGCTCTTTCTCACAATGTGTTATTAACAAAAAACTTTGTTACTACCAGCAGTCCTTGGCTGGCTCCACAGTCATGTTTGAGATGGACACATGAGCCACCTCATTTTCTAGGCTTCTACAGATGCAGAGATAACCAACACTTTCTGCTTTGGCCAAGGTCTGCCTTACACCTTCACCTTCCTCTTCATCTAAATGATCTCTACTGATATAACCATCAAGTTGAGCCAACTTGTCAGTACCCTCCTTTTGGCCCGTCTACCTTGCAGTCAAATACATAATTTTAACACATAAAGAAATATTGGACTGGTATAGACCAGCTGCTCCCATGTAGCAATAACCATGACTTTGTAAGCAGCACAAAATGTCAAAATAATTTCATGGTTGAAAAAATACTGCAGGTCTAAGGGCACAGTATTTCACATCCTATGTGTCTGATAAAATCACTCTGAGGTAATTTTATGTATCCCTACATATCAGTACACATTCAAGCTACAGAACAGCCTGAGTATATCCTGTAGAAAAGGATTAGAGAACAAACTACTTCCTGGAAGATGACAAATATGAGCTGCAGTAAGGAAAATCATAGCTTAAATAAACCCAAGCTGTTGTGGACACAACCCAGCATCCTTTCCGTATAAATGCCCGTGCCAAAGTCAGTAGGGAACTTGCCTTTACAAACATGGAAAGATCATGTCAATTCCTTCCAATAATAGTCATTAGTCTTTAAAAATATGTAAGGAGTAATAAAAAAGCAAACAGTGTTTGAAAGCTAGTATTACTTTTGCCCCCAGTATAGGAAAACTAAATGCTCTCTGTTTCCTCAAATAATAAAATTCATCATTTTTTTCACTTTATAAAATAATTAAACCACTCAGTAAACTTTTATATTTGCTTTTTTAATTCTTGTTTCTAACCTGAAAATCTACAGATCCTTTGTTGTAAGAGCCCCACAGCATTCTTTCACATGTTCTTCCAGCACTGTGAATCCAGGCACAACAGCTTTGTGTTAGTTCAAGAACAGCAAGACAGATCCGTGTCTGTGTCTGCCAGCGTGTCAGGGTGCAGGTCCTGACCAGATTGTCACAGATGAAGATGGAATCATTACACATAAGGTAATCCCATTTCTCCAGGCCTTGAATCTCTCCCTTAGCTTCCACCCTTTAAGGAAGAATGTTCTCATTTTCCACCCTTAGAGGGAGAATATTCCCTCATGCTCATTAAATGAACTCTGTTTTCTTTCATTAATATATACCCCAAATATACAGAGTACTTCAGATATCTGAAGGTTTCCTAAAAGAGTAATTATATTTAACTTGCCAGTGCTTTCACATTCCTGTCCATAAAATAGTTTGGTCTAAATCCTGTACTGTTTCAAGTCATTGCCAAAATTTACAAGTACATTTACAGCTAGGGCTTCAGTCTATTTTTATAATTGATAATTGTTTCATGGAAGACACTATTTAACAGAAGTTGAGATATTCTGACAAATTGGTACATAGTTTTGGTGATAAAGGCATTTTTTTTTAAACCTGAGCATTATACATTTGGAAGATCATTTCAATAAAAGGCCTTTAAAGAAGCAGAAAATAATTATACTCAAAAATTGCAGGTTTGTTTGTTGTGTGGGTTTTTTTGTTGTTTTGTTTTTGTTTTTGTTTTTGTTTTTGTTTTGTTTTTGTTTTTTGAGCTGACAATAGTTTACTCTTGAAATCAGTGAGATTTGCCCCAGGTGTCTTCTAGATTTTTCTTGATCCTGAGGACCTGAGCTGATGCAATTCACAGTGAGTGGCATATGAACTCAGTATTCACTGTTCGCTTCTTCTGTTGTGAGAAGCAAACAATTTAAGAGAGTGAAAGATCTCAGGATTAAATTTTACTCTAGTAATATTTTGTTTAGTTTACCTACTTACTGGATTAAACTACCTCACTCTAAGTTCTTTATTTTCAGAGGAGCCAGGAAGTGTGGCTGTCATCACTCTTACACTTTCACTTATGCTATTTCCAGATTTACAGATTATGTGGTTATCGTCTGAGAAGTTTTAAAAAAGTATTTGGCTTGCTATATTTAATGTAATAAATATTTTGATATAGTACTGGACTTAAAACAATGACAGTGTTTCTAGTGCTATTTTTGAACATAATGAAAACAGGTTAATATAAAGAGAACTGCATAAAGTAAAACAGAATATGAAGGAAAAGAAAGCTTTACTATTGGTTGAGTACCTAAGAATGGAATTCTCCTTATGCATTTTATTGTGAATCTGTTCCTCAATTAGTTTCTGCTCTAAGTCAGTCTTGAACTGTTACTGTAAGAGTAAAAAAAAATTCCTTTACGTGCAGACTATACATAATTCTTTGCCAATGTGGAATTACTGTAGAGTATTTTCATGTAGGTTATTGCTTGCTGTGGCAGTTTTCCCTCTTATGACAATTTTCTACTGCTTCCTGAATGTATCTTCTTTTTGACAACTACCCCAGCTTAGGTCCAAAGTGAAAGGATGCTCAAGTTCTGAAGCTTAGAAAAGAAAATAGGATTTGGGTTTTTTTATAATTCATTATCTTGTTGCATGGCAGGTAGATAGTTTCAATCTTTTGCTGTTAGACTAAATTAAAAATTAGAAATTTTCTGTTTTCAAGATCCCTTTTTCGATGTTAATAATTATTTTTAAACTATATGAACTCAAATATTGCTCAATATATGTGATGCATCTTTTTCTTGTTGATCAAGGACAATTCATTATTTTGAAAAGTTACTTTCAAGAATCTTTTGGAGACCTCTTTTGTGTGGCTATAATTAAGAAATTAAAAATTAGTAGTGTTTTTTGCCTTTCAATTTTTTGTGAGTCAATTAAAAATGCAGACATTATATTCCCATATAGGTTTTCCTTTCCCCAAAATCAGGAAATTCATAAAGATGGTTCCCACTACAAATGGAGCTTGGCCTCAAATATATATTTCATACTTTATTGGATATCTTATTAAATCTCTATGCTTATAAAAAATAAAGCTGCATTTCAAAGAGAATTTATTGCAATTTCAGCTCAAAATTTTCTATCTTAATATTTGATTGTTAGATTGTTCCAATTTATTTTCCAGTAACTTTCAAGATATTGAATCTGACAACATTCAAGTCTATATTCTAAATTCATACCAAAACGTATACTTATTTTTGTTTCCAGAGCCTTTGATTAGGGGGTCACTGCTCTATCAATGAAGCTCTGAAAACAAATTCACATCTTTTAAATTGTCTAAGGAGATGAAGAATACTCTGTCTTGGAAAATACATGGGCAGAAGAAGCTGGTGGACTCAACAAGTTCCTAACTTCAGTGACCCACTGTCAGACAGCATAAGTTTCAGAGACCTTTTGGGTAACTCAACATTTGCTTTGCATGGATCTGAGGCTTAACACTGTTCAACATAAATTTAGGAAAGGAGACCACAGCTTGCATATATCCAGCACTGTATCCATCTTAATTTGGTAAGAAACTGTGGATCTCTCTAATGTCTACAATTAGGGATTTTCTCACTTCTCTGCTGGAAGTGTCATAAGACACTAAATGTGTTATCATCTTCAGGTAAAACTTTGCAACCCTGATGGAAGCCTCAGAAATCTGATAAAAATGAGAAATCAGAGTTATTCAGTGTGTACGTGGGAAGTTTCAGAGGAAGTCAAGGAGTTTCATCTAGGACATGCCCAAAGTAACACAACAGATCATTTGTGTTAGGCTGGTAGGAATGGCCAACAGTTGAGAGACTATCACAGCAACATAAAATAAATAAATAAATAAAGGAAATATTGAGGTATTTGTTTATTTTTTCCATTCATGTTTTTTATTTTCAGGCATCTTTTCTCCTTTCAGTAATCTCTTTAGATCACTGGTAACTCAATGCACTTTTCAGATAGTAGAAACACTAACTCCCAATCCCACTTAAAATTTCTGTTTAATACTAAAATTTTACATTCTTTTCAGGACACATCTGCAAGATAAATTGTATTGTTCTGGTAGAAGATGTGTGGTATTGTTGCTGGGAGGATTTCAATGGAATTCCTCTATTTATATTTTGTGGATGGAGAGGGAGAATGGGGCCTGTTAAAATAAAACAGGGTGCACAATTCTGACTGGGGGTGTACTAATGGATCACCATTTCAAGCCCAAGGATTTAGGAATCCTTTATTTTAAATTATTAGGGGCTGCTGAATCCATTAGTTCAATGAAAGTGGGGCTGTTGTGACTCCATGTTCCAAGGTTCACCAAGACTGAACATGAATGAGTGTCCTTGGTGGGTTTCTCATCAGGGACAAAGGTCCCAACCTTCTCCTTGAATATCCTCCAGGACATGGTTTATGGTGCCCCCTTCACACTGATCCACTGAGCATCCTCATCCTGGCAATGCTCCTCTGAGTGCTGCTGGGCTTCTGTGCTTATAATGATTAAATTATAATGAAAATTTTAATTTTGCAAGCATTTTTCTGTTCATATTATGAGTAATTGAATTTACAAAGTAATAATTACCCTTCACGGTCAAGAGCAGAATGCAAGTGCAGATTTCTTCATATTTTGAGGGCTTGCTTTATAAGACAGTATGAGTTGTTCCTATCATGTGTGACCATATTCTTTACAATCAAAAATACATTGCTCTTGTCTATTCTAATAGTTTTATTTTTATGCTTCCACTTATGAATAGTAGGGTTTATTAAATTTTCTTACACAGTCATGCCACAATACATTTATGTTAGAGATATTTTCCCTCAGCTTTGACATCAGAGAGAAATTATGAGGATATATGATTTTTCCCATAATTTCTGATTTATCCTTTGATCAACCCCAATGTTCTAAGGAGAAAATCCTTACTTTTGTGCTTGAGTAACAGATTTTTTGCCAACAGATTAATCATCTTCCACTACAAGATCTTTAGACTAATTTGAGTACCAGTTGAATGACAAAAATAATACCCAGGCCCAACAATATTATTTGATAGTCTGTTAGGATGGCAGATTAAAAAGCAAAGGCTTAACATTCTCCTGATAGTCTGTTACTCAGGAAATATGTTTCAGCTTTTAAAACTACTCTGACTGTTCTTATGTGCTGAAGGTTGAATGTCCTGTTAATTTTCTGCTGTATCACTGCTGACAGCATCTCTTTTTTAATTTGGGGTGATGAACTTCATCATTATGGGACTCTCACCTACCTTTGTTAGGAGATTCATATCCACTGAGAGAGGCAGGGAGAGATATTAATTTTATATTGATCATATTTCAGAAGTATAGAAGCATAAGAATTTGAACATGGAGTTAAGTTTTTATACTCTTCATTTGTGCAGCATACAGACTTCTTTTGAAAAGGATTACACTAATTCTGAATCTTGAGTTTTATGAAAAAAATTGAAAGTTTTTGTCCTGTTTGAATACTGCAGGATAATTACCTGAATTTAGTTTTGAATAATTTTCCTTCTGGTCCAGGACAAGATGGAATTTGGCAGCAAGAAAATTGGGAACTTATTGATCCTAGAGCCTTATTTTGAAGTGCAACAAAGTCTTCAAATACTGAAACATACAGACTGCAGAAATGACTTAACTTCCCACAGAGAAATATCTCTCTTTCACCCATACACTGAAGCTTTGCAAACTGCTATGCAGCCAGTGTGACTAAAATACATGGCAGAGGACTTGATTTCACTTAGTGTAAGAATGAAGAATATAATATATTATTTAGAGGAGGATATAGCTTTTCCCTTTTGTTAATACAGAAATAATGGATAATTATATGCTGCTTTAAATAAATATTATTTTTTTATTGTGTAACATTCAGTATATGTAATGCTGTATATCATAAATGTGTCATTTAAAATGTTTATGATTTCAGTGCACTTAGGGCCAGAACATGAATTATAAACCAAGTATCATCTCATAAGCTGGAGAAACAAAAAACATATTATGGAAGCCAGATGCTATCTGGGGAGTATGTAGGACCTTCATTGCAGAAATTCCTTCTGTCCTTAGTACAAATAAGAAGATACAGTGGCTCTCGTTTGTCTCATTTGTAATTGTGTCCCTTTTTTCTTCCAGTAGAGGCCAAAGTGACAAAACCAGGTAAGGCCTGCTAAAATGAGAATTTTCCTACTCCAGGGGATTCTACATCCATGCAATGTAGTATGCCCTAATAAAGACCAGACACAGAGATAGAGGAGAAGCTAAATAAATAATACCAATTATAAAGTGTTGGTCTAAAATATGAGTTAAAGAATATCAGTAATAATTTCTGAGTAAGATAGTAGATAATTAAGAATATAAGGGGAATGGGAATGTCCTCAGAGCAAGAGAGGAAACAGTAAATTTTTTTGTAATTTCAGAAGAACTGTAGGAATTTCTGAAGCAAATAAATGTATAAAACAAAAGAGAGAGAGAGCAAACAACTACCAATGGAAGGGCTTGGGAGGCTACAGATGAGTTAGAAAAGTAGGTAAATGTAGAAAACAAAATTAATTAAATGCTGAAATTAAACTATACCTGTACAAAGAATCAAAGAATAAGCTAATATCTAAGCAAGAAATAACCTTGGAGAAAAGACTGACTAAGCAGATAAAATCTGAGTCTACATGATTTTCAAATATACTACAGTAGATGAACAGATTGGAAATTATGAAGATCCTGAGCTTAGTATTCTTATTGTCTCTTAGAAGACAGATTAGTTTTTATCTGTGTGATACAGAAATGCCCTTTCTCCAACTGACACTGAACATTCTCACAGCCTTGAAGCCAGTGATCTGAAATTTGGAAAAAGATGAATTATTGTGCAGGTGCCTTCAGTGGAATTTTTTTCAGCTAGAAAAAATATTTACTTTTCCATTCTTTTTATTTTCTTTAATATTCCCCCTGGAAAGCTGGCAAGAACAGCCTTCCTAATTACCTTTGTTGGCCAAATTCTTGACAGAAACAGGCTTGCCCAGACTTCATTAGAGAGCTGCAGAGAGGTGTGTAGAAATATTGATGCTGTTAGTTGAATAGTTCCAGCAAAAGTTGTAAAAATTGAATGAAGAACCAAAATTGCACAGGGTTTGAAAGAAAAAGTGATTGGGACCCACCCAACATTGAGAATAGAATGTTTTCTCTGTGAAGAAAACAGAGATTTGGAGAGGATAGGTTTTTAATGTTTCTGTGTGTTTTCTCCCATTCCCAGTGAGAAACATCAGGGAAATTTTGCATTAAAAAATATTTAAATTAAAGTATTAACATTTCCTGTGGTGATCTTTTGTAGCCAACATTTCCTCATGAAAAGGATAGAAAAGAAAAAACTTGGGAAAGCACAGGTATGAGAATTACTGTTACAGAGAAGAATTTTCATTGAATGAGAAATTTAACACAAGAACAACTGTTCAAAAAAAACTTGTTGAGTTTTAGATTTATAAGTTTTTAGTACTTTGATTATTTCTACATAGCAGACTATGAATGAGATCCAAAATCAGTCAAATGTTGAATGTTTCCTGAATATGTCTGTCACAAACTAGAGCTACTGACTCTTCTTACGCTGTATAATCATGGTGAACCTGGGCATCAGCATGTTATAAATATTTAAATTAAAGTACCTCACCTCATATTTATGAAAGAATTTGAATTTTTTTTCATCAGCACCATGTTTGAGCCCTGAATCTGCAGAACTATAACATGAGACTTGTCCCCTGTCCTTTCACCAGTGTCAATCAATGAAGAGCAGTGAATGGAAACAAATTCATAAGAGATTAAGATAATGGTTGTTTCAGCACTGTATGTTTGTTGAATGTGTGTCTATATTAAAACAAGATTGTTAAAAAAACCTCTGACAATTAAGGAATCAGGAAGGTTAAGTTTACTTGTGTAAAGATAGATAACCATCCTGTTGTGATTTACCCTCTGACAGAAGTAAAATTAGCCATATATATAAAGACTACATAATCTTCCAAATGAAAAAAATAGTCTTCTATTTCCTTATTTTTAGAGTACGTGATTTAAAGTGAGTTTTAGGTGCCTAGCATGAACATTTTAAAAATGAGATGGGTTAAAATAAAAATTCTGCTACATCATCCCTCTCTCAGCCCCTAACAAGTGTGAACTGTAGATTCATTGTTCAGACATGTTGACCAGCACAGGTAACCACTTATTAACTCTCTGTTATCACAGCTTGTTATTCTTTAGGTGGGTGAGATAAATGAATACTCATACATTTTGCCACTGGGTTTCAATGCAAAAAAATTGTGAAGACAAATATGGAGTTCAAACCATTCTCATTGTTTCCTCTCCAACTTTCTTATCTCTTTCAAGATTCACATGGAACCTTGCAGATCTTGCTAACTCCACTTTATCTTCTCCCAGTTTTGATTCTGACTGTAGAACCCCTTGCCTCTCTCTGTTTCAGTCCGGTTTCCTCTGTATCAAGGTTTGGTGGCTTTGCTGCCTCAGCTACTTCTGCACCAAACACAAAGCTCATATTCCAGTTTCATTCACATAATTTTGAATGTTTAAGGCAAAGCCTTCCCAAAGATAGGGAAGACAAGAATTTAAACAGAGATGCACATTGTTATTTTCAGACTTATTCTTGCTTGTCACATGTTTTCTTTCTGTTTCAGTAATTTGAACATTTCTGTGCAACTGGAGCCTTTAGAGGGAAAATGTAACCTATGGCAGACCTGCAAGTTTAATCTAAAATAATAGCTTTGTTCAGAACTGAAAATAACTAAATGCAAGGTTTCATGATGGAAATTACTGGGTGCTCTTGTTAACAAGATGTGAAAATAAAAGTAGGTGAGCCACACTTGTACTTTGCAAGTACACTTCCTGAAGTAGCTGTGAAACAAATTTGTTCTCAGGTCATCCAGCCCTTCTCTGCTTTCTTTGGTTCTGAAATTGCTCTGACAGGTTTCCAAAACCCATGTTTCCTTTCACCTCACTTCCCAAAACACGCTAATCTTGCAGCCAGGACTCTCTGGCCACACTTGAGTTGAGATTTAGTGCTGTGGGATTTTGATGCTAAGGCCAAGAAGGTGTTTCTGTGGGATTTTGATGCTAAGGCCAGGAAGGTGTTTTTCCACCAAGAATAACACATAGTATGGGGCAAACTTCCTGTATGATCTTACTGCTTTTGCCATTTTGGACTGGCATAGGAGACCAGTGCAGAAAGGTTCTGTTCTTGAATTATCATTTTTCCTTTGACAAACTTCAATCTGAAAAAACGATTCCATTCTAAACGTTATATTACCATACTCTAAGGAAAATGCCCTTATGCTCCCAATGTGCTCTTGATATACTTCAGAAGTGAATAAAAAGTTATGAAACTTTAATTTGTTATTGTAAAATGTAAAATTATAATGTGTTTAAAAATATTCAGAGAACAAATAGGTTCCTGTCACAAAAATTGCTATTGCTCTGTTTCCACATGCTTAACCTATAACAGAGTAGCATTATCTGCTATGCAGAGAAATGGGCTGAAAATTTTACATAGTTCCTATTCTATGGTTGGGCTGCTAGATAATTTTAGAGAATAAATTTTCCATTTCTGTCTTTAAATTTCCAATGATTAAGAAGTTAGAATTTTTTAAAAAAATTGATAATATTGAATGGCAAAACTGTAAGATTTAAGTCCTGTAGATCACATGATAATATTTGCAAATGGGAATATCTTTAGCTGTATCTTTTTATCTGTGTGAATGAGCCAAGAAAAGTGGTATTATTTACTGACTTTCCTTTATTAATATAGAAGAAATTTCTACAAAAAAGTGACTTATTATGAGACCCCCTTAGGCCTGATGAATTTACAATCCCTTGAGTTAAAAAGGGAAGAGAAAGAAGTAGTGTTATCTCTTTTCAAGAAGTAGAGTTATGGGCTTAGGCACACGGACAAGTTCCCACAGAGATAATAAGCTACTGAGGAGCAACCAACTTGTTTTAACTGTCCCTTTGTGTTCCCTTGGTTTGTGGCAAATGGGAAGTAATTAAAATAATCCTCATCCTCTTTCATCACATATTTCGTTGAGGACCACAGAAATGTAAATCACTTCGCACTTGTCACAGGCTAAGAGATGGAAGATAAACGTTGCTGCAGCTCAGCTATCTTGGGTAACTCATTATGGCACTGTGACTTTCCACGTGTCTGTGACTTGAGACCCAGATTGACTTTCTGTGTCAAACTCTGAACCTACACTCTTTGAGCCTCGCTCCCATGTCTAAACTAAAGACAAAATGAGTACTGCGTTTATGGTTTGTCATTGCCAACCATGAGGACAAGAGTAACTCAGGAAAGCTTAACCCTGAAGTATATTTCCACTGGCAAAGTGGAAAAGAAATAGAATGTATTGAAAGAGCTAGATTTCCAATTATTATTCACAGACTCAAAATCTTGCATATTCTGATAACCAAGTAACATTTGGAATATTTGTTCAGTGAAAATAAATTTGAAACTTTTGAAGGTTAGCCAGTTCTCTATCCCTGTTCTTTTTTAACATGTTGTTATTCCAAACAGCAATCCCTTAGTTGATGAGGTTATGGGATATGACTGTATTTAATAATTAATCTTGAGACAAAAGAAAAATTATAGCAATGCATTTGCAGCTGCTTCTGAGTTTTAATACTGCTGCTGTGATTTTTAAATAATTTCTCCCACACATATGCCTTGTGCTTCTTTTTTGATTTGTGGGGAATAAAGGGTTTTGAACTTTAATTGTTTTTGTGGGGTTTTTTTTGTTTTTTCTATCATAAAGTTTCAGAATAGAGTTTGACATGGGGAAGAGAAACTGGGAATATTAGTGCTTGTTCAGAACACCAGCCTAATCAGCCACAGTTTTTCTTCTTCCAGCAGATTGCCAGTTATTTGGGCTCAGGAGAAAGAGGTCATCAGCTGTTAAGTTCTGTAGCATTTTGATTTCATATCATAGAAATATATAAGAATGGTTTGGGTTGGAAGGGACCTTAAAGATCATCTTGTTCCAACACTCCTGCCATTGGCAGGGACACCTTTTACTAGACCCAGCCTGGGCTGTTCAAAGCCCCATCCAGCCTGGCCTTTAATGCTCCATGATGGGGCATCCAACACTTCTCTGGGCAGTATGTACATAACTTTTGTATTTCAGAAAAAAATATGAGTTTTTAAAAAAATATTTAAAAACCTGACTTTGATGAAAGTAAGTGTATTACTTACTTACAAAAATAAAGAGGTAAAATCCATAAGGTCCATGACTTCTGAACAAATCTGTGGTACATATTCTGCTGACATAAGCTCTGGGATTACATGTATCAGCAGTAACAGTTCTCCATGAGGAATAAATACTCACACAGACAGATCACTGACTACAGAAGGTTTATTGTGAAGTCTATTCATCACATTATCTAATTTAAACTAAACTCAGTGCCTGGAAATAACTTAACTGGTTAAAAAAGAAAAAAAAAAAGTCTGGAAGGAGATTTGCATTTGTAAATGTGCAAGAGAGAATATCTTATTTTGGATGGATACAATAATTTATTTCAGAAATTGATTAATTGTTCTTCTGAACATTCTAGACTTACTTGAGGCCTTTTCCTCTCTTTCCCAAACTTTATCCTCCAAACCTCAGTCTTTCATGCGTTCTATTCTATATGATGGGTAAGATATGCTTCATATTTTTTCTTGGTCATGTATTTTTCTCTTTCAAGATTAGGTGAGATGGAATCCCATGGCAGAAAAGACAGAAAGTATTGGAGACTTCAGGGGGTGGCAGGAAAAAGCTTTTAAATGTGGGACTGGGGGAATGCAGCTCAGAGATGATGAAGGTGTGTGAAACACATGGACTGATCAGACAAGGTTTACATTAAACAAATGAGAAACTGCCTAGGGATTAGGTAGCATGAAAAGTTTACAGCATTTCAAAGATCATTGAGTTAATTGCAATATCATATGAAAGCAAAGTTCTACTTGCAAGGGTGCCTGGGGAAAGGGGAAGCTGCTGCAAAAATATTTTTCACCTTTCTTGTACTCCTTGGATAAAGAGTGTTCTCAAATATTCCTCTGGATAAAAAGGAATCCTAGTTTTCTTTCTTATGAAAATGTAACTTTTACAGATTTTAATAACCTGTGGTCTTCTTCAGGGAGCTAATTATAGAGGAAAGGTCCAGATAATTCTGTTTCTAGTAAGAGTTAACTTGGTTTCCCATCATTAGATTTTATGGAAAAGTCACCTGAAGTCTGTGCACTTTGACTTTTCTCTTTCTCTCTCTTTCTTTCTGTGTTTATGTGTCTGTGCATACAGATAACATATTAATAAAGTGCAATCATATGTTTCAATGCATGTATATACAAACCCATATATATATGTAAATACACAAGAAGAGACATATATATTCCTAAGTGCATCTGTTACCTCAATAAACAGAAACTTCCTTTAAGAAGTCTCATTTTCATTAATTTTTATTTACAAAACACTACTGAAAAATGCATTTCATGGCTAAAGGCATATCATACTGATTTGGCAAGAACAAAGTCAGTTAATTGATCCCAGTTGCTATGAATAGAATTTCTCTCCCTCCATTTCACTTTTGCTTTTGGAAGTACTTTATGAAGTTAAAATTGTGCATGTGGAGTAGACCTGTATTTCAGCAAATGAGTTCTGTTAGCACAGTCATTAGGTTTAAATTTATTTGGACAGAACAGGAGCATTCTACTAGCCCCAGTGGATTCCTTCAGTTTAGAGTCACAATTTGTGTAAGTTATGATAACAGACTAATTAGTGGTTTGGACGTACAGTTTTCCACTTGGCAGATAGACTACAATAGCTCTTTCAGAAATTCTACTCATTATGTCTTATTAGTATCAGGCAAGACAATATAAATCTCATTTCACAAGGGATTTATAAGAACACCTACTGGGAAGTGGTCCTTTTTCAAATGACCCCTATTTATTTTTTCTGTGTGTCAGCTGGATATTTCTGGAATAGTGTCTTTAACATAAAATATAGCATATAAGAGCCAGTACCTGAAAATGTCAGTGTCTGAGAAAGTAGATAACATTTATCAAGCTAAAGATGCCATGGGGGAAAAATAATGCTAATATTAGTATATTGCCAAATTACTGTATCAAAATGAAAATGTTTTTATATGTTTGTCCTAATCATACTGCAAAATCCTAAATTGCCTTAAGTGTAAATCTCATTCACACATGAAGCTGGACATCAATTCTGGATAGGAATTTTGGTTTTGGGTTCAAAGAATATTTTTTATTCCATTCAAATAAGTTTCATTTGTTTTTTCTTTAATTGGAAATTCATTAGCCACCTAAGCTTTGCATTTCTGATCTGCTTTTAGAGAACTAGCCTTTGATTTTTTTAATTGTCCTAGAATTGTCTTATATTCATTCTGATTAGCTTTTATAGGACTACAAAAAGTCTAATTAAGTGTTGAAAAAATATTAACATTCTCAAGATAATTCTATGCAGTATAATGAAAAAAAGAAATTGGAAAATACTACTAATTCTGATTCTGGTAGAGTTTGAGTAGGAACAGTTGTACCATATCCTATGGAAAGATTCAGCTCCTTCCAAACCACAGCCAGAGGGCAATCCAGCATGGAGCTGTGTTAGGAACTTGTGTCATGACTTGGTGTATCTGGAGTACAAGCAGCTGGATCTGGGATCAGCTGTACTAAGAATAATTTCAGTATAAGGTATGACAATTGTTCTTCTATAATAACTTTTGCTCTTTCTGGGGTTTTGCTGCAGCAGTTGGTTGAATTTGAACAGCATCAAGTATGTTGGGATATCATTGAAGTGGCATTTATGTGAATTAGAAAGGAATGGGCTTCTGTGTTTCACTCCACATTGCCAGGGAAGTGTACATGACTTAGCAAGCCAAATATTCATGGACAATATATACAGTTCAAATCATACAGTTGTCCAAACTTCCTGTGTAGTAACAAATCCTACAGGAAGCATGTGCTATTTGTTTTTAGGGACAAATATGGTGCCTATTGCACAGTAAAGGATTATGTATGTCATTATCACAGTTCCCATTTTAGTGTCAACAAAACAATACTTTTGTCTGTATGGAAACAGAGAGGCAAAGATGCTTTTGCTCACATCTGCATTGGCCAATGACTCGTGCTGTATTTGAAGAAGAGGCAAATTTTCAGTCTTTGATCACTGCAAGCTGAATAATGATTTGCAAAGCCAAAAAAGATAAAGAAAAAGGTGTGAGTTCTTCTTCTCTTAAAACTAGGTACAGTGGACTTAATAACATGAAAAATAAATGCATGGAACCAAATCTGGGTTACATAAAACAAACTTTATTTGCAATAAAACCTCTGAATGTACTATGGTAAAACACATATGAGAAGACATGAAGAGGGGATGAAAGCAAAGTCTGTAAAATCAACAGAATGCTGAACAGAGGTGATTTAAATAAAAGGTCTCAATTGCCTGATGCCTTGGATATCTTTTACCCCCAAGTTTTCTTTAGCTTATTTGTTTAATTTGATGAGCGTTTTGTTGTAATTTCTACTACTTCTGTGATGGCACTTAGCATTTATAACCTGATTTTGTAGAAAAGTCTGCAAGGTGAGGAACAGCAATAGTTTCTGCAGAGAATCAGTGGAATTATCTTAGGAGATGTTCCAGATATAACTCATTTTTTTAGATGAAGAAATGTTTTTTGAAGATGTGCCTTCAGTTGCAATTTGCTTTGAAATGGGAGCGTTCCTGTACAGCTCAAAAATTTTTACTAGATTGTTTTTATCATAAACCAAGGCTCCTTGGCACAGTGTGTGTTATTAAGGAACTTTATTTTCTGATAGCTAAGGAAATAGATTTTCTCTGCTATGAAGAAAAGCTGAGAAAGTTGGGGATTTTCAGCCTGTAGAAGGGAAGGCTGCAGGGCCACCTTAGAACAGCCTTCCATACTTACAAGTTTAAAAAAATAACAGAGTGTACTATAGTGATAGGACAAGGGGTCATGTTTTTAAACTGAAAGAAAGTATATTAAGATCAAACAGAAGAAGAAACTCTCATGTGTGAGGTGGTGAGGCATCAGCACAGGTTGCCCAGAGAAGCTCTGGAAACTCCATCCCTGAAAGTGCTCAAGGACAGGTGAGATAGAGCCAGGTCTAGTGGAAGGTGTCCCTGTCTGTGGAGGAGTGTGAAGGTGCAGACCTTGATCATCTTTTAGACCCCTTTCAAACCAAATACCACAAAGATTATGTGTTTCTATGAATGACTTTACTTCAACATTTCTATGCATGTGTAGTACAAACTCAATTTGCTAGAGCAGTCGTAAGAAAGCTTTAATGAATATCACAGCATCTTTCTAGTTTGTGTTGTTAACAATACAGCACTGCAAATCTTTCTTCACTTTTATTTCAGCAGTGAACTGCAAGTCTTTACAGTAATGCTTCAGGACAGAAGGAGGCCACTGCAGTCATTCCCAGTAACACAGTGCTAATGTTTGCAGTGCTTCATAGTGCTTGTCTAACACTTTGTTGAATGATCAGAGCTGTGATTTCTGGTGCCATCTCAGATGATCCATCTCCATGTTAATCAGCCCTTTGTATCCTGCTGATTGCAATTGTGCTTTATCTTCTAGTTTTACCTTGTGTCTCTCAGCCTTAAAACTCCTAAAATTTTGTGTAACTTTACCACATTTCTTAATTACTTCTTTTCTCTTGAATGTTCCCAGTACATAGGGAAGCACGAAAAAGGGTTGTCCTCCTGCATACTGTGTATTAAAACCTGATCCCTTGCACATGAACTTAGGATGGATGACAATGAGAATCCAGGTTTCAGATTCTCTACCTCCAGTTACTTGACAATGCCTAGTTAGAACTGCCATTCTACATGCCTTTGCTCAGGCAAGGAATCAAGGAATTTTCCATCTCCTTGGGTACAAAAAACACATATTAAAATTCAGAGGTCAAATTCATACCTCATTGCAGTCTGCAGCTTCCTCCTGAGGGGATGTGGAGGGGCAGGCACTGACCTCTTCTCTCTGGTGACCAGTGAGGTGACCCACATGAATGGCATGAAGCTGAGTCAGGGGAGGTTTAATCTGGATATTAGGAAAAGGATCTTCACTTGAGGGGTGGTTGGGTGCTGGGGCTGGCTCCCCAGGGAAGGGGTCACAGCACCAAGAGTTCAAGAAGAATTTGGGCAATGCTCTCAGACACACTGTGTGATTCTTGACATGTTCTGTGCAGGGACAGGAGTTGGACTTGATGATCCTGATGGGACCCTTCCAACTCAGGCTATTCTATCATTCTATGATCTGACTGCCTGCCCCACGTAAGGCATCTACTCCTGTCCCCATTGTGCTCCTGTAAATAGGGAGGAGTGACTGGGGAATTGTTTCTTCTCACATGGGCAAAGCAGCACTGACCATGTGTTCTGCTGCACCTTGCCCTCCATAAGGCCATGGCTCCCAGGCTTTGTCTCACAGATGCCCTCAGCTCTGGTGAGTTTACAGCTCTTGTAGAAACAGTGTGTCTTTGAGAGGCAGCAGATACAAGTCACAAATATTTATATCCTGGAAAGTATTTTCTGCATTCATTTCCTGTTCACTTTTCATAAACATTTCATGTTTACTATTCACTAAATATTAATAGCATAGCTGTTATTCAAACTTATGTTTTGTTTCTTCATATATTTTTAGAAGAAATACTTTGGGCTGCCTCTAAAAACACACTTTCCCAAAATAATTTTTTTTCAAAGATTCCTTGAATCCTTTCTCTCTCGTTTTCAGTGTCTTGCTTATCTGTTCTGTTATTTTAAAATATAAATAATGCCTAAGAGTCATCCTTCTATTTCAGTAGCCTCTATAATGTTTTTCCCTAGTTGTATCTCTAGACATTTGCCATTTAGAAATGAAGCACTATAGAACTATTTCTTACTTTGGATATTGATAAACATTTGGCATCAGGAAAATTAATGAAGTTCAAGGAAATATAAAATTCACTCAAATATGAATTACTTGCTGTCCATGTGGATTCTTTTCCCCACTCAACTCTTTCTACTTATAATCATGATCTGAAAAAACACTTTGTGAGGAGAAAAAGAAATACAGAATAGTATATTTTCTTAACTTGAGTATTACTCTGCTGAGTTAAAATACCTGTTTTCTTTTCCCCTTGTTCATAATCTGCAAATTGCAGAATTTTCTCCCAGTTGTGACCTAATCAGTGAATCACAGTGAGAGGATTTTGCCACCTTCTGTTTCTTGTTCCTGATTAACAGTTTCATTCTCTCTCAGAGTTTTATGTGGTTTGCAGAGGCTTTTTAACAGTTTTCAGATGATCTTTTGATCATGCAGTTTCCAAAAATGTTCTCTTTTCATGTCTGGATTCTGTTTGGCTTCTAAAATATCTCGTCAGTGGCTTCAGAGGCCACAATGAGCATGATTAGATGGTATTTGCTATACATGTCTAGATGGCATTTGCCTCTAAATTGCAGGGGCAGGCAAGCTCTGCCTCTGGATCTGTCCCTCCCTGTGTTCTGAGCCAGCTCACAGCCGTGCAAAATCCAGCAGGACAAAAGGCAGGATGCACGAGCCCAGACTGGGGAGAATGTAACTACACTCCCATGTCTTCTCTTTGACTGTGTGTGTGAGCAGGCTTCTCTGTCAGTTTACAAAAGGCAATATTGACAGATTCTTTGTGACCCTGGTTCCTGTCCTGCCTCCCTGCTCACGAGCTTGGGATGTGATATGCCAGCATTTCAGACAGTTAATTGGCAATGAAAGATGGTGATTCCCACTAAAACTGTGGATGCCCCTGATTCCTTAGTTTTTTTCTGTTCTGCTTGGGTGTGCAGATTTTAGTTTTATATTAATGGTTTCTAGGGTCTTTTCACAGGGTGGTGAACACAAAGCAATCCTATTGCAGCTGGGGACTCAAGGACAATCTCTTCAAACTTCAGGCTCTAAGCATAAACAACGTGAAAAGAGGAGGGCAGGCAAGCAGGCAAGCAAGGACAATGAAACTTCATGACTTCATGACTTGAGGCTATTAATAGGACAGTTGACTTCAGTATGCAAATGGACTAAAACCTATAAAAATATGAGATCTTGTGACCAACCCCTCTTTTGCTTCCATCTTAGAGCCACCCAGGCAGGGCCACAACTGTGGCATTGGTACTTCCAGGGTGTGGCCTTTGAAAGCCCCTCAATAAATATCTACTTTATTCCTCTTAACTCTATCTAGCCTCTGTTCCAGCTCCTCTAGGCATCATCCCTCCAATCCCTCAGGAAGACAGCTCTTAACAGTGACCTGTATAACATATTCACACTTTGCTTTGGAGACTTTGACTCCAATGCATTTCACCACCCCTAACATGCTGGTTAGCTCTTAGGAAACGTCCACTCATTCTCCAGAAGCTTAATTGCACACTATGTGCTATTTCTCAACAAATAGCAAGTCTCTTAGCTCTGACAAAATAGTAAATTGTGGCTTCTTTGCTTAAGGCTTCAAGTATGTCCAAGGATGACTTGTCCGGGTTTGTATCACATTCAGACAACCACAGTGTTAGCAGTAGTTAACTATGTGTCAACTTTGAGAAGTGTGATTTGTGTCTTTCTCACAACATTTATTACATCTCTTACATTATATTCAATGTGACTGTGGCTGTTGATCTCTCTTCTAACGGTGGTGAATTGTTAATAATTAGTGGCTCTCTGTATCTCCGCATACTGTACTCTGTAGCAGTCATTTACCAGTAGGTGAGTCTGAGTGTTTCTCATTTCAGTGAAAATGAAAAGGTCTCCTTCCACTCAACATTAGCTGTGATGAAGGATTGCACTCTTCCTTCATAACATTTTTTACTGGTCAGGAGGATTGAGTTGGGTGTGACTTATCCCAAAATCTCTGTGACAGCTATTTAGTCCTATTTCCAGAGGACCCATTTTGCACAGTGACCCAACAAAGCATTTGGTGTGCATTCATCCTTTTTAAAAAAAAAATTACTGTATAGCTTGGACGTGATATTGGTCTTTTATCCTGTTTCCACAACATGCATCTCTGTTCTTGCCTAATGTAACTTTTCCCATCAACTTGTGGGCAGCTGAGGAGTCAGAGCTAAATAAAGCTCAGATAAATGCTATTATATGTGATGTACATAGATATGAAATGGTAATTTAATAGTGTCTTTGCATTTTTCTGTGTTGTATAGGATAGAGCAAGCTGAATCTGGGACAAGCTGTGCAGTGTTCACAACTAACAAGTAAGTATTGAATTTAAGCTTGGTAATTTCTGTGGGTGCAAGTGGATGCCTCTTAGAGAGATGAAATAATTTGGTCTACTGGCAGCACAGTCTCATTTGGAGAATTTTAAGACTTGGATTTGAAACCATTTAAATGCAAAGCAACATATGTTTCACCAGTGGATTAATAAACTAAATTAAGGCTTAGCCAAAGATCTATATAAAATCCTAAAAATATTCATAGACATATTCTATAAGAATTACTTGAATTATATACTGAAACCACTGTTGAAAAATTAAAATGAGACCTGTAAAGTTTTAAACTACTCTTAAAATATAACATCCTGTTACTGGATGGTTTACAGACAAATTATTGGACTCAACAGAGGGGAAATTCTTTTGCTTATGTTATACAGGTCAGGTTTGATGATCGAATGGTCCCTTCTGGACTTAGAAGCTATGAATCTGCTCCTTTTCTGCAATGTTCACATCAAAGGTCAAATTTTCAAGACTGGAATATTTCACTGAAGGACCAGAAGCTCTCTAAGATGCCTTTAAAATAATAAAAGGGGTAGAAAAGACATAAAATAAGGACAAGAGAAGGAACACAAAATAAACTAAACTAAGGAATTTCTGTCCTCAACCTACAAATGGGATTAAGATGTTAAATATCAGAGCATGACATGTGCTTCCAGAAGTACTTATGTATCAGTGAAAAACTATATCACACATCTTAAACTGGTCTGCTTATGGATATTCTGTCGTAAAAATCATAATCTCTCACCTAACTAGATCCTAAAATTCCTCACTAAGAGGAATTTTATTTTATGATTTGAATGTGTACATGTCACCCCATGTAAATATATAAGCATGATTAAAGAGTTACAGTGACAAATTCCCACATCAAAATAGCTACTAACTATGTAATGACATTACCACAGTCTAGTATTAGCATCCACCCTGCCATACTGTCCCAAGACTGAAATACATACTGAACAACATTTTCGTTTTTGGAATTCATGCTCTAATCTCAGTAGGAGTTTCAGTGTTCAGAGAAAGTTTCAATGAGGGTCACTCTAAACAAAAGGGATATATGCTCTTGAGGCATCCTTTTAGACTTTGTAACTATGACTTATTTTATAAAGACATTATACATTAAAAATAATGTTCTACAATTTTAATTTTAAATACTTATTTGCTGACACTAATTAAAAAAACACACTCAAATGTAAACAGTACAAGTCTGTACCCTCTAAACAATTAATAATTTATGTTTCTCATAGATGACTTTTCAAATACAGACAGAAACCAGCATTCCTTTTCCTACATTTTGATGAGCTCAGCAACATTGCAACATTGACTCCTTTATAATGAATGATTTCTAAACTGTAATAAATAGGGATATATTAAAATAGTACACATGTTACTTATTAATTCCCCTCATCAATATGATCTGTATTTTGTGCCCCATTAACCTACACCACCAGGCAAGGGTTTAATTTCTAATTTATACAACTGCTTTCCGATCAACTATCTGTGATGGTAGATAAGGCAAAAATAGTAAGACATGATATTTGGAAGAAAAAATGCTGAGCTAGAGAGCACAGTGAGAGATGTTTCATTTAGCTGACAGTCTTGCATATAACAATTCTTATCCAAAGACCCAAGAGCACTCAAATTTTATAGCCAATATGTTAGCTCTCTGTATCCATTAATAAAATTCAGCTATGGCTGAAGAAAAAAATCCAACATCCTTTGTGAATGTACAGAAGATGAGACAGAAAGTAGATGTATAATTAGGAATCTTCACATCAGTTTAAGAAATATAGGAGCAATTAGTCAAGTGAAATTTCATCAAGATCCAAAAAAATTATGGCTCTGTGCCACTTGAATCTAGCTTTAGTACATTTGAATTTTACTCAAAGGATAATATCTCCCAGAATTTCTGCAATAATACAATACTATGCTTCTCTTTAAAACAACATGTTTTGTATTCATATACATAATTATTATTAATAGCAACTAATTACTGCAGAAAAATTCCCTGATGAGGGGGGCAGAGTTTTCCTTGCAGTGCAATGATTTGTGATGTTTTTTGAAGGGTTAACAGTTTCATTTTTTAATTGAAAAGAATAGGATTTCTGTGAACTGCTTTTCCTACTGAAGCAGTCTGAAACAATGCTGCCAATCTTCTTGTTTTCCAAGGCACCTGAGCTAAATCCATTTCAGCTCATATTATACAGAGTTTCAAAAATAAGATGAAGAATGGAACTCTTATTCTGTTTAAATAGAATTCTTTTTTTAGAAGTAGCTGCTGTGATAACATCATAAAATTTCTTGCCGAGTTCCTTTCTGTAAAAACACAAAGCAGGTTTTATACAACTTCTCTTCCTTACATGCACCTTCCCTCCTCCCTCCCCTTCACACACCCATATTTAGGAAAGGGAAATTCTTGACAGGCAGCCCTCAGTGGCAATGACCATCTGGCTTTGTGTTCAGTGGTAGGTGCTAATTGGCAGTGGTGAAAAGTGGTGGTAATAAATGCTCAGCCCAGTGTAGCCAGCCCTGTTTGACAGAAAAAGAAATTTCTTTGAACTTCACAGAATTTTTAACAAATAGAGCTTTTTTGGGTTATAAATGTTTAGATTTTTACCAATGTTAGGAACATACTGGCCTGACTGTCTGAGCAGTTTCATAGCAAAGGAAGAAGAATTTAAGTTGTGGTACAGTTGCAACCATTAACATAAACTTTTTTTTTTTTTTTTTTTTTTTTTTTTTTTTTTTTTTTTTTTAACAACTGCTGCCCCAAAGGAATAGTTTTGGTGTTTATTTTCCTACAAGCAGAATTATGTTTCAGAGAACAGAGTCTTGGGTGTATTCTACACCTTCACAGGATGCCTGATTTCATGGGAAGTGTCTCAAATATCAAGGTTTAAGAATAATACAGGAAAGTGAAAATCACAATGCTACTTTGTACATGTGTTTTGTATACGAATTGCACAATGCATGTACTCAATAGCCCACTTCTAACCCCAGATTTGAAATTAATACCACTGTATCCATTAAGCCTACCCAGGGTAGGGAGCAACTGGCAGAATCTCATTCATTTGATATGGTTCTGACTTAATAGACACAGTTTTTTGGTTTTCTCAATATAATGATATAAAGGTAGTTTGAAGGAAAAGTTCTAATTTTGCAAGTGGGCAAAATTTGAATATTATTTATTTGTATTTTGGAAACTACTTAATTTGATTTTATTCAAAAGTCACAAGTATTTTGAAATATGTGGATTTTGTCTAACTTGCAAGCTAATCTGACTCATTTTAGCATGAGTCCTACAAAATGAATTTTAAAATCCTCCAAAAAATTAGCTTCAATAAGAGCATTATATTGTGCTGAAAATTCATACCATGACTTTCTGCAGATGTTAGACAACCAAACTATATTTATTGATATTTTATTTATTTATTTAGAATAGTTATTACTGCTGCATACTAAAGCAAATAAAAATATTTTAAAATTTAAAAAGAAATAATGACTAATTTTGAGAGCTGATTGTATGTGATTTTTACATGATCCTTGTCCCTTATCAGTGTTCAACAGACACCTTGGGATTTCAAGTTAGAACTCCAACTCTCACATGGAAAAACAGAGATGAGACAAAATTTATCTCTAGTTTCTACTTCCAGCAATGATACTACTCCTCTGTCCCTACTAAATCCTTTCCTGACTTATGTTTATCTTTCTCCATGTAAGTTCAAGCCATAAAGAAGATAATAGATGTAAATTTGAAATGTGACTTTACCCTTCATTCAGTTCTATTGCAAATGTTAGTAATTACAGGGAGAGTATTTCATATTTGTAGAACATGTTGAGAAGAACTACATCTTGGCTGGTAATTCTAGTTGCTACTGATATCAAGAAAAGAACTTTTAGCCTTCATTTCTTATGCCATTATGAATCTGATCCATAGAATTCTCAGCTAAACCTTGGTTCTAGAAGACCAGAGAAAGAAAATCAATTGCTAGCTTTATATATTTGCAAAGTAACACTTGCTAGTAAAGTTGTCAGAATCTTATGTTTCTCCAGTTGGAAGGTTTTTAAAAGCTGCTTCATCCATATTAAATTCTAAAGTGAAATAGATTTGTGTGGGAGAGAATTTAATCTCAGTTTAACATCAGTACAGCACCCCAAAGGATCATAGTTCATGCCTAATTGAGCTTTTGCAGCACAGTCACGATCACTTACATGAGGAGATAAAAAAGATGCCATAACTTCAAAAGAGAAAATACTTTACTCTGTTCTGCCCTCATTCCCTCTTGCTTCTCTTTCCTCCCCATTCCACCCCCTTTAGAGCAATAAATGCACACTGCATTTTGCACATTCCCATAGCAGATAAACACAGACAAATTTTCTTAGTGATGACCCTGTTTGTCAATACTTGAAAAACTTAAAGCTATGTCTGGCCATAATTTTATAATAAAGAAAGGGTCATGTTTTTTGCAATTAACATTTATCTCTTCCTATAGAAAACCTCAGTTCTGGTCTTTGGGACCAACACAGATTATTTGGATGGATACCACTATGTTTCCCACTCTGTACCTGTGTGCATGGCTTTCTTCAACTCATGACGTGAAAATCAGCAACTTCTATTCAGCCCATAATGCCCTCTTGCATTCTGTGGAATTGGAAAAAATATGAGGATCAATACTATCCCATTTCTAGAAGCCTGGATTAGGAATAGTAATTTACCAAGAGCAAGAAGGGTTATTGCAGAAACTTTAGTGTATTCTCTTTCCCTCTTGCACAAATCGAAAAGAATATCTTTCGATAAAATGAAACACATATTTTGCACAAGCAAGATATGGTTTAATGTTTTCCTTTGCATTAATGTACACAGTGTGCTCTGTCTCTATCAAAAGTTCTGCCTTTTTTCACAGCACAATAATGTCTCTTGACCTCCTCACCTGTTCCCAGTTCCCTGCAGAAATGTGATTATATCTAAGGCTGTTAAATGGAAATGATGGCTGTACATTGGAGGTAGGAAATATTTTACAAGTCCATTTATTTCAGTGTAGAAAAGTTGATGTTACATATTTTGCCCAAGAGATATTCATATTGCACTGAATATCTGAAAAGACTTGCTGGGTCTTACTAAAATGCAGGAATAAAACACACTTGTTATTTCTCCTCATGTCCTGTCTCCTCTGGGAATGAATGAATGTGTTGAATCAACCCAATTGTTAGAGAATGATTCAAGAATAATTCAGTCAGATAGTTTTTAAGGTAGGAACAATGGAGGATTAACACTGGCAAGCAGGAATCAGCACCCAAAACCAAGAAGAGAGTCCAGATTAGGTTGCACATTTTTGTCCGATGAAATGCAAAAAGCACCCCCTTCCCAGATACAGCATTTAATTTTCTTTGTAAATAGTTTTACAAAGAATAAATGAACAGGTGTTATGATACAATAGTTATGGATCTTGACTGTCTAGTTACTTTTATTTCCTTTTTGACATTGAAATATTATACCAAACACAGTTTATATCTTCATGCACCAAGAACTTTAGCCAGTTACTAGCTTGTTTATTAGTGAAGAACACAACTTGAGTTAACCCAGTCAGTAAATCTAAGTAATGCTCTTAAAACAAACTCAGTTTCTTAAATACTGAGTAAAATATTTTCAATTATCTAATAGCACAACTAACCTTGACTATGATTGCCATACTCCTATGCCAACACTTCAATAACATCTTTGGCTCTAGTTTGTGCACTGGTGGTGTCATATAAAGATTTTACCTAATGCTTTTAGTAGAGAATTTAAATGGGACAAATCCAAGACATCTAAATAAATGAAGAAGATGGCTGCATGGCTCTGCATAATGTGTTGCTGTAATACTTTCCTTGTGAAGCCCTTTTTCATGTCAAAAGTTATCTAAATGATGCTGAGCAGGATGCTGGGGAGCCTTCCACAGAGAGTGGTTGTACACTGGTTTGATGGGATTTAGAGCAAATAGCAAGTGTCACAAAGGTTTTTATTCCAAGATTTTGAGGGAGCTTTTAGAAAGAAAAGAGTAGCATAGTTTCTTGAGAAAGGAAATAAGAAAAATCTGAAATACCCATGTACTTACAAGCGGGAAAAAAATCTGCTGTCTTTCAACTGCCACAACACTGGTAACTTTGTGATTGATATTCAGTAAGCACAGTCCTAAAAATAAATCAATGCACATTTTGAATGCTGTCTGTTTGTTACACATCCTTGTACAGTGTTCTGTTTTTTAAGTCCTGATAATGAATCTTTGTTCTGATTTTACAATTATAATGGGATTTATAGCTTTGAAGTCATTAGGATTAACATCAGTAAAAACAGTTAAGACCCATAATAAGAATAAAATGAAAATTAAAAGAAGAATTTGTGTGGAGTAGAGATGTGCCCTGAGTATGTAACATTTTTTTTCCTGTTTTCCATTGACTTACAGTCTATTATTACATGTTGCTGGTAGCAACCTTAAAGCCAAAGAATGGCTTTGTATTCTACAGTCCCTTTGGAAGTTAAGCTACTCAGAAGGTTGTCTGGCTGTTACATAAATCAGATTTTACATAAGTCAGTCTAAATAAAAAGACCACTATAACTGTGCTCTGTTTGGGGGCATGCTATCCATTTGGAAACAAAATTTTTTTCCAGCCCCATGCAAGGAAGTGCCAGCCTATCCTCTGTGCCTCCACAACTGTTTCTAGGGGATTTGATAGTTATAATGCATGATGCTTGCCAAGTCCACCAAATCTCTTGAAAAGTAGCTATAGCAATGAGAGATTATGTCAGATAAGCAAAAGTCAACTGTCATTGCAAACACCAGGAATGTTGCACTGCATAATGGTCATTGTTAAATACAGCACAGATTTAGCTGGAATGCTTTGTGGCGATGAAGGAAAAAAAAAATCATCTCATGGGCATCATCATATGGATGTAACATCTTGGAAAATACCTGGAGAATAGAAGGCCTGACATCAAACTCTGCATAAATCTCTTCCTCCAGCTTGATAAGTATGGGCATGTTCCTAGAAAAAGACAAACTTAAGATATGTCAGACCCTGTTACAGGTCTCTGATGAGAATGTCATTCATAAATACCTTAAGTGTCATTAATGCATATAGTCTGACCTTCTGAAAAATTCAGAGTACACCTAATTCAAGTGAAACTCAATATAAAAATATCTAGCTTTTCCCCTAGTTTTTCTAGTTTTTCAGAAAAGCTAATAACTCCATGTCACTACAGACCAAGTTTCAAAATTTGATTAGTTTTATTTTGAGGATTTAGAAATGGGAAACCAATTCTTCCCCCTCCTAGGTTGTAACATGATTGTATTAAGAAGGAAAAGGAATCTTAATTTCATTGATTTTTTTTTTGGATCCTCACTTTATATTTCACAGCAAGATTAAAGTATTCTTGATACTTTTAGTCCCGTTTTATAAAGGCTTAATAACAGTTCCAGAAAAAAATATTAATAAATGGTATCATACAAATTTATGTGTATTTATTTTTGTCTTGTTTTCAGTCATTGCCTATGATGATATTAAACAAATACACAAGCATTACTGACATCTTAACTTTGGAGATATTAGAGCAAATACTGTGATTCTCTCTCCTTGCATGAGTAGCACTTCATTCAACATTCACAGTATAGGTTGAAGAACTGAAGGAATCATGCAGCCAACGGGACAATTTCAGGATCTGTGGTATTTAACATAGACCATGTGTGATCAATGAATACCATTTCAGGCTCTCTTTATTTGTTTGTTTTTTTTTTTTTTTTTAACAGATGAATGACTTTAAGCAGACTGAATATCACCTGTATCCAGGAATAGTCTCAGAGAAATTAATGGACCTACTTATGAACTAAGGATCTAATTTAGGTCAGGGTGAGGTGACATAGAGTTTGATACTTGGTCAGTTTTAGTAGGTAATGTATTTTTGGACTGCTCTGCTTTTTTTTTGAAAGTTAAAAAAATTCTGTGAAGACTAAAAAAATTAGTCTTCTCTAAGAGTGATCAACAGACCAGAATTGCCTGTGATCTGATAACCAAGTAAAATCACCAATATAATCAAAATAAATATAAAGATAGTTTTTGCCAGCACTCAATTGATCTCTTATCTTCTTCTGCTCTGTGAAACATCTCTTTCCTGATCCTGACAGAATATGAAAGTGCATTTCAGCTACCAGAGAATGCATTATAAAGCAAAAGCAATTTTAATCTTTCGAATATAAGTAACATAAACAGGATTACTAGTTTATGATTGATTTTTCCTAGTTTTTATGAGAATATAGGTATCAAGTATTGTTGTTTGTTGTTGTTGCTGTTATCATGGCTGGTAATTCTCATCAAACAAGGCACTAGGGATAATCTGTAAAAAGCTACTTCATATTTCCCAAGTCTTCTTGAATCTTCCTCTGAATTACCTGGTTCCCTCCACCACAGAGGAAAAAATTCTGGTCTTGACAACTCTGATTCACCATAACAGCTGTACTTTAGGAAATATATTAGTCATTGAAAAAAAAACAATCATCTTTTGCAGCCATGCTCTTTCATTCTCAAAAGTATATTAAACCTATATAAACTCAGCATGCTGCTCAATCATTTTATTAAAATATTTCTGTTAGTAGATGGACAAGAATCACATCCCTATACCCTCAAGGGGTACTAATATGATTTTGCCTTTGCCTATTCATTTCATTAAAAGTTCACTTCTCACTTCTGTGCCTGAAACAAATGATCTGACAGACTCAAGCAGTTCAGCCATACTCTGAGCACATTCTACTTCACTATGAGTATTTTAAAGAGCTGAATTTTTATGCTCAAAAAGTCTAACAAATGTCATTATAGAGTATACAGATCCTATTACTTTCCATTTCCATCCATTACACTGGAACCCATGTTCACCCCACACAAAATATTTTCCTGTTTTCTGAGCAGCCACCTATAACACCTATGCACAGAAGTGAGACCATCAGTCAGGCTGCTGCTCCTAAGTCAAGAAGTGCTTATTTACCAAGGGAGGAAGAAATACCTTGACAAATCAAGACTCTTCTAAATACCCAATTGTTTCCAGCTGCAAATGGACACTGCTTCTCCTGCTTCTCCCTGTTCCCTGTTTAGCAAATCTGCAAAGTTCCTGGAAGGTTGGTTCAGAAGGTGGAGAGGGAATGTACATTACAGAGGAAATTACTTTTCTATTGGCAAGATCTGCTTGAAACCACCCTACTTTTCTGGTGCAGATTAAAATGCCAGCTCAAGCAGAGAGAGGGGAGGAAACAGGGTATTGCTGTTAGTATTTGATACAGCCTAAAAAGCAAAGAACTGATTAAAGTTAAATGACACTGATGAAGAAGAAACAGGAAATGTTGTCACTAAATAAATAGCACAGTGTCATTTGTGTATTAAAAAGGGATAACATATTCCATGTAACTCTAAATATGTTTTTAAATTAATAAAATATTAGACTATGATTTCATATAAAAGTCAAGATAGAACACATGCAGACCAAAAACCTAAACTAAACGTCATGGTCCAGAAAGATAGAAATGAAACTAAGTATTCTGTTTCCAAGGATCTTCAGCATGAAAGTTGAGAAAACTTGAAGAGCCATGTGGAAAATTTCTGCCTGTTTGGAAGCTCATGTTTTAAACTTTCTTTGCATGGAAATGATCAGAAATAAAGGAGAGCTGTATAATTTTTACTGTAAGCAGCTCTGTTCCAAACCAAGAAAACCCTCTATTTTTGACTTTTTTTCATAGCCTCTTTTTCAGACTTTTCTAATTAATGTTGAGCTTAATTCCAGGGTGGAATGCACCTACCTTGGTATGGTATAAAATAAGAGCATGTACAGGGTTATCACAAAACCACGTTTGCAGCACATGCAGCTGCTGGCTACAGACGGCGTGAAAAGGATCCAGCTCTGCCAAGCAGAGCTCTTGCTGCTCCCAACAGGTGCTGTGAAATCCCACTACTCCACAGCAAAGCAGCTTTCTAAACTACCAACTCAGCCACTGGGGATGACAGGCTGTCCTTAGAAAATAGTCCAGCACCAGGTAATTTGGAGAATTTAGGCCCCAACTTGTTATTGATCTCCTTATATAAAAGATCTTCCCATGTGGCAGTTTCCTGTACAAAGAAAATTGTAAATATAATGTTAACTTAGTTACAGATTTTTAAATTTGTTAATTACTTTTCATTTTTAAATGGTCTATCCATGTATTTAGGGAAAAGTGTGCTTCACATCTGCAGCCGAAATAATAGATTGTGAAAACATTTTCTTTTTTTTTCTTTCTAATTACAAATCAGGCATTTGAAACATGAAATTTTATGTGCAAGTCTGTAAACTTTAAAGGGTCTGTATTTTGTCTCCTCACTGTCTAAAGGCTTTACAATTTCTATCAATGTCTAGCTTAAGTTGAGTAAATATTTAATCTAAATATAAGTAATTCTCAGTCAAAGAGTGAGACACTCCAATTTTGGAAAGCAAGTTCCATGAAAAATCAAAAGCAATATCATCAATAAAAACGTTGGATTAGTTTGACTCTAGCATTTATTTGTTTTCATTTTGTTCTCTGGATTTATCAGAAAGTGGTTTGGTTTTCTGTGGAAATGAATTTAAAGGAAGATATACAAGTCCTGTGATGTATTAAATGGTCTTTTTTTCCTTAGTTATTCTATCATTCTATGTGGTTTTATTACAATTATTATTTTGATATATCTACACAATTTTAAATCTTGTAACATCCCTGTAATAAGGGTCAAAATTCAATATAAAAATGGCTCAAAGTCAAATTTATCATATGATTTGTAAAGAACTGAAAATATGAAGGAGTGGGAAGCTGGGATCAAACCTTGGGTTCATAACCTTCCTTGGCTTATAGAAGATGTTGAGAGAAGAAGGGCTGACAAAATTTAAGGCAATACATTTCATATTTTGAGCATTCTGGATATAACTGAATGTAAATAAGGAAAAAAACCAAACCCTTCTATCTCCTGATATTTCAGCATTTGAGGTTGGTGTCTACAATATTAGTTCACACTCAGGTGTGCCATAAAATATGTTCAGTCAAAAAGTTGAAAAAGAAGAGGAAGGGAGGGAGAAAAATTACCTTTTCAGGTTATTCAGACTCACACAGGAAGCCAGTGAAGCAGAACCACATCACACTGACTTGTTGGACTCTGTCACAATTTATCACTCTGCTCTAGTGCAAACTTCACCCATTTGCTGTAAAACCAGAAATCGATGCAACAGAAAAAGTCTTTTGGATAAAGAGTACTGAGAGACATAACTTACAGAGATTTCTCCTGTAAACTTTTTTTTTTTTTTAAGGAAAAGCAATATTCCTTCTTGCTGAATATGATGTTAGGTTTACCACCTCTAGCAAAAACAACACATTGTAACTTTCTGGTTCACTTACAGTGCTACTGCACTTTTTATGCTTTTGCACAGTATGAGCGTGGTCTCTATTTGATAATTAATAACATCCACCTCCCTTACATGACAAATGATGTTTCCTAAATGGAATTTTTTTCATTTCTACAAGTTTTGCATGGGTCTTTTAAGAAAAGTTTTCAAATTCTTAGTTTTGTGCAATTTTTTAAAGTTTCAAACATGTAGGAGAGAAGCTTATCTTAGCTTTTGAATCTGAAAGAACATGGTTTATTTAAAATTCAACCTGCTTCTCTTGTGGCTTCTTAAGCAGTGAATATTTGAATAAGAAGAATTAGTCTTACTGTACAATATGTATTTTGAAGTATAAAATGTATGCATTCTTATAAAATGATTGACTGTCCAAAAGGTGTTTGCATTACAGACTTGATATGTTTAGACTCTAAAAACATTCAAAGAAATGTCTTTGCTGTATACTTTTAACATGTAAAGTAACATCTCCATTTTTAATTACAGGGAACCTCAGACATGAAGAAATTAAATGACCACAACAAACACCACAAAAACAGAGACAGGAATTGAATCTGGATCTCCTGAATGTTAGTTATTTGGTTTCATTTGCAGAATTAATCCTTTAATGTGTTGCTGTTCAGTATCTTCCATCTGACATTCCTGCAGCTTTTTGGCTCCAAATAGAGCAGGTTTAGAAAGCAGCAAGAAGCTGTGTATCCATTTCAGCAATTGTGAAAGGAAGCAGCAGACTTGCTGTTATTCAAGTAAATTCCATCTTTCTAGACCTTGAAACTTACTTTTTTCACCAGACAATGAAATAACAAAATAGATGTCCATGACCCATGGTGCTGTGTCATGGCTGCTAAGAAATGGGCTAGCAATTAGGAACCACATTTTCTGTTAAACAGCACAGTACATATAGTCAGTATTTTAGGGATATAATATTTACTGCATTCTTCATAAACCTAAGCAATCCAGGTAGATTTTATCTCAGCTAAATTTAGCTGCTTAAATAAGTTCAGACAGTCAGAAGTTCTATAGAGCATTGATACTCAAAAGTTCACTACAGTCTGCAAGGCAGAAATAATAAGAAGCTACGTGAGAAAGAGATCTTGTCACTTCCCTGTAGCAAAGAGGCAAAAAAATTTGAAAAGGACAAATAGAGAGATCTAAGACATACTTGGTTTTGTATGTGTTAGTTCCATTTAAGAGGTAGTTATTTTAAGAACTTGCTTCCCTGGAGAAAAAGACTGCTAAGCAGTTATATTTATCCTCCAAGAATTAGTTATCTGTTGTTCTGTCTATCTACCTGTTTACATGTGTTCTTTTCTTGTTCTCCAATAGAGAAAAAAATTTACAAATAAAATCATTGTTCCAATTTTCGCTTTTAAATTTTAAATTATTTAACTGTAGAGATTATCCATATGAAGAAAAAATACAGAAAAGGAAGAAATTGATGACTGAGATACGAGGGAAGCTGAAATGCATGCCTAAAAGCAAGTTGTGGATCACACAGGCAAATAATTATTAATTAGTTTGAATATTATACATTTTTCTGTTTATTATGTTTTTATGATGCAGAAATTTAATCCAAAATATTCAGTGAGATTTGGAATCCCATTTTGCTATCTGGTGATATTAAAAATATTACCATTAATAGAAGGAACTCAGACACCAAATGTTAAGTGCTATTTATAAGGTGGAATGAAGTGAGGAATTCCAACCCCAAAAAAGTTGCATTTTCAGGCAATTTGGTCAATGGTCAGCATTCCAAATGTTGCTATGAGCCTTTACAGTAGACTAAAAATCAGGAAATTTAAAAGAGCTCTTGCAACCAATGAGTCAATTAAATGTGTAGGACTGTGAAAACCCCACAGAGATGAAAAGCAGCTCGAGTTAAGCAGGAGATCCAAATTAAAAGCAGTTTTCAAAACTGTTACTGATTATTATTTTTTATTCTTTCCAAATGCTTTGTGTTCTCTACCTTCCAAGTAACACAGAATGAATTAAAAATTTATGGAGAATAGAGTTCCAAAATTAATAGTTTACAGAACATAATTTCTGATTTGAATTCACAACTTTCAGAGTACCAGCAGTCGTAGGGATTTGTTCCAGACCAAATCCTGTCCAGAACATTAGCAGCTACAGCAGACTAATTTCTAATTTTATTGACCAGTGGTTAGTGTGACATGTCTGGGCTAAGCCTCATTTTCAGCAACATTTAATACCCTAAAATGAATGTGTCATCTTGTCATAGCTACAGTGAATAAAAGGACAAATATAGACTTGATTGCACAGAATCATGTGGTTCTTGTGAACAAAGTTAATGGTTTTTGGTTTTTTCTTTCATCAGTACTGACATACACTTGAGCACCAAAATGTATGCTCTTTCTCAGTGTGCTATTGCTTCTAAAATCAAATGGCCAACAGAACTGATCACTTCTTCCACTGCTGTGGCTATGGAGGCAAAGTTGAAGTGGTCCAGAGACATGAACCACCTGTGTCCATCCTCTCATTGGGACCTTAATATCATCTAAGTATTTAATACCTTCTGCTCTTCTGAGCTCCTTTGAAACCTTCTCTTGTAGTTTCACCTTCTATTTAGGTTATTTTCACATTCTATCCTAAAAACACAGTTACCTGAAATGACATTTCTTAATTTCACTGTGCACCAACTCCATTGCCCTGCGTTGGCTCCTCTCTGACATAAAGCTTGAAAATTGTTTTTGGCACCAAGGCACTCTTTTTCTTTTCTTTGTCCAAAGGAATTTAGGTCACTTTCTAGTGAATTCTAGATGTATTTCTTGCTTCTTTCAAACAGGGCAGTCTTCTTCATAACTATTAATTTCCCACCAAAACATGGGGGGGGGGGGGGAAGAAGAAGACAAAGGGAAAAGTGATGATGGTGAATTATTGCTCAGTGAAAGATATTTTTCAGATCATGGGGTTTGGGAGTCCAGGTTGTGGGTCTTCTTCAGAAATTATAAGAAAATAAGATCCTGAGACATTAAAATCTGGAAGAAAATATGTAAAATATGTAAACCTTTACCCTAAGAAAAATTCCTGAGAATATCTCTTGAAAGAACCAGTTCAATGACACAATCTTAGAATGAATACTTTCCAAAAGTTAAGTGCCAGTGAAAGACATCAGTGAGTAGGCAATTTTATTTTTAGGGAGATAATTTAAATATATTTTCAAAACAGGATATTAGCTGTGGAAAATTACTGGCCCTTGAACTGAAATAAATAAAATATGACCTCTGGTACCAAATAATTCCTTCCATCCTACAGCTATTCAAACATAGAAGTCAATTGGTCATTTGTTGGGTGTTCAGCCCACAGAGAAATAAGCTCCCAGCTATGGCTGATCATGATTTATGTGTTTATAAATATATAATTTTAGTTGGCAGGCTTTCTTGATCAAGCACACCCCTTTTTTAGAAGAAAATGGCACATTTCCATAAAAGTGACAAGTAATAGTAATCTTTCTCAGACAGGCTTCCATTCTGCTGAGTGTTTTAGTCTGAGGGTCTGAACATGGGAACTGTGTGCCAGATCTGGGGAGGTCCTGTGAAAAGTGCTATGGGAATAATTGTACTTCAGTACTTGAAAAGTGAAAATGAGGTTTTGGTACTTTAAAAATGAAAATTAAGTTTCAACTGGAATAGAATGCAAAATTCTTTTTCTCTGTCTCCACAAAAAAAAAAAAAAAAAAAAAGTTTTTGCTGAATGAAAGATAACATCCATAGTGAACCTCAGAGGAAAGGTCCAAGCAGATCTGTGTTAGATAATCCTCTTGTTTGTGGTTAGAATGTAAAAATACTGGACCACAGATTAACTTTATGCACTGGCATATCAAACAAAAAAACAAGAGGAATTCAGATTTATGAATTTAAATAAAATGTTGACATAGTTCACAGTTGGATCTCTCAGCTGTGGACATCTAATCACTGATGTATTGGATAAGGATAGGTGAGATACACCCTCTTGATTTAAAAGTTTTATGAGCCTAATCACTTCCTAGCTTTTTCCATGAAAGGAGTTTTATCTGAAATCATTCAATGAATTCAATATGAGTTTGCCAGCAGTTGGCAGACAGCAGTCACTGGGATCAGTTTCTATAACATTAACAAGCCCTGACATCTATGCTACATGAATTCCAGGAACTTAATTTTGGAAGAGCTGCAGTTTGATACCACGGACTGGTGCCCAGCAGGAGCATATTGGGTGCAGTACTCAGATGTATCTTTCAGTTTAGTTTCATCCCAAAGGAATCCACTCTGTATCTCCTCCCACTTCTGTGCAATGTAAACCAGGGTGTGGTGCATGAATCAGAAAATTCACTCCAAAATCACAGGCTCGATCAGATCCTGTGGACAGATGCAAACTGAGCCTACTAACAACTTTTTCCTCAGGTAAAGCGTTAGTGCAGTCAATTCAGGGTAAAAATTCCACAGGTAATACTGCTTAGTTCCTTTCCTTCTGTAACAATTTTTTAAAATTCATAACCATCACTTTAATACAGGCTACAGGTGAACCTCCTCAAACTTGAGCATGCTTTGACCTTGAGACCAGAAATCATCTATAATACTGATTGGTCACTAACTCACCTCATGACATGCAATCACAAAAACTTTATTTTGCTTCATAACATTGCCAAACTAGTGAACTGTAACACAGCCCTCAAGGTATTATTAGATAGTTTGAAACTAGTAAAACAAAGAGGATGATAATCACACTTCAGGACCTCAGGATTCTAGGAAACCTTTGGTCCACACTTTATGTAAGTGGATGTGATCAATCTGCTTTGTAGTAGGTTATCCCTAAGCTGTATGGACACAGGTTCTTGTAGCCAGAGAACATCCCCCAGTTCCCTTGGCACTGGAGAAATAATTCCCATTCCCACTTCCACCCCTGGCCTCCCTTTGCTTGCCCTCACATCTCTGGAACTGGTTCTGCCCAACTAACACTTCAATTTTTCACCTTGCAACATTTTTTACTGTACACCTGCAAAATTATCATCTGTTTTGAGGAAATCACCAAAACAGGATAAACAGGTTTAAAACTAAGAAATATGTTGTTCTTTTCTAATGCTGGGAACAAAATTTCTCTGTTTCATTTCCTATTTATCCATTACTAAAAAACCCCAGGATTTTGAAGCCCAACCCAGCAAATCACTGAACATTAACTTAAAGCACGTAAAAGTCACTGTTAAAATCAGTGGAACTGTTTATAGTCAGAAGGGTAAATCTGTTGCCTTGGATTATTGGAACAGAAGAAATTTATTTTATTTATAGTGCTTTCATTTCTTCACAAATAATGCTACAACTAACTTGATGCCACTCCAAAAATTCTGTTTTGTGAATTTAAGGCATAAAATAGTGGTTTTTGAATGAATGTTAATAGCATATTAACACTTCTCATCAACAGTAACAATTTCAGGGTATTTGGTGTTCTTAGCTGTCCCTATTAATAGAAATTGAATCAAGTCATTTTACACAACCAGAGAATGAGGCCATCCTGTTTCTGGCCTTTCTAATGATGCAATAATTTGGCTTTGAATCCATAGGAAAATTTAACTGATGGAATAAGAACTACACAGACTGCAGGAGTGATACATAGGAACCAAAATGAGAGGGTTCCACATTTTACAGAGCACTTCCATATTCTAGATGATTCAACAAATAATATTTCAATTATTGTTATTTTAAAAACTTTATCATAGCAACTACTATGGTAGTTATGCTGAGCATTAACTAGCCCAGCAACACCAGACTGTACAACTTGCTGTATTGTAAATCAGGGATTCCCCCAGGCAGCCATAATTTGTCTGTCCTTCTGGTTTTGTCTACTTTAACTTTTCTATTTTAAGGACTACACATGTGCTTTGTGTTAGAGCAGGGAAGTCATAGCAGACTAAACTACAGTCTATGGTGACTTTGCCTTTTAGGTCGTGCCCTTCCTTGGTCTTGGAGGAAGATGGTCACATATAAAAACAAATTATGATTCAGAGAATCCCTGCAGAGACATTAACCAGAGAAGTGTGGTTTTCACTGTGCCTTCACCCAGTGTACTCTGTCCCTGTAAAAATAGTCTTGTTCTGGTCTAATTAATTGGCTCTCTAAACCTTGCCTTGCCCACTACATACAAAGTGGTTTTGTAAATTCAAAAGGGACATGGTCCTGAGCCACAACATTTATAAGATCATGGCACCCAGGGGTGGAAAGCAACTAATACATCACCCAGTACAACTCCCCAGCAGGGCAGGGTAGCCTAGTTAAAAATGCCTCAAATAACATGGCTTTGACCACATCCCAGCCAGCCAGTCCACTGCCTCATCCATCCTGCTGCTGTGAAGCTGTCCTTGATTTTCCTGGTAGCTTGTCTCACAGCTCCAGCCTCCAACTTTGAATTAATTTGAATTCTGCTATGGAAAGGGAGCAAACCTCCCTTGCCTGAGGACAGCCTTTCACACACAGACAATTGCTCACCTCCTGTTTTTGCTCCTATCTCATTACTGCTCTTTTGAACTGGGGAAATTTGTTTAGATGAAATTTCTGTATCAGCCAACAGAGCCTCAGGATTCAATTTTTGATGTTTTTCTCACATCTTGCAATACTATTGCACTTTCACTACACAACTATAGCACTGGATTTCTGAGTATTTGTTCTAATGACTGAAACCATAGGTTTTGCTGCTGGAACAGTGTAATATGATTATGAAGAGGGCATCTCAGCAGATGAGGGTAATACTTGTACAGCCTTAATAATGATATAAATGAACATTAACAGTCAGACAACATATTTCCCTGAGATAAATGATTCACTTATCTAGTTGTAAAATAGACTGAAACTCCTCTTTCAATTCCTCAAGGTTGTAATTTAAAGGATTTATTTAATGCTGTTTGATACCCTGTCCAGAGGCTTCTTTAAAGCTGAAGTTGTTGGCTCTTCAATAAAGAAAATTCATTAAAGCCCTTGGTTTCAGGTTTTTTTTTGTTTCCTTTTTTCTCTTCTTCTTTAAGTGAATGTGTTGGCGGTTCAAATAAATATCTGTCTAGACAGATGTCAATAGTGAAATCCAATGATGAAGACTTCATAATAATAATAACAAAGCAGATTAAAAAAATAATTTGTGGTGTAAAGAACACCCAAGTTCTGAATGTAGGGCCAGATCTTTTTGTTTCAGCTACCACACAGCAAAGTGCAGTCAGTCAGAGCAGAAATTCCCTTACAGAGAGCGTGGGTGCAGGGAGGGTGTGTGCGTACAGTTAAGTGGTTAGAAACAGAGCCATGGATTTTGTGGTTTTCTCCCTTGAGAGCTATCATCTGGCTAATGCTGGGATTTCTGAAGACCTCAAGGGAAATAGATTTTTCAGTTCTCACCACACTGGGGGTTCTTTTCTTGGAGAGGTTTTGTACAGTCTGAAAGGTTTGAGAACTCCTTCCCAAAGCTCCCCATGGCTGCAGTGAGATCAGCCACTGCTCACCAGGAGCTGCTGCAAAACACTGGGGATTTGTGTGCTCCAGTGCTCAGCACCTGGGTGTTTGCTGCCTGACAGCTGTACAGGGATTCAAAGCAGAATATACACACCTAGGAACATCTTTAAGCCAAGGGGAGAATTAATGCTTTCACCACTGTGACACAGAAGCATATCCACTAAGCTTCTTTGTGCACTGAACTTGAATAAGGACAGCTCACTTCCAAGCACACTCTGTTGAATGCCAAAAGAATTTCTTTAGATTTACTTCATCTTTCCCTCAGGTTTTGGACACACGTTGCTGTCACAAGAAATCTAATACATTCCTGAAAGCAGATTATGTCCCACTGCTGCAAATGCCACAGCATATACCAGCCCTCTGTGTTTGGGATCTGTCATGGCACACATAGGACTAAAGATGCAAACTAAGTGCAGCCCAGAACTTGTGTCCAGAACTGATGATATCATCACCTCACACAAATAAGAATGTGGAATCTTTTAGTGGGCAATAAAACTGGCATTGATTTTTAAATATTCTGCATCAAAATGCATTTGTAGCTCTAAAACCTGCAATTCATTTATAGTCAAAACGGTTAAGTTTTTAACAAATATTTTTCATTTCACCTGAAAATGATAATTGCATTAAATGATGGTCAAAGGCTTCAGACAGAAATGTGTTGTTTATAATTTTGCACATCTGATTGTGGAAAGATATTGTCTACAACTGTCTCCAACAATGGCCAAATCACTTATTCTTCTGTTGAGAAATTAATAGTTAAGAACTGAGGCCACTAAATGGCACCTTTTAAGTCATAAAATATCATCCTTTTTTAGCTAGTTAGTTGTTTGTTGTTTTGCCTCCATTTTAAATAATGAAGAACCAAGAAGAAATCAACTGGAAGCAAAACCATGTAAAGGGAGAAATAAAGAGTCAGTATTCATATTGATAATTTGGGATAAAAAGGAACATCATTAATTTTTAATAAAATCCCTCATTCTGAGTTAATAGGAAATATCTGATAGATATAATTACTTAATATTAGAATTTTGACCATTACATTTTTATTTCCTGCTCAGTGATCAGGATAGGAAATATGTCATGCCATATTTCATCTTCATCCTCGACAAACAGCTAACTGTTTCAGAGAAACTCTAGCAATTATTTAGTAGCAAAAGTATCATCAGAACTACATTCCTCCAGAGAAATCAGTAATTTGATTTTCATCCATAACTAACCATACAGATTGCTGTGACCCATGTACTAATTGTAAGTCAGGCACATGGAGTTGATTTCAGGAATAAGATACACTGATATGCCTGGATTTTTAGTCCAACATATAAAGAAATCCGTTAAGAAGCCTGAATTTTAAGAAATAAATATTTATTCCTGCTTTTTATAGGTTAGTCAAAATACCCAATCTATGTCCCAAGCAGTATTGACATTCACCTGTAATTACACATAGAAATGATGGTACTGCAAACAATAATTTTCCAAGGACAGCATGTTTCTATATTTATTTACCTGTCAAAATCCTGTCCTTCTGGAGCTGAGGAATTTAATTTAATTGAGACTCTTTTTCTTCTTCCAGAGCATTAATTTATCATGTAATTTTGTGGCTAGTTTGAAGTACAGGTTCGTGTCCAGTCAAATTCTTTTGCTTAATGAATATTGTCTAAATTTAATCTTGGATCAAGGAGAATGCACTGTGTATAAAACAAGAGAAATAACACTTCCTCGTCCTGGAAGCATCTCATGCAAACACTTCTAGTTTCACACAGGTTTAGGGTCCAATTCCAGATGACAAAAGCAAAGACCTAAAATACTTCTAGTCTGAAAATTCCACAGAGGACCAAGTCTTATTATTATTTACTGTTACTTCCTTGCAACAAGCAAGATCTGGCAGCATTCTTCTGCTATCAGTTAGCATATCCTCCTGGGGGTCACTGGTCAGTGGGGTCATTGAAGTGGTGGTTCTGCCTCTTTTTCATAGAAATTCCAGAAGATATTATTGAGTGATTACTCACCTGTAGGATCAGATTTTTTGCTTTCTTGTTGTGTCTTAACAAATGTACACTCTTAACAAATGTGTCCACGGAATTTTTATGGGTTGACTGGGAGCTGGGATGCTGCAGTGCCTGACTCCCAGTTTGTGTGACCATTTCTCCCAGTACAGCTCACATAAGGGAGTCAGCGGCCAGTTTGTAACAGAGACTGGAGCAGACATGAATTCCCACCTCAAAGGGAGAGATAAAGCAGAGGTAACACTTACATGATGTATTATAGATCTATAGATCTTTCCTTCAACTCCTACATCTGTTGTAAGAATTTTTGTATGACAGAATATGTCAATAAGTCAATATGTCAATATAAATTGCAATACCCAGTGGACAAGTAGTGACATAAAAAAGATTTACAGATGAAGCACTGCAAAATAAGTTGTTAATTAAGTGCCTTTTAAATCTTTTTGCATTAAATAAATGAAAATATCATTACCTGTGTGCTCCATCTACTGCAGGTACTGTACTAATGCAAATACAGGTACCATTAATTTTGGTGAAGGCCACACAGCTTCTTTTGGGGTTGCTCACCTTCTTTAGATCTGCAATCACAGTCACACAGAGACAGAAAGAAAGAGAATTCCTGCTTTGGTTCAGTATATTGTCATCAGAAGAAGGAAGCAGTTTTGTAAATTTTAAACCTAGTTTTTAGTTATGGTTATGGCAAATCTTGGACCACCCCAGCTTTAAATTTTCTAAACATTTCATTTTGCTTTATGGTTATAATGTTTAGAATTTGTTACTAGTACTAGTAGCTGCAGATCTACTTATTTATGTCGTACTCCTGTGTTTACATTTCACTATCATTTAAACTTAAATCAGTTCACACAATATGTCAGAAGTATTTTGTGCTAGAGTTCTCAGATTTACAGGCTCAACAATTTCATTACAATTGCTCTAGATTTACAGCAGCTGTAGCAAATGAAACTATGGTTCCCAGATATTACATAGCAACTCACAACTATTTTTTAGTTCTTTTAATGGATTTCTTTACTGTACATAAAGACTGCATGTGAACACAGAAACCTTTTTCCCCCTTTAAAAAAACTTATCATCTTCCTCTTTAAGATAATGTAATTCTAGGGATTCTACACTGTCAATCAAATATAGAGTTTCCATTTGAATTCTCAAATACTCTTTACTTACAGGCAAGTTTTCATGCATTTTTTCCCCTTATCTGTCAGTATTTACTTAAGTGGCAATTATACTACTGAAACAAACTCAGGTTTGACAGAGATCTGTAGTATTTGCCTTATTAAACAGAAAAAAAGGAGTAAACCCACCTTGTTTACTCTTCAGAGACCCTTGTACTGTACTACATGAGGACTCCACAGCCCTGGGGCTTTGTGTTTGTACTGATCTAAGACTGAATCCTAATATTTGAACATCTGTGTTGCCATCCTTCTAACTACTCCTTAAAACTGAATAGAAAAAAAGTCTAACCCCTTGGGGCAAGACTGTGTACCTATTAAATTGAAAAGATACTGAGGTATAGAGCTTGACTGCCTTGCCTGAGGCCACACATTTCTCTTGGGTTGACTTGTGTGTACCTTTCCACCACTTGCTTTGCTACAAAACTTGTTGTGTAAGGGTGTAGAGGCTTGCAATCCTCACACAGCAATTTGCAAATTATAAAGAGAGGATTTACTCTGTGAGAACACAAACTTAAGGAAAAAAAAAAAATCTATCTCCTGCATGCACCAATATGTGAATTTTCCTTTTCTATTGCTAGGTTACTTTTTAGAGCAGGCATCTTTCCCCATGCCCAGCAGCCATTCCCAGATTTCCTGCTGACAGCCAAAGCCTGAACACTGAGCAGCATCTCCAGCTTCTGCCTCCGTGCCTTTGCCCCAGCCCTTCCCTCTGCAGGCAGGGAAGGAGCCTGAGGCACCCACACAGCCCACCCTGCTTGAGAATCAGATTTCAGACAAAAAAGCTTTGTCCTTGGGCACAAATATGAAAATCAGCTTGTTTGGGTATTTCTGACTCCTCTGTAGCTCCAGCCCTGGGTCACGTTGTGCTTGTGAGAGCCAGGGAGGTGTGTAATGGCTGGGATATGTGGGGTAGGAAATGCAAGTGAGTGCATGTGAGCTCATCTTGGTGGGGAATTGCCCTAATTTGTATGTGTGTATTTGTTTGAATAGACCTGCTGTACCCTACACCTTTTCTAAACACAAAACAAGGCCCATGGCTTCTAGCAGCTCCCTTGTGCCTTCCCTCCTCCAGCTCCCATTCCCCAGCTGGAAAATGAGAACAGAACTTTAATGTTGGGGAAATTGCTTTGAATTTGCCATGGTAACCTTTTTAGTACCATCTCAGGATAACCAAAGTGTACCTATGCAGTCTGTTGAGAATCTCATATGCCAGCTGAAGCCCAGGAAAATCAATAAAAAACACCAAACAGCAGCTTGGAGGAGAGTTCTAGAGAGAGGCAAGATTTGAGATTTTGCACTAATATTTGTTTTACTCACTGAATATGGTTTTAGCTTTCATAGTGTGAGCTCACATTTAGATTTTTGTGTCCTTTTAAATACTATATATCATAAATAAGAAGAAGTATAAAATTTTCCACAATGACATCTTTCAAAGGAAAAATTCCATTTCAACTGCCTCAGAATTATAAATGCTTACATTTTGTAGGCATATGATGACAGAGAATGAGTCTTTGAGAAATGCCTTAATTGTATTTTAGTGGGGCAGTTTTGGTTTTCTTTTTTTTCTTTTTTTAGGAAAAATGCAAATATTTCAATAAGAACTCACAGTATCACAATCAAAGGGGTCTTCAGTAACCTTAACAGGCACCAGATCATGCTGCTTTACAGCAGATCTTAATGGCCAAAGGCAGAACACCTGTATGCCCCAGGACTACAGAAAGGTGTCAGTAATAAAATCTCATCAGGTGGATGTAAACTCATCTCTGCTGAGGTCTGTGCTTGGAAGCAGAGCCTGCATTGCCTTCTCCACTGGCAATATCTTGAGTACTCGTGCTGAGCTACTGCCAGACAGCTGGCACATCAGCATAAAATCCTCTGCAACCTGCAATTGTGTGCAAGAATTGGAGCAAATAGCTGTGTGATTTAGCTCCTGCTCCTGTGGTTCAGCTGCTGCTGGCACAGCTTCCAGCTGATTCAAAGCAAGCCCAGGTATGTGGATGTGACCTGCTCTTGGAGAGCTAACAGGTAGACATGACCTGCTCCCTGCTCCTGATTATACAGCAGCCTCCAGGAGTCCTTGGGCACTCTGATGATTTACTTCTGTCCTTTCACCAAAGCTGCATTTTTTTTTTTCTCTGTCTTAGTAGTTCATATATTTTATTCTTCTTGAACAGATCTGTCCTCTCCCATCCATGTATCCTGCTATTACATTTATTAGCATTTCATTATATTATTGTTCTGCATTCTTTTCAGTTTGCTGGCATACAGACATGTCTTATTAAATCTTTCTCTCCAGATATTATTATCTCTGGTTGCCTACCAAATTTTTTCTCGAGTGCATTATTGTCAAATGCATATATTAGTTTTCATTTTCCTTTCTTTGTGATTCTTTCTTCTGTAAAAAACAATGAGAAGTATAAAGACTTAACATGACTTTAATGCTTCATCCTATTTAATAAGTGCAATTGTTAATGTCTAAAATGCACCTTGCATAATCCTGAGTGAGCATGAGATCTTAATTACAGAGAACTTTATTCCTTAATTAATGTATTCCAGACATCTGTAGTTTTGATGTATAAAAACCTAGTTCTTGCCATGGGTATATTTTTAAGTTACACATGCAAAAAGAAAGGAAGTTTCCTGGTACTTGTTAGCAGTTTAAGAGGTAGCTGCTTGGCACTTTTGAATCTGATGCTGTTAATCATCACAGTGCTTTCATTAGGCTTTTGATACTGCCCAATCCTACAGGCATCTAGTCAGATAAATAATTTTAGTGATGTGTATAGATGATCTAAGGTTCCAGATTCAGAGATATTTAAAATGTAATGGGGAGAAGCTACTGTGTAAAAACAATAAGGGGGAAAAAATGTAAAAAGCAGATCCTTTTTCTTTAAAGTGAGAAAGTGTATACAACTAGAATCTTTTTACCCCCATCTGCTTAGGAGCATGCTGTTTAAGGATACTAAGCAATAATGTACTTAAATGGTTAATGCAAGGGTTGATCCTCTAAAACTGAGCTGGGAGCAGAAGCTGAAATGACTTTTTGGAAGGGAGGGGCAGGAGGAATTCTGCCCCTTCTCCTGCCGCTTTACAACGTGAAACCACAAAGCAATTGAGGAATCAGAGCACGGCACGTGGGTTAAAACACTCCCTGGAAGCAGCCAGTGCTGTACATCGCCGAAACCCTCCCCGAACTTTCCCAGTGAATACAGCAGCCTGACAGCCCGGCTTCCCGCCGGGTGGATCCTGCAACTCCAGGAGGGAATGGCACTTCTTGTTTTTAATTAGCAAAGGTGAAAGGTGAATTAAAGCTAGCTGCTTGGCAAGTCAGAGCAAGGGGCTCAGTTCTGAGGAGCACCAAGGAGGAGGGTGCTTTCTCCTTTTTTCCGTGGGGTTTGTTTTTTTTTTTTTTTCTCCTTCCCTCCCTCCCTCCTTCTCTGAATGAATTGCCTTGCAGGAGGGACTGAAAATACAGCTTCTTCCTGAATCCACTGGCAGAGTTACTAAAGACAGCTCAAGACACAACACTGCAGAGTAACGCCTTGGAATGTCCTTGCACTTTATAAACAATTGTCCTAGGGAGGGAATATTTTTACATGACATTTGCACAGCTTGACAAATGGCTAGCTGGGGCTGTGTGCTGCTCTGATGAACGCTGAATTTCCCACAGAGACACCCCAAAAACTGACCAAAGAGAGAGAATTAACTGCACTGGTGAACTAGAAGTGGAAGTTGGAGCCATAAAAACACCACGAAAACAACAAACAAACAGCAGCAGCTCAGTGAAGAGAACAAGAAATTTCTCTTGGGCAGGATGGCATCTGCTCAGGACCTTCTAATCCTGGCATTGTATGGCTTGTTACTAGAGTCACCGGCTGGATGTCACGCAGCAGATACAAGGCAACCAAGATTACGTCTGTCACATAAAGGTAGGTCAGTGTGTCAGGTTTTTAAAGACTTCATACTCTGCAAGTTCACTGACTTCACTGAATGTATTGCATCAGGATTAAATTATGGTCCTTTGATAGAGTGAAATGTTCCTGTTCAGAAATCATGTGAATTGTTTCCTTGTACTAAACTGCATCCTAGATTAAGTTTACTGAATTCTGGAGGACTTTAGGTACTTGCAGTGATGATTTTAAACCACTGAAATATTCTTCTACCTGAAAGTGTGTTAGATTTGCATGTCATTCTCTCTTACTCTCCATACTGTAAGAAGGCTGACATCTCTAAATAAGAGGGAAAGAAATGGGGAAGATAACCTGATATTATTGCTGAATAAATGTACATCATGTAAACCTTGAGCAATTAAATGTCTGTTTCACTTCTAGAATTCTGTCTGTCTACAAATATAGCTAAGGCAAAAGGACTGAATTCCTGTGCAATCATATGATTCATTTTCTAAACTAGCAAGTGTCATCACACTATAATTAAAATGAGTACCTGCCAATGTAAGTCTGTTTGCTGTTTAACTGAGTTACCCAAAGGAAAAATGTTATTTTTTCTGACATATTTATGTAGAATACTTGTAACTTTTATTTTTGCATAAAATCCCAGTTACCTGAAGGCTGAACCATTCTTCTTTAGCTCCTTCAGTATCCCTGTTCTGTCCTGGATTGCATGTGATTTAAACTCTTCCCTATGATTTGTGGACAGCCATGGCATTTCAGTTTTCTGCAGCAGGACATACATGTTTAGATTATCTACTTAGACAGGTATGACAGATGATCATTGCAATAGGAGAAAAAAATGTTATTGTGCAAGATAAACTGATGATTGACCAATCAATAATGTTTGGATATTGCCTTTTAGGCACAGATGAAAAGAAAATGTTTTTTTGCTGACATAGTTGGGAATGAGCAAATTCCAATATACTCAAGAACATTTCAATGGTTATACAAGTGATAACTAAGCTGCATCAATGTGGAGTACATTAGAATACCTATTTTGAGAATGGCTAAGATTTAAGAATTAGCAGCATCTAGAGCTCCATGTGTGTACAGCTTTACTCTAAACAAGGTTTAATTGTGTTTTATATAGCAAGCTAAATTACCAATTATAAAGAAAGGAGAAGCTGAATAGGATAATTGGTCTGAAAGTCTTGTAGGAAGCTATAAGAAATGGGGTTTGCTTTTATAGGGTAGTGAAATGTTTTAGAGAAAAGTATTTTTCATGAAAAGCTGTCTTGTAAGTAAACAATTAATTGCTCTGAACGAAATAAATTATATGATCCCTTTTGACATATAAATCACTTTTCTTTTAACCTATGGTTTCAAAGTAGAGTAGGAATGAGTGCCAAATGATAATTGTATAATCATTTCACATCTCTTAATGTTGAAAATGTGCATTTGAATATTGATTTATTTCTAGATCTAAATGCTAGGAATATAATTATTATTGATATTTGTTTGCTTCTGGTGGGGTAAGGGAGAGGAGAAAAGCACAGTAAATGAGACAAATAGACCTGGTGTTATGTTGGTTCAGGACTTTGGCTTAGCTGACAGTTTTGGCAAGCTCCCCACTATGGTGCTGTCATTATTAACTACTTCTCTGCTCACTTGTAGTAATATTTGCTTTCTGATGGTTGGAACTAGTGTACATTTCACTACATACTACTTCTCTTTTCAGCAGCAAGCCAGTAATTTGGCCATAACACGTCATAACTCTAACCTCTTCAAAGAGATCTTAAAACATCAGTTTCTCACAGAGGGCCAAACCCAACCTGCCTGATGGCAATTTCCTCAGATCCAAAAAAGATCTGTCTTCATAAATCCCCTACCACGGTCACACACATCACCATCTTGTATTTCACCTTGTACAATATACCCTATCACATTTTCACACTTGGGAAATGTGCCTGATTTTATGAGCAGCGTTGCAGTCAGGGAGTGCCTGAGCACACATCCCCAGCCAAGGGTTGGAAATGGCATACCTGCCTGCCACCCTGGGAACAGCTACTGCAGCCCTCCCAGCCAGAAGAATGTAGCGACCAAGCATGAAGACAATGAGCAAATGTCACTGCTGTCCTCACTAATTAAACAGGAGCAGCAGGAGGGACCCTCATCTTAATTGCATTTGCTCCACAGAAAGGCTGCTGTGGGTACCAGGGAGGCGGGGGGTGATTACCAAGGGGTGCTCCTGCACCCTCTGTGTGAAGGTGCTTCAGCCTGTCCCAAGTTGGTCTTGTGGTACAGAGGATGAAGCCCATGTGTGTAAATTTTTAGTGTGGAGTAGCTGCAGCCTCAGATAAAAATTTCACTGCAAAGATCCTGCAACATGGAAGTCAGCAGGCCTGCTAACTGCCTGCCTTTGGAACTGCAGATGTTGGTGGCTAACTGGGGTTCAGGCCCTTGCAAGATGGGCTAGTGCTGGTTGGAAAGCTAAAAGCTGCTGTGATGAGTATGATGAGGTAATGGACTTCAGATTTTTTGTTATGGAAGGATATTTAAAACCAGTCCATTTTAAAGTCTTGTTTCTCTGGAGTCAAAAGAATGCTTGCACAAGTTAGAAAGTCTCCTTTATTTTTTTTTTTTAATAAATCCCCAAATTGTCTCTTTAAATCGCTTTTAAAGTGGTGCTTAACGAAAGCAAGTGAGTGGTCTGACAGTGAATGGGAACCTTTTGCTCTCACAGCAAACCAGACCTTCACCTGCAGTGCACACATGTCTCCAAACCCACAGCAACAAGATCAGGTCCTAACCCTTGCAGAGGGGTCGCCTGATGAATGGGAATACCACAATCCCCCTGCCAATTAAGGGGTGTATTGTGCAACCCCTGTTTGACTCCATGGCCATTTGCTCTGCTTCAGTGGGAGTTAATGACAGTCCTGCATTCATGAGCTACTGTTAAACCTGTCAGGTCAATGCAAACTGTAATGGTGATTTTGGTAAGGTAGATGATGGTCTGTAGTCACAGTAAACTCAAATGTGAATACTGCCATTTCTTTATCAGATGAGAATTGATCCCATAACCACCTAGCAGTCATTTTATGGTTCTAACTTCATTTTCAGTAAGTTTAGATAGATTTATATCCAGAACTGGAAGGTGTTTTCTTCAAACCATCATCTCGTAGAAAATTTATACTGCAATTAGTGCAATTGTGGTGTTAGTGTTATGATTGCACAAATGGTCAGTGTTTGAAGATGACCAACCAAGATCTGTGTACTCCAATAGCTTCATGTTGATTTTGAGAGATAAAAATGTGCAATAGCTTGTTAATATTACAGAGAAATAGATTCTTGCACTATTAAGTTATAGGTTGACAACTTCATTTAAAATCATTAGCTCATTTTACATACAGTAGAGACTCTGGCTAATGAGGTGTTAATGGAAGCCAAGCTTCAGCCCCTGTTCTTTATAGGCTGCTGGTTAAATTCTTTCCCAGTATCCCACAGTTTGAGTTCTTGCAATGGGAAATATATAATTAAGGTGAAATCAGCACACACTGCGTGTTAAAAAGAAACTATTTACATTACAGATTGAAATGGATTGGGTTTCCAGAGGACAGGAGGAATATGTTTTTATAAGCCTAACAGAGCTACACTGGAAGCATGTGAGCCTGAAAGGCCCATGAAGGATGTAATTGTATAATTCAAGCATTATGCATGGTTTTCTTTGTATTTCTAATTGGTTTGTGATTTTTGTTTTTTTTTCCTAGTTCATAAATATGGTAAAGAACAAAGGTAATAGAGTATGAAAATGAGATGTTGAACATTTAGAGTTGTCTGTACAATTCTCTTGCTGCAATGGGGTTTGGTGCAGCTATGTGATGCAGTTTGCACATCTTGAGGGATCTGTTTCTGTTTTATCCACTACATTCTCTTGAGTGACTCGAGGAATTTTGGCATTACCTGACCTCAGGTTGTGTATCTATGTACTGGACACTGCTCTTGTCCGAAAAAGGCATGGTTAAGAAGAAGTTGTGCCTGCCTCACACATTGAAATATGTCTTTTTTACCTGTTGTTGAAACTGCTTGCAGCTTTCTACAGTAGAGGCAAGCTGCAGCAGGCAGAAGGAACAGACTGAACTTTGAAGGAAATCATCTGGGTTAAAACATGTATTTTCCAAGCACAAATATTTCAAATAGTAACGTACTGCTAAAGAAGGGAGAGATGAAATGTTGCAGACAAAAACTCATACTCTCCATGTTCATAGTCAGATTTTAATATGTAAGATTTGTAATATATTTAATGTAAAACAATTTAGGGTTCTTAGATGACTAATTATCTTGGAGGGCTACTGAGGTCTGTTATAGCAGAAAAAATGTTTAATTGCCATTTGCAGGATCCACAGTTTCAGCACACCTACTTAATTTTCCTGATACTCGCAATTTAGATTTTATTTTAATTAAGTCTGAGAGTTTCACCATGCTTATTCATGATACCTTACTCTGCTCTCTAGCTAGAGGGCAGTAAATTTTACTCAGGGGCTAACAACTATATCGAGTAACAAAAATGTAGGGAATATTTTGACCGCCATTTCCAAATTCTAAAGTAGGCAAATATATTTAATAAAAGTATAGTACTTTCAATTAGTAATCACTTGGCCACATAAATCATGGCTAATTAATGACTAGCCACATAACCCAGAATTGAATCATGACTGACTGATTCAATTTCTTGCATGAAATTGTTCTCTACATTTTTTTAACAGCTTTCACTGGTTTTGAATGACTAGGAAATAGCAGTTTTCCAACCGAAGCAAATTCAAATTAAACAAAGATGTTAATTCATGCTAGATGTAAATCACCTTCACTTTGTACCAAGATGAGGAACTGACTTGTGGTCTTTGCTTATATATAGTCCAGAGAAGTCTATGTACCAAAAAATGAGGATATAATATATGTACATACACACACATATGTAAATATATATATGTATATATATCTGTAAAATATGTGTGTGTATGTAACAGATTGAAGTTTTTTTATTTCTTACATTGAATTAAAGAGCAGTAAAATTCCAAGGATTTAGAAACTAATGGCCTTTATTATGGCTCCACATCTGAATGTGCTTGGGTATAAGGACTGATAACCAGAATTATGAGTGTTTGGAAAAAAACACATGACGAGTTATGTTTTATAATTCTCGAGGCCACATAGAACTCAATGTCAGCTTGGAAATATCTTAGGCAAAGATGCACAAGCATCTCTAGGCCACTTATGAGGCAGAGAGGAGAGCTTTTGCACCTCCCACTGGATAAGCAACTGCTTGTCTACCAACATTTAGGACAAGATTTAGGTCCATTATCTACTCATATCACAAAAGGTGGCTGCTAGGAAGTTCAGGAGTGCTTACAAGTAACCCTAGAGTGACTTGCTCACTGAGACAGGAATTTTTTGGCAGAGAATTCGCGCTCGTTCCTTTCATACTGCACTTTGTTGACAAAGGCTGCTGTAAGCAGTGCTGTAGCAGAGCTCTGAAGCGATAAGCGCCACCGCCGGGGATGCAAGGAGCAGACTGTTTGCAGCCCAACATCAATCACTTTCTGTTCCTGCTTTAAAGAGCTCAGTACTAGCTGAAGGTGCAAGACCAGAATATCCTGCATGTTGCTGCTTCTCTGCAGCTAGCTCCCTGCTTTCAAAGTGATAACACCATCTGCTATTTTAAACTCTTCATCAGATATTGTACTCATCATTATTCCACTGAAACCAGGCATTACATTTTACTTAAATGAAAACAGGATTAGTGCTATTTACATGATTTACAGAATGGTGTGCAAGGGTGAGCATTTGTATCAGGCCTTCTGAGAAACTTTTGAGCAATAAATGTACTAAAAGTGTGTAATGGAAATATTATGTATTATTAAAACTGCTGCCCTGGTTTCGTCATGTAGCTAGGCAAATATGATGAAGCTATAGCATGCAGACACTGTTAATTACAAAAATCATAATTTCTTTAAGAAATCTGTAGCCTGTAGGGATAAAGATAGCAATCTTTGGTTTACAGAGGAAAAAAGCCCTCTTGAATATATGATTTAAAATGTTTTGTGTTGGTTAGTTAGTGTTTGGCATTTATTTAAGTCAGTTAAGGATTCAGAATTAAACATGAAAAATCATGTTGAAAAAGAGTGAGAATACTGCATTATAAAAATATTTATAGTATACTTTAGTCGTAATTTCATACTCCTGTTAAGAAAGGACTCAAATATTGTTACTTCAAAATTATTTAAGAAGTTTTAAAAATAAATTTCGTCTTTGAATTGGTGGCAAATTTAAATTGTCATCATCAAGATTCAGTTTGAGGAACTGAATCTACTGAGCCTGTTGTATACATTAAAACAAAGGAAACCATCATGATTCCCTCAGAGCACTGTTTTAAAACCAACGTGTTTATCTCATCTTGACGTATTGCATTTTTCCCTTGATCTTGGTTCTTCTGATCACCCTCAAGGCTACAGATTCTTATTTTGGAAGAGAGATTTCTCCTTGTTAACAACTTCAATTGAAAGCTGACTTCAGTGTGCTTTTCCTCATTTTCTTAGTTTAAGCTATAAATTGATATGCTTTTATTCATGCTGCATCCCTCTGACAAACTGTTTTATAGAAGTCTAAACATTTTTTTATTCCCTTTCAAAACAATGTAAAGCAGGAATGTACCATTATGTCTTTTCTTTTCTTACCTTGTGATGATTTTCCTACCTATAAAAATCACCCAAGCAAAAGTATTTTAAGATAAATTTTGTTTGGTGTTTTTAAAAAATTCTTTTAAAATACAATACTACAAACACAAGGAATGGTTTCTCTGGTTTCTCTCAGGGGTTCTTTGTGGCATTTTGATGCTAGACCTCTTCAAAGGATTTGTAAATTGCAGCTCATTACAATCAAGAATCCAAATGCACTGTTTAGCTACACTGCTCTTGGTGAATGTATAATCTTAGTGACAAATCTTTGTTCCTCTTCTAATCTACTCATTCTTATTTTACTTGAAATTTAGAGGACCTCCAGAATGCAATGGCATGTCAAAAGTTCCTTTTACAGTTTCTGTGCAAGTATGTACAGGAGGTCTGCAACCACAAAGTTGTTAAAGGGATGCCTGCCAAACATCTTGGCCCTGGCATGACACCCAGCCTGTGTGTGCAGCCAATAGCTGCAAAACTTGAATCACTCATGTAGCTGCAAAATAATTTTTGGTGAAATAAAAGTTGAATCTCATCTTTAAATTACTTTTATTAGTCTCAGGTGAAAGCAGAGGACTGGCAATTGTTTATGTCATGTCTTTCTACCCTGTCTCACTGGAGTACTTGGTGTGCTTTATTGCCTCCTCTGTCAATCAGAATCTGCTCAACTCTTATTAAATGTTAACAAGTCTTCCAGTTCCATGTAATGATCTCAGATTTGTTCCTGAATGCAGTGTTGTGTTTCAGACTGAAAATTCATTTGCCCTGTGGAAGTGCCAACCTTTTCCCTCGTAAACTCCACAAGAACAGAATCAATTCTGTGTACCAGAAAGCAGCAATACTCCATCCTCTTGTCTTTGCTTTCCCATGGAGAAACACAGTGCCATAGCACTTTCTGAAACTCACCTGCTTGTAAGTGATGGGCTCTTGGTACTCAGACCTCCAGTATCAAGGCATGGATTAAAAACTGGTTTTGTAAACTTTTGCACATTACAACGTCAATGCAAAACTTTTCATGGTCAAATGGCAAAGGCTAGTTTGACAGAGACATGTAACATTCAAGAATTATATTACCATTTGTGGATGAATTTTCGTATCAGAAATTCCTAATTGTGAAGGAAGCTTTCCAGTCAAGGAAGATTATATGAGAAACATGAGTCTGCTTTGTGGAATTCTTCACAATATAGTTCAAAGGATATTTATGAATATTTGATGTCAAAATACATAAAAAAATAAAGGCCAAACATTTCATCAATGAAAAATAAAAAACTCCAAACTAAACCAAAAAGTGTCTAGTAGCCAAAAATGGGAGAAAGACAAAACTATCACTGACAGCTTCTCCTATCTCTTTGGACTTAGCAAAAGATGTTCATTATTTACAAGAATTTGATGACAGGCAATATACAGTACTCTTCAGACTGTGATTTGGCAGGAGCAGATATGAAAAAAGTTGTTTATGATCCTTGTGAAATCATGTTGCTAGCATTTTTATTTCATGAGTAATGAAGAATTTCAGGTTTTAGGAGATTTGCTTGTTGAGCATTTGCAGTTTACCTTCTCTTTCTATATTTTTTTAAAATCCCCACAAAACCCCCAAAAATATATTTACATACAAACATATATTCTCAGCCCATGCTAGATCCCTCTAACATGATGATGGGTCTTCTCCCCTCCCCCCCAAAATAATTCTCTAAGGGACCAGTTCTTGGAAGATAGGCATTCAGTGAAAGAAGATTTAACTCCTCTTCACGTCCTTAATGTATCTGTTCTCTACTTCTTCTGTGTTTATTTTCGTCTAAAGGATTCCTGACTTCATACTGTGAAGCAATTGAAGCTTCTGTGGGGAGTCAAACAATGGGGTTTTTACTGTTGCTAAGTTTGCTTTATAAGCTTTTTCTTACAACACATTTGTTTAATAGGCCTAGTAAAGTGGTGAATGCAGCTGTAAATATATCTTTTATTTGTTGATGTGCAATAAACACATCACAAGGATGTTGGTCTTTTCTTATTCTGATCTTCCTGACACTGGTGAAAGGAAATTGTACAGAATGAATGAAAAGTGCCTTAAACTGATTGCAGAAAACAACAGTCCCCACATACCTAAGGGTTAGTACCTTGTTTCTCTTTTAACAGATGGTTTCTCCCAGCAGTGTTACTAAAACTTAATAATAGCAAAATAATAGGTTTCTTGATGTGAGGGAACTATTCCAGATAGCACTATTCACTGGGGTCATCGCTGAAGGTCATTTTTCATCCAGAAAGCTAAAGGTTAGCAAGTGTTGCTCAATTCCATGAGCTCCTGCAACTCTTTATTTATGATTAAGCTAAGTGCTCTCCTGTGGGTGCGTGGTAAAAGCCAAGAGTAAAGGAAAATAAACCCATTCCTTTATATATTAAATATTTCATCTTAGTTGATTGAGAATGGTATGATGCAAAGCTTGAAAATATGTGCTGTCTGGGAGCCCAGAAAGACATAAGCTGTCTTGGAGATCTTGTTCTTATTAATGTTGTTGCTGAGAAAATGTCTTGTCTTTACGTGCCTGTGTTTACACGCAGTAAGTCATTATTCTCTGCTTATCTTAGGCATGGCTGTGTCCTCCTGCATATTTTTGGGTTACACAAGCGTCTAGGATAGCAGTCATTTCTAAACACACTCCTGAGAAGGTGTTAAAGTATTCAGCAGGTTCAGTACTTATTATAGCTCATAACTGGGCTGTAAACAGTCCCAAGCACTTTACTGATTCCATCATATTCCTTGTTGAGGGACTGCAGCTTCTGTGGTTTGACACTCAAGCTCTGCAGTGGGTTATTTCATTTCTAGAAGAATTTAATTCTTGTTAATAAAATGCTTCATGTTTAGAAGTCAAAGTTACAGTAAAGTGTTCCTCCAACAACAGCTCTGAATGCTCTCCTTATATATGTCCTCAGTATACTGACCTTAAATTCTGCTGTTAAATATATGAAACCTTTTTACAAAAACAGAATAATTAATAAAAAATAGAACAGAGGCCTTATTTCACTATTTACAATAGCAAACCTCCCATAAACTTTTGTGACTACAAAGTTGACAGGATTTTCCTTGCACCTGACCTTACTCTCTGAAAGAGGCAATCCATTTGGTCATTGCATTTCACCTGGAGGTGTATTTCTGTCCCTTGAGTTTAGAGGGAGAATAGTGGTCAGCTTAAACAGAGCCCTTACATTTCAATAAAAGATGGATTTGGGAAGAATGTCTGATGATAGGTCTAGCATGTTACACATACAAGGATAAAATTCTTTGGCTGAGAATGACTTACTGCAGAGCTTACAAGCTACAGCACTATTGCCTTGGTAAGTATAAGTGAAGATATTATTCCTAAATAGTGTGTCTTTGATCTAATAATGATCTAGAAGAAGAGTATGGAGGTGTAGTCATTTGAGCAGTGACCTGAGCAGTGTGAGCTGCTCCCAGAGCTGCTGGACACAATTGTCTCTGGACCACAGCAATGACTGATGTGCTCTGCACCTGCCTCCATGCACTCTATGCTGATTTAGATTAAGCATGACATGCTTAGGTTAAGCAGCTTTCAGAACAGTTTAAACTAAATTGATGTACTTCTGTATTGAAATAGGTGAGCCACTCACAGCTGTCTGCCATAGCTCAGCTACTCCTTAGGAAAAAAACAGTAAAATTTGCTAGAGATTAGATCCAAGCTGTGTAAGTTGTTTCCACTGCGCACAAAGTGGCCTGAAAACTAAAAGTGTCTTAAAACTTTGGTTCAAAAGTATTGGATCTTATATGTGTAATTTTAATTATACAAGTTGCTTATTTGATTAAAAGTTAATTTGGGGGTTGTTTACAATATCAAAATCTAATGCACAGATTCTTTGAGGCCATCCCTGTAGTATGATTGATTAAAATCAATTATGACAAAGTTGTTCTATTTTGCCCATACCTCAGGCATTAGAACTTGAAATTTTGAAAATTTTGATTTATATGTATAATTTCACTTTCCATTTTATTCTATGGTTAAACACTTATGGAAAATTATGAGAATTACAACTAACTGTCCTCCTTTGTCATAAGGAAAATGGCATTTCCAGAAGATGCTTCTTTGAGGCTTTTATAGATGATTGTAATATGTGTGTGTAGATATCATTTAGAATTGTAAAATAAATTTTCCAGGTGCTATATGTGGTCTCTTTTATTTTCTTGGCATGGAACAATCCCTTACTTTCTTAGGAAATGAAACAAATTACTTCATAATATCAGGTTAATGGATTTTTTTGTGGTTTCACAGTTACTGCTTTAATATGTAACGGCACTAAAATCTTTCAGCTGTAAAATTAGATGTCTGCACTGTTGAAACTCCTTGTACTTTTAATTTAAGAGTAAAACAAAAGGAAAAATATACAGCATGGATATTTGAAAATAATAATAACTAGTGTTTATACATTCTTTTGAAACAGTTCCTGAAGTGTGCTATGAATTTGATAGCAGCACAGAATGCTTTACCTTGGGATTGTTGAAAGGTAACAGAAATATTGACATGTCCTGATATCTGATACCAGTGCCTGGGAATGTTCTAGGACCCAGGAGGAATATCTGAAAGTTAAACTTGTCATGTCTTAGCATGTTTTAGATTTTAAATGGTGTATACTATAAATTAACATGCAGAAAGTAGGTCTCCAACCTATGATGAAAAGGCACTCCAGAGTTTTTCTGAATTAGTCATATATTATATGCAGGACTGTAGCCCTGCTTGAGCCTTGTTGCTTGTTTGGCCTCTGCATTCAGCTGCTCACAACACAGTGGTAAAGTTTCTACAGGTGTTGATTTCTGTGTGAATTTTTTCTCAGTGGTTTTGCTTTATAAGTGTTTCATCCTTCATAGATGAAGGTATGACCATATAAGGTCTGCTCTTGCCAGACAATTTAACTTAGATGCCAGAGGTTAGATACTGCAGGAGCCACCTGAGCACCATAATTATGGTTGCAAACACTTTACAGTAGCACAGGGAGAGAACGTGTTTCTTTGGCATCTCGGAGTCCTGCAGTTGGTTTCACAGGAATTGTGACAATGCTGATAGTGCTTACTCACTACAGGATTGTTTACAGACTTTTAAAAATGCATTTGAGAGCACTAGAGTGTGGAGGTAAATCCTGGGAGCAGGTTCCATAATTGGATTTTAAAGCCTTCCTGATCTTAATGCTGTTGATTGGCCGAAACTTGCTAACCTAAACATATACTGATTTTTAATCCTTAAAAAACCTTACACCTGCTGAAAATGTAGAAGATGAACCCAAATAAAGACCTCACAACTGATGGCTGGTGTCTGTCTTGGATGGTGAAATCTAGAGATCTGATATAGAAGTTATAGTACCCATGAAACTTGTCTTCGAACTAAATATTTTTATAATTAAACTGTTTTGGTTTTGGAAAGTCAAGGTCTTTTATTTTACTGAGAGGTTTTTTTATTGAGTTTTTTTATCTGAGTTTTTTTTAATTGGATCACCAATAATGTGCTAATAATTGGATTTGGGAAATCTGGATTCAATTGAAATTTTACAGAAAACTTTCAGCAAGCTCCTGGGATGCTCTAGTATTTAAGTCTTGCTAAATCTCGTAATTTGCTTCCCAGTAGAATTATACAACCTAGATGGTGAATAAAACTTCCTTCCAACTACCTATTGTTTTACCTCATGAGACAGAAATACCTTTGAGTAGTGTGACACTGGCAGTAAGGCATCTGAACAAAGACATGCCTCAATAGGAGGCTATCATTAAAGAAGATAAATTTGGAAAATGAAAGATGTATACTACACTCCCATAAGCTTGTATCACTTGTCCCTTGGGTTTTTTCTGTTCTTTCCTCTACTGAAGTAGTCTGAGATGTTATTTTCTTTATTGCTAGTTTTTTTAATATCTTCACTTTTTTAATTAAATCACTTAATTCTTCCAAAGTCATACTCACTTTTCCTCATTCCTAATGTTTTCCTACTGCACATATAAGGGTATCCTAGGCACGAAGGTCTCCCCTATAGCAACTATATCCCTCTCATGTAGCTTTCAACAGCATTTCTTCAACTCTTTTTATTCATTAAACAATTATTTGGCTCTCTAGGTTGGCAAAAAAATATCAGAAGTATGATATTTTTCTGCATGGGCTTGTTGACCAGTTAGTTTGCATGTGCTAACTGACAGTTAATTGCCCTGCTAATTGCATGAGTTGTCTAATGTTTTGTTCTCCTTATCTAAGGGGCTAATGGAGTATTTCTATTCCTTAGCTGCTGACTTCCAGGAAATTTGGAAGCACTTCATGGCTTTTAGATTGCCCCTACTCCTCACTCTTTCCCCACAAAATTTAAAATTGGTCAATAGGATCTCATGTGTCATAGGAAACATGGGTTTTGTCACCAATTAGCAGAGTGCTCCAGAAAACCTGATTTTCTAAGGAAATTGGGCTTGTTTGCATCATAAGGCAAATAATTTTTGCTGTGATAAATCATTCATCTCTTTTGGTCATTCTAAACTGATAATTCTGTAAAGAAGTCGATAACTACTGTCATTTCAGTGGCAACATAATTATCTTTTCCAATATTTTGTATGGAAATTCCAGTCTCCTGTGTTGCAGGTAGCTATTCCTGTGAAATCTATATGATAGCCAATCATGATTAGCCTGAAGATATTTTCTTATTTAATTAATTAAAGGCACTAAATCGGTGTTCTCGAGGATTAAGATAATTTAAATTAATAAAAACATGGGGTTTTGTTTTGAAGTTTTTTGGCCTTTAACAGTAATTGAAGACAGTGCAATAAATGAGTACTTGGAAGCTATTTTCTGTGCTACTCCTTGCTTTCAGATTGGTTAGAATTGTTATCCTAGCCCTTCCCTCTAGGATTTTGACATTCTTTTATTCCCAGGGGATTCTTGGAGATGTACATACATGTGGAGATTTCTGGAGCATGAATATTAAAGCAGGAACCAAGGAATGATGGAAGTGTCCCAGATCAATATAGTGCTGAAGGAAAAGAACATCTGGAAAAAAAAGACCACATAAGTTCTATATGACTGGAAGATGAATGAAACCTCTCTAGATAAAATTTGCACTGGATGTTTTAGAGAAGATCATATAGCTGATGTAGTGAGATGGGGCTTCATCTATCCTAAATCAAACTCACTAAATCAGTATGGGCAATCTTTTGTCAAAAGATTGTTAACATGAAAATTGCAAGAAAAAACTATTCAGACTGGCAGCTGAAAAATGTATAGACAAGCAAGCTACAAATACCATCTATAGGTATCTGAGAACATTCTACTTTAGGAGTAATAACAAAAAAGCATTCTCTATTTACTTTGTATTATCTTAGATGGTGTCATTCTCAGCTCAGACTGATAAACTGGTAATAAATTGTTATATGTTTTGCCAACAAGCAGTTTTTTTTATCTATAATCTCTAAATTTTTTAAGTACAGCATTTTATTTCAAGTGCTTTGAGATACTAAGTTAGATAAATTAATATTTTTCCTTTTTTTGATTGTGCTGTAAATGCATTCCAAAAATTCTAGTGTGCTGATGAAACCAAATTTTTCCTTAAGCTGCTACCATTTGTTCTTTTGTAATGTTTATCTAGATACTGTTAATTAACTTTAATTTTACAGATAGTTTAGGAATGTTAAAATGACCCTTGTCCTATCTCAGTTGTCAGAAACAGTAGCAATGCTTTGAAAAAGTAAATGGCTGTTGTCTTTCAATTTTAGTCTCCACAATAATGCTTGTTTTTGTTTACAGAGAGCCATTTAATTTGGGAATTCTATATGAACTGATTTAGTGATGACTGCCATTTTAATAAACTGAAATATGACATTTTTCTTTGAAGTCCCATGTTTTGAAATTAGAGATTTTTAAGAATACGTCATAGCTTTTGAAATTTATAGTGTGCAGCATTGCATAAAATTCTCAGAAACAATGTATTTTCAATGTTTCAAATATTGGAAAAAAATGTCAGTAAATTGAAAGAGCTTTGCACTTATTTCTGGAAATATTACATGCTTTTTTGGAAAATCTCATCTACCATTATAAGAGCTCCCATACTGGCAAAATTCCTTTTTTTTAACGAATGTCAATAAGTAGTGAAACTTTTAAACATTATCAGTGACCTTAAATGATACTTTTCCTCCAGGACAGAGGTTTATCATCATTACTTGAAATAAGTACATCTTGAAAAGGTATTTGATTAAATTATTGTGGTGAAGAACAAACCAAATGTTCAGTTGTTCATTTATTCTAAAGTAGCATTGGTGACATGGATCCTTCTGTAGCTGACATCCCTGGTTTGGGGTTTGCTACAGATTCTTCAGCTTTGACCTTAACTTTGCAATTCACACATGCAGGGCTCAGGAAGAGTTTCCAGTGGTTTAACAAATCACATGGCATCTAAGTGCACATTTACAGCCTGCTGAAAATATAAATTAGACTAACTTCACTGCATCGTTGTTAATTTGAGGTAAAATTGCTTGATTCAGAGGCATTCATGCTAACTTGCTACCTCATCACAACTTGGTCATGTACCAAATCCAGCTCATGTTCATGACTGATTCTCTCCTGTGGTCCTCAATTGGCTATTTGTTTCTTTTGAAAAGGTGTCTCCTTAATGAAAAATAAAAAGTCCCAAATTCTTCTGCTTTGCTAGTGGAGTTTTTAAGATTAATTTTCCTGATTCTTCAAGATCCAGAAATAATTATGATTAATATCATGTGTTTATGTACCTTCCAGCTAGTAATACAAAGATTTAAGTTAACTTTATATTATCTCAGTTCTTTTATTTTTGGTAAAATTTTGTTTTGTTTTGACTGTCTTCTGTCATATCTTAAGTTAATTTCTTTTAAAATTTTCTTTTATTTTATAAATATTATTCCTGCTGTAAGAGAACTAAATTTAATTCTGGTTTGATCACTATTACTTAATAACTTAAGTATACTTTTTTTTTTCTATTTTTGACTAAAACTTCCTTTTATATGTTCCAAAACATGCCATTTCAAGAAGTCATTTAACACGCAAAATAGATTTTAGAGTACATGCACTTTGTTTCAATAGGTGTATTAAAAGTTGTTCTTTTTTGTATACCCTGGAAGTGTTTCTGCCCATTATTGTGTGGCATCTGCTTCTTCCTCAATTTTGGGACTTCTGGATGAAGAAATGCTTAGAGATCTTTATAAAAAGAGAAATTTCTGTACTGTCTGATTGTTATTTTTAGAAGTTGAAAAAAATAAATTGAAAACACAGAAAGCAACAGTTAAATTTCAGCTCAAGGTATAGGATTTAGTTGTGCCAGGGGAGGTTTATGTTGGATATTAGGAAAAGTTTCTACATGGAAAGGGTTGTCAAGCATTGAATTCTCCTGCTTAGAGAAGTGTATAGATGGAATGTTTACAGTTTGTGGTGGGTTGGCAGTGCTGGGTTTGTGGTTGAACTTGAGGATTGTAGGGGCCTTTTCCAACCTAAATTATTATAGGATTTTATGTTTTGTGATATTTGAAAAGACACAGGCCCACCATTTCTTTCAACTCTCTCAATCTGGTCCTAATCCCATTCAGGAAAGAATGTATTTTCTGAAGGAGAGAAAAAGAGAAAAAAAAAATATTTTTTTTTTGTTTTTTTTTTTTTTTTTTTTTTTTTTTTTTTTTTTTTTTTTTTTTTTTTTTTGTTGTAGGTTTTCTTCTTTTTTCTAAAAAAGCACTGGAGAATGGCAGAAACTAGAGACAGACTTCATGCTCCTCTTGATATAAAATGGGCAGATACCTGTTTAATATATTCTTCTCCTATCCTTCTATTATATCAAAAAAATTACATATATTTTATATATATATCTTTATGTGTATATATATATATATATATATATGTATGTATGTATGTATGTATATATGTAATATCAAAAAATATCCCCAGAATTAAACTGACATTCATGTTTGGTATCAAAAATTCCTTTATTCCCAGTTTTTCTTATTCTCATTTCTGGTGCTGACACTATAACTTTAGTCTAACAAAGTTCTGCTAAGGTAAGGACTGGCAATGGGCTTTACCTGCCTTCCTTTGACACTTTTTAATTTACAATTTTTTCTGTGGTGCTCAGGTTGTTATAGGAAGCTGGAAACTGTTGTGCTCTGTAGCTTGTACTGATATTTGGAATATCAGTAACTCCTGGTAGTCCTCCTAAACCACACACTTCCTTTAGGGTTACTTTTAGTTTTATGGAACTGGATTTCAATAAGACAATGGCAATGAGAACAGAGACATCAAATTGTCAGTCAACTGCAGAAGACATAAAAAACTCACACTGGTGTGTATTACAACTGAATGTTGTAATGATGTTAACCTAATTAGATAAGGAGAAACCTCTACAAATTTTCTGGAAAATTGCCTATTATTTAAAACATTTAATCTGAGAGTACAACATGTTTGTTGGCAGTGGAACTGTATAACTTTTAGCTTCCAAAGCTGTCAACCTTTTTCAGAGATGGGCTTTACTTTAAACTTCCGCTGCAGCCTGGAAAAAGTCTAAAGATTTTTTGTAGCAGTAATTTTTATGTTAACTGTGAGATATTGACAACCAATGACTGAATTAGTATTTTAAATTATTCAACTTTTGATCTAAGAAAAATGTCTCAATCTGCAGTAAATTCTTGGGTAATGTGTATATGGCTAAGTTATTAGAATATATTTCTGATATACTGTTCAGGCTATCCAGAGTTTAATAACAGGTGCAACTTCCTTCTTTCCTTGGATAATCTGGAAAGAGAGAGTCATAACTGAACAGAACAATAGATCATTCATGACTACTGAATAAGTGGTGTGCTTTTGTTTTCCCAAGCTGAGGATTTGTAAATTGAATATTTTGTGTTTGTTGTCTATGTTAAAAGCATAGATTCCCTTGGTTAAAGATTTTTTAATGATAACTGATGATATAAGAATATGTGGAATTTGTTCTGAGTTGTTAAAATCGGTGCATAATGAATTCAGAAATATCTAATTTAATAATGCATTGTATTCTATGTAATTTTAAGTTTAGCCTGTCTCTCAGAGGTTTATCAAATAGTTCTAGAACAATATTCTATAGAAAAAGGAGAAGAGAAAGGACAAGATCTTCCTACTTAAATATACATCCCATTTGTATTAATTATTGTATGCATTAAGGCCAATCTTGAGTGAGATTTGAATCACATGAGGAAGCTCAAGTTCAGCATATCCTCAGAACATGTGTTTGGGACTTCTGTGAACATATCCTCTGACGTTTTAATGCTTCAGCTGGCTGAGTTTCTTGTGATCTTTTCCAAATTTTGAGGCAATTTCTGGATTTGTAAGCTGAATTAGTTTTGTTTTCACTGCATCCCTACTGCAAAATCAGGACAGAACTAGTTCATATACCACAGCCCAAACTGGGCTTTTCACTTCATTTGCAATTCTTCTAGACTTAGCCAAAAGTTTCTTGTGTGAATGAGAACCTAAGAAGAGCCCACATTAACACTAGTGAAAAAGCATGAAGTGTGATCCTTTCAAATGTTACTTCTTTCTGTTCATAGTTAATAAATTTTCTTGGAGGTGTTAGAGACATGCTGGTAAATTTGTATTGTTCGAGAGCTTAAGTTGATTTTAGGCTCTGGTGGTTTTTAATAATATTCATGGATAATATTCAATTTGAATTCATAAAATAGTATGATTAAGTAATTTTTTCCAGGTTTTTATGCATACACACACAGTTTTTGGTTATGATTCTTTAGTTCATTTGAACTGTTTCTGTAATGATTTGCTCTTAGGATTATTGCTGGACCTGCAAGACAAAAGGAATATTCTGTGAGCACTCTCTGAAAAAAATTTCAGTGAAACAGGATAAAAGGAAAAGGAGAAAAGAATTCCATCATGTCTCTTCTCTATCCTCCTAAAAAAACTGCAAACCAGAGCAATCACCTCTAAAAAGCCACTGGAGTTGGCTTCAGGATGGCACAGATTAATGTGCTGAAGTTGGGTAAGGCTGTACCACTGTGACACATTTCCTCTGGCACAATTTTATAACATTGCCTCATAGGGCCTGGCCTTATTGCCATCACCCACATGCTACAGCCAGAATGAGGATGGGCATATTATTCACATTATATTTATGGAAGAAGTTCTACCCTTGTGAGAATCTGCAGTATTCTTGTTATTTACAGGGTCCAAGTCAACACAGTAGAAAGTCAGAGAACACCAACTAAAAGTTTCATCTAAATTGATAAACCAGTATCTGCCTAATCTTGACCTGTGTATGTTGAATTTTGAATGCTGTCCTATGTTGCAGTTACAGACACATATCCACTGAAGAAATGTGTGGTCTTCCTATTCTTTCAGATCTTCAGTCAGTGGAACAGTTGGGTTATTTTCCTTATTAGGACACAATCTAACTGAAATGCAAATTGTCATCCTGTGAGATCACAATCCTACATTTGAGGTGGACATGTAACATCTGAGATACCTGCAGAAAAGATCTTGTATCTAAAAACTTTCACTTTTTTCAAATGTTTTGGCTTTGGAAGTTGTAGCCTCTGTTTTCCTTACCTACATTTTGGGAAAATCACAGCCAGACTCCATGAATAAAATGTGGGAAGTGACTGACTTATTCTGAAGCCAGTTGTTAGCAAAGATTCACAAAAGCCACACTCCAAAATGATTGCTTTGTTGAAATGAAAACCAAAACAAAGAACAGCAGTATTGTAGGATATGAAATATTTAGATAGTTTATCTAAGTATCTCTGCTATTTCCCTTGTGCCTTGTTTTTACCCCTGTGTTTATAACTAGAATCAGAAATGGAAGTGTAACAATATTCTTAAGGAAGATACAGAATTACAAAAAAATCCCTCAGATATGATTTTCTTTGTATATTCATTTCATCTTAAATAAGAACTCTGAATTTCTAACATTGCTAGTTCTGTACTTGGCAATACAGTTTGAGGTAAGCAATTTTAGGACAAATTGATTATTTGGAACTGCTGGAATGGAATCCAGTGCTGCCTTTCCACATCTATAGTTGGTGATCTCAGGCTGACTTACATAAGCACATTGAAAACAGATTTGAACTGAGGAATTATATTGCATTAATTTGTATTATGGTTTGATAGAATTTGACACAACTTTAAATGCCAAGTTCTCACTTGACATGATTAATGCAAATTTTCAAAATGTCTTTTTTTTTTTTTTTAAGCTGCTTCACATTTGTAAAGGAGATACTGGTTTTGCTTTACTTGAATGCCATCATATCACACCCTGAATTGGAAGGGCCCCATGAGGATCATTGAGTCCAACTCCTGGCCCTTCACAGGACACATCCAGAATCACACAATGTGCTGGCAGCAGTATCCAAACACTTCTTGAGCTCTGCCAAGCTCAGTGCTATGACCACTGCCCTGGGGAACCTGTTCAGTGTCCAGCCACCCTCTGGGGGAAAAACCTTTTTTCTGATATCCAGCCTAAACTTTCCCTGGCTCATCTTCATGCCATTTCCTTGTGTCCTGTCACTGGGCACCAGGGAAGAGATCAGTGTCTGCCCCTGCACTTCCCTCGAGAGGAAGCTGTACATCAGATGAGTTCTCTGTTCAGTCTCCTCCAGGCTGAACAAGTGACTCCAACCTGTCCTTGTGCAGCTTTCCCTCTAGACCTCACAGCCCTCCCTACAACACCTTTCTATCCTCACATTGTGGAGCCCAAAACTGCACACAGACTCGAGGCTGGGCTAATGCAGAGCAGAGAAGGACAATCACCTCCCTCAGCCTCTGTGCCTGATGGCCCCAGGACATGGCTGAGTCCTCCTGGTGCCAGGGCACTGCAGATCCATGTTCAACGTGCCATGTCCTAATTATTAATAGTAGTAGTAGTATTTAAAACAATATCAAAAGTTGCAGAAATTTTTCAGTCTGATCCCAGATGGATAAAAAAGATTGTGTTTATGTATCTCTGCATTTTTTCTCCTTGTGAATGCCTATGGAAAATAACAGTGAACAACAAAGTAGATTGCATGAATGTTTTACATACAGAATTGAAAAAGCTCTACCCTTGCTCAAACAAAATACACATTTTGTTGTAAGTTAATGCTGCTTCTTTTTCAAAGAAATAATAAGGATAAAATAGATGTAAGATGTAGAAATTATTCTCACTTTTCATTCGTTATGTGAATGACCTTTATAGGTGAAGTCTGTATATATATTGCACAGGTCCTGAGTACCTTGTCATTTATTATTTGGCTCTTGCAGTGTTTTAGATGTAATTATTTAAATATTTTGGCTTATGTTTTCTGTTATATATTGTATTTTGAAATTTGCTATTTTGCTACACATAAAGCATGATGGCTGTTTTCCTGCTCTTCTGAGTAAGTAGCTTTATAAATTGCTTATTGATTTTAGGACTATATTAAGAGATGTAAAACTCTACTATGGGTAATACTTATATAGCTAAATACAGTATTTCAGTACTATACCTCTATACAAGGTATAGAGGTATATATATATACCTCTATATATTATATAAGGCTTCCTTGTCATTTGAATACCTCTTGAATTTCTAAAGCCAGGTTCCCTTATCCTGTGGGACTGTCTGAAAACTAAATGAACTCTTACAATATGAAGGTTAGCACATCTTGGCTGAGTAACCTTTGTAATCACCCTGGCCACAAACTATTTTCTTGTCCCATCAGTAATTTCAGACTTTAAAAAGATGCTGGAGGCCACTCTGTCACTTAAGCAACAATTTTGTCTTCAAGACTTTAGTTTTAAATAGCCTTCAGGACACTAAAATCTTGCACATAGCGTAGCAACTGCTGCTTGCTACATGTAATTGAGTAAGCAGTGATCCCTGGTGCTTCAGCTTACTAGAGTAGATCCATGGAGTATAGCCAGTTTCCTGGACTATTAATTAAGGAAAGGATAGAGTTTTCTACTTCACTATGGATCAGTTAGACAGTATATCATTCTTACAGGTCCAAAAAACCACATCTGTCCACATCTTGTGGAACAATATTTTTTCACCCTATATATTTCAATAACATATGCCTTTCACCAACAGGAATTCTTGTTATTCACCTGCAGTGATCAGTAGCTGAATATATTCAGAGAAAACATAATGTTCACAGTTAAAAAAGGCTATTCAGTTTACTTTTCTCCTAGTCAGCCTATTCAGTTGACTATATGAATTTTTACAATAATAATTCCAACTCCTGCAGTCTCTAGTACAGCCATCCAAAACAGGGATCAATATCTGGAGTTTGTGTTGATGATTGCAAAACCTGGTTTGCAGAAACAATTGTTTCAATAAGAGTATGTCTTGCCTCAACGTGTACACCTTGAAGTGATAGATTGTAAAAAGATGTTTGGGCAAGTGAGCAATGATAATCCCTGAGCAAATTTTGTCCACACCTGGCCATTTCTGTACTGTTTCTGAATAGAAACCTGAAGAGTCTGAGGCAAATTGTGTGATCTGGCTTAAATATTAAATGTTGGTGCAAACAGAGTTTCACAACTTCTGTGTGATAAGTCAGTGCAAAGCTCATAGCAGCAGAGTAGGAATTAGGACTGATGATGACAATGATGATAGTTTTATTCCTTAATGAATGCTATTATGTAAAATGAGTCTAGTCTACACCTGGCATTTCAATCATCATATTTCAAACGTCTTTTTTTTCTGAGTGACTGCACACATATTCATGAAGCAAATGTTTCAACACCAGCAAAATTTTCTCCTCTGTGAAGGAGTAGGTTTTCATTTTGAGATACTGAATAATCCAGGAATTAAAGTTTTCATTGTCATGTATGCTACATGTGCATAAGTTTCTACTTACACTTTCTCTGCTTATGCTAAATACTGGAGTTTCCCAGTGTCCAGTTTTAATATATTCAAACTCACTTTCTTTGCCACTCAGTGCAAATCAGATTGCACTCATATTCCAGATTGATTGCAGTTTACATTGCAACTGAGTGTAAATTGATGTATCACCCAACACTTCAGTGATGTACACGGATTTCACTGCTCTACATCAGCGCAGGTTCAGTTTCTCTACAGCTTTCTTAGGCTTGTGGAGATGTGCTGGGTCAGCTGGATGTGTAGTGCTGGGTGAGAATTAGGTGGGAGTGGTAGGCATACAGGACTGCTGCTCTGGATTAACAAAGCTCAAATGGGGTTTTTCAGGAGCAGTGGAGCCTTTGCTCTGCCTGGGATGTAGTGTCTCAGCAGTAGCAACCTCTTGGGATCTGCTTGAGTTATCCAAACTGTCTTGTACCAAAGCAGTCAGCAGACCTGGCTACCTAGTTCAGTGTTGTGCTGGTCATTTCCACTCAATCTTTGGCCTTTCTCATTAATCCAACAGGGAACAATTTCCATGAATCCAGCTGGGTATGATTAATTCACTACATTTACTAAAAATCAGTGCTCTGCATTGTACCTCCTGGCCTCTGTGTGCCTGGCTGTGCTGCCTTTTGAGCAGGTATCAGGGTGGTCAGTTCAGGTGGCCTTTAGCAAACACCCACAGCAGTCACCCCGTGTTATCCTGCCCCTTAATTCTTACCCATAAACTCAACTACTTCTTCATCTCCCCCCAGGCAGAACTCAATACATTCCAGTTTCTCTTCTCATAAAGAGCCTAAAGAAATTAGAGTTAGCTGATAGTTAGTTTCTGTTAGCTGATATGAGGAATCTTTCTGTCTTTGGTCTCTCATTATGTATATTTGGTTAAATAATATTATAACATGCATATTCTATATATTTATTTTTAAAATAAAGGTTTCTCAACAGGCATACATGCATAAGTACCAATATTTATTTAGCAATGCCTATAATATGGCATTTCCTATGAGAATATCTCTGGTACAAGAAAGGGTCTTTTCATATGTCTGATTTTTGAAATAGAGCACAGAGGGTTAGGATAGATTTTTGTAATGCTCACTTCAATCCTTCAAATTTCTGGGACATTTCTTATTTGGCATAATTCAGTCCAGCTGTCTTGAATGCAAAGACGTGTACAGGCTTAATACAATTTCACTGTCAATAGACTCCTAATTTATAAAGGAGTCTATAAAGGCATCTCTGATACTCTTTCATCATTAATGTTCAGTTTTGATCTGATGCCCTTTTTTTTTCATTGAACTTTAGGCTAACATATGAAATATATCATTTTAGTTGCTACTGCATGCCTGAATTTAAAAAGAAAGAAAAAAAAAATTAGGAAGTTTTATCCTGTTTAGCCACAGCATATTTTTTCCATTCTCAGGGAAGAAGAAAGTAATTCTGGTTAAAAAGGATACTTTGTTATGTATAGAATAATGTTTTCTCTGACTTTAATGGATTTCACTGTTTTAGAAAGCATTGGAAGTGGAAAAAAATCACACACAAACAACAAAAATCACATCATATTTGTTTTATTAAATCAAAAAGCCTTTAGAAAAGAGACTAGAGGGAAGCATGGATTGAGCAGTATGCCTTTCTTTAAAAGAAAGAGATTTCCAGGATATCTTTTCTATAGAAACATATGTAAGTACACCTAATTAAGATACTTAGAGATATTTAATAATGAGCAATTAATTTTAAATTTAGAAAAGCAACTATTATTTTAATAGTTTGTTTATATGTAGGAACTCTGCAGACACTCAGTTTTCATGAAGCATCAGCGTGACTTGATATTTGATGTAACAACTGAAGAACTTTCTAGGATCCATCCCATTATGCTTTAACATTTTTAGCACAGTTCCCAATTATGTTCTTAATTAAAGTCTTACATAAACAGAGGCATAATTGCAAATGCAGTGTTTAAGATGCCATGTCTGGAATATCACAGAATTTTAACTAGCAATTCTACTTAATCCATTTAGATTACTGGTAAATCTTCTAGTGGGATCATCCCTTCTGATCTAAAGCTTCATAAAAAGCAAATACTAATGTGAATTGATTTTGCAATTATTTTTGAAAAGCATTTTTTAAAGGAAGTGCCTGAGAAGTGAATTTTTTTGTGGAAAATTTTATTTCATGGAAACTAATAAATGTATTTTTCGCAAAGCAACTAAAGGGACTTGTTTCTTTTCAGGCAAATGTAAATAAACGTTTCTTTAACTCTGCCATTTTAGTTTTAGTTAAACAATAATCTACTCCTCCTGTTGGTGGCTTGCATTTTTAAAGAAGTTTCTGTTTCAATGCTCATATTAGTGTTTGGCTCAAGTAAATTATAACTAAATACAATATAACCATAAATGGGTCTGGTTTTGACATCACTGAAATGTTCATGTTAACTGACATTTTCAATGAAGGGGGTGAGATTTCAGGGACCAAGTCCTTATACAACCCTCTTTAGACCCTTTGAAAATCCTATTATTAATTATTGAATTCTCCTAATGAGTTATTTCTGAAAGTACCCATGTACTTATTAAATGATACATAGGGTAGCACTTTGACATACCCTTGTCTTTGAGAAGAGCAACTGGTGATTTTTAGGTGATATTTCTTAACTCTTCAAATTAAGTTTTTTTTTTTTTTTTTTTTTTTTTTTTTTATTAAGTATAATTCTAATTTCATGTTACATGTGAGCTATTTAACAACATATTTATTTATCTTCTTTTGAGAAAACTATAAAAATATCCTTGTAAAAAAATATGAATTACTAAAAGGCAGCTACAAAATGACTGCAGTTATATCTGGCAATGTATTCTAGCACAGCTTATATTTCTCCTTCTCCTTAAAGTGCTTTGTGTATTAAATTATATATAAATTTTGCATCAAATATTCATAAACATACCAATTTCAAGCACAACACAATGCTTTACTAATATTACTTTAATTACAACAGTCTGGCATATCTGTATGTCTTTAGTTATTAGTATTTTTGAAAATATTATTGCATTTATCTAGTATGAATGTGAGTGAGATTAGGGTGACATTTGTGTAAATCTGTAGGAAGATTCTTCTGTTTCCAGGGAGCACAGATTGCCTTTTGTCTGAAAATATTTGTAGTATAAAACTCAGTTTTGGTTGTATATCTTTATACTGCCCCTTCTTACTGAAAAAATAAGCATTAGAGAAATTTACTACTATTCTGGCATCATCCATAGGATTTAATGAGATGTGTCTAGTTTTTCTGATCTTGTAATCTAGGGAAACGTAGGTTTATAATGTTATTCTTCTGAGAATTTAATTCAGTTTCTATATAAAGTCAAATTCCTTACTCATATTGGTTTAATCATTCTGAAAAACAATTGAGTTGTCTGCAGCACATACTACTGCACACACGAGCGTGAGTGCTGCTGTATGATTTATACAGATAAAATAGGGTTTAAAATCTAGTTTCTGTATTTGCAGTTACACCGTACAAAAGGCCAAACACAATCACATGTATGGTTGTCTGAAATGTCTTGGAGACAGCCATTTGACATCACCCACATTAACTTCTGAGTCATTCATTTTTAACATAATATCATGCTTTTTCTTTACCTTCAGAATCAGATCTGAAAGTTACTCTTTCTGTTTGACAGAAATAACAGTTAGGAACATGGAAAAGAGAGAATGGAATAAGGCTTGTTTACTAATTGGAAAATATCTCAGTTTCTATTGCTCATATATGAAAGAAACAATCTATTAAAATAGCAACATGAGAGAAAAAAGATTTTTTTAAAGGCTATTTACTGTGGTTAAATCTAGCTAGAATGAAGTACATTTCATATGAAAAGTTAATATATAAAATGAAAGTGCAAAATCATACATAAGTAGCCTTATTCAAGCAAGAGAAAGATTTAAAAATTTGATGTCGGTATGACAGGGGTGCTTATGATCAGAAGTAAAATCCAGTATTTCATAGCAATATACTGTGGTCATTGTTTGAGTGACAGTGGAGATTAAATTTATTTAAATTATATTTCACTATTATAGCTATTAATTTCTGTATCAATTATTTGTATTAAGACTTTGCTTTTCCCTTGGAGATCTCAGAGCACTTTAGAAGATGTACAACACTCATTAAATGGTTCTCATTAAATAAACCATCTGCCCAGTTAACTCGTTTGGAAAGCCAACATGTGTCTGCTGCATTTTTATTATTTATTTTATTTATATAATTTTTAGTGCCCTCTTCAAGGCAGAGGTCAAGTAACAGCATGGTTGTGCCTGTAAAAAGTCAGCCAGTTTAAACTACCCATGCTCAAATATGCCACATCTCAAATATATTATTAGCTACTTGTCTAACTTATATGGACAAGTGACAAGAGCTTGAGAACCTTCTGTCCCTGTCCCTTTCCTTTCCTAGCTAAACAACTTTTGCAGCCCATGGAATTCTTCCCCCATATTGCCTCAACTCCATGGATCTCCCCAAGCTCCAGTAACTTTCAGACATGATGAGTTAAGCTTGTATGTTTCTTATTACAGATATATTTTCTAGCAGATCATCTACATTCATTGAGACAGAGTTATTTCCAGTTTGAAAAGTATACAGGTTTTGCCAAGGAAAGCATCTTTAAGAAATGCATTAAAAATATTGGAGCAACGTTTCATGGTGTTTCAGCCCAGTTTCAAGAACTATAACTAAAAAAACTCTCATTTCTTTGATGGCTTTCATAGTTAATTTTATTTTTATGTCAAAAAGTGTTGTTTCAAAAAAGTCCAAATGCATCCTGTTTTCTTTGCAAATTATTCCATCAACAGTATTACATAAAATTGAACATGGAAAATATTTGGTAGAGTTATATTCAATTTGTTGATTTTTTTGTTTGTTTATTTACCTTACTTCCCCATTTACTTCAAACAATAATCAGGAACAATTTGCACTTGAGGAGAGATGAAATGTGAAAATTTTTTATCCTGGAGAGCATAATCTTGGAAAGTAAATAAATTGGCTATATATTATTGACTATAAAGAAATAAATTGAAAATATCATACAGTAAGGGGCACTATCATTAAATAACTCTTAGAGTGAACTTTTTTATGTCCAATCAATCCTTTCTTTGATGAGCAGAGGTCTCATTAGGATCAGCAACAGCTAGGACCTTGATTTCAGATGGTTTTTAGGCAAGTAGGAGATAATATCAGAAAAACAAGGAAGTCAAATCTATCCTCTTGATGACAATCTAAATTGAATAAAACTGGAATAAACTCTGTCTGCTGCTATCTTCCCGAGGTGAAATATGAGAGAATGGACCAGAAACAGGAAGGCATCTCAATATATTGTGTGATTCAGTAAAAATTCAGGTTCTCCACTACTTAATTGATAGCCTTGTCCTCTGTAATGAACACTAAGGCCCTGTATCCTTTTCAGTGTCCCCTACATGTGAAAGTTATATATCTCAGCAGAGAGAGAACTGACCACACACTGCAAAGTACAGTCTTGAAAGTCAGAAATAAGTTGGGGAGCTGCACTGTGCCAGTCAGTAGGGAAAAGGGGCAATGTTATAGTGGCAGCTCCCATGCAACAGAGAGTTTCAGATATCTGCAAGACATAACTATATATATATTTTCTATTTTATTTTTTAAAGGTAATCCTCTTCTTTTGAAACAGGAGATGAGGTATCAATTTTTGTTTCTTGATGTAACTTCATTCCCACCTAAATGTATATTTATGTAGAACATTTTTTCTTTGAGATGGAAGGGGTCTGAACTCAACTTCCTTCTTTGGCTGGCGGCAATGCAAATTTTATTCTTCACCTTCAGTGGAGAATTTTGATACTGTATTGAGATCCATTGTCTGTCCTCCCACTGCTGCTATCATTTTTATAAAAACATTAAGTCATGAAGGAGAGGATACAGGTGAAAATAAGGCTAGTGTGTGGCAACCTGAAAGCTACAGTAGTGTCTTGACTAAGGAAATTCTGGACCTCCCAAAATCCTCCATATATTTAGACAGTTGTCAGCAAAACAACTTTGAGTATTTCAAACTGAATTTCTAATTATTGCTTTAAATGTTATCTTCATTGCTGAATTTTACTACACAGCTAATAAAAACTGCATGTATCATCTGCACTGTAGCACAGAATTTAGCTTTCTTTGAGACTGCTGCAACCATGCCTTGCTTCTCACATGAATTTCTATTTTAAACTCTGAACATGAGCCAAGTAATTTAAAAGTATGTGAGAAAGTTAATGTATTATAAGTGGTTCTAATAGGTTATTCTTAGAGCCATAAAAATCAGCATTTGCAGTGAAAATATGAGTCTGGGAGAGACAGATCCTATTTCTCTGATGCAGAATGGATTTGGTGATTTAGAAGTTCAGTTTTAATTGCTGTGAAGATTTTCAGCTTTCGCAGGCCTGCTCTGTAAAAGAAAGTTTGCTTTTGCTGACAAATGAGAAAACACAGCAGATAAATTTATTAAATCAGACAACGCCTGGTCACTAAATTTTTCTTCCATCTGGAAGCCTATTAGCCAGTATCAGTCCCAGGGAGACTTGCTGCCAGTAGCTAGCTGCACTTGTTTATTTATAAATCAGCAATGTTTTTACTTCTTGAGTCAGTGAAACCCATGTGCAGTTTGGGGTTTCATCGGGACTCTGGATCTCTGGTCTTAATGAGAATGGTTAGGTTAAGAACAAGAGCAAACTGCCCACATAAAAGGGTAAGCACAGGACAAGCCACAGCTGCTTTGTAATCCTTCCTGAGCCTCCCAGACTGGCAGGGCTGCTGGAGCTCTGGGCAGGCTCTGCTGCCCACCCAGCCTGGGTAACACCCAGGAACCAGGAATTGACATTGCCTTTGCTCAGTTCTTCCACTTGCTGGCCAGTGTAGCTGAGCTGGCATGGAGGTGGCACAGGAATTTATTTCTGGAAAAGACCACAAGGGATGGAAAGGCTGAGGGTGGAAGGAGGAAGACAGGGAGGAATTATGACTCAGAGGGATGGTTGTCTGTGACTCCCAGTGTTTCCCTGGGTTGCCCCATGCAGCCTCCTACTTGAAGTTAAAATAAAGGAATAATCTATTTGATTATTTCAACAGCAAAGTGAGTACTGAGGTTTAGAGATTACATGTATGTGTTTGCAAAGAGCACCTTCTTAATGATGTTTGTATTTTCATGTCCTTTCAGCTTTAATTGAGGGCATGTAAAGTAACTCTGATGAGGTCATTAGAAAATCTGAGATCATGATTCTGCTTCATTCATTCCATTGTGTTTGTCATGAATCTCACAGTTAGAAATACAACAGAAACTAAACACATTACAATAGAAACATAAAGATGTAGTTCCTTACTCTAGAAGGCTTGCAGATTTTACAACTTCATTCATGGATACCTGTCAGGTGAAACTCTTTTAAACACTCATTTGATGGCAGTGCAGCTGGATGTTTCTAAGTACCAGAAATATTTCTTTCTACGGTGAAGAATTTCATGTGTCCCAGTATGTCAGAGTGTGTTGAAATGCATTCATGTTCTAATGTTCTAATAAAGCTAAAATGTTAACATTCTTGTGACTGTATCTACAGAGGAAATTTTTTTTGTCTCACAGTTATCCATGATAAATCCCTTCAGCTCAATATTAATCTATTCTTAATAAGATGGTAATTATGCTTAATCAGTGTTCTGAATAAGAATCTTTGTACAAATCAAAGTATACACCTACAAAAGACCAGTGGCAATTTTTTTATTTGCCTTACTCAATAATTGCCTTGTTGAAAGAAGCAAAATATGTAAGAGTTTGTGCCTCTCCATTCAAATGCTTTTTTCTTATAATCTGAAAACACCTTATTCTTTTTGTGTACCTGGTCTGCTGCTTTACATCAAGGAAAAAAGTGTTTTAGTTTTGCTCTGTCTCACTTTAATCACATTCTGGACAGCCAGAACACTTAAGAACTACTGGATGTAGCATTAAAACTTCAGTGGTTTGAGAAAAGATCCTTAAAGATTCAGTAGTGGCTTTACTAAAAGAGTAGGAAAGTGTATACTTGAACTGATACAATCCAGCATCAGGTAGTAAGTTCACGCTCTTGAAATTCAGTGAGATCTTTGCCAGCAGCAGTGAGGCACTGGGCTCCAGGTGCACATTTTTAAGAACAGCTTGGCATTTGAAAAAGGTGAACTAATTGGTAGCCTCATTTTCCAGTGGTCATCTATTCTTCTGATACAGTAAGATGAAAATAAATATTCAGATGAAGACAACAGTGTGTGAATGTGTTTACATATTTTATGTATAATGATGTAGATTGTATATAGACACACGTTTCTTTGATCTGTCTTTAAACACAGATATACATGTATATATGCATACACGTCTCCACAGTTTTGGTTTATAGAGTTTCGTTCTTCTGTAAATACACATGTTCATAAAACCCTTTTTCATTAATTGTTTCTTTGCCGTAGGTTAACACTGTACCATTTGCTCAGTTATAATCCTTTGCCCAAACTGTACAGAGATTTTCATTCACTAGTTAGTGCACAATAGGTATTCTGTATTTAGTTAGCTTTTTTATCATTCACATACTTGTACTTAATTAAAAAACAAGAAACTAATGTGGTGAAAATATTATTCACACATGGAACAGAAGTTCAGTGTCAGTTATTTCTTTATGGACATTATTTAAAGTATATATGCTTGTAAAATATCAGAAGTTCAAGAAACTGACTAGCAAGAAGCTGACATTTCTATAAGGAAGTTTTCCATTAAAATGTGGTTCTGTTCCCCAGCACTGAGGTTTCAGCCAGCTTTGCTTTGACTGCCCATACTCCTTCAAGGGAAAAAATTCCTCTCTTGCAGAAATGGAAAGGATAATACATGCATTCATAGACTAAATTCTGTGTAGTATGCTTCAAGTGTAACATTCAGCTTCCTTAAGAAAGTAGAAAGAAGCTTCTGTTTGTGGTATTAATACACATGAAAATGTTTCCAAAAGAGAAGGTTTTCCACCCTTCCTGAAATCAGATCAGATTTAGTCCTCTATTTAGATACAGTTTCTGAAAGTCTTCTGTATTATGATTTACTAGGACAGAACCACCAAGTTAACATTTTTCATTTAGATTAATGAAAGATTAACTTTCATTAGCCTTCAAGGAATAAAAAGAAACTGTAATTGCACTTTTTTTTTTTTTTTTTTTTAATGTAATAAAAAAAGCCAACCCACACTGACACTAATAGGTGAAAAGCATCAGTTATTCCATAAAATCTTTGTATCTCATCCCACATTTTACTGTTGTGAGGTACCAGCTGTAGTCACTTCACCTAAGTCAGTGTCCTGGTAGCGTGGGCTACACATGCCAGGGCTGCAAACTATTAAAACTTTAGAAAAACCTTTGTTTCAAGGAATTTTAATTATGGCTCACAAGGTCATTCATGTTGAGACTTTATATCTCGGCCAAACTTCAGATCTTCATGAGTAAGGCAAGAGGTTAGCATGTGTAACTTTATCCTCACTGTAGAGTTCATATGCTGCTGATTATAAGCTTGTAAACAAATCCTTCACATCTCTCCTGTCTGAAACAGCTTTATAAGAAGTTTACTTTTTAGAAAAATAAGAACAGGTGACAAGAACAAATTGTCCTGAAACTGTGCAAGAAAGTCAACCCCCTGGTTTCTGATGAAAAAGAGATTATAATCATAAATATCAGATCTCTTTAGACTGTGTGGAGCATAGTCGGGTCATGTCACAGTTTTGTTGTCAAGGAAGACTAGTCCTTGGCTTCAGCAAAACACAGGATAACTTCCATCTTCATTTTTCTCAGCATCTGTTTTCTTCTCTTTCCCCTCTTTCTCCATGAAGACATGCTTTTTATATGCTAGCCTTGAGCTGAAGACAGTGAATCAAATTCCTTGCTCACCAATTTGTAAACTCCTTAATTTTTTGGCAACTATAATGAGGAAAAATTTCACTGCTGCTATCTCTTAAGGGACTTAGATAAAGTATATAAATCTTTAATCCAGATTCTCCCTTTGGAAATTATTAATCTGTGTGATTTATAGTGATGATTCTGTTGTTTAGTCTGTCTTTTATATTTTAAGACATACCTGTGTTGAATTTGTTTGGTCCATGCTGCAGAACTGTTTTATGGTGCTTTTTTGCTTGAAAAGGCATAGTACTTTTTCTTTCTTTTCTTGAAACAAACAATTCTGGCTTGTCTGCTTCTCACTTTATTTGACATACACAACTTGACTTCTGCCTCAAGAATCAATTTGGCTCCTTTTTATAATTTGCTCTTTTAACCTGCTTTTGTCATCTTTGCTTCAGAGAATATTTCTGTCTTCAACTGAGACTAAATTGTCTTAATTAGGAAAATATCTAATGGCAGCTTGCCCATCACCATGCCTGAATGGCCACGTAAAGTTAAAGTAAAAAAGAAGCAGTACTGTTTCTCTTAAGTTCATATGAAATCCTTCCAAAACTGCCACCACAGAGTAATTTATCTTTTTAAACACAGACAATGAAACAGAAAAGACATAATAAGACAGATTTGGATGGGAAATTATGAAGACTTTTTTTTTTTTTTTTTTTTTTTTTTTTTTTTTTTTTTTAATGAGAATAATTAATTGTTAGGAGAATTTTCTAAGCAAAGTGATGGAGCAGCTATAGCTGAGTGTTTATCTAAATCATGTACTTAAGCTCATCAGGAAGTAATTAGGCTTGATGCAGAAATTACTTCATTAAATTTTACACCCTGTGTAATGAAAGAGGTCAAAATAAATAGTCATAATAAACATTTTGGTCCTCAATTGCAGGTGAAATTGTGGTCAAGTAAATCCTAATAGAGCCTAAGTCCTATTGATTTCAATAAAATGTTATTTCATTGAAATCAATAAGCTTACAAAGAAACCTTTTGCTTATGTTAGCTCAAGACAGAAAAAAGGTATTTTAGGTAATTTATTTTTAATATATTGTGTAATGTAATCAAGGGTTATGAAGGAAAGTGAAATATGGATACAATGGGACACACCTATTTATGTTTTTGCTATGGTAGCTGAATTTTTTTTTTTAATTTTTGTGTGCATTTACTAAGGGAAAGAAAATATGAAAGTGCCTCCTTTATCATGCTGAGAAAACAGCTGAATGTCCCTATGGAAATTTAGCATCTGTTCATCTGACTTTCCTAAGCTCATTATGACTAACACTGCTGCCAATGAGCCTGCTAAGATTTTACTTAATTCTGGGCTATAGTATTTACTATACTGAATGTTATGATAGTATATATATTTAGATGTATATATAAATATGTACACATTGTATGTGTTGTGTGCTGAGTAGCAGATCTTAATCCTTTTATAGTCAATTAGAGAACCTTTTAACTTTCCTGAGACACAGGTTTAAGTCCCTGCTGTTTTTTTTTTTTTCCTTTTGCAAGTTAATGCCTATATTTTTAGCTCCTTCATATAATGCAGCAGAGAGACCCAAGCAATCTAGAATAGAAAGCAGGTCAGTCTGCTGTTGTGCCCCATAATTGCTTCTGTCTTAAAACATTTCAGTCTTTTTATGACATGTAATTTCTTTTTTCTTTCCAGTGCACATGAAAAGGGATAATGTTAGCATTTTGCAGTTAATTCAATTACTTCCCAGTTGTGAAAATGCTGACAGGATTTCCGACCACTGGAAGAGGTGCCCTGACTGTTAGATGTGATTGGCAGCTCAGACATAACTTATAAATTGCAGCTGAAATGAAAGCATTTTATCTTCACTCATATATATCCTTCATGACAAACCATTCAGCAATACTCCCAAGCCATTATTTTAGTGAATTGATCTTCAACAGCAATTAGTGACCAATTTGTGAGATAACATTCTCAGTCAAATCACAGACATGTCAGGATCTGTTTAAGTAGCAGACAAGACTTTAATGCACTTGTGATCATAAATCATAAATCTTTAAATACTATAAATTAATTTTTTTTCAGATTTACATCTGCAGTAATACTATTATCAGAAGACTATGCTCTGTGCATTTCATATGAACAAGAAAATGTGGAAAAAAGCTTATTTGAAAAGTGTCATTGTCTGCATGTTGAAGATAACTTCCCATAATTAACCCATTATTTTTTAGAATGTTATTTAATGATAATAGTAAAAAATCTCAAAAAGCATAATAGGTAAGTAATTTGGAAAATAAAACTTGCCAAAAGAATTGCAAAACACATAGAGGAAAAAATGGTCTACTTTAAAATATGTTTAACTAAGGCTCATAATTATCACACCTAACTTTAAGTGTCCATTTAGCTCAGATTTTTTCTATGGCCTGTGGAAAAAAAAAGAAATGTTCCTAAAGCTAATTCATGTGAGAGGTGAGCTGAAGCTCCATCTCCAAGTGGCTCTCTGTTGTCAAATGTACAGACATGGAGGAACCCTCTGTACATGTTTAGACTTAACATCTAATTTTTAGACAACTAGCAGTAAGAGACATAATTCATCATCTGATGATGTTAGCAGGATTTTACCACTTAAAAATGCATAAGAGCAGAGGTGAAAGTAGGAAAGGGTGTAAATTCCACTATGATAAATCAATGACTTAATCCCATAATGGAATTTACATATAAGTGCTTGAAACCTGTATTAAAAATTAGTTGAAAAGGTAATAGCCACATATTGAAGACATATTTAAAATTCTTAACAAGATATCACATGAAGGAAAAGTCAGAGATAGGAGAACATTTTGAAAAAACATGAAGACAAGTAATGGTCTAAGTAAGCAAAATATCTACTTTAGTATTATGAACAAGTACATTTTTTCCCCTTTATTTCAATTTTTTATTTGGTGTATTTATCCTGATCAGCTAGATTAGCAATATTTAGTGTTCTGCAAATCAACTAGTGGTGAGGACTTTATGACTGAAGATATGTCTGATGCAGCCAACTGCAGGAGCAGGAGGTCTGACTCCCGAGCAACAGCATTTCATGGTTTTCAGAAGCAGATTTCTTGTTCTGTTCATCCTTCACCTTTCTTTGGTGAAAAATGAACAGTTTCTTCTGGCAACCAAGGTCTCTGTGTTGAATTCTTGTCCCTCCTCAAGGAATAATGAGTGGCTCATGCATGTTCCAAATCTTGAAAGGCAGGGATGAAGTTGAGTTGCTATGGTCCTGCCTTCACACACTATGGAATACTGCTTTAAATACATTACAAAATGCAGCAGTGAACATTCAAGATAGCCTGTGGATTTGAAAAGCACTATTAAATCACATTATTTAGTCAATATTAGTCAATGCACACACTTTTAATTTTTTTCCTATAATAGAATTTTAGTTATCTTCAAATTAAATCTAAAAAGGGATTTAAAGATTAAAAGTTTTTAAAGAAAATTTAGGGAAAGAACTATGTTCGTATGAAATTTAAACCTCTTTTGGTATCATGAAAATGTATTTCTGTAGTTTTAATCACAGTTGCTTTACACACTGCTTCATTTTAATTTTTTTTTTTTTTTTTTTTTAGTTTCTCAACTTTCAGAATGATAATTAAACATACAGAGTGGTTAATTCCTTTAGAATGTAGTCTATATGTTTCATTCCTTTGAGGAAACTCTCATTTGTTAAGGACCCATTTGCAGTCCAATAGGCAGCTTGCTCTACAGACATGAAGGCAAACATTTGGTACAGGTCTTTCAGGGTTATTTTGCAATATCCACTTTAAATAGCAGAGAGTTGCTAGGTGTATGTTGTAATTGCTATTGTAATTTTAGTGCCTCAAGCAGAAAAAAATATGTATTTTATAAATGTTTCTTTGTTATGTCTACACTTAATTAAGTTTAGGGATATGATTTTCCCCATCATCATGTGCTTCTGATTACAGTGATACTTGCATTAACCTGTATTTTGAAGGATTTAAATCTTAGGTATTCACCATCTGTTAATAAAAGAGATTATCTCACTGCATTTTGCAACAGGTATAGACTAATTAGAACCAATTGGTATTTTTTGCATTCCTTTTTCTCATAAAGGAACTCTTCAACGTAGAAGTTACATGGTTAAAATCTATCTTTTGGCTGAGTGCAGTTTTATTGGATCATTACTTAATCCATCAAAGATGTTGATTATATCTTTTAATAACTGGAATAGTTGAGACCAAAAAAGAGATTGATTTAATGATATGGCAGTTTTAGCACAAAGCAAGCATTTCAAAACTAAGTGGTTGCCTGAAAGGGGAGAAATTGCCTGAAGGCTTTGGAGAAAGCATTATGGTATTTCAGTGACAGGTTTCCTCCCTGCTACTTCAGCACAGCTCCTTCACAGCTGGCTGCTTCTGTTTGTGCTTGCAGAGTCTCTAAAGGATTATGAGATTATTGGTCTTGACTGAATAAAATGAACTGAAACTTGAGATTCTACACAGGCTTTGCACTATTAAAACTATATAAGTTTATTTCCATGAGTATCTCTATACCAGTAATTAGTGGAACCCACTCCCTTAGTGATTCTAGTTTTGAGATTAATGTGATATAAAAGAAAAACTCTGGAGCAGCCTCAAAATTCCTTCTCTCTGAAGTAAATGCATTCTGACAACAACAAGAAGAAAATATCAATTTAAATCTTAATGATAAACTTATTTAGACAATTTATAATTATTAATCTCTTGGTCAGACCTACAAAATTAGAAAGGAATTAAATCCACTAAAAAAATCCTTCTCAAAAGTAACTTGATGGCTGGGTATATTTTATTATCAGAATAATCTTTTATGGTGTTTTGTTCAAAATGACTACTGCATTAAAGTGAGTTTTTGCAGAGTAAAATTGCCTTGACCACAAATCCAACAAGAATTACCATGATACCATAAATATAGATTTACTTTGATTTGAAAAAAAATCAGTTCATTTCAGAGAGAGATGGTTCATTAAAAGGAATGGCTGGAATTGATGCTTTAACTTTTCTTATGCAGTAATTGTAAATATTCTACGTAAGAGGCAACAACATTTTAGACAGTTTGTGTTGTTGGGCTTGATGCTTCTTTTTTCTTAAGATTCCCTTATTTTAAAAACCCACATGGACATACAGACTGCATAGAAAATACAGTTTGATCTGGAAATGTCTCATAGGCCAGTTTAGAGGGTTTAATCAGGCCAGGTGAAAGGGAAGCCCAGTGAAATCCTCCAGCTGATTCAGAAGCAATGGTTCTCATTTTCACTTTCCTAAGAATACTTCCATAGGTTGCCTGGTTCTTGAAGCCTTGGCAAATTGTAATCCAAGATCTAAAGGGCTGCATGAATTTGTGTGATCTGTTCCTCATTGATATTAGATTATTCACAGGCACTGTGGGAAACTGAGTTTTAACCAATTATTTTCCATAATCTTCCAAACTTCTAACAGTTTTAACAGCATCTCCTTTGCTGTCTTGGACCAGCCATGGGCAGACCTCAAGGCACTATATGATTTCAGCAGGAGCTGTGGCTGCCACAGGAATTTCACTATTCACTGTGGCATGTTTAGCTTTGGCCTCAGTGATTTCTTTTACCCTAATGACTGCTGGACTGAGAGAATGTTAATTTTTTTACTCTAATGAGATTTGAGATGTTAAAGGTGATATGAAGAGCCATCATAAATTGGGCTTTTAAAATGACAGTATAAAGTTACTATGTAACTATGTTACTATGTAAATTATGTTCATTAATGAATTGCTAATCTGAATAATCTGTCAAGGGAGCTTTGAAATGCACTTTTTAAAAGATGGTCTGTAAGAGCCTTTCAGATACTTCCTTGGAAGATTATCCTACAACCAGAGTAAGAGCTAAGAAATATTAAACAAAAAACTTTCAGTCCAGATATAACCAGGGGGCTGTCCTTTATATTGTTTTCTTGGATTAAAAACTTCAAACAATACTGCAAACTGAAGCATGAATGTTAAAGTTGCCTCCTAAAACTCTGGTTCTAATTCAGGTAGACTGATATTTATTATTTAATTTCTATCTCTATGTTTTCGGATCTTTTGATCTACAGATAACCTATTACGCTAGGAAAAACATGAAAGTAAAACATTATTCTTAGTCATACTGTGCAAAATGTTTTAACAAAGTAACTGAAAGGGATATGGAAATGTTTCTTTAGGTGTTGCACAGGAGATGGTACTGCAGCTCAGCTATGCATGAATAGGTGACAATGGCCATTTGGGTAAAACTTGAAATATAATCTATATGTGGCAGACAGCATACTTCTGTTTACTTATCCCAGAATCATACTGGAAATTATTCAGATGCCTTATAGCTTCTCTAAGTGCTGGCTTGACAATGAAAGCCATCTGAGAGAATAGGAGAGAAAAACCAAGGTGCTTAACAGAGAGTGCTAAGGAGAAAAAAACATCAAAAACATAGTCTGTGTACTAGAATGGAATGATCCTATCAATAGGCTGTGAGCAGGTTCTGAAATACAAATATCTTAAAGACAGATGGACCATCATTATTAAACAAACAGTCTTTAAAATTCAATTTTTGACATTTTAACTGCAAGTGAGCTAGGTGAATGGGGAGCAATGGAATCTATTTTATCAATAAAATGACTATAAATATAAAATTCTTGTACCAACAGCTCCACTTGAGTTTGTCTTGTGAGCATCCTTTAAAACCAGTGAGAGAAATAACCACTGCTAGAGCACAATTCATGTTGGACTTGTACAATGGAGACCTGAACAGCTGTCTTCCTAGAAAGACTCACTTCCCTGTTGTAGATTAGAAAATATCTAAATATCAGATTTCTGGAATTAGATATTCTACCTTTAATGTTTTATAACGTGTTAGCCATATATCTGTATGTTTACGAAAAAGAAATTACGATTTTAAGCTTATGCAACGACCCTGCCATTAACCTGTCCTCTAAATGTGGTCCTGAGATCTTATTTGAGAGTGTTGGGAATAAATTTATAGATTTAAAAGCAAAAGCAGAGCCCAGTCTTCTGACTTGGACTGTGCAAGTATTGCAACATGCCTGTTTCCCTGGAAGCCTTAGCAGCAGCCCTAGCAATTTCTAATGTACTTGACTGAAACAATTGAAATTGCAAGTGAATTGCAATTGCTACAAAGCCTTGAGTTATCACTGACATTTTTGGTAGCAATTTCCTTGGCATTTAGTGAGGTTTTGAAAAGTACTTATGTTGCAATTAATAGAAATAATGGTGTATCTGTAATTTCCTTTGGCCTGAAATTAAAACCTGATTGACATATATTCTAATAACATTGTCATGAATGTTAGCTGCAACTTTTTTTTTTTCTTTTTAAATGAAGTAAATAGGATTAAATGTCTTTATTATTACGAGCCATGAAGCATGCAATTACTTGGCTAGCAAGTAAATAGTAGCTGGCAAACTGTGTAGACAATCTGGAGCTCAGATATTTGGACCTTCCTGGTGGTCTCAGAGACTGCAATGAAGACTCAATGGTGTAGGGACTGAACTATTCTTGCAGTTGAGTAGGTGGTTCTCTGCAGTTCAGAGCTAAGACAAATAACTAGCAAAGGCAGGGAAATATTTACTGCCACTACCCACTACACATACTGCCACCATACATCATGTACCAGCATTGTGACTGAGAATAACTTTCCTGGCTCAAAGACTATCAAACTATCACATGCTACATCAATAATACAAGATGTTTGTAAATGAAACACCATGGAAATGCCAGCACTTATAACATCTTAACCACATCTGTGTCACTACATTCATTGTAGGAGTCAAATCATATGTCCATCTTATCTAAATTCAGACATCTATAATGCTTTAATTAATATTTTGGTCCTATAAGCAGCTCATGCAATCAGTGGAAAAAGATGGGCCTTTCCAGAAGACAAGGCTGATCTGCACTAAGCTAAATTATTCTTTGGAGGATCATACTTGTCTCCATTAATTATTAGGAAATTCAGTTACTGGATATGTACCTTGTGTGCCCCTAAGCTCTTACTTGGGGTGGAATGACTCCAAATCCATGTGAATAAAAATATTATTGAGGAGAGTATAAAGGAAATGATACATACAATATCTGGAGGATTGACTTTTTTTTTTTTTTTTTTTTTTTTTGTTCTTGGGGTTTCTCTGATATTCAGTCCAATATTAGTATGGCAAACTTCACCCAGTTAACATTGCCATGTTTAAACTGAAGCACTTGATTTCTCCTGGTAACTGAATTTTTGAGTTTTACCATTAAACAACCAGTTTTCTCATATGGGAAGTCACATGTGAAATAATGCATAGTTTCTAATTTATAGAAACAACCAAGTTCAATCAATATTCAACTTACCATCTTGCCATTTGATGCAAAAGAAATCTCACTGCATGTAACAAGTCAGGCAATAATGTTTATCCATGGCAGTTTCACCTTTTTGAATGAGGTTCAGTCTATATCAGCTAGACATATGTTGGCCTTTGGAGACCTATAAATCATCTAAATTCCAAACAGAAAATTTGAGATGAGTGTATTCATTTGATCAAGAAATGTCATTGCATCCTGTATCTCATACCCTGAAAGGCATGCATAATCTTTCTGGGAAACAGGAATTACAACCTTAGAGTCTTTCCTTCGAGACAATGAAATTACTGCTAGGCAAGGGTGAAATGCATGTTTACTCATTTGTCTGAACAAGCCCTGTCCCTCTTTCTTGATGTACCCTTTTTAACCAACTGAGTTGCACCTGTCTCAAAATTGACTTCAGTGAAGTCTTCTGATGGATGGTTAATGATAAATATGATGTCTGAATCCAAATAAAGTAAGTTCAGAGCTATATTTTAGGGGTGTGTCTCACTTTATTTATATATTAAAAACTAATGAAATCTAAAATTATAGGGTAGTTTTGATGAAGACCACTGCCAAAGCTTCCAAATCCCATATGCTGCAGCATATGACTAGCTATTAAAGTTACTGATATTTAAGGACTTGTGGTCTTCATTTTAAAGCACAAGTATGTATTTATGTATTTACACCCTTGAGCTAAACCATCAAAGGCATCTTTGTAAGCTACAATTTTTAGTAAAAATAAATTAAAATTGTTCTGAATGCTACTGAAATAACAAACTGGGGCAATCCATCTGGAATTCATTTTACTTCATATTACAGGCTTTGTGTCACTGCTGTCCAATTTGACACCGAAAAGCACAAAAAATAACATTGACATAAGGATATAGTTATGTTTATAGCACAGAAGTAGATTTTTTTTTTTTTTTTCAGAGTAGTATCCTTAGAGTTGGCACACACAACTGGATTTCAGAAAAAAACTATCTGTGGTGGTGATGTTAAAATGCAGCAGCAGAAGCCTATGGAATGAAGAGCAGTCAGTTCAGCTACTGTTCTTAGTCAAGAACAGTACCATTGTGCCATTGTACCCACTGGGGGAGACTGCAGGGCTGGAACTGGAGCCAGGCTTTTCCAGACATGCTTTGAGAAAGCAGGTACAATACAAATCTGCTGCCTGCATCAGTGCTTTTTTCTTAGGATCCATTAAGTCATGCCAATTAAAATCAAGAGAGGATTTTTTCTTTAAAAAGCAGAATAAAACCTGTTATTTATTTTTTTTCCCCTGACACTACATTCAATATGCTTATGTAATATATTTTTAAAACATCTAGAAATCTTAGTCCCCCATAGTGACTGCATTTGTAAGAACTTTAGGTATCTGAAAGAGAGATTAGGAAGACAATTAGATCACTCCAGTAAGGACAGAGCTTATAGATGTTCTAAGTATGAGCCAAAACTAAATAAAAATTTGCTTTCAATGAGGGTAATTATAACAAAATTGAGAATAATAGATTTATAAAAGGCAAGTGTCTTTATTTGATTTAGAAAAAAAAGCTGAGGGTTTTCACAACTTTAAGGCAGAACACAACCTTTTTCAGCCTCAGCTATAGGCTGATTGAGCTATCTAAAACCCTGGATCCTAGTTCATTCAAGAGAGAAAATAAGTATCTCATTTAATTCCAAATATGTCTGTGTATACGTACAGGTGCTAATGTATGAAGTGATTTACTCTTCACATATGCTTACATCTTTCATTTAGAACTTAAAAGGCTACTTTACACCAGATGCCTACATTATGTTTTGCTAAATTTAGGTGGATTAATCCTTCAATTTAAAGGAAGAAACCAGTCCTTAAAACAGAATTAAACTGAAAGCAAGCAATTAAACTGAAGACAGGTTCATCAAAGATAAATGCAATTACTTGTACTATTATTTAATATAGGATTCATTCCTTCAGACATGAAATGTAGTAGAGAAAATGTTTTTAGACTGCAGGAGAACATTTAATAAAGTGCTGTAAGATGTTATTTGTCAGTCAAAGGGTTAGGGTTGGACAGGTATTAGCACACACCTTATAAAACTAAGGGAAAAAAAAAAATAAGGATAGTAGCTGGATTTGAAGACAGCTTTTTTTGGAATTCCACAAGGGTTTTTCATGGAATGCATCATCTTTAATAGACTCATTTATAGGCTTGGCAGAAAACCAAGCAATTTGCTAAAGAAATTAGCAGATAATGAACAAAATAGATGACCTTAAGGAAGAAGTGTTAGACTGAAATAAACTAAATGAAATTTTAATAGTACTGAATGTTTGGATGTGAACATAAAGGTCCATAACAAATGACTGTTAAAAGCTGCAGCCAAGATTTTTGGGACCCAAAAGGGGGAAGAAAACAGAAGTGTAAGAACTGATCCCAGAGAGATTAGTAGCTAAACAGTGGGATTGGCCATGAAAAGAAAGAGAGGCTCCTAAAATCTATTCAGCAAAGTGCTTCCAGTGGAATTGGGAATTGCTATATGAGGCATAGGTAAGACAGTCATAAAATCATAGATTCAACAGGTCTGTGCACTGGGAAACACTGTTGGAAAGGCATGGGAAAGATGCAGAATCTGCCAGCCCAGCACCAGTGAGGATGCTGAGCACCACTTCCCCTCAAAACAAATTTCATTGTCACCTACCAGAGACCAGAGACTAGGGCTCCCAGGAGGGAAGGTAGAAACTTTGTACAGCTCTGTGAAACTCTCCCAGTCCTGCTTCTGATGGCAGAGCCCAGAGCAAAGTTCTGTGAACACATGGTGTCTCTGCTGCAGCTCAGGGGGCAGAGTGACTGACTTTTACTCTGGAAAAAAGCTGATGCAGCATGATCTGAAATAAGTCTCAGGTTAGTGGTGCAGATGGCTCACGGAACTCAGCACGAGTGTGTGGTGGGGTGTCCTTTCCTTTTCCTTCCACACAGATGATTTCCCACTCATCACAGCTCATGCCATAGGAAAACCCTATTTTGAGTTCTGTAGAAGCAAGACAGTAGTACGTCGTTGAAAAACTGTAAATTTAGAAATATGACCTCATCTAATAATCAGAAGAGGTAAAAGAGAGTGAGTTTTGGTGGACAAATAAACTACAATAAACTACTTTTGTATAAATGTATCCAGGGACAAGGCTAAGAGTGAAGTTATGCAGCAAATATATTCTATTATAATTGTATTTTCCCTGAATTGACAGTTTCAGACTTTTCCATGTGACATCAGCAGGTCTTATAAAAGATAGAGAATGAACATGCCACTAAAATATGACCAGGTTAAAATGCAGTCACATTTATTCTGATAGAACATACTTCCATCCAACAATGATGAGATATAAACAGCAGGGAGTCCTATTATATGCTCATATAATCTGTGAGTTACTGTGCACTAATGAGCAGCAGATGAGGTAGATTCTTTGTAGTCAGTTTGCCTTTCTGCCCTCCCCATTCTTTTTTGTTTTCTTTCCTTTTTTTTTTTTTAATGTTTTGTTCTTTTTGTTGCTGCTGTTGCTGTTCTCTGGGTTTGTATTTAGTATCTTTGGCTTCTAGAGAGAATTCTCCTGTCTATTTTACCTGGTTGTAAGTTTAATAAATTTTAAGTATCTTAACATACTCTGTCCTAAATATCTGCAATTTCTCCTTTATTTCGTGGAATTTCTTGAATGCATTCTCAATGGAAAATATTAGTGTAAAGTAAAGGAAAGTATCTAGCAACCTTAGATCTGTATTTTTGTTTCCTTCATGCTTCAAACAAGGCAACAAATTTTAAAACAATGAAGGGTAAGTGAAGATAAGAAAAAGTAAACATCAGACCTCTACACATTTATATTCTTAATATTGTGTTTTTGTCATTAATTTCATTATTTTTTTCCCTGAAAGAATGATCTTCAAAAATGCTAAAATAAATGGAGAAACACAAGGTTTAAGATTTGTACATTATTAATACCTTTCCTTGAGAGGAATAACAATATTTCAGCCTTCTAACAATCTTATGGGCCATGAAACTATTGAAACACATGGAGATAATTTTATTTGTTCAATTATACTTACTTTTTTTATAAAGTTCTAATCCAAGAATGTTGAACAATGAAAAAAAAAAATAAATTCAGCCTTCATAAATATCTTAAATGCTATATTAATATGTTTTTTTCATATAAATTTATGTATTTATAGACTTAGGAAATAAAAGTATTTGATTAGGAAAAAATACGACAAAATGAAATGTAACACAACAAAGCTGAGGAAAATTTTAAAGTCTCGAATACTATGAGCAACTGAATATAAGATAAATATACAATATTATTTAAATAATATTCACATTATGATGTGGAGGCACATTAAAAATATTATGTGCTTTCAGCAGTCTAGAGAATGGATTGTTTTACTTACACAACTTAATGTATTGATTAAATTAGCTATGAACTTCTAATGCTATTGACATACACAAATGATAATAGCAATCCATTTTCATTCTTCTACATGCGCATTATATCAGAAGACTCTGAGTGGGGCAACACATGTACTGTGGCACCTGATCAGTATTAGAAGTACTCCAGAGGCATCAGATTTTTGCCAGCAGAAAATTGCCAGTCAATATTAGCAAATGATGTAATTTAGAATTAATCTTGCATTCTCTTTTCAGTATCATAAAAATATTTCAAAATAATTAATGAACTAAATGGACTTGAGGCAGTGGAAAATATATCTGCAATCTTATTGTGGGGCTAATCAACTCCTTCTTTTGTGTTACTTTGATGTGTTTTTTTAGTTTAGATTGTTTAAGTTTGGATTATGCAATTCAGCATGTCTACATTATAGAGCGGAAAATGTAGCACTGTGCCTACAGCAAAATGTGAGTGAGGAAACATTGGCACGGGAAGGTTGATCCTGTAGTGCACTCAAGCTTATTATTCATCTCTTAAATGAGAAAAGCTGGCTTTTTGCAAACAAGATGGTGATTTATCACATAGTTGAAGTGAGAATCCAAAGGTTAGTAGAGGCATATGAAAATGAAACTCTTTCATGCTTTACTTGAGTAAGGAGCTGGCAGAGTTATAATATTATGGTTTATAATATAGATTATATTCATATATACACATTTAAAAAGGGAAAGAGTGAAATTGTAAATAATATATTTATAATCATAGCAATCATTTGTAGATTACTTCTTAAGGAGACATAGTAGAAAGCTTCCTGCCTATGCTGAGTAGTGTAGCTGAAGCTCTACTCTAAGGAGGAATCCCCATATCAGGAGTACCTAATCCTTAAAGTTTTGGATATGAGGATTCTGGTGATAGAAAGAAAAAGCACTGAAGCAAAATTCTGATGATAAGCCTTAGATTCTGTTCTTGGCACTAGAACATGTTGCAGTTGCTAAGTTACTTGTAAAAAATAACATACTGTTCATGCAACTTTGCTGTTTTCCCTAGGGAGCAGAGTTTGTGCCTAAGCACGATGTAATATGATTTATCAATATATTTCTACTGTAGAACATGTGTTTATCTGATGAGGAGACCATGCTGGGGAAAAGGGACCTGTCACTGTCTTCAATGTGATTACAATTTCCATAATTTGAAGCAATTATTTCACATATCATCCACTGTGAAATAGACTGATGTGTTAGATCCTAGAACCTTTCCCATGGTACAGATTTCCTGGGGGCTGGATATATCCCTATCCTATCTTTTCCCCCAAAAAAATTTGATTTCAAATGAAAGAAATGTCTTAATTTTGCATTCTGTCCTCAAATTCTTCTTAGATTAAACAAGGTTATTAATATTGAGCTATATTGTAAACCTAAGTATGTCAAAGCAGGTTCTTAACTAGATTTTAATTAACAGATTACAGATATGTCTTTCTTCAGCTGTTGGTGGTGGTACCTAAAGTTACCACTGCTCATTAGCATTACTATGGTGACATGACTTTTGCTCATTATTGCTCCTTGGCTATGAGGCAGCATGTGAATATTTCCCTACTGCTTTGTCTAACTCAAAGGCAAAGGACTGAGTCTTCATTGTACACATGTAAGATATCTGGTACAACAGAAATTCTTCTCAATTCTCCCAGTTCTGCTCTAATATATCAGTTGAATAATAATTAATGCATTTTGGAACAGAATAGACATGCTATAAAACAAAAAAATTACCCAAATGGAAACAAACCCGTCAGTGTAGATTTAGAAAAGATTACATATCATTTTAAAAGATAAATCCAGAGGACAAGCACCACTGAAGCACTGACCTGTGATAATGCCTAGTATTTAAATTTTTCATGTTCTTCTTGGCAACTTTGAAAAATAGTACTCTTCCAAATAATATTTGGGCATGGTTCAGGAAACAATACGAGGATATTCTACGTAGGGGGGTTGGATGACGTTAGGTAGCTTGGAGATGAAGACAGTGGAACATTTTAGCTTTATGGATGCATGCCATGTGGCCTCTGAGACGTAAGTTTTATTTAGTAATACTTCTGCAACCAAGGAAGCCATATTCTTTCACACTAGCAGGGCCTATTAAAAAATTGCTGCTTCTCAAAAGAAGAGGTGGTTGCAGTTTCACAACTTGTTGTAGTTGCATCGGCTGCAGCTCTTTGTTATTGTTGTTATTTGCTATCTTATTTGAGGATAAAAAGTGGCTGAATGCAATTTAGATAATGCTGACAAGTATGAACTAAAATTTTTTAGTTTTATTAATAGATCTGCTAATACACTGTTGCTCACTTTTCAGTACAAATATATTTTAATTCAGTTTCTGAAATAATATCTCTTGGTTTATTCATTTGTGTTTAATAATTGAATGGAATGAAGAATAAAGAAGACACTATTAAGAGTGACTCTCCTCTATATACATTTTTGTTAAATATCATAAAATTTGTTGCCAAGACAATCAAAGTCATCCTTGAGATCAGACACAGAAAATTTTTATGCTATACTTTCCTACAGTCATCAGCACACAAGAGAAATAACACCGCCTTGAGATTTTTCATCATGTGAAAGCATTTGTCAAGCTGACAGTTTGGCTACTTCACAAAAATACATAAAGTTCATCAACAGTGCATAAAAAGTTGTAAAGTAAAGCTTTTTTATTCCATTTCAAGATATATGATTAATGAGATATAGCCTAGTTTGATTAATCTGGACATTCATGGTATCTCCCACTTGATTTTTGTAGATAGTTGCTTCTTTTACAATAATTTTTCTTACGTTTTTATACAAAACCGAATAAATCATCCTTCCAGTTACTCACCTTTTCTGTCACTTACCTACCAAAAAGACTTGGCTATCCTGAGAGTGTTTCCACTAAACACTCTTGCCATAATATTTGGTTTCTTCACCACACACTCAATTTTAATCTCCCTTGGCAAACCTATTTTTCATTCTTCAGCTTATATGGAGTGTGATATTAGCAAGGTATTTGAACAGAAAAAGACATTGCTGATCTATTTTCCATTTCACATGTAATGAAAATGATTTGAATTTGAATTGACATACAAGCACTAATAGTATTTGTGCAAGGGAAACAATAAGTAATGACAGACATCAGCAGTGGTGGAATCCTACACTTGTATTTGACAAACAACCTCAGTGTCCAGCAATAGAGTGTATGGCTTGAGTATATGCTGGAAAACAAAAAGAGTGAAAAATAAATCAGTTAAAGTACAGTCAGTGTCCACTTAAGCAGAGGAAAAATGATCATCTTAAACCATTATTTCATTTCGTCTCTCAAAGGAGAGATGCTCCAGTCCTCTGAGCATCTTCATGGATTCCTCTTGATTTGCTTCTTCTTATGTTTGGGGCCCCAGAACTCGATGCAGCACTGCAGGTGGGGTCTTGTGAGAGTGCAGTAGAGTGACAGAATCACCTCCTCAACCTGCTGCCTATGCTACTTTGGATGTAGCCCAGGATAGAGGTGGTTTTCTGGTGTGTGAGCACACATTGTCAGGTCACAGCAAGCTTTGCATGCACCAAATTCCCCAAGTCCTTCTCCTCAGGGCTAAGCTCAATCCATTACCCACCCAGCCTGTTCCTATGCTCAATATTGCCCTGACCCATGTGCAACACCTTGCACTTGGCCTTGTTGAACCTGATGATGTTTGCACAGTCCCACCTCTCAGGCCTGTCAAGGTCCCTCTGGATGACATCTGTTCCTTCCAGTGTGTCGACCACACTCAGATTGGTGTTGTCAGCCAACTTGCTGAAGGTGTTCAAGCCCACTGGCCATATCACTGGTAAATGTGTTTCATAGTAAATTTACCATGTCCCTTGTAAATGTGTTAAACCCTGCCAGTCCCAGTGCCAGCCCTTGAGGAGCCCCACTCATCACTGGTCCCCACCTGGACACTGAGACAGTGAATCTGCTGTGGGGTGTACAGTGAAAGAGGAAGGCCTAACAGGTTTTCAAAATCTGTCACAGAACTTTATTGAAATTAATACAGCTCACCAAGAATCTCAGAGAAAAAGAGGAGATCTTTAAAGAAAGGGTAAGACAATTAACTTAAAGTTTCATGAGAAAAGACATTAAACCCTTCTATGTTGTGGGGGAGCAACAAAGTGTTTGTTAATATAAGGAGAGCTCATTAAAAATCTGCCCCCAAATCTGTCTCTTAAAACATGTTATCATATCTATAAGTGAGGGTGCTCATTAGTAATAGCAATTATTGCTCACAGCACTAATAATTGATGCTTTCCCAGTAGTTGGTGCATGTTCTTTTTTAGATATAAAAAGTCTTAGTCTTCTTCTTGCCTTATTATTCCCCTGCCTTGAAGCTCAGGGGCTCATATCTTTTGAACTTGTAGGTGAATAAAATACCTGGCAAGTAACCTGCCAACTAAAGGATCAGTTTCCATTTTGAAGATACACTGTTAAATAAGCTGGAATACTTTTCAGAATTTGTTAGCTCACGAAGTCTAAATGTCAGATTCCTCTGTGCTCAGCACAGTGTAGGCCTGTGTAATTATTGAGCACAGCAATTCTATTGTTGCTTTATAATTAATTGAATTGGTTTTCAAGGCAATGCTTCTTCTGTTCATTTAAACATATTTCTGCTATTTAATTTGTCATAAATAAAGATTGCCAAATATATAACTTGAGTTCTTAAAAGTTCTTTGTTCAAGTAAGCCAGCAAAGGAGAGGAGATTCTCAGTAGTCCTGAAGGTAAAACCTGGCACTCCCCCAAATGTGAAGAAAAATTTTAAATTGCTGGGTTTTTTTCCTTCTCTGAAATTCAGCTAAGTAGCCACTGTCCACACCTTTAGCAACCATATCATTCCCTGAGCACAAAGAACCAAGAAAACCCCAATAAGCTCCTTTTGACAGTAACAGGAAAGAGACCTTACTGAGACTATTGCACCACATATTTTAATGCCATTATTGCATTTTTCATTGAAATTGGTCTCCCCTTAACATGCCACATTAAGCTCTAGGTACAATGTGCTGTACAAGAGTTTTGAGATTGTCACACATTAAAGGTGTGTAGTTAGGCATAAAGCCAAAGCAAAGTGCTCCTTGTTCCTCTGGAGAAGAACATCCTCCAAGGAATGCAAATATTTATATTTGGAAGGTATTCTTATCAGCAAGTGATTCAGCCTTCAACAATCTCAAATTCTTCAAAAGGAAGTAGATTATTTTATAATGTTAATCAATTATCAGTATACAATTTCTGTTGATTTTTATGCATGAGCAAATAAATAAGCGCTCTAGCACCACCATCTTTCCTTCTCTATAATATATTATTGCAGCAGTAAACTGATACAAATCCTAGACCTTGACATGGATTTCCTATTAGCTGATTTGTGCTAAAAAAACATGTGATGTGTATAGATGAGTTTGTTCACCTATTTACTTATTTTAAAAGTGATAAACAGGACAAAAATGTAAGTCTCACTTTTCACACTTTGTATCAAAGGTGGAAACAACCACTAAATGTGTTTTCTTTCAACCAGCTTCCAGATGTGTGCAGCCCCATATGTGAGTTGCTTCTGTCAGAAGCAAACTTTGCACATAACTCATCATAATTTTAGAAGGTCTGTTGCTTATGTCAAAACTAATTCACAAGGAGAACAAAATCTAATGCACAGTGTAACTAACCACTAGCTAACCTAGATAGTCAAGGTCTAGTTTTATGGAAAAATTAAGATATCCTTCAGGTGTCTTAACAGACTATGACTAGGCTGTGGTTATAAAATATATATATATATATATAACCAATAAAAATAAGTAAAAACAGGTTTAAAGGTACTTTCTGTTTATTTTGAGAACTTTTGCATTATAACTATTCCATTAGCCCCTTCTAAAAGTTAAAATGTAGATACCTTGTATGCCTGGAGTGAAACAACAGAAATATTGGGATTTGAAAAGAAACCAAAGTATTGGTATGTAATATAGTATAAATTATATAAGCAATATAAGCTATCTAATTTATATGCATTAGAAAAGTGTTGAAATAATATGGAGTAAAACATTAAAATTCTATTATACTATGAGTCACAATGTAGTGCCATGAATTAATAGAAATATTTGCTAATTCTCTGACTAGAAATACTTCAAAGTGAAAAATACTTTTGAATATTTCTTCATTGCTTTGAATCTTTCTTGTACGGGCTACTAAATTGTATATTAAATTAGAGGTGTTTAACAGCAATGGGGATAAAGATACATGAAAAACAATTGGAGAAAAACATTTAACAGAAAGAATTTCATAGTACAGATGATGGTGCTAGTCAGCCAATCCTCCTATTGAACCACTAGTTTGAGATACTGTTCACAATTAACAGCACAAAGAAAAATCCCATTCAAATAGAACAGAAGAGCTTTCCAATTAATAAGACATAAAGCAGCCATTGTCATGCTCTCAGTTCTGCATGTCATTTCTAATAAAGATTGGATAATAGAAATGTGTGCTAAAATGAACCTTTTCTTTATAAGAAGGCTCTATAGAGCAGGCAAATAATATAAACTTTTTTGGTGTAGCTGTTTCTCAATCAAAGGGCATATCAGTTACTGTATATTGCTGCAACATTCCAAGCATTAAATTAAATTATAGACAATAGAATCAAATACAGTTTACATCTGTGGAGCATTAAAAAATGAGGCACGTTCAGCAGTTTATTTATTCCCAGTAGAAATACTCCTGTTGAAACAGTGCTCTGAAAACATTCTTTCCTACCAGGCTTGGCTGTCTCAAATGCATTCCTCAGGCAATACACATATTTAGTTTTTAAATGTGACATGTAGAAATCTACCTTGATTTTCTTGGATGGCTGACTTTCTTTAGTTGTGCTACAGTTTAGGTAACCTTATCACTCCCAAGCTCTAACCCTGCTACTGGACCTGTACAAACAGCCTGAAGCACATTTATTCCACAGGGCTGCAAAAGGTCCACCTGTGTTAATACATTTTGAAGGCTTCTGTCACTTATTACACAAGATTAATGTGTAAGGAGAGGCCAAATTCTGTGGAGACCGAATGTGCAGTCTTTAGTTTAAACATGAGAATCTGGACCATCTGATCTGAAAATTACACTATTGGTGGAATATCATTACAGCTCTCTGCAGTCATAAAAGAAAGGGCTGCAAACATTACTAGTAGGTTTGGATGCACATTTTTAAATGCAGCTTAAAATTGTTTTATAAATCAAAATTATTTTGGATTTAAATAGTAGGCATCATTTCTTCTTGTTCCTAATGCTGGATAATTCCTTCTGTAATTTAGACCAGCAGACTGTATAAATAATTCAGAAACAGCAATAGGGTGCATCAAGGACGGATTCTACACAGGTATAAATAAGTGAAATGTCACTGACCAATTTACAGTGCTACCTTCTGCACAGTGGTCATTCCATCTTCTTTAAATGCTATGGTCTTTTGCCTGGACACACTGGAGCACTTTTGAAATTGAATCATTACCTATGTTGAGTCCATAATGATTTGCCACACTCTTCTCTTCCAAAAAAAGACTTGGTCAAGAAAAATTGCTTGCATCTTCATAGAGTTTTTAGCTTGATGTGAAATCTAGTGTATTGAGTTCTGTGACTAAAAGCTCAAACTTGGTTGTATTGAAAAACAAATGAAGGTTGTTAAGCAAAAATGAGTCCACATTTCCTAGAACTCTTGTGTAATAAAACTTCTGACTATTTACATTAATATTCTGTAGACTTGCCCTACTTGTTTTTTTCATTTGAAGCTCTCCAACAAAAGAATGTGGAAAGGAGGTAAATATTTAACATGAAGGGATTCCTTAGATGTCTTTGCTACAACTTACTTGAAGCAGAGGATGGCATTTCAAGACATGTAATTTGTGTTAAGGTGCTGATGCTTATATTTTTGTTATAAATGCAAGAACAAGGGCAGCTGCCTTGGTAGAAGAAACAGCTGTCTTGACAAAGTCAAATACCACTATGCAAACACCACAGCTCCAGTTTTCAACACAGACAGCATCCATATTGCTGCTTTACTAGAGCAGGACATGTAAATCCTTATCAGCAAACTACTAACAGATACACAGTGAAAATAAATCCTTCTAAAGGACCTGTCTTCTGATCTTTATAAACCTTCTAAATAGAGCAACAAGGAAAGCAGTGCAAATTCCACTGGCTGTCTGACCTATGAATCAGCAAAGTGCTAAATTCTACAGGGAAGAAAAAGTAATTGTTTCCAATAGCTCTTTAGCATTTATAAAGCTATTCAGATAATGATGATGGACACAGACAAAAGAACTGATAACCACAGAAAAATATTGTTACTGTCAAATGGCATTATTAGCAGCACCAGGCTAGACATGTAGAATGTGTAGGCATAAATAAGCACTTTAACAATTTTAGAGTAGACATTTATTTTTGTACTGGTATCACTGAGACTAACTTAAAAAAAAAAAAAAGTAAGTTGAAACAGGAAAGAGAAGAAGCCAAGGTTGCTTTTGGAAATATAGTTTCTCATTATAGCTATCATTTTTGGAACCTTTATTAGAATACATTCAGATGCTGAGCAATCTTAAAAAATGAGAGCTTTGTGTGAAATAACATTTTGTATATACATATAAACACACCTGCACACATGTACAAAAATACACATTCTGTGGGTCACAGAATATTTTCCTTGGATTAATATTTTCTGAGGAGATGGATGTAAATATTCTTTTTTTATTTTACTGTTGCATAGAAATATTTTACTTGGAAAAGTGACACATTCAACTACTGATCTGGTATCAACATCCTGTGCTTGTAGCAAACTTTGTCCTTTAGTGTAAATTATATTATGAAAACTAAAGATAGAAAATAACCTGGAAGACAGCTAATCCTTTCCCCACTAGTGTGTGGCTACTAACTAGAACATATTGTCAGATATTTTCTCCTGTCTTTTCTTAATTGGCTCATTTTCTAGCAGTTCCACTTCTTGCCTTTGCAGATTATTCTGAAACTAATGGATCTGACTTTTACATTATTTGTATCCTTATTGCTAAATTACCCACCACAATGCCTTTTCTTGTCCTTGCAGTATTTGCTGTTTACTTTTCCCTTCCTTTTTTTTTTTTTTTTTTCCATAAACAAATATATGTTAATGTCCTGTGGTTTGACAACTTTATCTTCCATTGCTTCCAACAGTGGGAAATGGGTAGAGAATGTTTGATGCTTATTGTACACTCAATTCACATAAGTGAATGAGATTGCAAGAGATGGAATGAAAACCATTTTTTGGGGGGTTTCTCTTGATATACATATAACACATGTCATGGCCTGCATGGTCTCTCAGTGGCTGCCAGATGAGATGTTTATATTGAGAAACATATATCTCTCCTTCTGCAAGAGAGCCTGTTGAATCAGAAACAGTGTATATAGATATTTATGTAAATAACACAAACCAGATATACATTTTCATTTACATGTATGAGTATTTTCTAATGCTTTGCATCTTTTTTGTAAAGAAATGTGTCCCACTGCCTACAGATCAAACACTATTTTATAATATCCTGTAAGGGTCAGAAAAGGACCCAATTCTTTAATTCTTAAAGAGAGAAAATTCCCTTGAACTTTAGTTAAGTTTATAATAGTTAAGCTTATATAATAAGTGACAGAACAACTTAAGTGTAACATTTTCCTCTAAAGTATTTATGAAATATAATATAAACAGTTAAATAGCTCTCAGTTAAATAATAGATGTTTTGGACCTATTCATTCCTAAGTGTGCTTACTTCTGACAGTTTGATAAATATATTATTCTGTGACAAGTTATTTTATACAGTTCATTATGTTCTTTTTACATGTTTTTCCTAGTGTCAGGCATAGAGAATTGTATCCTGATGTATAAATACTAGTGCAATATGCAGCAGGTATTACAAAATTCATTTGTCCTCAGATAGTCCCATGCCTGTGAATAATGTGTAGAATATAATTCTCTGTTTCTCTTCTATTCTAAGAAAAAATACTGTTGTCAGATTAAGTATATAGTACTTGGGATCTATAGTTCTAATAAAATATCTTCACATTTTTCATATTTATATTAATAATCATTTTGGATGTACCAGCATATTTCAAAAGTTGGTATTTAGAAATTGTCTTGTAATTTTGTAAAAGGATTCTGAATTTTGTCATCTATATTAATTTTTCTCTACATCTTTCCATCTCTACACACTACTATGAAAAATCCACAGCAGATTTTTCAGTAGTTCTATTGCTTTTGGAGATAGTTAAATTTTATTAAAGCTACATCTTTTTAGAGAAGGCATAATAATAGTTGTGTGAAACGTATGCAGAAATTCTTTGCTAGCTGTACAGATTCTATTTTTGGTTTTTGATTTTGGTGGATTTTATTCCTCTGTGAAACATTATGGAAATTTATTTTTTTTTCCATTGGTTAATATTTTGGCAAAAAAAAAAGGATAGTTACATGTTTTAAATTAAGACATGTTTTGTTTTAAGGACATGTAATTTTGACAACTAGTTGATTTAATATAAAAACAGAGGACCGCATTAATCAAAATAAAATTATCAAAATAATTCCATCTAGGTGAAAATAACTGAATTTTTTTATTTTTGAAAATGCTCTGTATTTGAAGTTTTTATTACAGTTTGGCATGGAAAAATTTTCCATAATATTTACAAATTCTTTCAGAGTTTGAAAAATGTTCTCTCCCAGTTCCAGTATCTTTTGTGTGCTCTGCTCTCTTTTTTCCTGAAGGCAAAAGCTCAGACAGTAGCCTTTGGGTCCCCCATTCTACTTGCATTCAAAATATGAACTGTCCAGAAGCTTTATGCAGACTTGCTGAGTAATCAGTGCAAATCATGTAAAGCTAAATTCAAACCCTGGACAATTTTGTGAATAATGAAATTATTATTTTCTCATTTACTCTATCTTCATGATGGAAATTCTTTAATTTTGGTTCCATTTTTTTAAATTTTATTTTGGCTATGCTGTTCAGTTAGATTGGAAACTCCTGAAGAAAACAGTTATCTGGAGCTGTGTATTTTTCAGTTCTGAGCAGTACATAATCTGTTAATGAGTGGTGTTCCTCAGGGAGCTGTACTGGGACTGGTACTATTTAACATTGTTAACAGCAATGCAGACTGTGGGATTGAAAGCACCCTCAGGAAGTTTGTGGATGTCACCAAGCTGGTGGAAGCAGTGACAGTCCCTGGCTCTGGCAGGGGGCTATTGCAGATGATCTTTGAAGGTTTTTTCCTACCCAAAACTGTCTCTATGTGTATGATATAATCCTTAGATCTCCCTGGACTTCTGCACAACTCTTCAGTATACAAAAAGGAAGCAGTTGTATTAATCCTTCATTTTCATAGTATGTCTGTAATTCTAAACATCAGTAGCCTTTGTGAAAAATAAAGGCCATTAATGAAATTAACTCATGTTCTACCTTCTGTAAAGTTAGCTATAAGTAGAAAAGACAGATTAACCCCAAAATATCTGAAATTAAGCTCCAGTGTTAAACCAAGCCTAAAGATGAAGGTGAATTTCTAAATTACAGTGAGGAAAGAACTAATGAAGGAACACCCATTAGTGTATGGTGTTTTGACATATTGTGCAAAATGATTTAGGACAGAGTCATACTGAGATAATGTTCCATTTTGACGTGGGAGAGATTTATGGGAGATTTTTTTATGATTACCACTGGATCAATTGAGGATATAGAGATTTTACTTGTAATTTCAGGAAACTGTTTCTCTGTTCTAATGTAGATTTCTCTTCAATGTAAGAGGGGCTTTTGTTATCATTGGGTATTTTTCTAAAAGCTTCCGAAAGGCTTAGGAGCAGGAACGACAGTTGAAATTCAATACAGTCTATTTTATGATTCTTGGATAATCAAATGTGACATGAGAAAAGATAGTGTTTATATCAAAGTACAATAAACTTCTAAACAAGCACTATTATTTTTCTGTCTTGCAAAATCTGTCAGAAACAAAGGAATAGTCTGGGGGAAAAAAAAAGGAAAGGGAGGATGGGTGGACTTACCCATGAAGGTAAGTATGCAACAATCCATAATACAATTCATAATAGTTACAGGACCATTAATAGCTGCCTATTATTGATTTTATTCTCCAGTTACAGTATTTAAAATGAACTGTGTTGAGTTCTACCAGCTCAAAGTCAAATGGCAGAAGAATGTTTTGACTGTTAATATTTGCAAAGCATTATTGATTCTGAAAGGTTTCAAACATGTCCTAAGTTATTCAAATAAAGCTTTTTTTCTCTTTCTTTCTACCAAGGCATTTACTTAACCAGTGTTTTACAGATAATTGGCATACTGAGGGAGAAACAGAAGAGACAACAAAGACAGCTATTTATACATGTTGCACATCACTGCAGTGATTCAAATTGCAAACATTGATAAAATAAAACCTTGGTTTATTTATAGAATGCATTTTGGAGTGGAAATCCTCTACAGTTCATTATGTATCTAAAACTTAGATTACATTCTTAAAATTTGGATTATAGAAATTACTATTTTCAGATTATATTTGATTGGAATGTTTTATAAAGCAATTTTGAGATGCCATTTGGGAATACCTCTTTCTTTTGTTCTGATAAAAAAGACAGCTGGATAAATACCTTAAACTAGACACCTGACTTTGAACAAAACAAAAACTGAATATGACATATCCCACTCTGTAAAATATGAGCTTGAATTATTTTATAAAGATCTGTGTCGTAATTAAAAAAAAAAAAAAAAATTAAAAAAAAATAAAAGGCAACAAAAATTCCTTTGATGTATTCAGTTTTCATTAATATTTAAAAGTATTTGAATTGTATTAGGAAAAGCAGGGTCAAATCATGGATGTATTAGTGCCAGTTGACTCACAATAGGAGACCTTCCAAAGACACTGATGTAGCAGCTGAATATATCTCCTTTCTGTGAATTAAATACTTCCAAAGATATTCTGGTTGGTTAAAAGAACAAACTTTGGACTAACAAAATGTTTATTTCTAGATAAATCTATTCACTACTGTTATAGAGTTTCTATGCTCAGGGGAATTTGAGTTTATTTCAGTGCATGAGGTGTAGCAAGTCTTTCTAAACTAACCTATGGAATATTGTCTCAAACTCTGCATGTGCTGTAATTTATTTCACAGGAAAAAAAAAAACCTTGAAAATTTCCCTTCACCTTTTTAGTTATTTCCATTTCAATTTTCCCTCTGCCTTTTGCTTTTCTTACAATACCTCCTTTCTCCTCGATTCTGTTTTTTCTCTTGTTGATGGCTCCAGATAGCCTTACATACACTGTCAATCACATGCCATCCTGCCCAGAGCATATGCTGCTGAAAATCACATGAGATAGCTCTGTTTAATCCATCTTCTACAGGGGAAATTCAATTTAACAGTCATTTCGAATAGCATAAACCCCTGACTCTTGGCATCTTCATTTTAAATGAAAGCACCAGATTGTCTTTCTGTCAAAACACAGGATCTCTCCATTGGAAGAATTCTACTCTTCCCATACTGGTGTGGTAACAAGCATGTAGTAACTGGTACACCTTAATAGATCAGGTCCTTGAGAGACTGGACTGTCTGTGTTTCATCAGCAGAGGTCTGTGGTTTTTTGAACCATATGTACCTTCTAAAACTCATGTTTTATAAATCGATTATTTCACTTGTTAACACTATTAACATATTAAATATAATGTAAAACATCTTCTGTGAGTATAATTTTGAAAGGACATTTCTTCCTTCTTTAGAGGTATATTGGATGAAGTGCATAAAGTTCACAAAGACTATTTCATGGATGCTTGTGTCTTCCATAGACTGGAATAATTGCCCAGTAAAAATTCCAATTTATATTTCTGCTGGAATGTTTTAATAGAGAAAGACATTTCTGAAGTTTTCTATCATACAATCTACCATTCAGAAAGAAATTTATAATCTTGATGAAGATATTTATTATCAAGTACATTATCATGTATTATCACCTCCAAAAATGCTTTATTAAAATAAAGGATCATTAGGATTTGAAGTCACTAGAAAATTTTAGGCAGCCAAGTTAGGCAGGTTACTGAGACCTGGAAGTTTATAACAGCCACAGTGTTATGTCATTTTGCATAAGCAGTTGTTTGATATTCTCTATCACAACCATGTTTCTGATCTGTGTTGTCAGCATTTTGTGGATGTATGTACCTTTTCCAAGAAAAATCCCACAGGTAAGCTAAATAATTTTTTATAATAGAGTATAATGGTATAATGACTACATCAATTTACCATAATAAATTTGTTTGAATGAGTGCCAAAATTTGCTATCTAATACTGAAATGGATTAGAAAACAAAAATTCTTCACCACTCTGCAAGCAATATCCCTCTGAATGGAACAGATATGGAAAAAATATAGTAAACCTCATTTAAAACATTTGAAATTGTTATTATTGTTGAAAACTAAATACTATCATTAAAAGCATGATAAATGGTAGACATCATTTATATAGTAGTTTAACACTGAAAAGATGAAAATTTCTTTTCATTCTGAGTTGATTCTCTGTTGTTTCTCAGGTTCAAATAAAACACAGAAGGAAATCTATTTTCCCTATGCTGTTCCACATATATTTAATCTATATAGGTGGTGTGATTACCCAGGTCAGAATTAATGAATTTAATTAGAAAAAATGGCAGATGAGCACTGGATTAGGCCTTCTATGAAAAACTGTATTATCTTACTGGTGTAATAAAAACCTGTGAGATCCAGAAACATGTTAGTGTCAGAAAACAAATATCACTTCCACACACATGACTGATTAGCAGGTTCTGTAACTGCTTCCATTTGACTTACAAAGAGGTTTTCTTCTAAAACAATCTGTAAATCATCCATCATTTCTAGGTAGGTATGATTAAAACCCAAAAATATCAAGTTTTTATTGCAGTGCATTTAATTTCTTTTCAAGCATTAGTAACATTAAATTGAATATCAGACTTTTTCATTGGACCAGCATTTAATTCTAGAAATGTATCTTAAAATGTCTGTAAATCCCAGCTTGTATGAAGATGGTATGTGATTACCCTTAAATCAATGTACACCACAGAAATTTCCAGCAAGAACTAAAGATATTATAAAGTATTGTGCAAGCATGTATGTTTTTACTGTTATGTAATATGCTAACACTATAAACCCTGGTCTTTTTGTAATGGTTGTATTTCTGTTATTTAGTGACTAAAACCAAACCAGCTACAGTGCTAATAACTGAATATGCTATTTTGCCATCAGGGAAGAAAAACTAAATATTTGGTAGATGTGACTGAATATACATATATTACAGTATATATGTGACATATAAAAGTTTGAAATGGAAATATCAAGGATTAGGACTTGAGCTATCATGATTAGCTGTGTTAAGGACTTTCAAGCTACACAGACTATTTTCCATCATTATCTGAGTACAATTAGAAGAAAAAAAAATATTTCCTAAGATTTATTGTATGTTCCAGTTTTAGGTTTTTCCAATATTCTTAGGGGGAGAAAAAGCCAGAAGAGTGTTTTGTCTTGAATACAGATTGAAACTATTCTTGTCTCCCCAAACTGTACCTTTTAATTTCAGAAACCTTTGCCTCTGTGATTTAGACAGACTGACAGGGAAAGATTTTGTTTGAAGTTTTGACTATAATTTAATCTTCATCACTAAATCCAGAACATTTAGAGGAAGAGAACCAAATAAGCAAAATTATTCATGGGCTTTGCTGCACCAGCTCCCTTCATGAAGCCAATTACATTCTCCAAATAAAGCTCGACAGCCAAACTCACCTGCTGTTAAGAGCAGAGGTTCAATCATATGAAAGTAGTTATGGAGTAATGGGTTTTTGCTTGTTGTTACTAGAGTTTGCTTTCTGTCTCCTACCCTGCCAAGTTTCTGAGGCATCTGCCTGGCAGCCACATAGATGAAAAGTCAATTCAAGCTGCAAAAGTTCATACTTCAGTCTCCCTCACAGACTTTTAAACCTATCTCCTACTGATTCATCTTCTCCCAATAAAACACTAAAGTATCTTAAAAACAGTGTTTCATAATTACAGTGATATCTTTCAGCATTATAACTACCTTGAATTTTTTAGTTTACTATTTGCAATTAATTCTGCTATTTCAGTTCTTAGCTCAGATTTTGCTACCAAATCTCATGCAGGAGGATTTACTTTTGCCACCTCTGGCCAGTTAACAGTCCCCATTTCTACTTCCTAACCAATTCAGTTCCTTGCTGTTTGACCTGAGTTAATGTAACTTTCCATTACCTGACAATCACTATCATGACTCTATAATTATTTTTATAGGGTTATGTTTGACTGAAGGCCATAAGCAAAGAAACGTAAAAAATGTTAATCTCATAATCAGCAGAATTAAGGTTTTTCGGTGCATTTTACTTTCTATTTTTTTCCCCTGGGAAGAAATCTTCAGCCTCCTGTTACTAATTTTATATAGAATATTGCCAGCTAGAGGTCTTAACCTTGTCAAAAAGATTCAACCACTTGTAAGTTTATATTTTTGTCCCTGTGATGGATGAGTCTTTAGAGTACCCTCAAATAAACATTTCCCTTAAAGTACCAGTGTTTTAAAACAGAAGGTACATATACTACATATACAATTGACCTGTAGTTCATAAACTGTGTCACAGATATTTTAGGCTCTCCTCTATATCTCTTTTTATTTTTCCCTCATTTTTTGTTTTTGTCTCTTTCTTGTCACATGTAAGCAGATTTTGTTATCACTTGTCAGAAATATAGCAAAAAGCTAAATTAATTAAAACTACATAAAGTTCACAAAGTTCTTGTAAAACTTGTTCCCCTGCAGTATCTATATTCCAGGGCTATGCCAAGAATTTGAAGCATAGGATGTCATTCAGGTGCTCACTTTACCTAGGCTTCATATCAGTGGCCTCTTACATTATTGATGGGGACAGAAGGCAACCCCAGTCATTAACTCTCCCTGTAAAGCAGCACTAAACATCCACCTTATGTGGGCTCATTTGTCAGTGCCCTGCATCTGGAAAACATCTTTGCCAGAAGAATGATCTGCAGCATGAAGTAGTGTGGGAGGTGAGAGTATATTTCTGAAGAATTTAAAAAGGGAGTCAAAGATTTTTATGAGGGCAAAAAAGGGCAAAGGCAATAGACTTGTGCAGTTGTTATGATGTAATGCTATGAAGAACTGAGCAGAGCAACAGCAGCTTTGTCACTTCCTGAGAAAAAGAAAAAAATTAAAAATTTGCAGTGATATTTGTCTACATTCAAGGTCCAAAGATGTATATTACTCAAAAATGTGCTTAAATTCTGAGAATGTGTTATAAATGAAATGTCCCCATACTCTTGTTGCAGTGGACCACCATTGAGATTTTTGCATTTAATATTCTAAGCATATTCAATTTATCAATCATTATATTTTAAAAACATTGAGATAAAAATAGAGTGACTTTTTTTTATTCTAATGGAAGAAATTACTATTCTAAAATAACCTTAGAAGTTAGAATTATATACTGCTCATTAAACTACTGAAGAAATTGCCTATTAAGAATATAATTAACATTGTTAGACCAATGTTTAATAGAATTTATTTTGTCAAACAGGATACAATCTTAACATGTTCACCAAAGTAGATTTGCTATAAGAGATAACGTGTTAAGCAAGATTAGTCTGAATATTTGCCAGCAAGCTCTGTCAGACAGATAGCAAACCATCAGGTTTGTTCCCAGCTTTTAAAACAGAAAGAAATAAGATTTTTTTCTCTTATGAAATGTAATTCAGCAGTCCAGACTTGCTTTAAAGCTTTCACAGGTAAAGTGAAGTGCCATATAGGAGTAAATACTGAAGCAGTCTTTCCTTTGTTTGTGTTTGTACTGCAGTGGTGTGGGTATAGTTATGGTCTTGAGTCTTTAGATTAAAATGACAAAGCATTATAGAACAAAAAATAACATTTTTTCAAATTTATGGATCAGTACTCTAGAAGATTTGTTTTTACCAAAAGATAAGAGTAAGAAAGATCTTTTCTCTTTTTTTTCTGTGTTCTGAATACTAGCAATATATACACCATGAATAATTCATCAATTCATCCTCTGTGTCTCTGGCTTTTTGCATCTTTATGCAAGATCTTTACAGAAAAGCTAATTTTTTTTTTTTTTTTTTTGGTCACAGAAATCTATAGAAATTCAGTAAAAGGAAGGGAACTGCTGAAGTGAAACCCTTAGTCACTCCCATGTGAGGGAGAAGCCAAGGGTTTCTAGCTCATGTGCTGGAACAGTTTGTATAGCTTATTAAATGTTAAAATATTTTGTTGCACAGCTTCAACAGGAAATGGAGAAAGCATCCATCCTTCCCTACCAATCTAGGAGTAATCACTTAGATTAGACCTCTTTATGGAAGGAGAAAAATCTGGATTTCAATCCATGTAGAAAAGGAAATTGACCTCATGTCTCTTATTCCTCAGGTGACTGATTTAGTCATTAGAATATTTTAAATATGTTAGGTAGCACTATATTTTCTCTGGCCAAGTTGTTGAAGAAAATTGCACTTGCACCTGATTTTGCAAGTGTGCTAGATGTACCCAGCATAAATGTGGACATTAAATCCTAGCATTAGGTAGAGGAACACCTCTTTTTTGTTATGCTTAAGATTAGACTAGATTGTCTTGATTTTTTTTTTTTTTTTTTTTTTTTTTTTTTTTTTTTTTTTTTTAATTAAAGGATATCAGCATGACCAGGGGCACAACTCTTGACACCTCAAGGCATCTGTATTTGCTAGGTGACCCTTGTGAGCATAAGCTTCTTCAAGGTAACTGAAGGAAGATTTTGGGGAAATTAGCTTAAAACTTTGAATCCAAGTGCCTTAACCCCAACTGTGTTGTGATCTCAATGACCAAGTGCAACTCAGCACTGCCAAGTGCAGTGATCTGTGTGTCCAGTTCTGGGGGACCCCACACAGGAAGGGCTGGGACATGTTTGGAGCACGTCCAGAGGAAGCCACAAAGATGATCAGAGGGCTGGAGCACCTCCAGCATAAAGACAGGCTGAGAGAGCTGGGAGTGTTCAGCTGGAGAAGAGAAACTTTAAGAAGTCCATGTAGCAGCTTTCAGCATCTACAGGGGCTGCAGGAGAGCTGCAGAGGAGCCTTTCACAGAGGCAGGAGGTGATAGAACAAGGGGTAATGGCTCTAAACTAAGAGCACAGGTTGAGATTAGATGTTAGAAATCTTTTACTGTCAGAGTGTTGAGACACTGGCACAGGGTGTCTAGAAAAGATGTCGGTGCCCCATCCCTGGAAGTGCTCAAGGCCAGGTTGGACAGGGCTTGGAGAAACCTGGTCTTGAAGAAACTATGCAGGAGGGTTGGAACCAGATGATATCTAAGGTCATTTGTGATTCAGTACAAAATCACTCTCCAAACCTGACTGCTTCTTGTTTTCCAGCCCTTTCAGGTGTCATGTTCACTTCTATTCTTGTCTATACCCCCACAGCAACCCCCTATCTGTGTAGTTTGCAAGACAGAGTCTTAGAAACATCTTTTTCTACAAGTTCAGTCTTGAAAGATATTTAGTATTCTCAACTTCCATTCAAGACAATAAGATTTGCAGGTGTGCTTTGCAGGATTGAGTCTTACATGAGCAGTTACTAGTTTATGTAGAGAATTGTTCATCATTATAAGAACACATGAGTCATATCTCTGGTCTATGTAATGAAATATTGTCTAATTTATTAAAAATTTGCCTTCAGGACAACATGAAAATAAATCAGAGGAATCTACCACAGTAACCTTTTGTTGCTTGTGTATAACTAGAATTTGAAATGCAATTCTTTTCACTTTAAGACTGATGAAAAATTAAAATATATTGAATGATTTATATTCTTGCAAATAAAAAGTGGCTTTATTTAGGAGCAAAAGTGTATTTCTAGTTCTGCTTTCATTTCATTTCTAATCTGTTCAGAAACAAGAGATGTTCTTCCAAAACAGCAATCTGCTCATTTGCTTGGTAAGAGCAAGCTTTGAAAGTGTCATTTCCACATTGCTATGCAGCTGTGTGCTGAGTGTATCACTGTCAAAAAATGTGTATCTATCCACTGGTTAGTATGCAATGCTTAGACAAAAAAGTCTCTTGTTCCCTTCATCATGACTTTCCTCTCTGTGAATTAGTTTTCCATTTGTTAAGTAAGGCCAGTCACACACTGGTACAACTATTTAATAGATTCTGCCCGAAGAGCACTTGAGAAAGATATATGTGAGGCTGAATTTTTACTACAACTCCTTTGATGTAAATTTTATCATCTAAGGAAACAGCTTTCAGAAACTAGTTACTTTTAGCCTCTGTTGACCTGAACTCAGCCTACCTAGTAAATGGAGCAAAACATATTTATCCTACTGTTAAATCACTTACACAGTATCACTTACATATCACAAAATCACTTAATCACACACATGATATACATAATAATTTAAAATTAATAGAAATTGTGTCAATTTGTTGGATTAAATTAATACCTATTTCAAACATTAAATTTCTTGCTTACAGAACATCAGCTGTGGTTTCTATGTTGCTGTCAAGGTGCAGCATGGACAAATGAACCTAACTGTGGTGGAGCAGGAGCCTCCAAACTGGATGGGGGCTCATTTGTCTTCTCTAGCTCAGGGACAATCACACTTCTTCCAACAGTCTTCTTCAGCTTCAGGATCACATCCAAACAATTGAAAAAATTATTCTTATGGAAAGCTGTGAGGATGAGCATATTTAATTACTTTTACCAAGAGTGATTTCTTTAAAATAAAACAATTTGCTACGATACAGGAATAAAAGCACAATTGCTTTCCCCCAGTCCAAGCCCTGTCCTTTTGGAAGGAGACTGAGGGTACTCTGTCAAATGACTCTTTTTGAGGCTTCTCAACAGCAAAATGATTTTCAGCCTCTCTGACCTGCTGCAAGCCAGGTTGTGCTCTGCACCACAGTGCAGAAAGATCCCCATGTTTTGCCTCTTTCTTGCTTCCTGAGGCCTGAATCCAAGTTTCTGCAATATTACCCAGAATGAATTTCCCTTTCTCAGTGGAACTGGATTTAGCCTGGATCATGTACAGCTAAACCTCAGACTCCCATATCAGGTCAGTGCATTTCTTGACAAAATCAGCGTTGGAAAATTATTCATATGCATTTCACAGATTTCATACTGTTTTCACTGAATTTAGAGGCAATGCATTCAGTGAACTGAGTGAAGAGAGTGCTAGGCTTAAAATCCATGACACCATCCTCCTAAAAATACAAAACCCAGGTAAAAATAGTGTGTACACTGCAACGCTATCATCCTAAAAATACAAACCCAGGTAAAAATGAAAACATGGAGTTTGACATACCTAAAAGACAAGGACACAGTTTCCAGTATTTTTTTTTTTCAATTTCCATAAATTCATTCATTTTTCCTCCATTTTGAGTTATTGTTCCAAGTACATTTTCGTTTTCAGAAAATGTCCATGAGAAAACTAATTTTCATCCCTCCCTGTCTCATATTTTAGGCATAAAGATTATGGTGTAAAGACTCAGAGACAAACCTCCTGGAGAACTGGCTTGGTTTGAAAATTGTTCCCAGGTGTTTCGTGTCTCTTTCTTACTCAAAGATTATATGATTAGCATTTTAATGTCCCACAACTTCTCGCCCAGTTCCCTGGGAGGATATGAAAGCAAAGCCATGAAATCTAAGCTGTTTGGTATTTATCACGAACACTCTGATTGTATTTCAGAGCTCTGGGATTTAAACAGGACGTCAGTCTTTCGTAGCCCGTTTGGATATCTTGGACTTCATGTGATGCTGCTGGATGAGTATCAGGAGCGACTGTTCGTGGGAGGAAGAGACCTCTTGTATTCCCTCAGTTTGGATCGCATCAGCGACAACTACCGAGAGGTGGAGTAAAAAGATATATATATATATATATTTTTATACGTTGGTTATTTCATGTTGCAACACATAGCACAGGATATTAGAACTTGCATGACTGAGGTAATGGAGTTTTTGCAGGTGTTTTGTGCACGAACTCTAAGGCCATATTTGTATTTAAGAAAAATACACTAATTAACATTCCCCCCCCCCCCTTCACCCATAAGGCTCACTCTGGATGAAGAGACAGGGGGTCATATAACTATTTCTCACTGAATTTCAACATGGTTACAGATGTTTAGAGCACCTCGCATTTGTAGACATTGGATTTCTGTATCTCCACTATATTATTGAGGAATAAAATCTCCCTGGTGTTTTTGGGGAGTTTCAGAAGAGAAAATGTTAGGGAAAAAATATTCTGTAAACTATAAGAAATTTTCAATAGCAGCCTTTGCAGCTATTTTTAAACCTGCTTTGAAACTGGATTTTGCATTGTTTTGAGCCAGAGGTGCTATTATGTAATGACTGAAAGTGTCATTTGAGGGCTACTCAGTGGTCTGTGGGAGAAAGGTGGGTTAAGTCATAATCCTACCAAAAAACTCAGTACATTGTAGAAAGCACAAATGATTGGCAAACTGACAACTGAAGTGGAGAGGCTGGAGTCTGAGCTGATGTGAGCCTTGGATTCCTTACTCACTTCTGCCCTTGGAAGCTAGAATTGGAAATACAGTAGCAAGGGAAGCTGGCAGTAGCATTGTTCCATTGTTCAACCATTTTGAATCCAGATAAATGATCTCTTGAAATATTTCAGTGTTTATCTTATCTACTTCTTTAAATTTTCCCAATGTGTTTTGATGTATTGTCATTTATGTGAAAATTAATAAGTAGAATAAAAAGTGAGTAAAATGAAATCAAGTCCATTGGGAGAAATATTTTTTGTTGGTGTTTATACTGCACTGATTACTGATGTTTCAAATTATTTTCTTTCTTCCCCATTGCTAAAAGTGAATATCATTATTCTTATGTCAACACTCTGGCCAATTTCACCATAAGTATCTTTGCTTATCTCCAAAAATAATTAGCATGTTCCACTACAGTGAACAGATATAATATTTTTTATTCTTTTTATAACCATTTGGGATTGTCAATCCTTGATATGAACCTATTCAGGGAGGCTATTTGAGAATTTATCTACACTTAAAGAAACAAAACTGAATTTAACTCCTCAGGGAGCAGATTTACATACTGAGCTTTGTTCCTCGAGAGTGAGATGTAAGTTAATTTTTTTTCGCTTTGATACAAATTATTAATATCCTGTGTAAGATATTAGAGTTCAGGGATATGAAAACATTTAGATAGCATTTTCTATAAAATTTATATATTTCTATATTTTCTAGATAGCAGTTTCTATAAATAAGCTTTTGTAGCCACTCTCTTCTTCCTCATTTGGCAGTCAATCTGTGAGGAAAGATGGCAGGACAGAGCACTTCATGCTTCTGTCCAGCCACCATCATCCCATCTGGACACACTCTAAGTTCATTGCTCCCCTTCTTGTTTTTAAGTGGAATATCAGCCATTTACTCTGAAACCATGTAGAGTATGGCAAATTTGATGAAAACTCTTCTTGCCTTTTTTTAATGCAAAAAATGAAAAATGAAATAAACAAAGTTTGAGCTGGCATGTTTAGAATCATGATCTCACTGGCTCCCTTGAATACAAATGTCATGAGGTTTTTCTCTTTTTCTCAGTGTTCACTCAGTGCAGATTTTGTTTAGGGTTTGTTAGGGAAAGTATGATTATCTTACAGCTCTCTCAGCAAAAGTGTGGAATGAGACATTTCTGTTACAGGAAACCTTAATTGCTGAGATACATTAGAGAAAGTTTCTGGAGTTGAGAGACTGGTTGATTAATTATTACCAAAGTTCTTAATTATTCTATTTTTAACTGTGTGTTGGTTAGTCTTTGACCTTTTCTTTTAGACTGAAGAGTTTAGCTTAATTAATCTAAACTAGAAGTTATAATCCACTGAAAGTATATTAGTGCAGGCAAGTTCTTGGGTTTTATTCTCTCTCTGGTAACCAGGATGACTCACTATCTTAAAAAAAAAAAGGTTTCATGAAGTTTTGGGCAGATTCATATTGATCTTCGTCTTCTGTGACTCAGAAAACAGTTTATGTCTTTTAACTCATAGTCATCCCTTTCTCAACAATTTGGAATATGAATATGTTTTCTAAAAACCAAACTGAAATCCATTCCCAACTGAAGATTTATGCCTTTTGCTGTAAAATGACCAAATAATTCAGTTCTAGCCAGCATATTAGAAGTTATCCCAAAGAAAAACAACAAATGCTGAGTGGACATAAAATGCTTTTGCATTGAGATCTGTGGACTGCCAAAGTAATCCAACATTTCCAAAAAACTTAACTTGTGAGGCATATGAGGTATGCCTCCTATAAATCTGTATTTAATAGACTACATGTTTTCTTCAGGTTCAATTCTCTTCAGCTTCCAAACACACTGCAACACTCTGAAGGGTAGATTACAGCTTTTTCATGTAAGCTAATGGCTGTTTATAGAAGTCTCTATCAAATTATTTTAAATACATTTTACCTCACCAATTTTCATATATACTAAAAAAATACCTAAAATTAGGGGAAAAAACTTTTAGGGAAAAAATACTACTATTGCCATTCTTGCATTGGTGGGGAAATCCAGACATTTGTGCTCAGTTCTCAACTGTGGCAAAAACCTTCTATGTCACCTTGGACAGGGAAAAACTCTCACTTCTCTATTTGTTAATTAATGTTTCTTTTGCCTACTTTGCTCTTTGCATCTCTCATTTAATACATGCAGAATATATTATGTTTTTGCTTAGAGTATTTATATTTAACACATAATGCTATAAGTTTTTGGAACAGTTACATAGATGTCTTGTTTCTATGTGAAGAGTGCCCTAAGAGTAAGAAGTAGCAAGAATGAGGCAGAGTATGGAATGTGAGAATCAGTGTTTACAAAGAATCAGAGACATATAATCACTTGAAACCTTGTGTAAAGCCAAAGCTTTGTAGGCACATTCCACTTAACCTTTGCTTTCCCTAAGAGCTCATTCATTCCTTTGACACCATCTTTGGAAGAAAACCTTACTCATGTTTGAGATTCGGTTCAAAGCCTTAAAGGCTTGTAGTGATTTAACAGACTGATAGACAACTTTCCTTGGTATCTGGTGCCAAATTTGTTTTTAAAAACATTGCAGTTCATTGTAATTGGTGCCAGAGGGGTCTTTGTTAACAGCAAACTTGAGCCAGTGCCAGAAGCTCATCACCACTGGCCAAACAGCTCAAAGAGAAGGGGGACCTTTGTTCCCACTTTCTGTCTCATGTTGGAGTGAAAATAAACTGCTCTTCCTATTTGCCCACAAATTCCTTACAGTTGGCTTCTTCAAGGGCCCTAGGAAATACTGAGTCTGAGTAGAAACCTTCCCACTTCTGTAAATGGGCTTGTGCAGGCAGATTTCAATCGTGCTGTTTCTCACCTAGTGTGAGATGGCTCCAGATTCAGTTTTATATCTCTGCAGTAATAAATTATAGCGACCTCATCTTGCCTCCAGTGAAGCTCTATTTCCACTCCAGAGCTGGCTGAACAGAAGTCTGCAAGAGCAGGGCTTGCTTGTGTCTTCTTTGAGTGCTGTGTAGGAATGTGCACAAATGTAAACTGAAATAAGAAGCACACAATTTAGTGAGTTTAATTATCCATTGGAACAATCTTCCAAGAGGGAAGGTGGCCATGTATTTGTTGATAAATATATACAATACCCAGTCATCAGCAGATACTTTTAAAGAATTTGTGCTTCAGCCAAGCATAAGTTAGCTTTTAATTAAGCACTATTTATTGACTTAAACTGGGGACAGACTGGTTGAATCACTTAATTGCCCTGTCACACATTAGAGTTCAGACTAGAACACACAGTAGTCTATTATGGCCTGAGGTGCTATAAAGCTCATATAATTTCTTTAATTTTCAGTATAGATAGCCTCCTGTTTTTTAAGGCTAGTGGCTGAATGGAGAGGGTGTTTGGAGACACTAATTACCATTCCAGCTTCATTTAAAGTTTCCCTCATGTCTGTACTGCCTTACAACTCATTTTTTTTCCCATGAGGAGTATATTTAAAAATACATTTTCCTACAGTGATTTACCCTTTACAGTGCTAAAATTACATCATCCAGGTCTCAAGGATGAGAATACTGTGGTACAATATGAGAAAACATCACTAAACAACCAGTTTAAAAATTTAATTCACAGCAATCTGAAATGGTGAAAAATTTTGAAAAATTATGTTAAGCCAATAGTTATGTCAAGACTGCAGCCCAGTGGGATGTATGCCAGTGTGATGCTAGTACAGTCTACATACCCAGGGAGATTTCCCAAAATACTTATTGATAGCTTGCCAAATGACTGCAATGCCAGCAGAGAACCAATTAAAAATTGTCATACCTCTAAAACATAAACATCAGGAAAAGTAATACATGGCAGGTTAAAGACTACCATTGCAGCTGATTAATATCTGGATTTTCATGCAGTGCAAATACATCCTATGTTGTGCTAATTTGAAGTCTGGTATGATAACAAAATTTGACATGCAGAGATTTTTTTAGTCTCAATTCTAAAATACTCTTGAAGAGATTAAAATCTTAATACTTATTTATATTAAAATTCAAGAGCCTTGCAGGAGTTATGAGTTTTAAAAATAATTTCTGGATAGTAAAACTTCTTCAGGAGACATATATCTATTCCTAGAGTTATAATTCAGACCCATGTACTTCAGGCAATGAACATGGACTTGCCTTAGAAGTCAGTAATTTGCTATGAGCTTCTAAGGTTGGTTCCTACACTGCTGCACAACCTCTGAGTCTGCCCTTCTACTCCTCTCTGAGACCCCAGATTAGGGTTCCCCCCTGTAAAAAAGATGTTAACCTGATAGAGCAGGTCCAGAGGAGGGTAAAAAAAAAAAAGTCAGTGGACTGGAACATCTCTCCTATAAATTCAGGCTGAGAGAATTGGGGTTCAACCTGAAGAAGAGAAAGCTGTAGGGAAACCTTATGTTGGAGTTCCAATTTGTAAATGGACCTTATAGGAAAGACAGAGTTTTCTCAATGCCTGTAGTGAAAGGAAAAGAGACAGAGGTTTTAAAATAAAAGACTGTAGATTTAGATTAGATACTAGGAAGAACTTCTTAACTATGAGAGTGGTGAGATCCTCCAACAGTTTGCACAGGGTTGTGAATGCTCTATCTCTGGAACTGTTCAAGGTCAGGCTGGAGCTTTGGGCAACACTGTCTAGTGAAAGATGTCCCTGACTACAGTAGGTGGTTACGCTAGTTGGTCTTTAAGGGTCCCTTCCAACCCAAACCATTCTGCAGCTCCATGGTTTATTCTATTTTTCTATGCCAAGGACCAAATTTATTTAGCTCCACTGCAGCTGCTTTTTGGCATTCCAGACAAAGCAGGATCATTAGGTTACCTCTTTTGCTTTTTTGTCTTAATTCTATATATATATTTAATTCAGTATATCTTAAGTGGAAAATACAAAGTATTTTCAACAGCACTGAAACTAAGTCTCCAAATACAAAAATAATCCCCTACACACAGCATATTTAATATCAGGTTACAGAGTCAAGTGTTTTATTCCCTCTGTGGTTTCTCTGCTCCTAACAGCCACCTACACCTGGTGTGGGCAAAAGCTCTCATTTTAGCTTGCTAGTTGGAACATGTGTTTGGGAAGTGAAAGCTGTGGCTTCATATTTTAGCCTCAAGACATCTTAGAAATCTCATAACTTTCAGATTTTTTGGGTTAAGGACAAGCTTAACCCAAGCTTTATTCAATTCCTGACTAAAATAAATGACTGTGGACCCTGAGTTTTGCAATGAATGAACCAGGAATGGTCTGACCAGGATGACTGGATGAGTGCCTTCATGGGAGTTCAGCAGAGTCCAGGTACCTATACAGCAGCAATGAAGAGATTAGATGAGAGTTGGTTTTGGTCATTCATAGATGACTAAAAGACCGTCTGACTGAAAACAGATGATCTGATTAACTGGGATTTAGATGATGTGAGACCTAAACAGTGCCAAGGCACTGCTGACTCATACTGAGTTTGTCACTGACCAGGACCCCCAGGTCCCTTTCTGCAGCTGCTCTCCAGTCTCTCATTCCCTGATCCACACACAGAACTGGGCTGCACTGTCCCAGGTGCAGAACACACTTGTCCTTGTGTACCTTGATACAGCTGGTCATTGCCCAGCCCTCTGATTTGTCCTGGTCTCTCTGCAGTGCCTCCGCCCTCAAGAGAGTCAACAGCTCCTCCCAATTTAGTGTCGTTGTCAAATTTACTTAGTATGCCTTTGATTTCCACATCCAAATCATTAATGAAGATATTAGAGAGAAGTGAATCTTTTACTTTCAAGCCCTAGGCATCTAGGATTCATAATTTATCCCCACTTGTCTTGCAATTAATTTTTCTAATAATCATTTTCTCAGATTGGAATTATTTCAAGAAAACAAAGATAGGTCAATTACCAAAAAAAAAAAAAAAAAAAACAACAAGGAAAAAAAACTAGGAAAAAACTAGGAAGAAAAAAAAGCCTAGCATAAGAATTTAATTTTAAAATGTTTTCCAAACAGAAAAAACAAATTTTGATTGGATTATTGACAAAAATGTCTTAGTAATGACATCAGTTTTTTGATATTTACTTGGTTTCAGCCAAGCCTGATATCACTGATGTGAACATGTTTTTTTTTCACTTTTAAATGTTGTAAGAAATTAAGTAATCATTCCAGTGTGATCAGTCATTGTTTAATATTTTTTTTCATCCAAACAAATAATGCATCTGGGATGAAACATAAATGTTGTACAGTAGGTAGCGGAAAAAAACTCACTTGTGTAATTTGGCTTCACTTCTGGTAACTGACAGTGAAGAGCTGATGCTATTCCCATAAGGTTAATTGCTGACCCTTATTAACTTCATAATAAACCATTTTCTAAGTGCCATTTCAATCAGGAAATCAGTAGTCCAAAATTAATAAATATTAATTTCGTTAATAAGTTGAAAATCACTGAAAGTTTAACATAGATGCTTCTATTGAATTTATATAAAATGTTCCATACATTAATTTCTTTTAAGTTCTGCTAACTACTAAGTTTGCAATGCTACCCTAATCAAGACAGTTATATTCCAACAAAGGAGAGACTGAAGGTCATTCCTCTCAGGGGAAGCAAGGCTCAGGGGGAGCTCCTCACAGTGTTCCAGTATTTAATATTTAAATGACATCTCAAAGAGGAAGGAGGCTCTCCCTTCAGAAGGAGCCAGGGACATGATGGGGTTTCTGTCAGTGAGGTGTTCAAAGATGTCTAGGACAGGGTGATAGATAATCTCATCTAGGCTCCTGTTCCCACCAAAGGCTGGAGCAGATGATCTTTTGGGGTACCTTCCAACCTGGGCTGTTCTATGATTTTGTACTTCTGATCTGAGAATCTTTCACGTGAGAAATAGTGGAAAAGCTTGATTGCTATGATCAGACTGCCAGTTAAATTATTATAAATTATTTTCTTTTTTTTTTTTTTTTTTTTTTTTTTCAGATCCATTGGCCTAGTACACCTCTGCAGGCAGAAGAATGCATAATTAAAGGAAGAGATGCTGTAAGTATCACTAATTACAGATTAAATATACTTCAATTATACCAGTGGCTGGTCCAAAACAAGGATTCAGGCATTCCTAACTTAAGAGATTAAAATGCAGATATAAAGTTAAGTGTTGCAGGTTAAAAACATGAAACTACTGTGAGCACAATAAATTATTCATTTAATTGCTCTTCAAACCAGCTCATAAACAGTCAATGAACACTTTTGATCATCTAAACTTTCTTCTAATTCTTATTCTTGTGCTATCAAAGAAGATGCCTTAATAATTCTCCTTTTCCATTTCTATGTCCTTTTCTTTTCATACAAGTGGATTATCATATTCACATTCCAGTTTATCTTTGAAATTCACATTCTCTAGAATATATTCAAAGAAGCTGTTAAATTACTAATAAGTATAAAATACACTGTAATTTATATTATGATATAGGTTTTGTGTTCTATTATTAAAACTATTCTGTTTTAATGAATCTCTGTACTGTTCTGTTCTTGTGATTCAGTGCCCTGACTGTAATCAGTTCCTGGGAAAAGACCTGAGAGCTCACTGACACACAGCAGCTGATATTGGCAGCACAGGATGAAAGTTCTTCTGGAGGGGAGCTCTCTTTAATTTTGCAGTGCACCAAGCTCATTATCTGCACCTCATAAACACCCAGGGAGTACACCTAATAAATCCCACAGCTGAGAGAGCTCCCACTGAACCAAGGGATCTGAAAATTATGGTAGTTTTACAGCAACAGTGACAGGAATGTAGGACATTGAAGGGAACATACAAGCTTTGCCCAGAAACAGCAAACAGCAGCCTCGATGACAAACATCATATATTCCCAGTAAATTAGGAAGCTATAAAGATTTCTTCTGAAATAAAAGCTTGAGAACCATCCACATTAAGGCACTGGAACCAGATGGAAAGTAGTAGTAGTAGTAGTAGAAATATTAAAAATAATGACAAAAATAACAATAATAATAATAATAATAAAAATAAAACCCCAACTCTTCCCATTCACCTGGCTTAAAATCGACCTGTTTTGAAGATTCTTAGGAGTTCATTGTAGTTTTTCAGGTTACTTTTATATCCTTTATGATTTTAGGTGACTTTGGTTGAAAATGGTGTTTTTTTACAATGATGCCTGAACTTTATGGTCATATTAAATTAACCCCAAACCTAAATTATTTGGCCTTTGTTTGATACTACTTCTCAGCCTATGGGCTCTTATTAGTTAAAGCTCTACCATCCTTCTTTCAACACTACATATTTTCTGATACTCTGATAATATTTTTTTTTGTTAAATAAATGCAGAAATAAGTACAGTTGTTTGAAAGCGAAGATAACTCCCTCAGTCTCATGTTTTCCTAAAACTCAAAACCTTTTTGCAATCCAGTTTGTTATAATAAATCCTCAAATTTGCATTGTATGAATGTGGTCATTTAAAGAGCTTCATGTGTTTTTCACATTTCTCTGCACCATGAAGGTTTGGTGTGACTACTCCTTTTATATAAAAAAACAGAATTTTAAATAATCACAAGATTTTAGAAGCAGAGTCTTCAAGAAAAATACATTAAAATTTTAAAAGCTGGAAGTATTGTAATACCAAACAATATTTTGATCCTCACATGAGACTTAATTATGTATGGACTATGTGAATGAGTAACACTCATTAATATCAGGGAAACCTTAGTAATTTTCATCAGCATGCTCAGTATTCAGTAAGATAAATTACTCAACCTGAAAGGAATCTAAATTAGAATTAAGAATCTTCCTACTATTTTTCTTATCACGTTCAATTTTTGTAGCCAATGTTGACTTAATATCATAATGTTTTAAAATCAAATCTTTGCCAATTTTAATTTCTTAATGCCATTTTCACACTACAAACTCTAGAAAAATATTGCACTCTTTCAAACTTTTTTGCTTATTTCCATGCTCTTTCTTCTTTTATTTTCCATTGCAAAAGATCTGTTACTCAAGGCATAATTATTAAGTAGAACTGATTATTTTATTAAGCTTCTCAGCATTGAAATACTTCATATGTATTTTGCTGTCTCTTTCTATATAACAGAACAGACCACTTTTACAAGCTTGTATAACCTTAAAAAGTTATCAGTTTGTGTTGTAGCAGTAAAATGGCAAGTATTGTAGTCATAAACAGTTTCAGAGCTTGTAACAGACATAAGAGAACCGTTAAAAAAGGCTTGTCTTAACAACACATGCATGCTCTTAAAATAAGGCGATGCTTTTCTGATTCGAGTGAAGGCAAGGAAAAAAAAAATCTTTCAGCTGTCATCCAGTGTGCCAGGAATCACACCTGTTAGCCTGTGGTGTGAGAGTTTTCAATTACTCTGAGTTACTGTATCAGACTTGGAAATCATTCAGAAATCAAATTCTGAAGAAATGCCTCGTTCCTCCACACTGAGAAGTTTTGGATGAATGAAATTCCACAGATCTATTAATATATCTATGGAGCAATCCTAAAGAGACACTAGTATATAATTAATTGATATAATATAAATAAATATTTTTTTCAATGTCCCTTGCATGATACATCTCTTCCCTGCTCTGTGTATAGTACTTTATTGGTAGGGTTATCAGCAATCCCTTTTTGCCTGACACTTCCCAGAACAGCACCTCTTGTTATCTGTTTATAAATGATCAAGTCTAGTGATTTGGAATTATTTTTCTTCTATTTTTTTGGTATTTTTGCATCCTGGGGCTTTTTCTGCAGAATTTTTCAGGCATTCCTACAAAGGCATACAGGAGAAAAAATAAAGATGTGTAGTGTTTTCCCATTTAAAAATTAATCCTATGTCCCTAAAATTATTTTGGCACAAAGATCAAGAGCTGAAGGCATGTAAGAATAAAAAAAGGAAACCTTGGAGTAAAGAACAGACCACCACTGAGAGCGAACAGAGGGAATAAGTCATGAAGGTCAGACTTGGAGGAGAGGGAGAATCAGGAAGAACATCAGCACCCAGTAAAGCATCTATTCAAAAACTTCCTGGCATCATAAAATACCTATGGAATAGCATTTTGCTATCACCAGCCAGCAAACATTTGGGAAATGAACATAAAAAGGGGACATCTCTGTAATTGAGTGCTGATCCATACAAGGAAGATCACATGGTATTCATTTCAACCCTTTCTTCTATCAATTTGTCTGCTTTTATTTCCTTAAAAAAAGAAAAGGAACAAATTAGCTACAAATCAGGAAATTCCAAAAGCAAGATATTAAAAGGTTGATTTGTCCTTTGCATATGCCTAATATTTAATTACAAAATAGGTTATATCTTGTGTAGGTTACTTACTTGTAGAATTAGCATGATATATATTGAGGATGAGCAGTTAAAGAGAATCAGGTGGGGGGGGGGGATTTCTTTTTTTTTATTTGCTGGAGCATTTGGAAGACTTACACTGAATAATTCAAGGATTTGAAGAAAGAAGAAAGATGGTGTCTTAGTTTTGAACCTAATGTGGATTTGCAAGTGTTGAATTCTACCCATGGATCCCTTGCAGACTCCTCTTTTTTTGACATTTAGTTCTTGTGGTTGGTTGATAAGATCCAGGATTATTCTCACGCTAATACAGCAATCCAAAAATGACAATAGTCATCAGTGAATCACTGGAAATTTTCAAAAAAGGAATTTCCTCCACTCTGTTTTACATGTTCATTTCAGGATTGTATTAATTGTCTTTTGGAGATGTCTGGCCTACTTCACTGACTATTGAAAAAGCCTGGGAGAATTGTATAAATTACATGTCTAAATGCCAGAACAGCTAAAGTTAGCTCAGATTAATTCAATTTTAAATGTCTTAAAATTGATGTGACTCTTAAAGCTCAGGGTTTTAAGTTGCAGAAATGTTTAGCAATGAATTGAAATGAACAATAATTTTGCTCCATTCATAGAAACCATTGCAAAATGCCAAAAACCAAATCTAAAACCGTATCCCAGGAGTCCCAAAATCAAGGGATACTTTTATCTCACTGTCTCCATTTCTAGTTTAGCACAGGAATAATGACCCCACATCTCAAAGGGATGCTTGAAAATGTTTTAATTGTAATATTTATGAAGCTGCAAATACACTAATGAGTCCCAAAGTATTGCCCTGGGGGAGATAAATTGTTGTTCTTCAAAGGGGTTTAAACAGTAGAAACAGACAAAGAATGTGTCTATGCAATGTAAAAAAAAAAAAAGATTAACAATTATTTATACAAGAAATTAATGATGCAATTAAAAAGTTGAATTTTTCTTGAGATAAAGTTTATTTGACTCTAGAGAGAAGCTGTTAGCTGACCATTCACAACTTATGCTCTGAATCTTATTTCTGTATTATGTATCCAATAATACATAGTAAAGATCTATTCAGATTTGCAGACTATCTTCAAGAATAAAGAAGCACAAAAGTGTGTTTTTATAATCCAGTAGCTCCTAACTAGTTAAGTATCTAAAATAAAACATGATCAATCAGTGCTCTAAACTTGCTTTTTTAATGGAAAAATTCCCACCCGTGAAAATGATGGCACAGAGTTAGTAAAACATAGTGAAATAGAATAAAAAGATTTAATATTAGACCATCAGCTACAGGTACATAAGATTAAAAAAAAAATAAAAAAAAAATTAAAAGCTAATATTTCCCTATGTTCATTTTTAATGTAAACTAGGATGAATGTGCAAATTACATCCGTGTCCTTCACCGATACAACAGGACCCATCTTCTGGCTTGTGGAACAGGAGCTTTTGATCCCCTCTGTACTTTTATAAGAGCTGGACATCCATCAGAGGTAAGAAATTTGGTTTACAGTAGTGATTATTTTGGTCTAGATTCCAGCAAATCCTCTGAGGTTAGAAAAAAATTAACTTCAGTTGTTCACAGTTTTCATATGACAAATATTTTCCCTGATGAAATGTAATGCTGGACTATAATTTATTTTGTGATCAGAGAAACTCTCTAATATGTGAAAGTATATTCTAGAGAATTATGCAAAGAATTAAAAGAATTTTTAGTCTTAGGTTTTTTGGTGTGTATTTTACTAGATAAGCTGAGATATTAATTTTTAAGAAAAAGTATTAAATTGGGGGGGAAGTTTTAGCTACATCTGTCAGAGTTTGGTTTTTTGGTGCTGTTTATTTTTTAAGAAATTACATAATACATCATATATCAAAATATATGTTAGTTTAATGGGAGATGGAGTTTCTTAACAAATCTTGGGTAAATTCAGCTTCTTTATATTCAACTTGTTCAGCAAGTGCATGTAAGTTCCTTAATGATGTTTACAGCTGAGTGAAACAGCACTGCAGAGATCAATAAGAACATATCATCAATATTTTGAATATATTTCTTATGCAAAAATAGAAATTGTCTGGGAATCTCAGAAATCTGGATCCTTTCTTTCTCAGCTATATTAGGACAGGTTTAAAGACTTAACAGAAGTACCAACCTCTCATTTTAAATTAGCATGTAAAACTCCTTGGGCATCAAATCTAGGCTGCTGAAGGCACATGTGATGACAGCTTTAGTAACTGAACCAGGGATTCTTGGTCAGGTGGGAGTTAATAGATGGAGATGACCTATAACCCAAAGATAAGATTGCTTTTAACTGGCAGGTGTCAGGAAGAGTTGCTGGTCAATTGTTTTGTTTAGTAGGTTCACATGATGTCTCCTGGTGGAGCTGAGCACTTGTCATGGAGCTGGTACTACAGCATCATCCAAGAGAATTGTTGCTCTCCCCTATGGCCAGGAACTTTTGGCTTGAATAAATATTAATTTCATATGAAGTTTTTAAAGTATACCCATAGAAATCAGTTAAGGGATTTACTTCAGGCAAATGTTTTTGATTAATCTTTTCTGATTAATGATGCATCCTTTTCACAAAACAAACAAAACCAACATCACCAGAAGCAATCTCCAAGGATCCAGTCCATGCTGTGCACCTCCAAGTGCTGCCAAAATGAGCACTTAGATTCAGAGTTGCATGAATTGCAGAATCATACTGTCTTCTGAAATTAAGGAAGGAAATAAGCAATGTTAAAATAAGGCAAATTTACACGTCGTCTTTGCTCCTCTCACAAACCTCCTTTCAGGCTTCCCGCTAGAGTTTGAAGGAAGCAATGGCTGTATATGTAGGAATATTATTTTAGAAAGCATAAACAACAAAATAGTAAAAATGGAAGCAAATCAAACAAAAAATGGGAAACGGGATATATATAGACTGTGGCCCACAATCATCCCCTTATCTGTCACTGTCCTTCCTTCACTTATTTTTGTTTATTATTCTCCCTTGTCACACTGAGGTTCTAAAATTTTGCTCACACTGAAATCATGGGAAAATTTTCCTTTTTTTTTTTTTGGTAGTGTAGACCAACAAGAAATATATTTTCTACACTAATAAGTAGCTATACTGTTTCCTGTTATTTGAAAAGCTGACCATCAGGATTAAAAAAGACAGTTGCCATTTATATGGTAGGTTAAAAATAACATATGGTATGTGGTTCAGTGGGCAAATTGTTATCTTGCTTTCTTTGAGTGATAAGGACATGGTGTAACTGCAGGAAGTGAAAGGACAAGATCCTTCTGCAGAAAACTGCAGTTCAGTCTCTGCTGATCTATCTGAGTATCCTCTTCCAAAAACATCCAATTTCTGTCCCCTGTTTCTTCCACCTCATGTCTCTGGCCGTTTTCTCACTGTCTGACTGTCGTGGAAAGGACAGTAGCAAATGAAACAGTATTTAAAATATTTAGAATTTGACTACATGCCTCTTTACACCTCCTCGTGTCTGAGTAGCACAAGGTATGTTTGAGGGTCAGGCGTATTTGAACAATGGACTTCTCAGACATGTTCAGGTGTAAGGGGTGGGATGTAGGAAAGAAGGGAGCTCTTTATGACAAACTTCTGTGTGTCCAGGTACATAACTAATGCAGCATATGAAGGTAGCTGCACACTTCCATATGGAACTATGAATCAGCTGTATCAGCATAGAAAAATACTTGCTCTGTGGTCAGGAACCTTAACTAGAAGTTTCAATAGTGCTCCCTGAGCTGATGGAGTAGGGAGGATGTGACGCTCTCAGTAAAATCTGCAGGGTTCTTAAGTTATTAATGGTATATAAAAGTAAATTAGAGATGATTTTAGAGAGGAATTTAAGCACATGACAGAATAGCAGGACTGCATTTTCTGCAACATTGCCTGAGCAACATTTACTGAGCAGCACAAAGAGGAATGTGTTAGAACCTAACATCCAGTTAAGGCACCGGATATTGGTGACCATTAGTCCCACGTTGCAGGGACATTTATTTTGCTGTTGGCTTCCAATAAATGTTTGCATAGTCATCCATTTCTGAATATCCATTTGGTAAGAAAATGAAGCATTGCTGGTTTTCCTTGGAACAGTGAAAATTTCCAAAGCCCTGATCACAAGCATGCTGTTTGGCCCTGATTTAGCAGGGGTTCGTGAGGTGCAGTACAGTTTGTGAAATGCTGCCTCCTGTATAAAATCTTACATACTTACACAATCACAAATTCATCTTTTCATATTAAAACCACGTTTGAGCTGTGTCTTGCAGAGCACTGAACTCTTCAAGTCATGAAGCCAAAAGGAGATTTACAAAAGCAGTCAGAATTTTCTTCATTAGCAGATCATTATATCTTGGAACTGCCTTAAAACAGAACATCAAATGTTCTTGAAAAACACACCAATAATGTCCATTCCCCAATCAGCCTCTGTAGAAGATATTAATCCTACTATGTAGTGATTGAAATGTGCTTTGAAATCTTTCACATGCACGTTGTGCTATGATACATTACAGCTTCTTTTGTGCTTTCCATGGTTATAGATATTTAATTACACCATGCATTAAGTCTTAATATGTTGATCATATAAACCAACAAGAAATAAATATTGGTTTTATTTAATTCTACATCAAACTTATGCTGTACTACCAGAGTATAAACAAATATATTTTTTCTAAATCACTTATAAATTCTATTATACACTGTATATCAATTTGAAAGATTAAATATAAAATGGTTTACTGCATTCTATTCTAATATTGGTTTAATGGATTTCACTTTGGAATTCCAGGCTGTTCAGTTTCATAAAGCTGTTGTTAGTTATAATAATTCTAAAAATATATAAGTATAGTCACTGATAACAGCTTTTAATCTTTTTCTCTCTTTCTAATTACTTTGACTCTGATCAGTGTTGCTTTTCCAAATTTAAACATTTCAGCAAAATACCCAATGTTTTTTCTGCCATTTAGAAATAAATTACAAATTAGGAAAAACAGGAATTCTGGCTTTGCAGATAGAACAACTACTGGTGTTTACAATAGAACATATTACAAAGTCTTGTCCAAGAAAATATTAGCAAGTTAAATGCCAGCCAGTAAGTGGGTTCATTATCTCCGACTTAATGAAATGCTTCCAAATGACAAAAATCAGTGCAGGTCAGAAAAGACTGGGTTCTTCCATGGGTTTTTTGTATTTCATCCAGAAATGAAGGCAAATTCAGTATAATAGACATTATTTTTCCTGAAGAAAATGAGTCAGAGACCCTGCACCCCAAATTTCTCATGAGGAAATACATATGCATCCTTCCCATGTACTCTGTGAGAGAAAATCTGAGATAAGTATTCAAACTTGATACAGAAGATGAAAAAAAGGTCAGGAAAAAAAATCTTATTTTGCTTTGATTCTCACCAAATTGACATTTTTCTTTCTTGTTGACTTTGATGCCAACAAGGCAGGGTGAGGCAGAGAAGGGGGGAAGCACCTGCATTTAGTATCTTCCTTTTGCATTTTTATAAACTTCTCAGTTTTGGCAGCAGGTGACAGGTGCTGAAAGAAGAGCTTTCTGTTTCATTCTGTGTTTTGCCACATTTAGCTGCTAGTAAAAGAGTACTCTGACACTGTTCTGTATAGCTCAGAATACCCTGGGTGAGTTTTAATGAACCTTAGATAAATCACAGGCTCTATCTGCAGTCAGGTAATGATTTCATCTTTATGAGTTATCTATCAGTAGAGCAAGAGGTTGTAGGGGTGCTCTGGAGGCCTTCCAATGATCCAGAGTGCCTTTTCACTAACTCACAAAGCACCTTTAACAAGTCCACGTGGGAGTTTCACCAAGTACAGCTAAAAAATTACTCTTCCTCCATAGGTCCTGCAAAATTAGTAGAAATTCCAGAAGAAAACAATGTGCAGAAACAATATCCCAAGTTTTTGCAAGCTACATGGGGACAAGATAGAGCTGATTCCTGGAGAGGAAGGCATGTCTGCATGACAAAACCTGTTGAGGGAATTAAATTTATGGGAAAGAACAGTGCATGAAGAAATTTTCCTCAAGATACACTGTAAATTTTTAATATGCACATGGAGCTGGCAGGCTGCCATTTTCAGTGCCTCATTTAACTTAGTAAACTGCCTACAGCTGTATTTCTCCACTTCGGAGGGCTGATGGACTAAGCCACCCTTTCCACAAAATGCCTGGGTGGTTTTTGGGATTCTCCTCTAGCTGTTCCTGATCTGATGTATTTCTCATTATGTTATTTGTTCCTCAATTAGCCAAGTGAGATTCTGCTTATCAGGGAAGACCAGCTCTAAATTGTAAGTCTTTAGTCCTGTTAGAGAGGACTTGCTTTAGTAAGCAGAAGGTGTGGGGTTTTTTTGTTTGGAAAACAGTTCAGTCAAGTCATTAAACTTTTTCTTTCTAATCTACATTGCCTGTAATATTTTATTGAGTGTGGGAAGGACACTTCTTTATCTATACATTCTGTGATTCAGTGCAAAACCAAGACAAGGTTCAATTGTGCAATAAGCTTTTTGTTTACCCCTCTACACCAACCAAATGTAGGCAACATGAGCTCCTCAGCTCTTTAACAAACTAGAGTAAATTCACATGCAGCTCTTGAGACAATGTGCCAGTCATCTCAGCTTAACTTTGACTTGACATAATTCTTCTGCTCTTGACCAACATGTGGCAATGTCATCATTCTTCCAGCTTTGTGGAGAAGCAAAATTGTAGACATATTCATGTCTATTATTTTACAATAATAAAGTTGCTTCTGACGTATTTTTATAATCAAAACAAGCAATGACCTGCCAAGTTGCTCTCTCTCCATGCTCGCTCTTATTACCTCATCTCCACACTGTTTTCAGAGGATTAAGGAGGAGTAACATCTGGTTTCACTGACCAAATAGAAGTGGGTGTTGGTCAGTTTTTCATTAGATAGAATGTGTGACAAATTCTTGCCCTGAAAATATTTTCAGTGTCCTTCTGTCTGGGTGAAAAGCTGCCATTTGGAGCAACATCCACTAAATATATATGAAGCTCTACCAAGTGGGCAACATGTGTCATAAAATCTTTTACCAGTTTGGTTCCTTTACATTCTCTGGTCTGCATGCCCACACCACAGACTGCCAAATTGCTCCAAAACATCCATACACCCCACACTTCATTTAGATTAAAGCATTTCATGTTCTGGAAGTTGCATATGCATGCATTTCAAGAGAAGTTAAAATGGTACATTACTGAGAGAGAAGATTAATTAGGTGAAGACAACATGTATGTTCACAGCAAACAACAAAGCTGCTGTGCTGCAGAAGGGAAAAAGGGGTAACGCCACTATTTTTCTGACCTAAATATTAGCTGTTCTAATATTTAATTACTTTTAGTGTTAGGAAATAGCCACTTATTCAAGGTTAATTTTTTCTAACTTCAGTTTCCTGTCATTTAACCTTGATATGCCTTTGATAGCAAAGTTGAAAAGTGTCTCACTATCTTTTCCACATCTTTTCCTCATGTAAGTACCTATGCACAAAGATCAAGCCACCTCTTCACTTTTTTTGATAAGCTGAATAAATATAGCTCCTTAAACCTCCTATCACCAGGATTCCTCAATCTTATTTGTGTCCTTCCTGTGAACTCTCTGCAGTATTTTCTCATCTTCTGGAAGTGCAGACACTAGAATCACACATGCTTTTCCATGGTGTGTGTAGAGGCAAGGTCACTGCCCCACCTCTGTTTGAGATTCCTCTTTCATGGACTCAAGTGCTAATTTCTTGGCATGGCATCTCAATGAGAAATCTCTTTTTAGCGGTTTGCACACGACCCAAAGTTCTTCACTTGGAGCACAGAGTTATCCCAGTTAACATGCTTTGCTGAGGCACCTAATTATCAGTCTTGTATAACAAGGTAAATGAAGAGATTGCTAGTGTTGACTGTCAGTGTCAGCTTTAACAAGACATCTGGGATATCCAAGATCCTAAATGAGACATGAAAGTAGTCTGGAGAAGGATCTGAATTTCCATCATCTAGGGTGTTCTGATGTAGTTCAGATATGAACTCTGTTCCCTATTCCAAGATGCAACTTTGGATATGGTTATTTTAAAACCTAGTTAGCAAGCTTCTGACCTTTAACTCAGTATTCCAAGCATTCCATAACCTGAGCTCTTATGAACCATTTCTCTTTCTTATTTTGTCCTCCTTAGTACTTTTGTAAAGTTTACTAGGAAAGAAATCATATGATTGTTTAAATCACTGCTAAATTTAAAAACTCCTCTCTCTAGCAAAAATAAAATTTAGGGTAACCCTCAGTAAAAGAGAATTCATCAATGATACCTCATAAGAACTGTACTTTGGTATATGTCAACTGTTTGTATTTCTTAACAATTCTAAAATGCACATTATTTATACCTATGTACTTAGTGAAATACTCTGGAGAAAGTCAAGTATTCTGTAACAGCACAGTTGCTCTTATCAGTCATTCTTACATTTGAAACAGGCAACAGTTTTTTTTTTTTGACAGTGCTCTCCATCCATAAAATGAGGTGAATGGCATTCATTGCTTTTGAATGTTGTCTAAATCTGGCCATACGTGAAGCGTAAGTTCCATTTGGGAGATTGGTAGAGTGTGTGAATTGATCAGCCATATGAAATGAGTTTTCCATTGTATTAGACCTGTCCTTTGCAAGATTAAACACAGATGGTCCAGGGAGAATGAGTCCATACAGAGGAACAATAGTGTTATCCCACAGAGAAAGAAATCCTCCACCTGTGTGGTAATTTGATGGCGGTAACTGAAATATTCCAGTTCTCATTATAATGATTTTTAGATTCTGCCATATTTTCTTATGAGAGAAAGTATTTTTCTAAGTGATAGCACCTGGTGAAGTCTATATCATTGTTTTAAAAATAGACTTAATAATCAATAAGGTGTTAGTCATCATAATTAAAACCAGGAAAAAGTGTTTAATTAATATTTTTGCATTATAAGATGCACTCTTAATATTGTTTACTCCTGCTATATGACTGATATTTTTCTTATTTGACTAATATCTATAGAGAAAAATTATATTAGATAAAAAAGTACAAAGAAGTGTTGCTAGCAGTTCATCTGTGTCATCAGGAGCCAATGGATCCATTCCTCTGCCCTTTTTTTTCAAAATGGCCAATTTAGACATCCCCAGCTGAAGCTCTGCAAAAGGGCAGTTGGCTGTCTAAGGCTCCACACATTGGAGACAGACAGAACAGGGGATCTGAGTCCTTCTGAAATCCATCCCCAGTTTAATGTAGCTGTTCTTTCCATGCCCAATGCATCTCTCCCTTCCATCACTAAAGCCTAGACAGATGCTCAAACCTTAGATTTGCATCCTTCCTTTTAAAAAAATTGTTCATGACCTTTGTCCCCAGTTGTTATGGTAGCAATCCTTAGATCATTAGAGAGTGTTTTATTTGGTATTTGCTCACAATCTCAGCACAAGTTTAGCCTGTCAAAATCATGGATGAGGAGAAACCTTGTTTAGTGAGGCTCTGTGTAAAGACTCTGCACCTCCCCACAGAAATCCCTTCACTTCTGTGTCACATTTGTGGACTATCTTTACCTTCTCTTCCTCTTGGTTATAAGACTGTATCACCATACACAACTACTCATACATTTATATCTAGAGAGCCTTTATGTGGTCCCTGGAACTTCCATACATGTTAACTATCACATTAGTGCAATATAATCAAAATTTCTAATGGCTCTGTTCTTTGCCATAAGACCACTAATGAGTTCATATGACCAGTTCAAGGTGGCACAAAGGTGTCTCTTCTAAACTTCTGGCCAATGCAATCACTACTACTGAAATACTGTGAGCTGCTAAGGATAAATGTGTCTGATTTCTATGTGCAGTGTGGTGGGGCCTTTTTTTTTTTTTTTTGCCAGATTTCTTCACATTCATTAAGTCAGGAAAATATATTATTTCTGTCACTTTAGGCCAGATATTTTGACACAAGTCACAAATTGCTAATCCTTTTGCAAACTCAGACAGCAGTCTGACATAGCTCCAGATTTTAAACACATTCTCAGATTGGAGCCCAATGTGTCTTAATCATTTAACTGTGGAATAAAATGCACAGGCCTGAAAAATGCATCTGAATTTTTAGGGAGGATTTAATGTCTATAATATTTTATGCACTCTCATCCCATAGGGCGATTGATCTTTTCAGTATGTCAGTGGATAGTAAAGAGGATTGAAAACAGATCCTCAGAAGAAATACTACCTCCCAAATAATCTTAATTATGTCAAATAGCAGAGACCTGACTATTGCAGACAGTTTCTGAGAACTCCATTCCTAATTTTGTGTCTCCATTTAGCTTGGAAAATAAAGTTGAGTGCATGCTGAAGGTATAATTTTAAGTTAGTAATCCTCTGACAACTAGAAGAGACTTTTTGCCAGTGCTTAGATCCTTTTGAAAATTAATATATGGATTATTTAAAGAAGGTATTACATGAAAAGTCCTTTTCTTTTTGGAGCATCCTTGTCTTACTCACCTATATATCTACATGCCTGTTTTTATGATGACTTAAGTAGGGCAGTGTGTTGCAATAGGAACTCATTAGTATTATTTTAAGTGTTTGGAGCACAGGTTCCTTTATATAAACTCAATTATATTCCACCTGCTTTAGATTTTAATTTTTCAACGAATTAGTTGGCTTTGCAGCAATTAGACACCTAGCTAATGTTTGGGACTATATTTATCAGATAATGCTAATGCACATTTCTCGTAGTGACAGAACTTAGTCTGATTAAACACAAAGGCCTAAATTATTTGAGACACTTTTTCAGGCCTGACCCAGTAAGTTATTTTCTGCTGTTATACAAGGACAAATTATTTTCCTGTAGATCTCTTTTACCACGTGCTTTCTTGATGAGGCAAGTGTACAGATTGAGGCAGGTCATGGAGTTGAATGTTCATTTTGGGGACTTATATTTGAATTATATTTTCTGCTGATTTGCAGACATGTTCTGTGATTTTTCAACTTTTTTTTTTTTTTCATGGAGAAGCCAAGGTTCATCCTTCCTAAGAGAAGCCTTTGCACAGTGTATTCAGTGTGTCATTCTATGCTGAAATAAAAATGTAAATATATGTATAAAAGAGAAAAGAAGTTAAAAAATACTATTTTGAGAATATAAAGAACAAACGAATATTTGCAGAAACAGTAAATTTACATGTGAATTTGTAGTAAAATCATTATAGTATGAAAGAGAATGGAAATCAGGATGAGGTTTTTAAAGCATTTCACTGTAACTGGATTTTTTTCTCATGTTAGTGATTGAATACTGAGTGAATGCATAGAAATTTTTTGATCATGACAAAAAGTGCAATGTACACTCCCATTTTTGATGGTTTAAAAATTGCATGAATATAAAAAAGAATGCAACATATATGACACTTGCATCATGTGGCTTTATTAAGAATTTTAAAATAACATTGCTCATAGCCTAGCACAAGCAGTGCATCTCTATTTTATGCTTACCCTCTCAATTCACTTTGTATATGAACCCTCCTTTTTCTATTTCTTTTTAAAAAAGTATAAATTACATGACCCCTAGAAATGGAATTCAACAAGGGCTAATATCTCTCTTACTCTCAGTTGAAAAATTGTGAGATCATTAAAGCTGAAAAAGAATTTTGTCCAGTGCTTTGGAACAGTAGTAAATAGTATAGCCAATGTTTAAAAATGTACTTACAAAAATCTGCACAGGCTTTCCCCACTGTGCTCTAAATATGATTTCATATCCAGCAAGATAAACAATATGGACTTGTTAGGAAAAAAAAAAGCAAAAAACAAATCAAAACATATCACACACCAGAAAAAAATAAAACACAAAAAAACTACCAATCACAAAAAGGCCTCCTTGAGAGCAGACCATGTCAGTACTGTTGCAACAAATGCATACACAGTTTAGGGTGTAATTAAAGGTTATGGAATGGCTTCAATCTCCTTTAAAAAATGCCAGTATGATATGTTTTACTTCTTTTGTTATGTGGAAAATAATACAATTTAAAATGAAATAATCAAAACACCACAAATTCTTACAGAAAATCAAATTATTTTTTCCTCATAAAAATAATATCCTAGGAAAACAGAAATAAAACCTCTGTATTTTTAAGTCCCTGGTTTAGTGAAAAGATAGAGCTATTGTATTAATGTTCAGAATAGGCTTAGGTACTTTGTTGAACAGGAATGGAAGTAAGCATATGTTTTAAATTAATCACATGCATAAGTGTTGTCTTGACCCAGAGCAAAGCAGCACTTGGCATTAGTGAAAGTAATTTTCTGCAACAAAAGTTAAATTCAGTCTTTAAATTTTAATGCCTCTGATTGACCTTTTCTTTCGTTATTGTTTATAACATACATTATTCTTTATTGTCTAAAATTATCAATTCATATCAAGTTAATGGCAAAATGCTTGATGCTTTGAAAATATATTTCTTTGAAAGAACGTTATTATTTTAATAATAGTTGAAAGTGTATTATGTTTCCTGAGTCACTGGTATCATAAATCAAACCCAGAAGCACATTTCTTTTCCCAAGCTACATGTAGAAACATGTAATTCCACTCCCAGCCCTCCATATGTGCTTTTGCATAGTTTTTACCCTAACCACTGAAAAATGCCCATAAAATAAATTGTGATGTTGAATTGATGGGCTGTATAATCTGTGAGGAAACTGTCAGTTTTACTCTGACATTTCTCAAGGGATTTCAATGTCAAAAACTGCAAGGGGGGTTAGAATTATGGAATTAGCCTTCAAAGCTGATTATTAATGTGTAACACTTGTTTCATTTAAACTGGCACTCCATGAAAGCTGACACATCTTACACCTGAACTTCAGTTACTTGTCCCAGTGATAGAAATAACTTATTGCAACCATGGAATTTGGCATGCTGTCCTAAAAGCTGAAGGTGGAAAATCTCTCTTGGAGGAGTCAGTGCTTACATTTTCAGCAGCTTTTCAGGCAGCTACATGTGTCTGCAAGCATTTATGAGATACACATCCTGCTTTGTATCAAAACTAATGACCTCCTCTTAAAAATTCCACCAAACTGCAATGAAATCCAATTTTTTGTCTACCCCCAGTGTTAACACTAGATCATATATTTAAGCTACAATCCTTATTCATGAATTACAGACAATGAATGGATACTAAGCATAATGTTTAGCAATTTCATTCCACAGTCATATAGTTAGTTTTTTTAAAGACATTCATGTCATGAATGTTAAAAGAGATGGGTTTGTCGTTACCATTGATTGAATTCTGGTTCTCAGGGAAATTATTAGTAGCTTTTTCATTGTGCTGGTGCAGTCTTGTGGACAGTGATGGAAAGCTCTTCCACATCATCCAGAAGACTCTCCTACTGGCCACATCTCCCTGCTGTGAGTGCCAGTGGCATTTTATCAGGGGAAGACCAAAATATGAAATGTGTTTTATGATGACCTGGTGGGATCATGTCTCCTCCAAGAGCAGAAAAACTTTCAGCTTCTTTTCCCTATTTTGGACAGAATGCAAGCCACAAACTATAAACTAGCAAGTATGGATAATACAACTTCTTCAAATATCGTTTCAAAACAATGTTATTCCCAAACACAATCACTTCACCTGGGCATATTTTTTTCTGTAATCAGTTTTACTACTTTTTATTACTTTAATTTATTACTTCTTCCTTGCATGGACTCTTCTTTTTTTTTTTTTTTTTAATTGTGTGGAAAAGTAAATGGAAAGCACAGAGACCAGAATAATCTATCAATTTTTAACTCTTGGTTTGTCTCTCCACTTACTTCTAAATCTTAATTGAACCAATTCACTGACAAATAGTTTAGTTGAGGTCCCAGAGGAGAAAATTTTTCATGAGTAACTTTATTTCGACTACTCAACTAGAGAATACATAACTTCAGATGGTTTTTAGAAATAATTCCTTTACATCAAATTTTATGCCATTATGACTCCCAAGTACTTTTTCATTATTTCAGAGAGTTTTTATTTTTCTTCCTGAGTACACCTCATTCTTTTTTTATCCACTGTTGACTCAAAATGTTACAGTATTTGGTTTTGAAAAATACATGGTATGTGATGTTTGAAAAGTATGGAATGGGACTGAGATTTCCACACACAGGGAAATATTTCTTCATTGTTTGACATTTACCCAACAGCAGAGTGGGAATACTTACCACTGATGTGAAACTGTTGCTGATACAGCATAAAACAATATTCCTGCACCATCAGTCTCTACCCAAGACAGTTATTTTCTGCTACATCAGCTTTAACAACCAGGCACTATTATACCAGGGTTAGGCCCACAAAGGAGCTTCTGGAGAGGTGAGATTATGAACACTTTGTTACCTCATGATTTTTGGGGCCATTACCTAAACTTTGTATGTTTTTTCCCTTTTTTAATTTATTTTATTTTATTTCATTTCATTTAATTTCATTTTATTTTATGACTTTTTCACTGCTAGTAGACATGAAAAAGATGTCCTCTTTTTGCAGAACTGCATTTTGAGGTGCATCCCATTTTTTATAGAAGCTCTCTAACTGGGAATATTTCTTTTTGACAAGAAGTTGCAGCAAAATGACATGTATGATTTAGGCAGTTGAGAATGGAAGACAGGTACATCAGCTTGTCTGATCTGGGGATTAAGATGTGAATAATGCTTTGAAGCCAAGGAGCTTATGACAAATTCAAGATTAACTGTTTTAAATTAAATGCACATAAATAAAGATTCATTTATTTGTCACTTAGTGAGAACTAAGAGCTCTACAAATTGTCGCTTTCCTTATATCTTTTTTCTTTTTTATTTTTAAAGTATTATTTTATTAATATTCTTATTATTTTTATGTTTCCAGTTTTCCACCTTCTGCATCTTTGGCTCTTGTCTTTTTAGGCTGGGTTTTTTTGCAGAGACCATAACTGTCATGAAGCTACCTGAAGAAAATATTAATTTAGTTTCTGGGGACAATTGCACTCACTTGAGAATTTTGTATGTTGTAGGTTATCAAGCTTTTTTCTGTGTGATTATTTAGTCTAATATACACGTGAAAAGTCCAGTCTAACAAAATGTGATTTTTATGACTAAAAATTCCCTTGGACATTTTTGATAATGTGTTCTGTAAGGGAGAGACTGAGGCAAAGCTTCTCAAAATTCTGTGGGATTTGGTTTCCTGTTGCATGTAATTTTATGCCTCACAAAATATTTGCCTCATATATTAGGAACATGAACCTTTAATGAACAGGTAGGCTACATTTATCCCCTATATTGATATAATCTGCATTTCAGTGGACTTTTGAGTAAAACTGCCCTTTTATTCTCCCCCATCTCTGTGTTTTGTGGCATGCTCTTCTGTTAATATCTAAATTAAAAATATTGTGCTCTCACTTGATATTTTAATCAGACATTAATGGGCTTTTCTGTGAAAGCTGAGACAAACGTACCATTGCAAATGAAAATTTAAATTGTAAATTCTTTCTCAGTCTTTACAACCTTATATAGACAAATTAAACCAAGTTGCCAATATGTTTTTATACTGATATTCTGTTAAATTCACTGAAGAAATCACATCTGCTCTGGGGATTCATTCCTAAACATACTTCTATGAAGAAGATATATAAACATCTCAAAGCTATGAAGAGAAGATAACACAGTCTGATATATTTAACATCTACTGGGGAAAAAAATTGTTTAAAGGGGGAAAACACATTCCATGGTGAGAAATCTATTTAATGTTTAGATAATTTGTAGAAAAGATAGAGGAATCTTTCCTCCCTACTCCCACAGAAATGAAATAAGTGCAATTTTAGTGCTTTTTTTTTTTTTTTTTTTTTTTGTTCTTTTTGGACAGAGCACATACAAAGGTGATTTGTAGAAACCCAGAGAATTTTTACTAATACATCAGTGAGCAACCATAATTGTGTTTTCTCCCTAATGAAGTCAAATCCTCTACAAAGCTATAACAAAGTTAAAGCTTGTCTCTAAGGACTGTGTTTCTTTGCCTGTAGGGTTTATGATGTTCTCTGTCTCTTTTTTTTTTTTTTTTTTTTTTTTTTTTTAAAGGATCATCTGTTTCAACTGGAATCGCACAAATTTGAGAGAGGACGAGGCAGGTGCCCTTTTGACCCCAGTTCTTCCTTCACCTCCATCTTAATTGGTAATGATCTTTATGTCACAAGCTTCACAGTCCTGTCAATCTGTCATTCTGAGTCTCTTTCTTCAGCACACCAAAGTGTTGTCAGCCTTCCATTGCAATCTTCCACATGTCAGGCTTAATCCTCGTGGTGCTGCCCACATTAATATTACATTCCAGGCAACATTAACCACAGCAAGGGTGTCTCACTGGAGTGAAATGTTGAATGACATGTGCCATCCTGAAGGTAACTGATTGTTGTGTAATTATGGAAATAATAATTTCCTGCTTTCCTTAAAAGCAAAGAAGCATGACTAGCTTAGTCATTTACACCACTTTCATGTACTGGGATGAATCCGAACAATAAGCACCCTGTAAAAATGTGAATGTAACTGTTTTTATATCAAGCTTTATTTATTATATAAATTACTATTTTTGAGATGAAATTTTCTTTATTTCAATGCAGCCTTCTAACAAAACTATTGCAAGCTGGTGGTTCTGTGTTAGAAGAGTTGATCCTATACTCAAAAGATATAAAAATAGAATTCAGTCTAAGTCCTGCCATGCTAGGAAGCTGTGCTGAGATAGTGCTCCTCTGTGCTTTGCTGGGAAGTGTATCACTATAGGACTGGGATCTTTGAAGTTGTGATATAGCAAACCATATGGGCTTTCCTCAAAAATGTTTTCTTAAAACATTTTGTGAGATGAAGCAAAGACATTCTTGGCGCTATTGACTGACTGTACATTGACTAAAAATACCCTGGAACAGCAGGTAAATGGTAAAAGCTAGATGGAGTTAGGGAGTAGCACAGTGATTGCTGGGTTTAGAAAACATAAACAAAAACTGAGCATTCAAAAGGGATATAGATAAAAGGAAAGAGCTAGAAAAAGAAGCTAAAGATTAAATACATTTTATATTGTTCAGGGATTAAAAAAAAAAAGGATTTTAGGGCCCTTTTGATATTTACATTTGTCTCTGCATCTTAAAATAAGTCAACTAAATTCTCTGATGATTAACTACAATGGTATGGCTCATCCATGGTGGTGATGAAATACTGGTCATGAGTGACATTTGTGTTTTAATACACTAGGTTTATTAGCTCCTTTACATAAAAAAAAATAAAAAATAAAAAAAGAACCTTCAGCAGTAATCATAAATTTTTCACATTGCAGCAATTCATAAAAATAATCTGATTTTATATTAAAAAGGTAAAATTGACCTGTAATTCTTAAAAGTTAGTGGGTAAAGAAGTCGTAGAAGAATAAGAAAAACATACCTGACCCTCCAAAATCCATGAAGCACAGATTGTCACACTTTTATCCCACCTTTATTTCTAAATTGTTTCTACAGTTTTTGACAGATTCCAGTCTCAGCTTAGCCTGGGAACAAAGACTCATGGAATTGCTGTAGGCCTGAAACCTCATGGTCTAATCTTGAAGTCCTTCTCAACCTTTCCTCAGACAGAACTAAGTAAATAAATTAACCTGATCATGTTCCTACTGTGAGATCAATGTGAATTTTATTTGCTTAAATGGAAGCCAGATTGTCTCACTGAACTTTAAGAGTTTGCCTGAAATATGGGAGGTCCTATAGATCCTCATCTTTTATCTGAAGGAGGAAACAATTAAATAAGCCCTTCCCTAATAAAGGCTGATTAGAGTCTTGGAGGTCCATTGACAAAGACTTATAAAATAAATCTGACAAAGCTAAAAATTCTGTAATGTAGCAAGATTAATAGGAGAAAATAATATTTTTATCAGGTCACTGATACACCAAAATACAGACTTTCACCACTTCATCAAAACTAGCAAAATATTTAGAGGATGTTTTTCTAGCTGTCCATTAGGAATTTCTGTAATTTCAGGTTATCATGCAATGATATTGTAAAAGCATAAGAAAATTCTTCCAATCTCTTATTATTTTATTTATTATTTCATATTTTTAACTATTGGAGTTAAACACTTCCAACACTTAGGAAGACTATCTTAAGGAAGTTGGATTTCCATTTATTCTATTTTATTCTACCAACCTCTACTACCCAGAGACACACAGTTCACAGAATAAAATGCTGCACCTTAGACTCCAGTATGCATGTCCTTTATCTCTGCAGGTAGCCAGTTGAAAAAGTTGGAAGACCTAGATGCAAACACAGTGAATAATAATCTTTTAATTGACATTTGAGAATGAGACAGAATTCTAATGCCAAATGCACTGGGAAGGAAGGGATGCTCCTTCATTCAGACAAGCACTGAGTTCAGCTCATGATGGACATTACCCCATCAGGAGATACAAACTATACCATGGTCTTCCAGTACTTCCTCTAATGCTTGGATGTTTAATTCTTCTTCATGCACTTCAATTTTCTTAGAAAGTGAAATCTGCTCCTGGTGTGAAGTCAGCATGATCCTGGAGGCTGCACCCCAGAGCTGTCTCACTCTCTGATGCAGGTTCAGCCACGTACATGTCCTTGAAAAGGTTTTATGCAAACCTGGTAGCAAAGCACACCCCAGCACCTTCTTCCTCCTAAGGAAGATAATCAAAGCCTGCTCCCACCTCTGCCCCTCACATTAACACAGCACCTACATCAGCATGGCCATTGACTAACAGTGAGGATTAGGCTAACAAGAAAATTTTAAACACCTCTCATAAAGCTTTAAAAGCTTTTAAAATCCTGATATTGAAAGATCATTTGTACCAAAACCAATTAGGACCAGATTTAACTGGATGACTTTAGGAAGAAAGATAATCCCTTGTTCAGCATCTCTTTATGTATTTTAACACAAGAGTTAAAACACCCACTCCAAGAAAACAACAGTTCGTGACTTGGCTTTAAAATGAAATATCTGTGCTTTTGTCAGCATTATTGTAGGTTATCTGACCCACTAGTGAAGTAGCTTGTGATGAATTCCTCAGTATATGAAAAGCCAATTAATTTATTGCCAGCACCAGGAAACAGAATGGAAGTTGGATAGCAGACAGGCTGAATAAAACGTTTATGTTTAGCTCAACGGTATATAAAACTTTTGGACTTTTATTCCTAATGAACTCCCCCATCTGCTTTCAATAGCCCAAACTATTTTTGATACCAGATCTTGCACACTGATTAACTTAGACCACACTAGCTGAGAAATTAGTTTATGTCCATGTATTCATACCTGCAATATATCAAAAGCAAGTGCTGAAAAACCTAAATTACATCTGAATAGGTTAATATCCAGGGAATCCATTCCAAAATTATTTTCTGCTTTTACAGTTTTAAAAGTTAGGTATTTGTGTCTTTTCTTTTAGGCCAGACAAAAATGCATTTTTTCTCAAAGAAAAAGACAAAGTATTTGAGTATTAGACAGAAAATACAAATATACAGAGGTTTTAATTTAGCAGTTAAACAATAATTTGGGGTTTTCATACTACCAGAAGTATAATTTTCTAAAATGTGAATTAGTCTTCTGATTTTAGTTGTCATGTGAGTAAGAACTCATGGCCAGTCAAAGAAATGCATTAAATGTTCAGTTTATGTTCTACTCATTACCTTCTAATGCTTTATTAATAAAATAAATTTTCCATTTTACACAAAAAAGACTTCTGATGAATAATAGCTTCCAATAGCTGATGAATAATATCTTCCAACTTGAATAATTACCTTCCAATTTGATGCAGGTACAGAGAACAGGCCACCTTTAAGGTGGTAGCAGCCTATTTATAGAAATCTTTTGTATGAGTAATTTAATTTAAGTGCTTCAATCTCTTTTCCCTTGGGGTTGTCACCTAGGAATTTTTGAAGGGTTTAGAAAAAAAGTTTGTATTTTAATTTGTTAATATTTTGCTTTGAATAAAAGGCAAAATAAAGATATTTTTAAATAGTCACCATTGAATTTTGATGTATTTGTTAGCTTGAAAAGGAGTTGGCTGAAAGATAAAAAGATGCTAGCTAAAACGTATCTGTGTATCACTTGAGCTAAAATTGATCTTTTAGGTCCATGGGAGTTTTTTGTTTGCTTATATAAGGAAAGAAGAAACTTTTTATTCTTTTTAGAACACAATTACCTAGGCTGTTAACCTGATTTGAAAAATTTAAACAATTTAACATGAAACTGAAGTTAGACTGGAAGAAGAGAGGAGTAGTGAAGGTCTCTGAAGTTACTCACCTGATTTTCTCTGGAAAGTAGAGGTTAATCAGTGTGGTGTGCAGCAGTATGAAACTCTGCAACCAAGACAGGATTGAATTGATATGTGATAGTAGCTTTTCAGGGAAGCCTCAATCTTAGGTTATTTCTAAACCTGGAATTGGTCAGCACCTGTAAAAACCTAGCAGTTCAAAAATTTGTAACTTAAATTTATACCAAAGGCTTTTGAAAAGGACAAAAAAGGTCCTCTTAGTGTCAAGAGTGCAGAATATCTTGGAATTATCTTTAATGTTTTTGTGCTGAGATATTTGGCAGTCACATTTGTCAGTACTGTCCCATTGTTGTTTTTATGTGAAGTGACCTGTCTGCTCACACATGGTACTTATACTTAGTTTAGTAACAGCTCAGTGTAAAAATCAGATTGAATTTCTGTATCTGTAAAATATCTTTAATGGAACAATATCTATCCAGGATTGGAAATTCCATTTTCTTCACTCAGGATCTCACAGGTACAATCGGTCATACTTTCTTCAATACATGGTAGAATGCCATATCAACAGGTTAGTTAAAACACCATTTTACACCTATGTCAAACAGAAGGAATAGACTTCATATTCAAACTTCAGAACATCTGGACTCACAGATGTCAATCCTGATTATTGGCAATATGTGATGAATCATTTACCCTGCACTGGTGCATTTTCCAAGATTCATTATAGTTTTGAAGAGATAAAATGTCCTGTTTTGCATTACACATCACCTAAACTGAGAAGAATACCAGCCAGTCTGATACATTTTTCCAACAGATCTCCCAAAGGGGGATATATGACTAATGTAACTCATTAATTAGGGTTGTGAAGATTGTTTGAAGCAAATAGTTATAAAAACACTGGCAAATTCTACAGTTTAAGCAGCTCTGTGCTGTTTAAAAAATTAAGTTCTCTATTAGTTTTGGGCAATATTAACTTCTACAGCTGCTATAATTTATACTTACATTTTACTTCACTTGCCAATACGTTACACTAAATCTTGACCATGTATTTTTCAGGGCAATAGCCATTCTGTATATAATGAAGCCTAAGGCAAAACTGTGGTCAGCTCCAGTTCAGCAGTTGGAACCAGCCCCAGCTGCCAAACTATTAACTTTTCTGAATAATTATTTACAATCATGTCACCACTCAATTTATATGTCTCTCTTAAAAGAAACAAAATTTAAACTTTCATATAGACCTGAAAACAAAATTCTTGCTTTCTGCTATAAACTTTTATAAATGCCAGCAAATGTTATTTGGATGTATCAATCATGTTTATTTTGATGAAGCTGCAGGAAGCTGTGTCACTGAAGCCTCCACTCAGATTAGACTTCAACTGGAAACAATTTATTTCCCTTTCTTCGAGCAGTTTAATTCCTTTCGTGTTATTTTCTAGCATAAGCATGCCACCTAGTGACAACAGCTGCCTGCTTCTTAAACAGTACCTAAAAGATTTCTAATCCAAGTCTACAAGGATATAAAATAAGTTATCATTAATGCTTGGTCAGTCAAGGGGAATAGTGTTGATACAAAACTGAAAGATAGAATAATGGATGGCATTTTACCAAGGTCAAATATATCCAATATCACAAATTTAAAGGGATTGGAAATAGGCTTGATTTTTGAACATATTAAATTGTACCTATATGCATATTGATTTTTCAACTGTGTCTGGTTTTCAGTGTATTATTTCTAAATTTTCTGATGCTTGCTTAATTTGTGAATACCATCTAAATCCTTTGGAAATGAGACCCAATTTCTGTTTTGCATAAATTTTTCAAGAACTATTAATCACCAGTTGTGGAGGATGGATGAAATCTCAGATTCTGTCCTTATGCTGGTAAATATTTCAATGCTATGGAAACAAATTATTGCCGTACTAGAGAAAAATAGTCCCTTTTTTTGTTTCCACTGAACATGGAATCCCCTCAGCCAGAAAGATATTCCCAAACTGTATTTCCACTGAAGTGGAACAGTTCCAGTAGACTGACTGGAAAACCCCTCAGCCTAATAATTAGTGTGTACCATATTTATAATGTGGTTCCTATCATGTGAAATGAAATTAATATATAGAGTATTACCAATTTTTTTTATTTTAGTTTTTTTTTTTTAATGTCTGGTCTGCAGGTGGTGAACTTTTTACTGGTCTCTACAGCGACTACTGGGGAAGAGATTCTGCTCTGTTCCGCTCCACAAACCGCATGGCCCATCTCCGCACCGAGCCTGACAATGAGCGCCTGCTGAAAGGTGTGGGCAGGACAAGGAGCTAAAACCAGAGGTGTTTCAGATGACTAGACAATTTCTGGTTTGCATGGGATCAGACATTGCTATGCTGATATGTGTGTCAGGTTTTAGCCCAGTTTAAATTAAAGTATGTGAAACAGACAATGAGAATGGAAAACTGTCTTTTGCAAAAATACAAAGGAGTATTAATTTGTCAATTGGAGGTGTAAAAATGTTCCAACATTAATCTATTCCACAACTTCTATAGATACTCACCAAAGGAATTTTTTTTTACCTCTAGTTTTATTTTTTGTTTGCTATCGACTGGTTTTTGAAAAAACATGGCAATATTTTAATAACTGGACTCAATTCCTTTTTGTTTTTTTTTTAAAGAACCAAAATTTGTTGGCTCATACATGATTCCTGACAATGAAGACCACGATGATAACAAAGTATATTTCTTCTTTACTGAAAAAGCTTTGGAAGCTGAGACAAGCACTCATGCCATATATACCAGAGTGGGACGTGTATGTGCGGTAAGATCATTTCTCTGATTGCGCAGATAAGAAACTAGAACAAATGATGAATTGTCCAGAAAATCATTATCATAAACAGGCTTAAGTTTTACCAGAAGGAGCAGAAAGATCATGAGGAAAGACTTGGGTTCCCTGTACTGCTCTGTTGGATTATCCATTTCCCGCTCAGGCCATCCTCCTGGTGTGTTGATCCCATCTCTTTTTGGCTCCCTGGCCCCACACACAGGGATAAGATCTTGGGCAGTTGCTGGAGAGGAGCACTGTTAATATATGATTTGCCAGCTGCCCATATTGGTGCTCTCTAAACACTGATGAATTTTAGGTGCCTTCCTCTTCTAATAACCAACTACTACCAATAACAAACTACTGTAAGGCTGATGAGAGTCTGGGACTACATCAGCTTGATTAAGGAAAGAAAGAGAAGGTTATTTCTTAACATCTGATTTTGTTTCAAAAAAGAGTTTGCATTCCCTTCCTAACTGTAGAGGATACAGTTTAGGGATTTCCTGACACTATTGAGCAAAGAGCAAGATACAAGTTAATTATTTTCTGTCACCTCAATAAGTGGTATTTGTCATGTATGCTCATCAGCATGCTGCCCCTTTCTTAGACACACATGTATAACTTAAAAACATCTGATGTTTGCAAAGTACCAAATTGCAGCCTTAGACATTAATGTTCACAAAGCCACTTGGATTTCTGGATTCCAACCTGCATCAAGATCCAAGCTGGAATTCTTTGGCTTATGATCTGAATATATTCCTGGATAGATTATTTTAATACTCTGCAATATATTCACCTGGAAGTCTTATCTGTAGCCGTGGGTTAAACCAAAATCCCACTGACTTTTCTCTTCCACACCTCCAAAACTTATCTGGCCATTAACTTCACAGCTGTATATCATAATTCAGATTTGATTTAATGAATTAAAAAAAAAAAAAAAACAACAAAAAAAAACAAACTATCTGGTAATTCAAGAACTGGCTTTTCTCCCCCAGCTTTTCTATTTTTTTGAGCTGTAACAGGTTTTGTAATACAGAAGCATCTACTCTGCATATTTCTACTTTTCTGAGGAAAACAGATCTCTGTGAGATGAGTTTTGCAAGCCTATTGCAGAGCCTTCAAAAGCCAGGTCTTGAATATAAGACCATAGATTGAGTATAGTCCCTAAAGCAAGTAGTACTAAATGTTCCCCTTTCTTGAAAGTGCCAACTGTTGCAAGAGCAAGAAAAAGGTGAGACAGCCATAGTGAGGCAAGTGTTATTTAAAGTTGTTGAAATTGTTAGAAAAACATGTAAATAATTGCCTCAGACTTGCCCCAGCTGCACCAGGTCTATAGATAGATTCAGGGCTTCAGTTTCCAGATACATTGAACTAACCCTGCACTGAGCTCTTAAAGCAAAACTAAACTTCAGTAATGTACTCAGTATATCTCATTTGCAAAAATGAGCAATAAAAAAAAGCTTTGCAACAGCTGTATGGCTAAAACTATTCAGGGATGTGGTACAGAATTAAAAAATTCTTATGAAACCACAGAGCTTAATGAGACCTGGACTTGATCAGTGCAATCCTACTTGAAAACTGACTCCAGATAAATAATTCTAGTAATAGACATGTGGTTTGAAAATGGATGCTTTTGACATTAGAAGATATAACGAGCAGCTAATTCATCAGTGATGTTTGTGCTTCTAGACTTACTCATTCATGTTACCATGGGCATTTGTTTCTCTCTACACAGAATGACATGGGAGGCCAGCGAGTGCTCGTCAATAAATGGACCACTTTCCTCAAAACCAGACTAGTTTGTTCTGTGCCTGGTAGAAATGGAATTGATACACATTTTGATGAATTAGGTAAATATCTTAGACAGCAACAAACTTGAAACCATGGAAAAAAGCCTATATCTTCATGATTACACATCTTACTGTCAAATACTGCCCTTGTATTCATTATTAGGGAATGGTGGTTAGCATTATTTCCAATGTATATGAAGTTCTGCAAATGTGCTGTTCACTATAACCAATTGCTCCTTTATGTACTGCATTGTTTTTAAAGATTGCTTTTAAAATCTGCATAAAACTGAATGGAATAAATGACTAAAATAGGATTATGCTTTTAAGAATCAATTAATTACTTTTGATGGGCTGAAAAAAAGTAGATTTTTAACAATGGCATTGCATTTAAATTTTACAGAGGATGTGTTTTTGCTGCAAACTCGTGATAACAAAAATCCAGTGATATTTGGCCTCTTCAACACGACAAGGTAAACAACTAGAAGAAATAATAGCAGCCATAGAGGAATGTTTAAGCAGGCTATTAAAGAGATAGAAGCTGGATGATACATATCCCTTAGCAAATATATAGTAAACAGTTTAATCTCAGTTCTGTTCACAGTGGGCTTCCTTGCTAATGTAAAAACTTCTCTATAATACTCACAGGCTAGAAGTCTTATTCTGTGATTCAGTATATCTGGATCACAAATTAATTAAGTGTTTCTCATCTTGACAATTTCCTATGTCAAAGTATATGCACATCTGCATGCTTATAAGAAAGAACAGCATGTCAGAGCCACCTGTCTTCCTTATGAGCTCCATTGTAATTCCACTGTAATTCAAGGTTAAGTAGATAGCAGCTTAAATTCCTATAAACTTCTAAGTGAAGCCTAAACAGCTGCAATGTTGCTGGTGGCCTCCTTTTCCTTTTTGCACTGCAGCCTAGCTCAGGTGCAAGCACACAGTACTCCCAACTTGGAAATCTGACTGTTCGTTTAGGATGTAACTGGTAGAAAAGAGCACCTACTCTTTTGACACTTTCTCCTGGGTTTATTTTTTTTGTTTTGTTTTGGTTTGGGGTGTTTTGTTTTGTTTTGTTTTGTTTTTCTTTTTCTTTTTCTTTTTTAACAACAAAAGGCAGGTCTGCTCCTCTAGGGTTGAACACACCTAGTATTTCCTACTGCCTCTCAATACCCATGGAGAAAGTTGGGCACCAAACAAATTTTCTGGACTACCTTCTGCAGTCTTCAGAAATAATTTCTTTGTAGAGAGTACCAGTGCTTCTTTAAAAAAATTAAAACAAAACAAAACCAAAACAACTAAAAGTAATTGCTCTTCTGGAACAAAGTAAAATAAAATTTAAAAATAAAATAGAAACTTTTATCTGCATTTTCCTATATAAAGTGATCTGATCTAACTAGTAATACCAACTAACATTCCCACTCAATACAAAAAGGACTCATTTTAGGACTGTTTATTTTTAGTCAGCATTGGTTGGTTCCCATCTTTCCAAGCAAAAAACAGTAGGAAAAATGTTAAAGAAGAAAAATGGTCAACTGTTTAAGTCCCTAATCCAAGACATACAGGACCTGAGTTCAGCTGGTTTTGCTTTCTCTATGCTTCTAAACAAGTAATTTAGAGTTTTTGTACACCAGCATCAAATTTTGGCAGTACAACACAGAGCTTCCTTGGAGAAATGTTATGAATATAAACACATTAAACACTTTTAAAAAACATTGGATGCAGTATTTAGAAGAAAAGCATATAGGAAAGTATAAGTAGTGTTTTCTCCCTGAATGCTGTTGAAATGTGACTTGTTTTTAATTACATAATAATGCCAATATTATCTGGACACAATGTGACATATTGCTTTAATAATGTCTTTAAATTTTACTTCATAGCAATATATTTAGAGGATATGCCATATGTGTTTACCACATGGCAAGTGTCCGAGCTGCTTTCAATGGACCATATGCTCATAAAGAAGGACCTGAATACCACTGGGCTCTCTATGAAAGAAAAGTACCTTATCCTAGACCAGGTTCGGTAAGTACAGTTCATTTTCCACTGCTTTGCTACGAAAATGATTTTGGAAAGGAAGAGCAAACTGCTGCTAATGTACAAATCTTTCTGACTTCACAGTCCGGGATATACTCCTTTGAATGTTTACATGCTCCAGCTATTCCTGGAAAAGTGTGGAATGGCTCAGCAATAGGTTTAATCAAGTATTAGAACCATACATTTTCCCAAGGAAAATAGTGGGATTAAGAATATAAGATTTTTTCAAAATCATGCTGGGACATGATTTTATCAACATTGTGTGAAGGTCCTAATGTCCCAAAATTAGGACCCCAGGCAAAGGGGATAGAAAGAGGCAGATCCAGCAGGTGAGTCAGAGGCATTCAGTTTCATTCAGAAACATTATGTGCATTACCTGTGAAGGAATCTTGCTTCTTTTTTTTTTTTTTTTTTTTTTTTTTTTTAACGTGCTGAAACCAGGACATTTAACAATTGTTAAAGGAAGAAGAAACAAACAAACAAAAACCCAAAGAAACAAAAAAAACCCAAAAAAAAACAAAACAAAACAAAACAAAAATCCCCACAAAAAGTTAAAAAAACAAATCCAAAGAAACCCCAAGAGAATCCACTATTTCAATGTCAGGTGGTTCTTGTTCCTTTTTTCCACCTCATTTTCCAAAAGGATCAAATTTAAATACTGTAATTTAGATCGATGAGCAGGTTAGAAATCAGACATATTTTAATAAAAGTCTAACTAATCAGAATAAATGCATTTGTAGATAAGGAGCAAATTCTCCATCATTCAAAGTCCTTTGCTCAAGATTGGTTCTTTCTGAAGCAATGGTCTGGCACCCTCACAGCTCATTGATTTCCTTTCAGACATCACAGAGTGAGATTTTACTACCCTTCAATCAGGTTCCTGAGCTTATCAGCATTCTTGTTCTGTACCCTTTACAAAGGATACAAAAATATTAAAACAACATTGTAAAAAACCAAACTCAGAAAAATCACTCATACTTTTTGTTAATTTTCACACAAGTTTCTTTATAAACTTACTTTTCCCAAATGGCTATCAACTGGAGGAAAGCAACAAGACATATTTTGAAAATGCAATTAAATTGAATTACTGTAGGGAGCATTCAGCAGCTATAGAGATGTTGTCATGTACATAGCTCCTATCTGTACTCAGATTTCTGGAGGAAATCACAAACCCATGACTTAAGAGACAAGTAATCAACTTCCACAAGGAATTCCTATGTTGTTTTCTCAAGGACATCACAAGTAATCTTGGCCTCAAGCCCTTTTCCTGTTTCAGTGTCTTTTTAGGTGTTTCTGCAGTTTCTGTGCCAGGTGCTCACATCCCCACTCGAGGTGCAGGTCGAAGGTGCCCTTTGCAGGACCTGTCACCATCCCAGAGCAGGCACAACCACATCCTCCAGGAGGAGGCAGGCAATGCCAGCCTAACTCAGGGAAGCACAACACCCAGGATTTCTTTTTTGCCCTGTACCTTTTGGAATTACAGCTACCTACCCACCCATGGCAACTGTCACGAGCTGCTAAACTGCTTTTGTTTACACTTCTGAAGGTCTACCCCTTGTCATGTCAACATTGGGCAAATTTCTAACTCTGAGCAAAGACATTTCTAACAGCTGTTTGGATAAATCCCTTCCCAGTTTTTCACACTTCACCTCTTAATCTCCTCTCAGGCTGAGGACTCACTCTCTTGATTTTAACGGTGGAATAAACAGTTACTTGACATTCCTTTCTGTGCTGTTTTCCCTTTGCTAATTGAATCAATATTCCCTTTTGTACTAAAAGAAAGCATTTCCAGAAATAACCATTGCATACAATGCATTTGTCAATGAATCTCATGAATGAGAGGTGGAAAGGTCTATTAGCTTATCTACTGCATTTCAGTGACACCTTTCTCCCTGTAGTGTGACCTCAAATGCATGCCTTTTCTCATAATTTAAAATTAGTATTTTTCTCTAGTTGTCTTGGGGTTACAGACATGAGTCAAAATTTAGAAGCAAATATTCAAAAAAATATTATCTAATGATTATCTAAGATTTATACATTATTACTATGATTTGACCATCTTGGCAAATGAACTACCCCTGTAGCAGTGCTGACATCAATAGCAATTTTTTTGTTTGTTTGTTTGATATCAATTGAAGTCATTAGTTTTGAGTCAGGATAGAAGAACAGGTAAATAAATCATGATTTACGAAAAAATGGTTGAATTCAAAGGAATTATTAGTTTCCTATTTGATATTTTGTATAGCAAATGTATGGGTTTTGCAGTTTTACCAAATAATGAGCCTGTACTATGCATGGATTTCAGAATAGTTGTATATTTTACAAAGATGATACAATGCAAGTTCTTTAAGTGGTATTTTTTTTTTTTTCTGGGCAGCAGAACACCTCACATATGTTATTTGGACTAGCATTAGGCATGAATTCAGTAATAATGACTGCAGTTATTACATTGATATCTCCTAGCACTGAAGATTAAATGCTGTTTTTTTGGCAAGAAGGAGAGGACACAGAGCCAGCACTTCAGCAAGGTTGACAATGATTTATAGGAAGGCTGCCCTAAGTTCCACTTACTTTCAATGCTTCTCTTCCTTGGCCATGTTTGGTTCAGACTAGAGTGTCACCTCCCCAAAAACACAAGGCACAGGAACGGAAAAAGGACCAGAAGAGTGCAAGTAATTTCCCAGTATCAGGGAAAAATTAGCTGAGGAAGCAGGTCTCTCCTGGGTGCTAATAGATTTAATTGTGGTTTTCTTTATATGCTGCAGAGCATATCAGAGGCTGAAGTAGATGGCTCTACCTGCTAACAGTGATTAATTGATACATTTTTATCTACTCATTTAGGGCACAGTTTAGAGATCTTTGCATTGTTTATCCAGTAGCATGAAGAGAAAGTGTGTAGCAGGCTGCAGCCAAGTGTTAGGCTTCACACTCCAAAGTGCAGCACATTGGTAAAGTAAATCCCATCAACTTTCCTATTACAGGAGTGACTGTGACAAGAGGCAAAAAATAACCTACTGATGGGCATCTCTGAGAGTCAGCACTCATTGATCTTAGGTATTGAATGAGTAGAGAATTAAGTCTATGAGGAATGAGACTAGAGCTTAAAGCTAAATAAACAGAACACCACTGCTGAGAGTCACACAGGTTCTGACAGACTCTGCAAACCTCTGCTATAATCTCTGCTGGATTTTTAGTTCATTTAGGTTGTGTTGCTTCTGGAAATGACATCAGCTACATCAAAAGTGGTGTTGATAGACTTCAGAGACAGCTGCATCTACTGTTTCCTTTCTAGACCACTTGATTTTATTTAATTAAAATGAAAAGCCTGTGAATGATTATTTTTATTAAATCTCTCCAGGACTAGAACTTTGCAAAGGGAACCTGGCAATGCATATTCACTTGATATGCTGTGCAGTGCATGGGAAGCCCAGACTTAGCCTGTCTTCATGCTCCAGCTCTGTCTCTTTATTGCAAACAGCTGGTAAAATTCCATCACTAGGTTGATTAGACAATTACTTTTAAGTCAACACTGAACAAATACATTCCTGTAGCTAAACCCAAAAAGTGGAAACAAACATTGCCCTGCTTGACAAGTGCAGGAGTTTGTTATTGTCAATTACAGCTGACCACAAGTTTAAAATTACTGTTTCCAGTAAACACAAGGAGTATTTTATTTCATTTTATTGATTGAAAAATTCAATTTAAATAGAGAAAGGCTGCTACTGTGGCTTTGCTTGAAATTCTTCTTAAAACCACACTGTCTTATGAATATTTAGAGAAAGCAAATGATTACTGAGATATTTCCAGCTTGATCATAAATGGTTTCAATTAGACATCATGAAGCAAATTGGAACTGTTGGATCTATGTTCAGTTGGGAAGCCCTATCTCGTTCACAAAGCATCCTAAAATTAACTTCTCTCTTTAACGCATTAAATTATGTCTAATTGCACATTTGACTGAAGGAGTAAGCCTCTCTTAATCAGTCACTGACATAAAGTTTATTTGCTTTGCAAACTTGTAGATTGATCAGTGCAAACATTTGTATTTGAAGCTAAACTGTGATATATAATACTGTCATCAAGAGTCAGGAATTAGAATCAAATATAATACTTTAGAATGCCTGAAATCAAGAATTACTGTTGCTGATGGCATAATTTTTAAGTGTGCTTAGCTTTTATTGTAATACATTTTGAAATAAAAAATAATAAGACTAGAGATTGATTTCAAGCATTAGAGTTCTGCTGACTTTGCATGCCTGTTTCTCTACTGGGAGAGAAAAATGTTTTCTTCTTACTTTGTCCATGGCCATTCCAATTACATCTTCAATATGAGTTTGGGGAAGACATAAGCACTATGGCTTTTGTCAAAATCTAAAAGTGTTACTCTTTATTCTTAGTATGCCAAAGAGGGACAAACTCCTTTCTAAACACAACAATGCCAAGGCACTGTTCAGCATTTCCTTTCTTCTCTTGATTAATAATCCACACATGCATAAAGTACAGAGTTCACTGTCCTAATTCCCACTGTGGTCTTCTGTGCATGGTTTTCTGTAGACTTGTCTTTATCCCTGAAAACAAGACTCTTTTCTAACGATGTTGGGCAAACTTTCAGGATAACCTGTGCTCTATGTTTTGCAGTGTGCCAGCAAGGTGAACGGCGGGCTGTACACCACCACTAAAGACTATCCTGATGAAGCTGTCCATTTTGCCAGGAGTCATCCACTGATGTATCAGCCCATCAGGCCTGTTCATAAGAGACCAATACTAGTTAAAACAGATGGAAGGTACAATCTTAAACAAATAGCAGTGGACAGAGTGGAAGCTGAAGATGGGCAATACGATGTTTTGTTCATTGGCACAGGTAAAGAAAGCAAGATAGAATTTTTGCATTTACAATTTAGTAAGTTGTTTTGGTTGTTTTGGTGGGTTTGTTTTTGTTTTTGTTTTCCCCTCCAGGATGAAGCAAATCAATACAATGTTTATTTTTAGCAACTTTTCTTTTTATGCCTGTGCCAATCTTCATGTTACAAAGGATGTTAGTCATTCTAGACATGTGCTTCACTCTGATGCTAACATTGTAAAGGAAGGTAATGGTAGGGAAACATTTAAAGACTAGGAAGAGAAACAAGTATAGGATTCCATTTTAATTTCTTTTCAAAAAAGAACATACAAAAAATTGCAGAACAACCAGCCTTATTGTTTAAACTTCAGAACACTGTCATGCATCTGAGCTGAGACTTGGAGACCTGTGAGAAAAAGAGGTGATATGATTTCCAAAAATATCAGTTCAAGTTATTGGCTTTATTCCACAGTTTCTTTCCCCTAGTTCTGGAGACAACAAGTCTAGCTGATACCATTAAAAAAATCTGCCATCTTCCAGATTTGGGTTACAACACAGCTCAAGGAAGGAAGGAGGAAATGCCCGATTTTAAAGAAACCAAAACTGTTAGGTTTCCTGGCAAGTTTTCTTGTCTTTCTTCTGTGTCATTTTATTAAAATATAAAGAGCTTGTTTAAGAAGAGTTTTTAAGCATCTTCCTAACAAACACAATAAAGACAAAATATAACATATACCTGCACTAAGAAAGCAGAGAAAAATTAAATACCCTAATGGTATTTGAAAAACAGAAGAACTTAAGAAAACAAGAGGAAAAGCAGGAACTACATAAGACTTAAGTCACATCTAATCTGTCTGGAATAAAACCAAGGATTCTTACATTCGCATTTTATCAATTTAACAACAGGAATGGTATCACAAATCATTTTGACCATTTTGTCTAGGAAAGCAGTTCCAGTGAATTATTTTTTACTAATGAAATTCCTCTGATAAGTACATTTTGATGTTGAGAACTGAGTTCAAAAAAGGCGTGTTCATAGAATAGCAAAATCCAATTCATATTAGTGCTGTTTTCTAAGGTTTTAAACAGCCTTGGTGTGGTCTTGGTAATGGACTTAATAGTGGTCTGTAAAACATATCATGTGTCACTTCTTCCTGTACAGCAGATTTTAGGGTGGGTCCTACATCCTTCATATTTTCTCCTTGCATTTCTAATTGAGACTGGGTCAAATATTCTTGCACAAAGTGTCTTAAGTGTGTGCTTTAGACCTGTGCTGGATTGGTCCCCAACAGCTGCCTAGTGTTCTCAAGCTGTCTGATCTCAAGTGACATGAAATTCCAGCAAAAGAATTTGGGGTTTAGAAACTCTGAAATGAAACCTGCAATCACTACTCCAGCAAAGCCATCAGAAAATTCACTGATTCTTTAGGCATTATAATGTTAGAAAGGGCTGATGTATTTTTTTTTAATCCCAGTCCAACACCTGCTGTGTAACATAAGGAAGCAGCATCTTACAGCTGAGCAAGTTTCCTTAGGGTAGCAGTGCAGGTTAGAAAGGTTCATCAAAGGCGAAATCTGAACATCAGAGCTTTCACATATCTGTCAGCAGGATTTGAAGAGGGACATACTTATGAAAATCAGAGCTCAGAATACAAATTCTTTTCAGTGTTCTACTACAAAATGATTGCCTTTGATTACATATTCTCTTTGAAAAATGGTGTATGACCCCAGTTTAATGGTTCCTCTTTTTGTTTCACCCTTTGATCTTTTGCTGAACATTTTCCTCAGTGCTTCCCTGTGTAATATGTGCCTGTAAATCAAAGGTGACTGAAAGTAACAGAAGAAAGGAAGTGATATTTACCATTGTTGATGACAGATTTTCAGATTAGGAGAGTGAGGGGTGTTTTTGCCAGCAAGGCAAAACCGAAGTGGTGGGAGACCAGATGTTATTTGTGTGTTTTATTTTCCTGAGAGAGTTGCAGAGACAGAGAGCTTGATGAATCTAAGTCTAATGTGCCTTAGTCTTTTTGAATGTACATTTTTTATTTTGATTCATCTCCCCTTGGCTAACACCTTCAGCTCAACAGCAGCTCAATGTTTCCTTAGAGAAGAGTAGGAATTGTGTACAATGAGCCCATGAAGGTTTTTTGTATTTTTGCCTGGGGGAATGGAGCTGCTGTCAGCAATTAAGGATATTAGTAGTTCCTATCTAATGTAAACACTCAGATCCCATAATTAAAGCTACTTTACACTTGCTTGCCTCAATGCACTAGGCTTCCACCTACTCCCATTTCTTTTTCTGAAATATGGTTGCCCTCTGTGATCCTTTTGCTATTCACAATAGCTTATGACTCAATGTTTGAAAAATACAATTAATTATGTATCTAACAAGTGTCTAAGTTGACTCTTATTTGTCAGGGAAAAATTGTCATGTATCTAATTTTCTAAGAGTAAGAATCCTCATTAATGACAGCACAATACAACTAACTTTTCATATTTATAAATTTCAATCCATTATTAATTTGAAGAAGTAATTTCAGATATTTGAAGGGTATATAAATGTTTCAATCACTCATAACCTTTACTTTTATTTTGTTTTGTTTTAAATTTGTGTCCAGATAATGGTATTGTGCTGAAAGTCATAACAATTTACAATCAAGAGACAGAATCAATGGAAGAAGTGATTCTTGAAGAGCTGCAAGTATTCAAGGTGAACTGTGCTGTATACAAAGCATATACAAAAGTCTTGAATTTTCTGCAGAATTAAAATGTAAAAAAAAAAATCTGAGGATAGTCAAATATGTAATACTTGTGTGCAAGACATTTTCTAATTGTCTAGTAATTTTATGACAGGAAACCTTCATTTTCAAATGAAGTTTTTCTAATGTCCCAAGTACCAAAGCATGTTGAGGCAAATCACTACTACTGCCTTTCTATTTATGTGTTTGGACATTGTAGTGTGACTTTTAATTAGAAACTTATTGCATTTTGTTTAATTTTCCCTCATATCCAATTAAGTAATTTAAAAACTATGACTGCACATATAAAAATGTGCCTACTACAATCTTGGAAACTTAAATGAGGTCCAGATAGAAAAGTCCACTTAGAAAGAGTGATTCAGTTAACCTGTCTTTACAGTGGGCAAACATGAGTCCTAGTGAGGCAGAACTCCATTCTCCTAAGAATCACCTATGGCTATAATAACCAAAATAACCAGTAACTTCAGTGCTTGGTATGTGATAAAGTTAACATAATGAAATTCTCTTAGTGAGTATTTTCATCATGTCACATTAGCCAAATAAAGCAGGAGGCTAACCTGTTTCAAACAATAAGGAAAATCTAATATCAAAAGTTAGACATTTAAATCTGGCACCTGAATTTAGGCAGTGTAACTATTGACTTGTTGCCTGGAGGGAAAGTCACAGTATTTGCCCGTCGTGATAAAGCTAGTTTTCAATAGAACTATGAGGGGCTATGTATTGCTCCAAGAAATCTGAGCAGAGGGCAGAGAGGACAATGGTAAAAGAAGGAATTCCTGCTATTTTTGTCTTATCTTCAATGAATGTTTTGGTATAAAGAACACTCCACTTACCACTCTCAAAGAGGACAAAAGACATTCAGTGCTGGCAAGGGCTAATGTCATGTTTGACAGGGAAATTGTAGTGTTCCTGTAGCTCTGATAATCCTGAATTAAGTGCTGGCTGCTTGTTTCCAAATAAACTGTTTTAAAGCAGTACTTCTGAAAGTCACAATTACCCAACATTTTTCTTAAAGAAAGTCAAAGTATCTAGCAAAGCTGAATGTTATAAGTAAATACCAATAGTATTTTACCTGATTTATTTTTATAACAAAAAGATACTCTTTTTTCTAAGCAAACAAATATTTCCTATTTTTTAGATGCAAGTTCCTATTATTTCTATGGAAATCTCTTCCAAAAGGGTAAGTATTCTACAAGTTTGAAATATGACAATTGTGACTCCAATGTAATGAAGCTGTAAACTGCACAGAACTAGATTCATGAATAGATAGGCAGATGTATATAATCTATAATGAGATCTGGTTGGATACATGTAATCATTCTGTAGTATAAACCTATGGTTATGCACTCTGTTCCTTTATAATGTATTTATGTTTTTCAATTCTAGTTTTAAATATCTTTAGTTCACAATACCATGCGTATCAAACCAAGTAAAAACAAATCTGTTTCATAAGTTACTGTCGTACTAATCACAGGAAGGATTAGCTTGGTGGATATGGCAATTCACAGAGAAGTTCTTTGTTGATAAATGCAGACAGACTTCAGCCCCATGGGTATATCAGTGCAAAAAGAGCCTTGCTGGCTCTCCCACATATTCAGTTGCCCTGTAGGGCTGTTTGGATCAGAGTTCTTTTTGAGTTTCTGAATGTTTCTGCTGATATAAACACCCAATTTATTACTCTTGTGGGCAGATTCTCATCCATATCATAACATCATATCATCTCAGCATGGATCCATTATAAACATCCGAGGATAGTTATATCTTAATGTTAAACATGCCCAACAGTGACATCAGACATCCGGTGCAATGTAGGTGCACATAAACACAGTGAAACACGAGTAACAAAGAATGAAAACTGCATTGTTAGGAGTTGTGGCTGTGCCCCAAAGGGTTATTTGAGTCTTGGTGTCTAATCAACAGGCATTCTTCCTGTAGGTAATGCAGAAATTCAAAGTCCTGTGATGGTGATTCAGAAGAGGATTTGGGTATAAATATTTTGAATTATTTCCTGCCTCAATCTTTTCCCATGGACTGTGAAAGCAGCTCTGGAGACTAGATTGTCTAACAGTGCACCTGAGTGATTATTTGGAGAAAGACTAGGTGTCTTTTCAGATGTTTGCCTTACCTTTAACTCTCAATGAATTGTCATGGTTAAAGGGTTGTATTGGAAGAGTAAAAAGGAGATATCATAAAATTTGAAGTAGCATTTCTCCGTTATATTCATCTCCCAAGGGGTGTGCTAACTCTATTAATTCAAAGCATATTTGGAAAATCTGGAGAGAACCCCAGATTTTTCCAGTAAAAAAGCCACCAGAGCAACCCAATAGTTGAAGAAAAAACTTCTAAAGCTTCTAAAAGTAAAAGTAGTTTTACTTTTTCAAGAGATCAAAGAGAAGACTGAAAGAGAAAAGGAGAGTCACATGTATATTTTACTGTGTGAAGTGACTTCCTACCATGTGTATGAGGATTCTTAAACATTGATGGCAAAGCAATATCAGATTAAAAAGCCAATATCAGCTTGTTGAATGTAGATAAACTTATTCTTGAAATAGGATACAGTTTTCTGACACTGAGGACAATTAAATGTTGGAATATATGTTAGGGACAGAGTTGGCACCAAGTAATTTTATCTTTATAATCAGCAGGAATATAACTTAGTTGAGCATACATGAAAAAACTTTGTACCTCAAGCATTTTTGCTGATCTCTTTTGAACTTGGAGTTGCTGAGCCTATGGACACCTCCTTGCTACCTATGTCTCCATATCCTTATAACACTGACCATTCTTCTCCAAGTCATGGTAGAATAAAATATCAGATTTCGGGGCTGAGCCTGTTATCTGCAGAGACTGGGAAAGAATGTTCTTTGATGTTCTGTTGGCTAGATATCAGATGCTTCTTTTCCCTCCTGTGATTTACCAAGACTTAAAGAAGTCTTTACTAAAAGATAAAAGAGAAAATCTCATCTCATATGTCTCATTGAAAATGTTGTTCGTGTCTTCTGGGACAATCACACTGCAACACTTGCAGATAAATAATTCCCCTCAAACAAGTATCCTAGGCTTTCTCTTCATTCCAGTTGGCAGATTGAGTTCCTGCTACTATCATCTGGTTTATCTCACCAGAAAATTTTTTCAAGCATTGCTGTTACCAGTCTCTCCTAGTTTGTTCCCCTGACATCTCTGAAAGTTAAAGTTTTATGCTCTAAAGAGATACAAGAGGTATATTAAGGAGAAAGAACAGCCTATTTGGATTAAAATTTATATTTTATGATAGACTAAATGAAGTGTCAGTATTTTCCAGCTTTAAGTAATTTTAAAATACCAGATTTTGACAGCTTGATCGAATATTCTGTGGGAATTATGGACTAAGTTTGGCCACTAGGATGAGCACAACTTAGGAATCCTTTTTCTGTCTGGAAAAACTGTAGAAGTAAGATGTGCATAAGCAGTGCACAATGCATATTTCTGTGTTTAGAAAATTCACATTCATCAGCAACAAGACTTTTTCTCAAATTCTTTTCAATTCAAGCTGAATGTATTGTGCTAGCATCTGAAGAATTAAATTGATTTGAAAAGGATATCTATGTGAACTCAAAAAATTCAAACAATTAATAGTTATGCTGAAAAAAACCTACCCAAACTCTGCAAATTAATAATAAAGAAGTAGATAGTGACCAGGTAATTTGTAAGAAAATACTGCACAGCAACAGGAAAACAATTAAATATCTGTCTATCTATCTACCTATCTCCTGTGCACTGAGGTATTATACAAATCATAGCATTACTGTGCATGTAAATTTGTTATCATATTCTAAGTAGCCACATCAAGAGTTAAATTTACTTGAAAACTTCCATTTTAAAATTGAGTTTGTTTGTAACCCTTGCATATTTGAACATCTTTGCTTAAAGTCTTTCATGTCAAGTTGGGGTTTTTTGCAGATCATTTAGGTGACAGACAAGTGTAAAGAGGGAGGCATTGGAAAATATCTTGATGAAGAAAAGGAATATGAACCCTTGCATATTTCAAACACAAGGCTGAAACTTCAGAAGCGAGGAAATGCCAAAATAAACTTGTTCATTTTATCTTCTTTCTGTTTCTCTGTCCTCAGCAGGAGTTTAAGCTGTAATCAGATATTTTCCTACAGAGTAACTCTGCCTCCCTCAGGTCACAGACTGGAGATACAGCCGGCAATCAGCAATTATCCTGACAGTGCCAATAACTGCATTGGGAAGAGGAGTTTGAGTGGACATTGTACCAATCCTATCGGGTGTATTTTATTTTTCAGCAACAGCTGTACGTGGGGTCGGAGTCAGTGATAGCTCAGGTGAAGTTCCACCAGTGCGACATGTACGGCACAGCCTGTGCCGACTGCTGCCTGGCCCGGGATCCCTACTGCGCCTGGGATGGCACCTCCTGCTCCCGCTACTACCCCACAGCACTGCAGGCCAAGAGGTGAGACTGGCACAGAGCTCTGCCTCCTCCTGATGTGCTTCTTGCCAAATTCCTGCATCGACAGTTTCTGCTGCAGCACTTTGTGTCGCCCCTCAAACATAACCAGACAGATGTCAGCTGCTAATTTCTCACCATGACCTTAGGGGATTGCAAGGAACCAAACTCACAGGATGGCATAAACTGGAATGTTTTTATGACTAGAGCTAAGTCACTTTGTAATTATTTGCATTATACTGTAAACCCTAATTTCCTTAAACATCTTTTCATGTCTTAGCAACCTCAGAGATCTAGTTTGGTAGTATTACATAGCAAATATATCACACTGCAGTAACATATACAACATAATTTCTAAAATACAGCAGAGAAGATGCTTTGTTATTAGTCATATACCTTCAGCAGCCAAAATCAAACCACAATTCCTGCAAAAGCTAAGATTTGGTTTAGGTTTTCTGCAGTGGGTTGAAAGGCAAGTTACTCTAGATGCAAGTTCAAAGCACAAACATGATTTGGGAGCTTTAATTCTTCCTGGTGGAGACTCTTTCTCTGTATCACACTTAACTTTATTCATGGTCCTTGACCTTCACTCTTTCATTCAATGATTTCCCTGGGACGTGTTGTCCTCCCTTCCCTCTCAAAACCAGGCTCTGCAATTCAGCTACATAGATCAAGTATCTAGAACATGTATGTTTTAATCCAGACCTTTTCAAAAAAATTAGTCAGCTTTGCCACCCAGACAGAGCAATTTCTTACCTGAATCAGCAAAATTTTGATATTGCATAATTAAAATAATTTCTGTGGCTTTTTTTCCCAACTGCTGATTTTGAAAATATATGCTTATTTATATTAGACCTACAAGGACTATAAGAATGAATTGAATAAATTCCAGAGAGAGTTTTGAAAACTGGTAGAGATGGTTAAGTCCAAACCAAGTCATAGTATCCCAAATGTATTATTGCTTCTTAAGGAAAATCAGGAATATGGGGCTTTGTATTTATTAATTTTTTAATTAATATTTTATCTTTCCATGAACCTGGATGCACTCAAATGCATGCTATTGTCAGGCATAACAGACATTTCCATAATTTTTTTAAAAACATAATTAATACAGTCACGTTACCTTTGGTAACATCACTATTTGGATATGGCACATTTAGAAGTACAAATGAGAAACACAGTGTGTGACTCAGCATAATTAAGAATCTCTTAGATTTACTGCACTAAGGCATAGGTTAAACCAAGCAGGAAACCTACACAAGCATTTAACTTGAAACTCATTTTCAAGCATGATTGAGTAGTTTTCTTGTGCCTTTTGTGAATAGATCTGAAGGGAAGAAGTGAGCTCTGGTTGACTGAGTCTGCTTAAAATTTTCAGGCCCAGATTAAGAAAGATGAGCAGCTATGTAGTGGGCCAGGGAGATTAATGTCCTCCGGTATAAGTAGAAATTGGATTATCATAATGGTAAAGCATAGAAGTTACTCATCTAATGATGTAAAAGTCATTTGGAAAGGAAGTGGGGGTTAAAAATTTCCCAGCAGCCTTTTAGCTTGCTAGCAGTATCACCATTTATGTTGTGCAGGCTACTTGCTGTCTAAGAAAAGATAAGAGAAATTCACTGAGGCCTGGACTCTGTTGTGCATGTTTCTCACCTAAGACAATTTCCAGAGTACCAGCCTTTAAGTTCCCTAAAAACACATATATCCAAAGTGGAGTGATATGGGCAGCACCCCAGGCACCTTCCCAACATTCACAGGTCAGCCACTAAAAGAAGAAAATACTGCTGCTATCTCACTCCTTCTCTTAAGATAACCACTGTAGCAGTGGAGAAGGGATTTGCACTCAATTGAGTGCTCTTGAAGCCTGCAAAACTTGTTTTCCATATCAGAGTTTGGGGAACAGCCAGCAAGACTAACGGTGTTGAAAGGCATGAATGGCATTTGCTTTGTTCACTTTAGGTCACAGCTGAAGCTCAGAGCATTTCAAATTTAGGACTAATTGTGTGGTACATGGAAAGGCAGGGAGAGGTACTAGGGACGTGTTTAGAAGTTGTTCTAGGTCGTTTCCCATCAGGTACCATGTGAAGAATACTATGGGAAAAGCAGGTTCCAGCAGACAGCTTGGAGTTTTCTGACACCAAGTGGCACTGACTGTCTGATAACCCTGCCATGGCTTTGTTGGGCTCCAGGATTAATGCCACATACCAGAACATTCATGTCCTAGCCTGGCCTTGTCTCCAGATTTCTATTCAAGCTGTACCAGGTAATACAAGTAATGTGAGTGCAAGGGGCATTGGAGAGCACTTGTTTCTCCTGTTCCTGACATCTGTCCCTTCATTGGAGTCATGGAGTTGTGCCTTACATTGCAACACACTTGAGCTGACCTTAATACCTCCTGTCTCTGCTCAAGTGTGGCCTTCATGCTGTAATTTAGGTGAACTTTTGATTTGTAAGTGCAGTGCTGCTAGTGGGTAAGGGCTCTGCTCAGAGCTCTCTTTTTGATTCCAGTCCTACTGGTGAAGAGTTTAATTGGGGCAGGGATGTACAATGTGTCCTCCCCACTTTGATCCAACTGTTGCCTGCTTTAGATCCTGATGCCTCCAAGGTACAACAAGTGTTTAGAGAAACATTAAATAGAAATCTGTAAACTAAGGCATGTAACAGATGTAGAGAGAAGTGAAGCATAAATACAAAAACCCTATGCTAAGCATCTGGTACTAATTTTTTAAATTATGAAAGTCCATTATCTCTTGTACATGTGTATCCTGAATAACTAATTAAATGTAGGATTTAATTAAGGAAAAATAAAAACTGAATCCAAAATCCCATATCTTGATGCTGGCAGCACAGCACAGCACAATTCTGTGGTAATTATGGGTGGCTTCTGAACACTGCAAATACCTCAGAGATGGCAGAATGAATTTCTATTGCATTCAACTTCCATGAAGTGCACTTGAGAAAGCAGAGGTCCAGGACTCAAATGCTTTAGTTCACTATTAGCTTTGCAATCTGATTTAGGCAGGTTCAATTTTTATCTAAACAAGCACTAAATTCTACAAGTGAGATTCTTTGCTATACCGGCTCACAATCCAGGCTGAAAAAGGTCTGAAGTAATTTAAAAATGTCTTTGAACTTGGGTGTGATTCTTTAGCTAATTTTTAGAAGCCAAAAGTCTCTCCCCTGCCTCCTCTCCCTCTGGCTTCTTTCTCCATCACCCATTCCACCAGCAAGCACGCAGTCTACTGATTTACTTATGCAAACCACAGTAGTGCCTTTTCTTCCCAAGACTTTTTGATTTTGTTTCATAGATTCCTGAGAAATAATAAAGAGAAATGAAAATTACAGTGATGGTAATGATGATGATGACTGTATTGCTTTCTTGCAGACAAATTTTACTAGGTTCCTGGAAGCACAAAATTAAGGGTTGAAATTTAAATTAATGAAATTATAGATTGCAAAAGATAATTCTCTACATTCAGTACATTTGTTAATCATAATTTAAAAATTGTTCCTTATAGCGATTTTTCTCAGGGATTGTCTGATACTCTATTATTCACAGAATCCTGAGTAAATTCATTTCTAAGAAAAAATAAAATAATACCAGGCTTATGTCAGTATTTGTGAAATGAGTTTGTCTCCAAGCATCTCCCTCTCTTTCAGCACTTCTCTCCATGTTTTCCTTTCATTCGAGAAAATAGCACGTGAAGGCATTGAGAGTTATATCTTCCCCAGTCTTCCCAGTCAGAACAGTAAAATTCTATCAAAAAACATTTATTTTTCTTTAATGATTCTGAAAACTGGCGAAATAACCCTGTCTTACAGAACTAGGATTTTTTTAGCTTTGCTATGATTTTAAGGAACTGATGAGTAAATTGAACATGCCTGCTACCTGTCCTGTTCCTGCTATATAGGGTTGTTGGACCCGACAGCAGCAGGATTGTCTTGTTTGGATTTTTTAAAGGCTAATGCATATCCTATAGAGTTTATTATTTGTGCAGGAGAATGTCTTTTCTGAGTAATCTACATACACAGACTTGCAAACCTAGTGGAAACATTTATCAGCACTGACACTACACATTGCAATGACAGCACCCAGGCCCAGCTGCTACCTCAGGATCTCTGTTTTCTTTAATAGGATGCAAGTACTGTTAGCATTTCTCCCCTAAAAGCCCAATGCAGTCTCCATGAATTTCCAGATTCCCTGAAACGACAAGGAAAAACACTGGCTCCTCTCTGAATATCAATGGAGGTTAAAGCTCCAAGAGCACTGGGTCAAGAGTTCATATGAGACAGAACTCAGAAAATCATGGTCTGCAGCCAGATTAAAAATTAAATGAGTAACATCCATGGACAGGACCTTTAGATGGTATAAATCTAAATAGTTTCAGTAAATTCTATTTGTGAGAAAATAAAATTTTGCCTTTTGGGTTCACATAGAACTGGAGAATAATGTTATTTCACTAGTAAATGCAAAGAATAACAGAACTCTTTGGCTTTGTTTCTAACATAATTTATACTCTACACATACCTACTATGTAAGATCTGCTGCACTGTATATTTCTTCTGTTAATCTGTTATATATGGCGTTAGCAATACTGTGTAGAATTACACTTTATGCATATACAGGAAAGGTATCCTTCGAAAAACTAAATTTGAGGTTGTTGGACATACTAATCTTGCAAGATGTAGAATTCCAATTATTTTCCAAGTAAACAATCATAATTTTATTTATCCAGACTCTCAAAGAAAAAAAATGCAATATGAAAGCACAATTCTTCTGGAAATGCACCATATAATCATGCTTTAGTTTTGGGATTTTTTTCTGTAAATGCAATAAAAAACTCAAACCCCAAAAGTCAGAATAATTTTTCTTTCAAAAGCGCTTGCATTATTTCCAGTCAAAAACAGGGCTCACAAGTTCTGACCACAGTTCTGCCACCAGTTCACTTTCTAGGCATGGGCATTCATGAATGTGTCTGTTTCTCTGTTGAGAAAAATGAGCTCAGTAGCTGTCTGTTATAAAGGTGAAATAAAGTAAAGTACTTCCTCCACCCGTTGAGATTCTCAAATGAAGGAAAAAAAAAAAAAAAAACAAGCCATGAAAGTGAAAGATAAAAGAAGTACCATTCACATACATGGGAAACTGTTCTAAATTAAAAAAGGAAAATTTCCTTCCTTTCTGGAGAGAGAGAAAGAGAGAGATAGAGGCTAAAGGTCCCTGTGACTGAATGTTACCCAGTTGGTTCAAAGGATCTTGTTTTAGTATTTCTAACATCAGTATAGTTATATATAAAATGGGCACATAATTGTGTCTCTTCTCCAGACAAGTGTGTTTCTTTTTTCAGGCACATGACTCCCAGTAGGTTGAGTAGAGACAAAATACTGATTTATAAATGAGTATTTCTCATAAAAATGGTAAATTGTTAGCAATCAAGGTTTAACTCATAATTTTTAATGTATGCTAGTTTAGCTAAAGAAGTTTTCTCAAATATTCCCACTTTTCCCCTCCAGGCGTTTCCGCAGACAAGACGTTCGGCACGGAAACGCAGCGCAGCAGTGCTTTGGCCAGCAGTTCATTGGTAAGCCACTCACACATGTACAGATTGCTGGTAAAGGCCTGCAACAGCCTGCACAGAGTTTGCCAAGAGCACGAGCCAGACCATGATCTCAGCTGCTGTTTTTCACTGGTGTGCTCCTATAATGGTGTAACAGCCATGGGGCTGAGCCCCAGTCATCCAGGTCTAAGGGTGACGGTCTCCGTGGCAGGTCAGGTGCATCCCAAAATGCTCATGTGGTCCTGCAGCACTGACATTCAGAATAAAGATGTGGCAAATGCATCCCAATTGCTTCCAACAGGAAAAAGAAAAAAAAAAAAAGATGAGGAAGGTATAAGAAACAATGGAGCTGCATCCTGATATGTGTATGAAACAGTCAAGACACTTAGCATTTAATCACAGGCATGAGCAGTGACATGAAAGAACAAAAATGTGTATTCATGATCAAGTTTTTCTCTTTAAAAAAAAAAAAAAAAAAGATAGTGCTGTGTCTAATGCTGTTATCCAAACCTTGGAAAGTGAGGATTTAAAACATGGATATTGGGTGTAGCAAAACAGAAAGAAAACAATTGCTTGGAAATCCTCTGTATTTTGCAGGATAATACACAATACGTTTATAGAAGAAAAAAAAAATAAAAACCAAACATAAAAGTTTCTTCTGGAATGATATCCAGAGAAACTCTATTTTAAATATTATATATATATATATATAATGCTAGAGAAAGCTTCATTAAAATTTAAGGATTTAAGAATTGGAGGATTATATATATTTATATATATTTTATATATATATATATACATATACATATATATATATATATAAATATATATTTGATATATATATATTATATATATTTGAGATAGATATATATATATATATATATATATATATATTTTTTTTTATATATATATATATATATATATATATATAATGTATATTATGTATATTTTGGAAAAGTAAATTCCAATATTAAGTGCTAATTTTTTCCAAGTTTGAAATACAACAGAGAAATCACAGTTGTATAAAACAGTGTATTTTTTTTAGGATATAAAACTATTTAGGCTCAAGAATCTTTCTCACTATTATGGAATTAAGATGATTTTATTAATGAGGCAGTTGGTTTTGCACAGTGTAACAACTAGTTTGTTCTCCTCCAGATGTTTTGTTGAATTGAAAAGCAGAATTAAATTCTGATTTAATTTATTCACCTTGTTTTTATTAGCACCCTTGGGCCCAAACTGTACATTCAGTTTACACATGTATAGCATGAATATGTATAATATTGGTTAGAGTACTTATAGTATCATGCTGCAAAGAGTTATGTGCTGCAATTATCCCTAAAAAAATTGAATTTTTGATTATATTTGAACATGTTTTGAATCCTCCTGTTTCACTGAGTAAAAATGAAATTGACAGTTCATAAGAACCAGGCACAAGCAATTAGCAGTGTGAAAGGCTGAGATCTCTTTCTCTATAACCTTAGGTGAGTCACAGCACAATTTGTTCAGGTGCTGTGAAAGCCTGGGACAATGGGAAAATTCATTTAGCAGGTCAGATCTTCATTAGACATTACTTTTCAGTCACTGTCTGGTTGGATCTGAATTAAACTTCACTTTTAAAAGGAAATATACCCTGAATGTGAAGTGTAGCAAGTGCTTGCAGTAATACATTTTTGAAAGATTTCTTTCCCTTCCAGGTGAAGTTCTGGAGAAGACTGAGGAGCGCCTTGTTTATGGAATAGAGTACAACAGCACCCTCCTGGAGTGCACCCCTCGGACCTTACAGGCAAAAGTCATCTGGTTTGTCCAGCGAGCACATGAAACTAAGAAGGAAGAGGTAAATATTCTTACAGACTAACTTTTTTCAATAAAAGACCCGATTGTTAAGAACATTACATCTTCACAGAACTTCTGCCACCAGTTGCTGAAATGCCTATGGGTGTCAGGGAAAATCACTACGTTCATCTGGTCTCTTGAATGAATAGACCTGAGAATTTCACCTGGTGTTTGCATTCAACACCAGTAGTGAAGCTAATTTAAGATCTCAAAACAGGGGAAAATCCATCACTTCTCTTGGTATATTTTTGCAGGGGTGAAGTGTGTATGTATTATTTCCAGTGTTAGTCTAGCTTAAATTCTATTCATTCTTGCTGCCTCGCCCATTTATCACAGAATATTTTGCAAATGAATATTGGTGGATTCTCTGCCTCTTTTACATGCATTTTACCATTATGAAATAGTTTCATAAGTGCTATTGTGTTTATTCCTCAATACATCCCTGATACCCATCAATGTAGCTATCACTACAGAGTAGATATGTCACTAGAGGGCCTGGTAAAAAGTCCCCATCTTTCTTATTAGCCCCTTTAAATACTGAAAGGTCAAAATAAAGTCTTCCTGGAACTGGCTCTCCTCTAGGCTGAGCAACCCCAGCGATCTCTTTCCTCATAGGAGAAGTGTCCCATTCCTCTCTTCATTTTTGTGACCCTCCTCCAAGGCACTCTAACAAGTCCATGTCTGCCTGGTTCTGAGGATCCCAGTGCTGGCTGCAGCACTTCAGGTGTGGCTGATCAGAGCAGAGTGGAGGGAGAGAATCACTTCCCTTGACCTGTTGGCCACACTTGCTGCTATACAGAAAGGATTCAGTTGGGTTCTACAGGTGGACATGGCCAGTTCTCATCCAGTTCCTTGTCCCTCGGTACTCCCAAGTTCTTCTCTTCAGGGGTGCTTATGATCCCTTCATCACTCAGTATTTCTGTTTAAATTCATCTCCTTGCTGTCAAATGAAAAGCTGAGGATACCATTTTCCTGCCCAGCCCTGCTGCTGGATCAGACATCTCAGTGCTCCCTGCTTGCCAACACCTGTGAAAGTCTGGTAGTCAACAATGCAGCCCTCAGGAGCTGGAGGAGGAGCTCAAACAGCAGACTCAGAACTGAGGCTTTAAGATCACAATGGTCCTGCAATTAGATATGCAAATACTTTTATGAATGTCTCCTCAAAAGCATACCAGTCTATAAGAGAATTCACAGGGATCCTTATCACAGGTCAGCTGGCAAATGCCCTTTTGTTTTCAACCCAGTAGATTTTGTTTTCAATCCATGTTTCTAACTTACTTCCCTCTGCAATAAAAACACAGGTCTGTCTACTCCACTATATGTTCTTCCATGCTTCCCAGATTCTTTAGATTGTTCTCCATTTTTGACTCAATGCATTCTTTACTCAAGTAAATATTTTTGTTACTAGAAAAACACTGTAAATTAAAAATTTTTAGATCTCTAATCTTCCTCTCAAAATTTAATATTACAGCCGTGAAAATACTGTCCAGAAATAATTGCATTGGTTTAATGTAATAGCAAAGGCCTGTTCTCTGTAGCTGCATTTTAAGTTTTTTGGTTTTTTTTTTTTTCAGGTGAAGACTGATGATAGAATAATAAAAATGGACCTTGGCCTTTTATTCCTGAAGCTGCATCGACTGGATGCAGGGACTTACTTTTGTCAGACAGTGGAACACAGCATTGTTCACACTGTCAGGAAAATCACCCTGGAAATAGTTGAGGAAGAACGTGTAGACGAAATGTTCAATAAAGACTATGAGGAGGAGATCCCTCACAAAATGCCATGCCCAATGCAGAGCAGTATACCTCAGGCCTCAAGGCCATGGTATAAGGAATTTCTTCAACTGATAGGTTACAGCAACTTCCAGAGGGTGGAAGAATACTGTGAAAAAGTGTGGTGTACAGATAAGAAGAGAAAAAAGCTGAAAATGTCTCCATCCAAGTGGAAATATGCCAGCCCTCAGGAGAAGAAGGCAAAGATCAGGCCAGAGCATTACCGGCTGCCCAGGAACATAGCTGACTCTTGATGGACAAAATCCATCCACTGTTTCTGAGCAAAATTTTATTTGGACTTAAGAGGGAGAAATCAGTCTTGGTTTGAGTAAATTTCACAAGTTTATATATGTAAAATATTGGGACTGAAAACAAAAATGCTATGGTAAGTTATATTGTACACTCATGATGACTGTTTAGAAGCATTTTAAACAAAATCTTCCCAACTATCTGGTTCTAAGTAAGTAAAAGCAATCAGAGTTTTACATTAGGGAGGATGTGACAATCTTCAGATTTTGAGTGCTTGAATCAGTTTCCTGTGTGGATCGTGCTTGAGCTGTATATTGTTGCACATGATGGCATATTTAACAAATTCAAATAGCTAAACATTCACAGGTGGATGAAAAGTATAGCACAAACCTTTTCTTTGTTTCACTAATTTCTCATGCTTCTGAAAGCAGCACGTCTTAAGATCTTATTCCTTTTGATTGTGACCTGTCTGAGTTCATCACTGAGAACGGGTTGTGTTGATACAGTGTACCACTACTTCTAAAGATAATGAAGGGAAATCCTATTTACTTCCCACATTTTTTTTTTCAGTATCAGCCATTCATGAAGCGCAGTGTGTCCCCACAGCTAAATAATATTGCCTAGTAACTTCATGTAAGCCACATGCATGCTGAGAACACAGACAGAATGAAATTAATCAATTTGTCTAAATAAGAATTTGAAATAATGTTTTAAATAGAAAACGAGTCCATCTTGTATGTGTGCATTGCCTTGGTAGTGACAGGAGTTAAGGGATCGCCCTCTTGTGGTAAAAGAAAGCGAAACCCGGTGTTTAAATCACTTTTCAGAAGAAATATGTATAAGCAAAGAAGTATTACCGAGATGCCCAGCTGGTTTGCTTTCAGAAGACACATTTAGTCTCCATGTGCTAAAGCCACAGATTTAGAGGGCTGTGTTAGAAGTAATTTATACTGGGAAGGCAGCATTTTAAATAAGTGATGCTTTATGTTGTTAACATGCTTTTGAGGTGAAATGCAGTATAAAAAGTTAGGATGCAGGTTAAAAACAAATCCAGCATTATGCAGCTGTGTTTCTATAGTTTCAGGATCTGGTCAACATAAGCCTTTTTCTGATGTGTGATCTCTGTTCAAAAAGGCTGCTTTACTTTTTTTGTGAGTGATATCAGGAAAGGAGATCAAAAGAACTAAGTTACAATCTAGGTCTTTCAAGACTAACTTAAATATATATATAGCTTTAAGAAAAGCTTGCTTTAAAAAATCAGATCCAGAAAATGTAGAAAACCTAGCACTTCAATACCTGAAAAATTTAATATTACAATATGAATGGGTTTGAGATTTTTTTTAAGTTGAAAATTTAAAATAGGAAAGAGAAGTTAAACACGAGTTCAGCATCAGTACAAGTTAAATGTAAACACAAATGAGTCACAAATGAGTTAATTTCTAAAATAATAACATGATGCCAATAGGGGAAATAGCCAAGCTGATCCAAATTTTTATGCCATGAAGAAAACACACAAGGCATTCATCACCTACAAAGAGTTTCATGTAGAGTTTAAATTCTAATCCAGGAAGAGTGGGAATCAACATCCTGGGTAACAGAGATTTGCAGTTTGCTGTGTTACCAAATGCAGCAATCAGGGCTAACCCAGTGTTTTCCAAACAGGCTGGTTGTGAGGGAGGAACTCAGCTGCTGGCAGGAGCAGTGGGATTTGCTGTGCCCCTCTGGGAGCAGAGGCTGAGCCCATCTTTGGAAGGAGCACAGGGCACCCTGTCAGCAGCCAGAGTGAGGAAAACAGGGTTTCACCTGGTGTGGTGTAGCAGCAGATGAGTGTCCATCAGCCTGTTCAGGGAATCAGAGTATTTGAGGGTTTGCACTTCCTTTAGCTAGAGTATCTCTCTAAGAGATGGGCCCAGACACTGCAGATCCTTGCATGATTTTCTGCAGTTGCTAGTTTGATCTCAGAGAGGAGACTGGTTAAACTCATGTTTCTGGGACAGTTTAATGGAAATTAGTAGCATTTAGCATCTCCTATTTGTTTACAGCTGTATGGAAAGCACCAGCACTGAAAGTTATGGCAGAGAACACACACAGAACAAGCAACCCTGATCTTAACTTATCCCCTATATAAACCTCATTGACACCCTTGGTGAAAAACTTTTAAAACACTACTAAAATCCTTTTCTACTGAATTATGGAGTAGTCTTCTTTTTATTTATTTTTTTTTTAAGGGAGTTATTTTTACTTTTTTTATTAGTTTGCAAGTATCTAGTGCTAAGTGACTGTATCATTAATGAACTGTTAGAAAGGAATTATAGCATCTCAGCCTCATGGAACAAATATAACTTTGTGTCTCATTCTTTTGAGATTTCAGGTGAAAATCATATTATGTGGAAATAAGGATTCTTGATTTAATATGAGAGTGCATATTTTTAGCTACCCATCTCTTTGGTGTTTACATGTGGAAAATTGCATTACCTTTTTATTTGCTTTTTAAAACTTAAATTTTAGCTTACACCTTGCTCCTTTCATGGTGGCAATGCCTGTGAGAATTCAGAACTACAAGGTCTTGTTCAAAGAGTGCTCTGACATCTATGGAAGAAGAGAAAGAGTGACAACGTATTTTGGAAGGATGTGCACAAATGTGCATTTACCACAATGCTATTTAAAATGCTTCTTTGTATATTTGGGGGCCATTGTCTGCTTCTTAGCATTATGAGTTTGACGTATTTTGTATGTGCATGAAGTGGTCAAATTATAAATATAATTAAGAACCATATTTGGCTGAAATAATCTGTATTATTTCTTATAATTTATTTTCCCCAGACAGCATGATTATATGCAGCTCACTAGTCACACACTGTTAAATACAGGTGTCCTTCACCTTGTATTTTTTGAGCAGAGACCACAGATAAGGACAGAAAGATGTATATATAGAGTTGCCAAATGGGAAATGTGGCACAGGGTAATGAGAAGATATAGTCTATCTGATGCATGAATGTATGTTGAGAGTGGAACATGGTCACTTAAGCCCAGAAGATGCTGACTGATGGAAATTCACTGAGAATCCACAATTTGGATAAAGCTTTGGACTCTACCCTTTTTTGTGATGAAGGAAAATCCAGAGCAATTGGATTAAAACTGTCAGTGAGATTATTGTCACATGGTACAAACTACTGTGGCTCTCAGATCCTCTTGTGACATCAGGGCAAGGAGAATGTTAACCTGATATACAATTCCTGGCTTCTTTATCTCAAAATAGGCTTTTAGGATATGCACTGCTGTTCTGTAGCATGAAACAGACCTCCTTCTGTAGGCAATTGCAAAAAATAATTGCCCTGAAGGGAATCATTCAGGTACCTGAAAGCACAAGTAACAGTCATATTTGAAGAAGTGCTTGAATCAACATAATTTACATAGTTATAGAGTTTCTCTTATTTTTTTTTTTTCTCTTAAATTTTGAGGGTATGCTAGTTTTGGCTGGTGTAGAGTTAATTCTCTTCACAGTGGCTCCTGTGAGGAAATGTTTGGGATTCATGCTGAGCACAGGGCTGATAATACAGAGAGGGGTTTTTATTGCTGGGCAGGGCTTGCACAGAGCCAAGACCTTTCTTTGCTTTTCATGATGCCACACTGGTGAGGGACCTGGGGATGTGTGAGAGGTTGGGAGGAAATGCAGCTGGGACAGGTGATCAAACAAATATTTCAAACCATATGACATCATGGTCAGTTTATAAAGTGAGCAGAAGAAGGAGGCTGGGGAAAATTTGGAGTAATGATGTTTGTCTTCCCAAGTCACAGTTATGTGTGATGAGGCCCTGCTCTCCTGGAGATGGCTGAACACCTACCTGCCATGAGAAGCAGTGAATTTATTCCTTGCTTTTGCTTGTGTACATGCCTTTTGCTTTACCTATTAAAGTTTATCTCAACCCACAACCTTTCTCTCTTTTACCATTTCAGTTCTCTCCCTGATCCCTGTTTGGCGAGCAAGTGAGTTCCTGCACTGGGGCTTGGTTGCTGGCTGGGTCTTAACCCTGACAGGGGAGGGAAAAAAAAAATCAATTTTCTCCAAAATGTCAGTCAGTCAGTCAGTTTCTCTCTTTAAAAAAAAAGAACAGTAATCTCCTTATTCTACCTTGGAGCACTGGGGCTGGAGTTATTTATGCAACTTCTGAGTCCAGAAGGCACAAATGCTTCTGAAAGCTGCACTGTCCAGATAAGAGGCACTGAAAGTGAGCTTTTTTACAGCTGTAACCAAGCAGGATGCCTGCAATTCCTATCATCTTTGGAATCCAAATTGCTGGTTTTAATGGAGAATTCATGTCCAGCTGACATGAGTATTTATTGTAAATGAAGCCGTGATTGGCAAGTTTTCCCTTTTGATGATATTTTTTTTTTATACTAACAATGAGGGATTTTTTTTTTATAATTAATTTTTTGAGGAAGTAAGTTATCTGACTAGCACTATAAGCAGAATGATGGCAGAGTTAGCAGTGTCAGGTAAACCTCTTATCACTATGAGTTAATCAGCTTTCTACAGTGATGCACATATTGAAGAACACACTTGCCAAACACCAACCTAATCCATTACTGTAACTGCATTTCACAAAAGAGATTTGCTCCTTTGATATATGGCTCTCATGTAATGTTGAACCAGGAAATATTTGTTAAGCATTTGTGTACATGTGCTCATAATTTGCTGAAGTGAGAGCAGCAGGACAGAGCATAGTTGAACAAACTCGAAGCATGGAAGCTTTATCAGCCTAATTCCTAGATTTCTTGAGGTTCTTATGCCTATCTAGAAAGAGCACATGTAGTTGCAGGAGGAGAAGCCTGGATCAATGAATGATTTGGTCCAACATAAGTCGTGTAGGCTAAGGAGCCTTTGTGAATTTGTTTCACTAGATTTCCCCAATAGCAACACACAGGAAACTCCACTGAAACAAAACATTTCTTTACTTGCGACGTCAGTTAATTAAATAGCAGAATTTCGTGTCTTTGAAAATTTTTTTGCACATCTTTGGAAACCTATGTTTTAAGAAGAATGTCTAGGATTAAATTTAATGTGGCTGCATTTGTTGCTTATATTATATGCTCTCAGAATATCTCAAGTCAATTTGAATTTCACCATTTCCAACATCCATGAAGATAGCTCAGGATGATTTTTTCTCACTCTGAAGAATCACATTTGCCTAGTCCCCTCAACCTGGATTTCAAGCATGTCTGTGAAGGCACATGTCAATAACCATCATTATCATCATAAACAAGAGCAGTAATTCACTCTCTTCTCCTTTTCCCGATAGAGATTAAATTTGCAGACTAGTAGGCATGATTAATGCACTATGAGCATTTTCTGCATTTTAATTTGCTAGGTGTATTAAAAAGTGCTATTAATCAGAACTTGAAGAATGCACTGTGGACCTTATCATAACCCAGGAAATGGAAATATTACACCTGTAGCTTTAATTTAAGCATACAAACCATTAGTATTTACTTTACTACATTTTCTTCTGATTAAAAATCTTACTTGATATAATATTACTCTTCAACCACTAAAAAAATAACACTTGATTGTGCTTTTTATGTTTGAAATTGGCTTAGCTTCACAATAGTCAGCAAAGGGATGAAAATACTTTCTTGCATTCCTTAAGATCTTTTTTACAGGAGCAGAAAAGCCCTGTGTCCTCATTCACAGTGCAGTGTTGTGCTGCAGCAATGAAGAGTAGTGCCATGTGAGTTGGCAAATTAAATCATCAGGGAAATCCCAGCTTGTCCTCCAAATCAAGGAGTGAGGGAATCTTTGCACTAATCAGTATTTTTTTCACAAAAAATATTTGTTTTCTGGTTTCTGGTGCTATAGTATAACACAACTTCCTCAGTCATTCCTGTTATAGAGTGGAAGCTTCTGGAAGAGGGTCAGTGAAAAATCAGAGGTTAGTATGTCTGTCAAGGAATATAAATTCTTTTTACAGTGATGTCCATTCCTGGTCTTGTCAGAGGGAGTCCAGAGTACAAACCATATTAATATTCAAAGCACAACATCAGCAGTTGTTCAGCCTTCTTCGATTTTTTTTTTTTTTTTTTTTTTTTTTTTTTTTTTTTTGTGGAGGAACAGGGAGGAAGGTTTTAGATTTTGATTGTATGTTTGGGGATTTGTATTTTTAATTTTTTTTTTCCATTCTAATAGCTGATGAAAAAGAAATATTATTTTTTTAAACTGCAATTTATACTTTTAAGATGTGTTCATTACAATGAGAGGATTCACCAGAAAAACTCCACCATGATGTTTTCAGGTAATCAGAGAAAATATTTCAAGCTGATTTTTGTCTCAAAATAAATACTCCAAAATATTAGAGCAATCAATATATATTAAAATATGGTAACTACTTCTCAGCAATTTTGCCTTAGAGAACTACTAAACAAAGTGACTGGGGAAGGTGACATTGACAGCATTCAACAAGCAAATATATATTGCAGAATAGTTTAGTTGAGAGGGATTTTTTTTAAATGTACTTTCGTCTCTCATAGGTCATATTTTATTAGAGACTAATTTTAGGTAACCATTATTATTTAGACTTGCTTAGAATCTGGGGAATTGAATTTTAACACACTTTTACACCACATTTCTGTAAAAAAGAGATATTAATGAACTTGAAATATAACTCAAATAGTATCTGCCTTTCTATATTCGGCCATTTAATCATCTTGGAAAAGATCAGAAATGTGATTTTTTTATTTTCTTAAAACTATACTATTCTTTTTTTAATGTGCACTGACCTTTTTAGAGTGTGTACATGGAAAAAAAGTTCATTTAACTGCCAATATATAAAATCATGGCTCCTCCAACCTAGAACATTACTCTGTCTGTTGTATGCTGTGGCTTTTTGACTGTTTTCCACACTTTTGTGGCATTGTTTTCTGAGTTTCATTATATGTTGCACTTGTCACAGGGAATTATGAGCTGACAGATGAATATTTGGCTGTGAGTTATTTATATTGGTGTGGGGTTAGTGTCTATAATGATATAAGAATTGCTCACCCACAGAAAGCTTTATAAAAGAACTTGAGCTGGGATTTTATTAATCATAGTTCCTGTGCCTGGATGGATTATGAAATGTGGAGAAATTTTTAATTGAAAAGAGAATATGCTCCAGAAAAGCAGAAACATATTTTTGTTGCTTAAAAAAAAAAAAAATTAAAACAAAATGTTTTGCATCCTCTTCAAAGCCCCAAAATTGCATAAATTGGGAAATCACAGAGGACAAGGAGTTGCATGAGTGGCCTTTCTGGGTTCTCCTGACTTTGGTCTGTCAGGTCAGTATGAGCTGAAGCCCCCTCCATCCTCTTCAGCAGCTGCCAGTGGAGTTAAAGCTGCCAAGAGGATTTCCACATCCAGAGCTGGTGCCAGGGAGCACATCCCCAAAGAGATAATTCTTGCCACGGGTTGTTCTCAGTGTGTTCCTGTGCAGCTCTGGTCTGGTCCAGCCATTAGACAGCACAAGGTTGAGAAGCCTTGTAGGGAACATTTCTAAAGCCTCATGGCAGGAGTAAAGGGTGCTGTGGGAGGACTGGTATGTGGGGAAACCTTTCTCACTCACAGTTCACTGCATTTGATACTGTGCAATGCAGGGGAAGGAGGCAGAAAAAAGAAATAATTAGCAGTTTCTTTAGTTTGAATTTTCCCTCTTGGAAAGCTGGAGTCACAGAATTAAAATTAAGTGAATAGCATCTTTGGTCAGCAGATGCCACATGCTACACAGAGTTTTCAGTTGCAAAGCAGCTCCAGAGAGGGGCATCAACACTGCAATTACACAAAGGCCACATGAAAAGAGAATATATCAATCTATTAGCTTGGCGAGAGCTGAATATGAACACGAGCTACACTTTCAAAGGCTGCAGAATATTTATGTAGGTCTCCATTCTATTCAGGCTACAGAGGAAGTGGGTTTGCATCCCTTTCACTAGACATAAGGCTATAAGAGACTTAAAAGGAAGGAGAGATGAAAAAGAAACGGATCTCTTTCTTGTCTCATTCAGTCCATCTTCTACATATGAATTGGTGGGTTTAAGCCACATTAAAGCAATGTATCAAACGAAGCAATTAGTCTATTTCTGTAGCCATAAACAAAAGCCATGCTGTGGGAAATCTCTTCTTACCTGAAACTGAACCTTCCTGTCATCAGCATAACAAAGGCTGCTCTAGCACACAAGGTCTAGGCAGGCAAAGAGACCAAGGTCTGAATAATTAAGGGCATAGTCAAGGCAGTGATTTATGCAGCACAGATGGTGTGTCTTTAATGCATACGAGACTTTTACCTGAAATAAGTAAAACCAACCTGATGAATTTGAAATCAGTAGCTATTTTTCAATAGAATTAAAAAAGTTCTTTAGTTTCTTTGGAGACAAATTATTTTGTTTCTTTCAACAAGAACTGGTTATTGCAAGAAACTGAAATGTTAATGACTCAAAAAAAACCAAAACAAACACAGAGTGTTTTGCTGAGGCCAGGTTTGCACCCTCTGAGAGGGAGGAGGTGATTTTTTGGGTGTGTAATGGCAAGACTCTGGTCTGCATATGACAAGCTGGGCTTTGAGGCTGATAACAGATCTTGAAAGATGGATGGTGCTTTTTATCATGCCAGTGGCCCTCCCCTTCAAAACCATTCAGTTATAAACCCCCTCACACACACCCTCTTCTCCTGGGGAAGTTCCTGAAAGAACTTCTCAAAGATGGATCCAATGAATTGCAGTTGATGGCTCAGTGTCCAAATGGAGATCAGTAAAAAATGGCCTGCCTCAGGGGACTGAGAATGGTATTTTTCAAAGTCTTTATTAATGACAGACAATGAGACTGAACACACCCTCAGAATGTGAGGGACAGTTAACTGAGTGAGTTAAATTAGTTAACTGGCACTTAAACAATTTGCTAGAGGACAGGGATGCCATCCAGAGGGACCTGGAGTGGGCCCATGAGAAACTTGTGTAGTTCAACAAGTCCAAGGCTCTGCATTGGGGTCAGGGCAAACCCAGTGTCAGGACAGTCTGGGACATGATTGTGTTGAGAGAAGTACTTGGGGATACCAGGAGAAGAAAATTCAACGAGACACGGCCATGTTGACTTGCAGCTCAGAAAGTCAACCCTGTCCTGGGCTACCACAAAAGAAGAATGGCCAGAAGGTCAAGGATTTTCCCTTTCTACTCTGACCTTGTGTGACCCCACCTGGACTACTGCATCCAGCCCTGGGGTCCCCAGCACAGGAAAGACCTTTTGGAGCAGGTTGAGAAAAGGGCAAAAAAATTATCAGAGCAATAGAGCACCTCTTATATGCAGAAAGACTCAGAGAGTTGGAGTTCAGCCTGGAGAAGAGAAGGCTCTGGGGAGACAGTATTTTGGACAATATACAAAGGCGGCTTGTAAGAACAATGGGGAAGGATTTTTACTAGGTTGTGGAACAACATGACAAGAGCTAATGATTTGAAACTGAAACGAGGTAGATTTTGATTGAATAAAGGAAAGTTGGTTGTTTTGGTTTTTTTATGGGAGGCTGGAACAGGTTGTCCAAAGAAGTTGTGGTTTGGGAAATACTTAAGATGGGTTTAGACAGGGCCTTGAGCAACATGATCTAGTGAAAGCTGTCCCTACCCCTAGCAGGTGGGTCTGACTACATGGTCTTTACAGGTGACTTCCACATCAGACCATTCTATGACTCTATAATTCTATGATTCATAGTCCTACTGTATGTGTAAGCCACATGTACTTCTCAGGATCATAACAAAAATGGTAGGAATATGCTTCAGATGGTATGAGCTGAACCTTTTAGAATCCAAGATTACCCAGTTCTAATGAAAGTACAGACAAAACTTGTAATTATATATTAGCTACCAGGAACTACTGAATTAACAGATAATTACTACATATGGCAATGTGCCTGCTATTTATTAAATTTGTTTTATTTATTTAATAGAAAACTGCTATTTCTATTAGTATCTTGACATTTTCTTAGTCCTGCCTTTTTTATGCCATAATTTCAAAATATTTTCAAGTTATCTGCAAAACTAATATACAATTTGAGTTTCCTGAATGAAAACTTTATTCTATTCTCAGAAAACAAGGATTTTATGCTAGAAGTTTTCTGCTATGACTATGTTCTCAAATCTCTTATTATCTCAGTGTGTTTTTTCTTGCATCAGCAGTCTTTTGAGTTCCCCTTATTTCTGCAGTGAATTTTTTTTAAATATTATTGTATTTTAAAATGTCAGTTAGAAGCAAACACCATGCTAGGCACTTCACAGATACCAGCTACAGACTTTCTTCTTAGCAGGGAGAGATTCTTCTTCAGATCAGAGATTTGGCTTGAGGAACTTGAAACTGATCTATAAATACACTTAGCATGGTTAATATTATTAAAAGAGAAATATCAGCAGTGGATTAGATTTATACAGTAATGTGTCTGGTAATGGACAAACACAAATTGTGAACCACTTTGGGAAAAACTCATTGGGCATTCTGAAATCTACATCATATGCCTAATATATCTTTATTAAGTTGTGCTGCATGCTAATAGGTTGCGTGCATACATTTGGTATTTAGATAGATTGCAGGGTTAAAATTAAAAAAACAAACAAACAAACAAGCATTTAAATATCTGTAGAAATGTACAGAAGAGAGATCTGGACAAACACATTCAGATAATTTGTTTACTGTATATTTTTTCCAAATTCTCATTCCCAAAGCACAATTCAATTCCTTTGCACATAGCTGAGATAATGGCAAAGATGCAATTTCACCACTCAGCAGATAAGTAACATACGTCCTACTTCTTGAAAAAAAAAAAATATGCCACTTTTGTTACCTGGCATTGCAGACCAGGACAGCTGTAACAAATAATACACTTGTACCAACTACCCATGTCAGACAGAGGGGGCAAAGAAATGGCAAAACTTACCAACTCTGCCACTTATATGAGAACTGAATTTACAGTTTGTTCCTAGGGCATGGATAATGGTACTTTCAGCTGAAAAACTGAAAAACTCCAGGAACAGCTGGAATCCACAGATGATTTCATATTAAGTACTGTTTGCTCTCTACTCTTACAACCAACCCAAATGTGTACATGAAGATGTGTTTTGCAGTGCATAAGATGTGAAGCATGAATTGTAGGAAGGAACACAAGGCCCCAGCTGGCATTCATATGAAGATGGAGAACTGTGAAATAAAGGTGTCAAAGAACAAGCCATAGCTGAGTTCCTGCTGCCTCTATGAGATCTGTGCTTGAGAGGCTCAAAATTAACAGAACACAGGATGGAGAACTGGTGCATAAGTGAAAAAACCTGTATACAGAGAGATTCTGATTCTAGAGTCCATTTAATGCAAAACAGACACAGGAAAGTGAAGCAGCCTTTTAAAAAGTGCAGTAGAGGGTCTGGTGATTGGCAGCTCTTGCAGATATTAGAGAGGCTCTTGATGGCAGATGTAGACTTTTCTGTGGAGGTTTCAGATCAGAATTTTTTAGACAGTGTCCTTTGAAATATTTCTAATTCTAAGCACAGGGATATATAGACAGGCAAGCAGGCAGGCAGAAAGACAGAGTCCCCTCACATGAAGAGAAATAGTTAAATTTAACAAAAAACAAGCGAAAGCTCTTCAAGAAATATGGAATCTGAAGAAAAATATGTTCAGTTGTCTGGCACTTAATCTTTTAAACAAGGTTTAGGACTAAGCATTGATAAAGGTAAAAATAAATAAAGAAAAAAGAATAAAGAAAACAGAGTTTAAGATAATTCATTGTGAGGATTGTTATAAAGAAAAGGGTGTAACAACAGTAAAAAAATGGAAGAAAGCAGCAAAATAAATGGTGAAAGTATAAAATTCAGTTAAATGGGCAAATAAAAATAAGCAGCTGTATTTAGACTATCTTTACTGGTAGTTTTACATTCAATTACTTTTCATATACTGCTACTGTGTAATTATATTTTTGCAAAATCCTGGATGATAAAAATACCCAGCTTTGAATAACACATATTTATGATGAATAATATACTTTCATAAGACTAATATTTATTTAATCTGCCAGTTGGAAATTTGATAGAAAGAAAATAATCATTATGCTGTCTGTTATTGCAGTCCAATAATATCAGAATGAGAGAGTGCACTGCATTTGTGAAAAGTAGAGGGGTTATGTTGGAAAATAATACTCAAATAAGCCTTTGCTGTCACATTGTGTCCTGTCATCTTCATAGATTGAAATTGTTGCTTGAATTGGGAAAAATGTAATAGTAGAGTTATTTAAGGACCATATTGTGAAAGGAGAAATATGTTCTGAAAATGCTGGCAAATATAATAATTGTGAAGTTGAACAAGAATTGTGTAAATCTTCAGTGAACCCTCCTTAACCAAATTGGACATGGGGAACATGGTGTATAAGCTGCACTTTAAGACTGTTATCGTGTATTGGAGTAGCTAGAGCATTCACAAGAGGACAAATGACTTTTACATCAGTAGCATCCTGGATCAGGACAAAAGACTGCAGTGGAAATATCATATCAGCAGTTTCATTTTGAGTAATAGGGGCCATGCAGCAGTGAAATCTGATAACCCTTGGAGGATACTCCTTCTTTAAAGGTGGAATCCATATATACAGGATGAAGAAAGAAAGAACAAGATCAAATGAACTGCTGATAGGATAAAACATTTCCAAGAAAAACTTGAAAAATGTCTTCATGGATACCTAAATTAAAAATATACCACTAAACAGAAGGTGAGAAACAAAATGTATGTGGAACACATACACACACACAAAAAAAACAAACAAACAAAAGCCTTCAAGCAGCTATCATGGTTAAATAGCAAAGAAAATAAGTATTAAGAACAAAAACTCAACTTTTCAAAAAGGGAAGTGTTGCAACACAAAGACACAGAAAAGAATAAAATGTCAAGTTAGATATAAAACTGCAATGAGGGAAGTTAGAAGATAATAAAAAAATTAAAACATTTTAGGGAGAAACTTGCTAGGGGCATGAAAACTAATAATGAAAATTTTCAAATACATCAAAAGCAAGCCTGCTAGAGAACTTAAATGACTGATGATTCCACAAAAAAGAAGCATTCAAGCAGGATAAGAAGAACAGCTAAACCAAATTCATTTTGAGTACTGTTCATTAAACGTGGGTTAGAAAGTTTCCTAAACAAGGTTCACACATATTCTTCAGAGGATGAGATGAACAACTGTCCCAAATGGAGTGGAATGGAGTGGAATGGAGTGGAGTGGAATGGAATGGAACAGAACAGAACAGAACAGAACAGAACAGAACAGAACAGAATAGAATAGAATAGAATAGAATAGAATAGAATAGAATAGAATAGAATAGAATAAAATGGAATAGAATATTTCAGTTGGAAGGGATCTATAGCAATCATCTTGTCCAGCAGCCTGACCAGTTCAGGATTGACCAAAAGTTAAAATGTATTATTAAGGACATTTTCCAGTTGACTCCTGAACACTGGCAACTTTGGGGCATTGCCCACCCACTGACCTCTGCTCTAGGAAACCAGTTCCAGTCTTTCATCACCCACTCTGTAAAGAAATTCTTCCAAATGTCAAGTCTGAATTTTTCTTGGTGCAGCTTTGGACCATTCCCACATGCATTATCCCTGGATAACAGGGAACAGACATCAGTATCTCTCTTTCTTTTTGTTTTGTGGGTTTTTTTGTTTGTTTGGTTGGTTGGTTGGTTTTTTGGGGTTTTTTTTTTTTTGGTTTTTTTGTTTTTTTGTTTTAGATTTTGGAATAAATGGGTGCAAGGAAGAGCGGCAATTTTCCAGAATTGGTTGCTGTCCACCCAAAAATCCTTAAAAGACATGAAAATGAAACTGATGAATTGCCATTTGGTGTGTATTTTACGAAAGAAATGAGGTAACCAATGCTAATGAAACCAACCTGATTTACCAGAAGGGACGTAGAATTCTGCATAGTCTTTTTGAAAGCAATATTTATTTGCTGAACGGAATAAACAGAACATGCCAAAACGTTATTGTGTATCATTAAAAAAAATATATATATATCTTACTTAATCTCTACATTTCACAATTAGAGTTTTCAGGATTGTCACTTCTTAAATTTAACAGTGTTGTAAACAGAATGCTGGACCAAGATTTTTCATGGGAAGTAACAATGGCCATGCAAATTGAAAGCACCTGTCTACCAATCATACAATTGATAAGCACACTTGCAACAGGTATTGCTTGGTAAAAAAGAAAAGAGAGGTACAAAAATCTCCATTTTTCTTTCTCATCTTCTGTAAGTTAAAAAAAAGAAATTAAACCTCTGAAACATTGAAATTTATCCCTTTTTTTTTTTTTTAATTCCAAAGTTACCAGAAGACCAAATTTCATGTACTAGACAAAGAAGAACCTTTTGCCTTTCAGTACAGTGCTCCAAGATAACAGATGCTGGGAAGATGTAGTCAACAAAATGAAGTCTAGCTCTAACATTTTTTAATGTAAGTTGAGGGCTTTAAAACTAAGTATTTGCCTTGATATAAAAGACTGCTCTTGAGCTATTAGCACTGAAGCTGCCAGAACCATGAAAGAGGAAACGGGACGGACTTATATTCTGTTGTGGGTTTGGCTTGAATAGCTTTTATTTTCTGCCTGCTGACTGGTACAGTGCTGTGTTTTGGATTCAGACTGAGAATATTGTTGCTAACTGATGTTGCTAACAGTGATGTTTTATTTGTTGCTTAGAAGCATTTATTCTAAATCTAGTACTTTTCAGTATCCCAGGCTCTGCCAGTGAGCAGGTGCACAAGAAGCTGGGGGGAGCATGGCCAGGGCAGCTGAGCTGAGCTGAGCTGACCAAAGGGATGTTCCACACCATGGAGTGTCATGGCCAGCACAGAAACTGGGGGGAGTTGGGCAGGAGCTGCTTGGGGACAGGCTGGGCATTGGTCAGTGCGTGGTGAGCACTTGTATTGGGCAGCAATTGCTTTTATTAGGCTTTATTGCTTTCTCCCATTGTTAGTATTGCAACACAGAAATTATGTGTAAGTAAGCATTTGAGGAAGATTATTCAGGGAAAATATAATATCTATAGAGATATATATATATGAATAAATATATAAATAAATGTGTAAAAGTAGTTTTATATACAGTTACATAACATATTTGAATATATATATATATATTTCTAGAGAGTTTCTAGAGAGGGATCCTCATAAATTTCTACAATGTCTCTGAAAAAACACATTCCTTCTTATGGATAACTCCAAAATATGTATTACTACTATCTACCATTAAACAAAAAGCAAACCAATGAACAGAACTGTCAGCAGTTTTAATTAATCTGTGGAAAATATACATTAGGCTGTATCTGCTGTGTGGAGGAGACTGTGATTAATGGTGATTTAATTTTCTTTTTAATTAAAAAAACCCAACACCCTGTCCATTGAAAGTTATAAATCAGATGTAAAATATTGGTTTAGTCTATACTCCATTCCATTTTTTTCAAAATATCTTGGAAGCTACTGAAGGAAGCTCCACCATGATCAATGTCCTGGCAGTCTTAAAAATTTATTTAAATCTGCTATTGAACACTAAAAGCTACCAAGAGCCCTAGAAGCTTGGTAATGAACTAGTGAAAAACAGCAGAGTAATGTTGCTGCCTTTGCTCAGGATTAAGGTTGAGGCAGGATAACTATTCCAAACCTGGCTGGGGGCTACAGGTGTGCAGTGATCCACCGTGTGCTGCTGCTGAGGCACAGCTGCCTGCAGTCATTTATTCATGAGTGGGAATGCTGAGATCCATTTGAAGGATGTCACTTGATATGAAGACCACAGATGACCTGAATGAGAAAAACTCTTCCCTCCCTATGGATGAAGAACTGTGGCACACATGTTCTGCAGAACATCTGACTGCCCTCTGATCATCTCTCAGCCTGTGGGTCATAAAAAGATGATGCCTTTACCATGACTCTTCCTCTTTTTTCTTTTTACCATTCAAAGAGATGAGCATGTGAATCTCAGGCCTGGAAGTTGTCCAAATTCAAGTATCCAAATGAAGGTATTCTCGTGGGAAGGCAAAAAGTTAAATCCATCTGTTTCAGAGAGAAAAAAATAAAAATTGAAAGAAAATGTAGCCTGTCTGAGGCATGGAGGTGCACCTTTTTGGTGTATAGTGGTCTATTCAGATTGTGCTAGCAGATCTTTGGTTCAGTGAAAAGAGAATTCCTTTTTAAATCCTCCACTAATGCTGCAATAAGGCATAAATATTCATTTCAATCTCTCTCAGCAATTAGAAGTGAATCCATCTTAGTATGAGTTCCTGAAAATGTCAAGCTCCTTATCAGACAGACAGATTCCCTCCATACAAACTGCAGAGAGGCATACTTAATCCTGGAACTGGAAATCACTGCACCATGATCATAGCAACAAACTTATTTCTCAGTTCACTTATTTCTGTGCCTGGATGAGCTTTACTGGGCCAGAGGATTTTTGCCAAACAAGTATTTGAAGCTTCTCAATCCAGGTCAAGGTAGACAAAAATAAAAAATAATGATGGAAAAAGACAAGTTAAGAAGCTGTGCTGGCAGTTCTCATTATACTAATAAGCAGATTAGTCCCTTTTGCTATGAGATAGTAATTTCCCTAGGTGAGTGATGGAGAAGAGCAGCAGTCTGACGTCTAGTAAAATGGGGGAAGGTATTCTGTGCTTTACAGATGCTTTATCTGACCCTTGAACTAGGTGTACTTGCCAGCTCATCAACTCCCCAGGGTTTGGGACATTTTCTTATGATCATAAAAATGGAATCAATGGGGATTTCTTGACCAGTGAAACAATCATCTGCCTTTTGGGCAGGTCTTTGTGAAATGAATAATTTAGCATTAATTTTTCAATCAGACACTAGATTATCAAAGAAATGAAGAAAATTTGTTCTTGGACATGTATTCAAATAATACAACAATAGTAGTGTAGTAAGACATAACCAGTACAAGCAAAATATTGAACAACTTATTGTTCATTTGGGGCCCTGAATATGGAAAGAATCTTATTGGAAGAGCTATGATTTTTGTTTCACACGTGAAGAGTGCTTATACATGAGAGGATCAAATTAAAGCTACAAATATAACTAATTCTGATGTTTCTTTTCTTTGGAATTGTTTGTTGGATTTTACTATTTTAAATTAATATTTTATTTTGTTTGTGTATAATACATGATCTTGTGCAACAGTCTATCTCTGCTGAGGAGCCTTTCAGAACAGATTTTAAATCACTGATTTTTCAGATTGATGTGACTGCATTTTTTTCCACTATGAGTTGCATTCAATTGCTAATAATAATAATAATGAAATAATGACAAAAAATATAATATAAATGTTAGCACAAAAATTATGAGAATAATTCAAAGAGTTTGTGGAGAATCTAAATGAACCTGTAATAACTGTCTAACAGCCAGAGATTTATTTTCCATAAATTTCTTCTGTAGTCAGAGGAGAGGATAAGTCCTATCTTTGATCTTGGCAAATAGATTCTCATCCTCAGAATCAAGTTTGTGGTGGGACAAATAGTTGTAATAAAATCAATTTCACAATTCCTGACTTTTATATACAAATGTTAAATTTTACATTAAAAATAGCACAAATGAATATATAAAATATATGAGTGCTTGTTATTAAGGAAAATTTAATATTTGCGTATGTGCACTGGTCATCTTAATCTTCCTTCTGATATTTTGTGAGGAGAATTGTTGGATCAGATTTCAAAGAGAAATTCAGTGTTCACCTTCTAAGTCAGTTTTGATTTGGAAAAGCTTCAAAGTATTCATTTTATCACTTCATTGCAAGACTTCTGATATGTCATTAATACTTTAAAGATACAGAGGAAAAGTCAAAGTCACTCTTCCTGAAAAAAATATTTAATGAAAAGCTTAAATATATATATGTAACATTTTAGCTATTCCTGATAATTTGGAGACATTTTCCAGAAAGCATCACTTTATCTCAAACATGCTCCATGACCTCTGAGCATTAGCTAAGAAGTCAGCATAGGATAGTATTTTAAATTTTTATGCAGTTATTTGCCACTTTAATTAAATAGTATTGAACTGTGGGATCTCAGTCCTTATTTCAGGTCCTCGTTATCTCCAATACAGATGGTTCAGGATTTAATTTTAAAAATATTTTTCTTTTTTTTTCTTTTTTTTTTTTTTTCCTCTTTCCTATTTTTTCCTGGCAGCTTTGAGCAGCATGTGGAAAGGAGCAGACTGAAAGGCAGCAGCAGGGATGGGGATGTGCTGGCTTTGTCTGCAGTGGCCTCACCGAGCAAGAGCAGTGCCACTGCACCTCAGTGGGGTGAGTGGCACAGCTGGGCATGGCAGCAGTGCTCAGCCCAGAGCCCAGGTGACCAGAGGGGTCCATGGCAATGAAGCAAGGCCAGGATTTGTCTGGAGAGTCAGCTCTGAGGGTCAGGGTCAAGCTCAGCAAATCCAAGGCATGTTTGGAGAGTAACTCAGGCAAGGATCAGGACAGGTTCTGAACTTAAATGCAGTTCCTAAGGAAAGGGCCAATGGGCCTCTTTTCCAAACAAGACAGCAAGTTTACATGGCTGCTCCATAGCAGAGCTGATCTCAGCATCAGCAACCAAACTTCTGGAGAAGCAGTGTCTGCTCTCAGGCCCCTGCCCTTTCCTTGTTCTACAGGTCACCAGGTTTAAAGTGGCAGCATGTCACGCTCTGTTATGTCCTCCATAGCCCCATGCCACATTAAAAACATTAAAGTATCTGTGCCTACCATGTGAGCACAGAACAGCCCTGCAGCTGGGCAGGGTGGAAAGCTGATTTTTAATTCTTTTTTTGTCCCCTGGCTGTAACCGCTTTTCTCACTCCAGCTGTGTTCGGGTGGTGACTCATCCTCAGTGCTAAAGGTGTAAGCAGCACTCTCAGAAACATAAGGAACAGACATTACACAGCTGAATTGTCAAAACTTCCGTGAGTGTCTCGGATTTTCGTGAAGCAAGAATCACAAGTCTCATATTTAATGCATGAAGGGAAATAACTTAAAATTCCTTCTATGCAAAAGCCTTAGGATAAAAGTGTCACATACTGAAGAATCGTGCTCTACAGTGAAGACTTATATAAAAAAGTTCCTCCATCCATACAACACATGGAGTTGCTAGGACTGTGAGGTAGGGCTAAGAGGAAAATACAGCTCCTCTCTGTGGTGGCAAAGAGCCCTTGGAGAGCCAAAATCTGTATCTGCTGCACTTGGCAGTGGGCAGCAGCATCCTGACTGCACACACTTCAGAGACTACTGAAAGTGAACAGATCTAGACTAAGTCATTTTGATACTGCTGAGATAAGAGGAGATAATACAATTAATATTTTGGAAAAGAGCAAACATAAGCCACCACATCATTCCTAATAGTTATTATTTGATGTGTGACTATCTTTTCTTGTTCTGTGGCATCTGAAAAGTTTAAGGGCAGTATTTGTCAGAATAGTTATGTGGTGCTGCTATCATATCATCAATGGGAATTACACCAAAACATGCCCAAAATGCCTAGCAATATTTATAGACAATCTTCTGTTTCACCACTGTAGAGGCCCATATGTAGTGTTAAGCTTAACAGGGAAAAATACCCAAAACACTCCTTTGTCTAAGTTTCAAAAGATCCAAGCAATTAAACAATTTCCTTTCCTTTTGAGGAGAAGTTTCCTTCTCAAAAGAGGCCCTTCTCAATCCAACCTTCAAAATTAAGGAGTACATTTTCTGTAAGAGGAATCCACTTCTATTACTGGAACATCCATGTTTACAGCACTGGATTTTAAGCAGTAGTGACAACCTCTGAGAGGTAGTCTTGCAAATCTGAAGGGCTGTGATCTTTCTTGCTTTATCAATAGTCACAAAAGTTACTAAAAAAGTCCCAAAGTTGCTGAAAAGTCTGTGATGCAAAATTTGTCACAGGTGATACCTCTATGGGAAGGGCTTGGCCATGTATACTGATATTGTTGAAAACATTAATCCTTCTCTGATTACTTTCTTCCATCATGAAAATCTGATAAACTTTTCAAAAATAGCCTCTTTTCATGCCCTCTGACATTGCTAGCACGTGAGCATCTTAAAGATTTTAAAATAGTTTTAATTTTATTATGGCAGCATATTTTTGTGATTGAGTTTTTGGGACAGTGAGATGTGTGTAAGTGTGAATTGCTTTATTTTTTGTTATAGAAGAGGAGACATTTTTAATTGATGATGTGTTCCAGTCTACTTTTTTCCTACATACATCTATCTAGTTTGTAAATTCTTCTAATACTGGGAAAATATGAACATAATTCAGTATTCCTGTAGCTTGCTGGTAGGGGTGCTAAAGGCAGTCCTTGATTTTGGGACCAGGGACTAAGACAGAGAGAAATTATTTTTCTTGTGCAAACCTAGATGATTTGTGCTTTCTGTTTCTTGAGTGTGAGGTCAAGTATAGCATCAACATAATCACAACTGCTTGGATGTATTCTAGGAGCTGGTCTGGTCTGAGGACATGCACAGGGCAGAAATTAACATTCCTTTTATGGGGTTAGAGGAGGTTAGAGCAGCTGTTGTTTTTCAGCTCAGTAACAACAGCCAAGCATTTCTTTCAGACTAGCACTGAGAACGCCATCCTCTGCAGCAGCAGTATGCTCCAGTTTCAGGAGGCAAAGCCACAGTATTCTAACACTGCAAACTGGGGTGTGGGGCAAGGAGCTATCATCCATGCCTTTTTTCTGTGCTATTAAACTGCATTAATCATCATGTCATCTGAGTGTTTGCTTTCCTTTGCAGGTTTCCTGAGCTACCCAGGTTATTTTATTCCTCTGATTTAATATTGATTTCCTCCATTCTGTTGTCTGTACTAGATTAACTCTGTGTGAGAAGTATGAACAATTATAAATACAATAAAAATAATGAGAATTCTATCATGCAACTACTGTGAAAAATAAACAGATGATAGTTTTAATAGTCTTCAGAAAACAAGACACTGTGAAATCCAAAGCAAAGGAGTAGTGGTGTTAAAAAGTGAGAATCCTTCCAAAAATTTATTGAAAGTACAGTAATAAGAAATACCACTTTTCTATACCAAAAAAATCCAATTTTAAAATTAAAGTTATATAGCAGTTTATAGAAAGCCCCAACCTATTTTACTGGGTTACACAGACTGTAGATCAAATAAAACATCAGAATTCCATATATCTGCATTAAGGTGTCAGACAGTGTGTCCTAATTACCTGGTTTGAAAGAGCCCTCAGGCATGTCAGGTAACTTCTGCTTCTATACCTTTTCATTCTTGCTCTGCACTCAAGCTGTGTAGCTGGAAATTGCAGACTGGAGTTACAAAGCCACAGTACTGTGAAGACCTAGATTTACACACTGGGTGACTAAAATACCAGCAATCGCCTTTGTAGATATAGCTCTGCTGCTACTTCTGTGATGGAAAAAGATAAAACAAATCTAATTGTTGATACTAGCTGTGATTTTGCTGATAGCCAAGCAAAGAAAATCTCAGTGGTTGAAGCTGTTTCCCATTATCAGCTGAAATTCCAGGTCAGAATTTCTTGCTCCTGATTCCTTCTATTGTAGAGTGAAATAGGGTGGTTTGTGCAGCTGTCAGAGAGCCTAAACACATCCTGTTTCATAAATGAGAGAGTGAAAAGCATGTCAAAAAGGCCAGAAAGGTAGCACAGCTGTGAAGAGATAAGTTGCTGAGCTGCTGTAAGTCACACTCAGTCACATAACCATAGCCTAAGAGCAAATGGTTGGTATGTCACCTCTTCTCAACACTGCCACTGCTAGCTTTAAGAATATTATGAGGTGTAATGTATGATTTCTTGTTGCTCATTCCTCTGAGCACATTGTCATGGGACATTTCAAGCTATTTTTGGCCTCCTTCTACCCATCATATTCTTAAGACAATCAGAAGACAATGTGCTGTGTCTCATTCCCATTGTTATAATGAATTAATATTGTGCCATCCTCTGTTCTCATTAATAACCTTCTTAGAGAATCAGTATAATAGGAAAATACACCAGTCAGTAAAGCCTTTCAGTGACAACTCAGCATTGTGAAAAAACATGCTGCAGTACAAGAAAAAACCTTGTATACGCTCATTGTTGTGAGGAAATGGAAGGTGGAAAGAAGACAATGGAGAACAAATTAACCCCTTCTGATAATTGAAGCTTATAAACCTCTGGCAGCTTCTCTGCCTCTGTTAGTCATAAGATGTGACAGCAGAGGACACAATCTCTATTGCTCCCCAGGGGATATTTTTCCCCTTTGTAGCAAAACAACCCATTAGGTAAACAGCTTTGTTACCCGTAGCAACAGAAAATTGCATTCCCTCAGGATAACAATGTATTTTAGCTTTGCTTATTTCTTTCAAAATTAAAAGTAAAGATTAGCAAGAAGTACAATCAAAATTAGGCCTTGCTTGATAAAGACTAGGTAATTAAAAGAAGGAAGAGCAAAAATCATCAACCAAATGAAAAACATAGTGAAATTGTGCTATATTTACCTCCTGCTTACTTTATTTACATCAGTTATAGTCTGGCATTCAGTTATTCCCACCCTGCCAGATAGGTTGACACAAAGAAGTTGGCATTGTTCATATTATAGAATTATAGCATGTCCTAAACTGTAAGGAACCCACAGGGCTCATTAAGTCTAGCTTCTGGCCCTGCACAGGAGAGCCCTGAGATTCACACCATGTGCCTGAGAGCATTGTCCAAACACTTCTTGAACTCTGCCAGCCTTGGTGCTGTGACCACTTCTCTGAGAAGCCTGTTGTGGTGCCCAACCACCCTCTGGGTGAAGAATCTTTTCCTAAAACCTAACCTAAACCTCCCCTGGCACAGCTTCAGGCCATTCTCTTGGGTCCTGTCACTGAGAGAAGAGGTCAGTGCCTGCAGCTCTGCCTCACCTCTCAAGGAAGCTGCAGCCTGCAATGAGTTCTCCTTGCAGTCTCCTCCTCTGCAGGCTGAACAAGCCAAGTCACCTCAGCCACTCTTGCTCTGGTTTCACCTTTACACCCTTCACCATCCTCATGGCCTTCCTTGCACGGGCTCCAACAGTTTAATGAGTTTTATTGTGGCACCCAGAACTGCCTGCAGCCCCTGGTGTGAGGCCACCCCTGGGCAAAGCACAGCAGGACAATGCCCCTTGCCTGGCTGGTGATGCTGTGCCTGATGGTCCCAGGGCTGGCCCTCCTGGCTTCCAGGGCACCTCTGACTTGTACTCAACTTGCCATCAATCAGCATCCCCAGGGCTCTTTCCAACCCCAGGGCTGCTTTCCCTGACTTGCTTGGCCTGCAAGGAGCAGCCCTGGGTTCCTTTGTTTAGGGTCCCTCCATGCAGGCACCACCTTGAGTTGTTTCTGCATTCAAGCACTGTTAATAAACTCCTTTACTGACCAAATCATCTGAGCCCATTCTGGGAACCCTGGGGTTGAACCAGTAAGGAAACTGGTCTGATTGTGAGTGGGGTGTGTGGGGAGCCAAGCAGGGACCTGGCAGGTCACTGGAGCCACCACTGTGAGCAGACTTTGGTCCAAAGAGTGGCAGTCTCTTCTTAGGAGTGTGATTGCCAAAGTCTCATGAATAGTAAAGCTGGGCACTTTCCTTAATGAGACCTTTTGCATTAGAAAAGTTTGGTGTTTGAAACCCATCTTCTAAGTTGGTTCATAGCACACATCTTGCTTTTAGGAATAGTGGATATAGGGTTTGGGTACCCTGCAGATTTAATGAGGTGCATGAATAGAAAAATAAGGATGAGGCTATAGGTTTTCTAACTGTGCTTTTACTTCTCTAAGAAAAGGCTTTGGAAAGTTTCCTTTTGTCCTTATATCTTAATGGTTCCTTTTTTTCTAACAGTCCTTGGCTTTTAAATTTTTTTCAAGGAAAGCAGTGGATAGTGTTGGTTAAAATATGACTACAAAGAAAGCACTACACTGAAGCGGAATAATGGTAGATTTTATCTAAAGTAGTGAGTTGGGGGTACTTTGTAATCATCTAGTTTACTTCAGTTTTCATTACAATTGAGTTACAAGGAAGGGGAATAAGTTTTGTAATATTTAAAAAAAGCTACAGACCTGGCTCCATGGATGGTAGGTAGCGAAACAAATTGAGATGTATTAATGTTGCTATGGGGAGAGAGTCTCCAATAATTCATAAGTCATGAGGGAATTAGAGTCCATTTCTCATACTCAGTTTAGCAGTAAGAAAAGTCTTGAGAATCTTTTGGTCTGTTTCTAAAAATAAATGAAAATACATTTCAGCAAATTACTTATATAATACCTCTTGATTTATTTTGTTTGTGAGAAACTCAGAGACCCTCTGATAAGTGTTCCAAGGACCACCATCTGCCATTTTAAAATGTAAGATCATGGAATCGAGTTATTTTTAGACTGTAACTTTTTAATATGCTTTTGAAAATGAAGATTTGGATGATAAAACTGAAACAATATGTAAATGTGGGATTCAAAGATATTTTTCAGAAAGTAAATGTATGTAAAAAATATTTAAATCTTTCTATATATCAAACAATTTATTATTTTAAGGATAAACCCATGATTTCTCAGTACTTTATAGTACTTGAATGCCTAATTCAATTTTCCTTGACTACATATTATAATGTAACTTCAAGAATCACATTTCTAAAATAAATGCTATTGCCTATTAATTCAAAATGTGCTTTCTGTGAATATTCTGAAATAACAGCTAAAAAATTGATGTTTCATTGCAGTATTTTTCAATGTGGAACCATGTCAGTGTGATTGGTGCAGGGAAATGGAGAGTGAAATTACCTGGGAACTGATGAGAGTCTTTCTGGCTAAGAAACGCAAAAATCACACAGTGAAAAAGCAAAACCCTCTGAACCTACTGTTTCCTCTAAACTGACTCCAGGGTGACTTTGATAACGACCCCACATGCACTGTTGTGGTGGTTTGACCCCAGCTTGATGCCAGGTGCCCACCAAAGCCATTCTGTCACTGCTTCCTCAGGACAAAAGGCTTGTGGGTTGAGGTAAGGGCAGGAGAGATCACTCAGCAGTTATGGTCGCAGGCAAAACAGACATGACTTGGGGAGATTAATTGAATTTAATATTAATCAAATTGGAATAGGAGAATAAGAAATTTTAAAAAAGTCTTAAAAACAACTTACACCTACCTGACCCTTCTCCACAGGCTTAACTTCACTCCCAATTGCTCTGCTTTGTCCTCCCTAGCAGTGCAGGGGTAACTGGGGGCTGTGCTCAGTCCATCACATTGTCTCTGTCTCTCCTTCCTCCACAGGGAAGGTCTGCTCACACTCTTGCCCTGTTCCAGCATGGGGTCCCTCCCACAGGGGACAATCCTTCACAATCTTCCCCAACATTATTCCTTCCTATGGGCTGCAGTTCTTCACAAACTGCTCCAGGCTGAGTTCTCTGTGGGGCACAAGTCCTGCCAGCAAACCTGCCCCAGTGTGGGCTTCTGTCTTCTCTCTAGCTGGGATCCTGAGCCAGCTTAGCTTTTCCACAGGGTCACTGCTGCCTTTGGGCATCCTGCTCCAGCACCAGCTCCTCCACAGCCTGCTCCACCACCACCTTGGGTGTGGTCTGTGCCTTTGGTCAGGTCTCTCCTCTGTCCTGGCCGTGTCCCCTCCTGAGATCTCACCCACCCCAAGGGTGATGGGGGAATGTTGAGGGATGGTGCTGATGCTGTGCCCACCCAGCACAGCCCAACACTGCTCTGTTACCAACACTTTTCTGGCTACCAATGTTAAGCACAGCAGTGGGAGAGATGCTGTGGGGAAAATTAACTCCATTCCAGCCTGACCCAATGCTATCAAATACTATGACCCAACTATCAAAAGTGTCTGAAAAGCTTTTATACCACATAAAAGTTAAAGAAAGCTGTTCTGAGACATAAAGAATCTGGAATCCTATGTTTCTGATAACTTCCTGGGGTTTTAATGCCATCTAATTAATGCAGTCTCTTTCATATATTTTTTTTCCTTCTCAACTTTTTCCTCTCTCATCACCAATTTTTCCTCTCAGTACTCCATTTATAGATCTTGCCAAACCACAGAAATACTTTTTCTCATATATCCAAATATTTATATTTCTTAGACACCAAGTGTTTGGTCATACATAGGATCCGATTTCTTCAAATCTGCTTTTGAGTTCTTTTATATTAAGCAGCACCTATAGAATATTTTTATAGTCAAATCACTCCTCACATAAAATGCAAGCCAATTGCTCTTCTCTATACATAACAGACTTACCCCAGGAAAGTGAGGAAACACCTTTTTGAGTTAGTGGCTTTTATCTCAGTCACAGGCAATTTACCTGCCAAAATAAGGACTGGCACACAGAAATTCCTGATTGCTGGTTTTGCATCTACTTCTGATCCAGGCTGTTAAATAAAGTTTAGCTAAATAGAAACTGATAGACTGATTCTGTCCCAACATTTTCCATTTCTGTAATATCCCATATATTCAGTGATACCTTTATTTCCAAGTTATGCAGTGCAAGCCATCTATATTCTTTCTTGATTTTCTTAAGTAGAGTGTTTCACTTGGTTGTGACTTGTTTGGGAAAGGTTGTATTCAGGTATGATTAGAATTCAGATTAATTATTCAGATTAAATTATTTTCTACATGCTTTTGTTCACAGGCAAGAACTTTTCTCCATTCAAGTAGTAGTGCCAGATCAAAATCAATGCAGATAAACACTCATGATTTCTCTGAACTTGGCAGAGGTAGGAAATTATGTAGACCCACTATGAACAAATTATAAACAAAGTCTTAACCAGGGATTGGGGAACAGCTGCAGTGATTTCAATGGGATTCTTTAAAACCAGCAATCCTTCCTCTATACTAAAGACAAATAGTATGATAGTATGGGTCAGAAAAAAAAATTAAAAATAAAAAAAAAAAAAGAAAAAGAAAAAAACTTGTAATAAAGGAATTATGGTGGTCTTGCACTCTGGAAAGTGAAACAAAACATAAAGGTTGAAGTGTGTGGGAGTAGCAGAGATTGTGCAAAAGAGCCAGGATCTGTTCCCAAATCATTAAATGGTGACAACTGTACATAATGACCACTGATATTTACCTTGCAATCTCAATCTTTCTGAGATAGATTTTTCTCTCTTGGTTCTCTGAAATAATCTTCTTTTTCTTTTCTTTTCTTTTCTTTTTTTTTTTTTCTTTTTTTTTTTTTTTTTTTTTTGTTTTTTTTTTGTTGTTGTTTGTTTTGGTTTTTGGTTTTGTTTTGTTTGTTTGTTTGATAGCTGGTGTGTTTAATAAAGACACAGCACAGCTAAGCATCAAGAAGGATCAGGGTTGTAAAACAAAGGTGAACTGCAGAGCTGGAAGTGATTGATTGTAATGTCTGGGAAATGCAGAGGACCTATCATTTAGGCAGTCACATCTGAAATCAGGCGAGGCATGAGTGTACACATTAACCTTGGTGGTGGGCTAGAATACTGTATTTCAAACACAATTTTGTGTCCCTTGGATGACTGAGAGCAAACACAAGCTTTGCTGGGTGTATTTAGATGCATTTTTACCCAACTATCAGATTTCATATTTTACAGGGCTGCAAGGCACTCCTGGGTTGACTGGACTTTTTGGTAAAAAGTACAGATGGTCATGAATTTTTAAATGAAAAACAGCACTGGACAAATGGTTATAGGTTAGACTTGACTACCATATAATTGTAGAACTGACAATGAAATAATCATACAGTGACTAAATATCATATTGTGATTATTTATAATTTTGAATTTGTTGAATCCAATATGTTCTTTGAACCCAGTAATTTGAAATCAAATCTCATGAAGCTGCTGGTTCTTCTTTCAATAATTTCAGCTAACCTTGAAGCACCCCCAAGGGTATTACTTTGACTAGTTCCTTTTCCATAGGCAAAGTTATGGTTGACATTTCCAAACACAGGTGAAGTATTAGGGATCCAGTATGTGCTGTTTTGTCTAACTCCATGGTCAGAGGTTTATGGCAGATTTTCCTTCAAGCAGCAATACAAGCAGTTAGTGACATGCTCAGATAAACCCATTGCATGAACATATTATATAATTTTGTAAAATATCTGCTTTTCTTCTGATAGCAGGTCAGTCCCACGAGCTAGTCCCACTAGTTTCTAACTGCTAAATAATTCATATTAATTTCACTGCCTGCTTATTTAAATTTGAAGTAGAAGGCCTTATTTAATCCTTCAGGTATGGCAACTGCACAAAGCTATTCAGTATTTCTTTATTAGGAAAGATGTGAAAAAGCAATGCCAAACACACAAGAGTCAAAAAATGAACCACAGAGAAAACATTATGAACTAGTGCCCATTTAAAATAGCTGTATTTCCAGGTTCTTCTGTGAATTATTAATTAACTTTTATTTCTTTCACTAGAGCTAGATGTGAGATTTTCTCTTCCATTAATGATTTTTTAATCTTTTTTTCATATTTACATGAATGTGATTAAGAAGAAATATGCTTTTATGTCTTCAACATATTTAATAAATGGCATTATTTAGCTTGAAGAAAAGGAGGGCCAGAGGGACCTCTCCTCTCTACAACTACCTGAAAGGAGGTTGTAGCCAGGTGGGGGTCAGCCTTGTTTCCAACCAATAGAATAAGAGGAAATGGCCTCAAGTTGCATCAGGCTGGGGTTTAGGCTGAACATTAGAAAAATAATTTCTTCACCAAATGGGTTGTCAAGCATTGGATCAGGCTGCCCAAGGTTGCCATCTATGGAATTATTTAAAAGATGTGTATTAGATGTGGCACTTGGGGACATGGTTTAGTGGTGGACTTGGCAGTGCTGGGTAAAGGGTTGGATTCAATGTTGTTAAAGGTCTGCTCCAACCTAAACAATTCTATGACTCAGTGACTGTCAGAAAGGCAAGGCATATAAAATCAGCTTGATGTGACAATCCTGATCAGTGGATGACAAACTCAGGTGGAAGGGTTGGATCTTGCAGCCAGACAAATCTTTGGCTGTCCTAACTCCAAAAGTGAACATTAAGTTTGTAATAAACATGAGTAGGCTCAGGAAACTCATGCTTGTCATCTCTGGCTGGAACTCCTGTTGATGTTAATTTATAGCTCTGTGTGGTGCAGCTTTTATGTATTGTCCTGTTGTCAGTCCCTGCCTGGCTGCACAGGCAACCTACAGGGGTCTGAGCTCTGCAACATCTGGTGTCTGAAAAGAGAGGGAGCCTGATGACCTGAGCAGAGGACAGCTCTGAAACATCATTTCATACAGGGCTGGGCAAAACTTGTATTTGCACATGATGCTCTTCTACTGCCTCATAAATTCAAGGCATTTGTGAGCGATAGTATTAAAAAACTCTCTTTAAAAAAAAGGGTTAATTTTGGGAAAATAAGTTGAAAATCCAAGACATGCTACATAAATATATAAAAATTCAGAAACAGAATTATTACCAATCTATTAATTTAGAATTATTAGAGATTATATTCAGGAACTTTTTCCAGTTATTTCAATGGAGGAAGAATTTCCAAAGCTTCCATTGCTAATAAGCTGTTTATATAGTGGTAGGAAACAACATCTGGGATGTGAATATCATTTAAGTAAAGAAATATAATGTAAAGGAAAGTTTTCCACGTTCCCCCATCTCATTAGTACTAATTCTAAGTAAGTTCCTTTAATCCAGGTTAACTGTCTTAAAGGATTAACTCTCCCCTACTTTCTACCTGGTTGGTTATTTCCTATCCAGTGTACCTTTGATAGGTACAGCGTCCAGGTTACACCTTGTATGCTGTTGGGTTTTGTTAAAACAGCTGTGCTGCAAACAACCAAGTCCATGAAGTTTATGTCCAGCAGTTAAAATACCCTGGTTGTGAATGTCATTTGTCTAATCCAAGACTGTCAGAGGAAAATACATGGGCTATTTTAGCATTCTCAGGCTTTATAACTACAATAAAAAACACTTTGCTTCACAAAAAAATGACACATTCACATGTCCCCGTATTTCATTTCCTGTGGCTATTTCCCAATTTACATATTAATGCAGCTTAGCCAAAAAAGTTTGCAAGACCACCTGGGAAAAATTCCACTAGATGGATGGTCACATTGGCAGTACTCAGTTCAGCTGAGTACTTTCCTCATTGTTCTAAATTTTAAAATGACACTGTTAATGTCAAATGCAGGACAGAGTGAATGCAGGATCCAGGATCATCTTAGGGAACTCCCAGAAGAACATAGTTATGCTTTAACTTTATTTGAATTTTGGGCCAAATGTATATTGCAAAGTGGTCCTATTTGCACACTGGGCTATTGTCATACCCAATTATCTGAAAACAATGACATTAGGGAAATTTTAAAATTAATAAATTTTTCACTTTGAGATTTTCAAGTTATTCTGGTTAACTTGAACTCAAGCCACTCTTTCAAGAAATGTCTGTTTTTTCACTCTTGATGTTTGGAAATAAAGAAAGATATTGAAAAACCATCATTTTGTGAGGGGCTTATAAACTTGTCCAGCTGATTTTTAAAATATAATATTCCCAGTGAGAGGAGCAAAAGCAGGATACACAGATACTTTTTCTGTTTACTACTTGTTTAATACTTCCTTCTGCATTTCCAAACTCTAATATAGCTTAAGAGTTGCAGAAAAAGAGTCTCTTTTGAAGGGCAAAAACACCAAGCCACAGTGCATGATATTGACAGGAACTCCTTGTCCAAAAAACAAATGCAAGCCCTTTCACACAGACTTGGCAATACCTGACAGAAATAACCCATTCCCTGCAATATGCCAAGTTGAAAATTAGCCATCCCAGCCTGTCCTTCTCCTGTTTTTGTTAAAGATGTCACAAACATTTATGTAATATATTTCTGGCAAAAATGAAATACTTCAAAGAATAGCCAGGCCACTCAGCCTCACTCAGAAACACAGCACTGTCTCCTGGGGCATGCTCTCCATCAATGCCTAATTCAGGAGAATGGTTTTGCTGGTTTTGCTCTCAGTCCCTCCCTTTTCCACCCTGCAAAAGACAGGTGTGTCCCACGGTTTGGATCAGACTCATTTAGCCCTAATTTGCTGCTGCCTTTCTGTCCATGGGATCCATCCAGATGAATGGCTTTTCTTTGGTCTGGTAAGCTCCTCTTTTGTAGGTATGTCAGAGTTGAAATATTCCCTTCAGGAAGATGCCCAGCAGCATTTTTTACACACACACACCTCCAGTTATCCCCAGCATGTTTTGTTCCCCCATAGCTCTGCCCTCTTGTCACATTATTGTGATTCATTACAAACGTAGGCAAGTGCTACACTGAGAGTGACTCAGCAGCAATAGGGAGATTATTCCCTTTTTTGCATGTCTACAAGATGGGTGTCTGTGGAATAATAGCAGAGAGAAAGATACATTATTCTTGTCACTAGGGTGGTGGGAGCTGGAACTCCAATTTATGCTGAAGTATTTCTGCACACATTTGCATCCATTTCTTATAATTTAATGTGACAAAACTGCTCTATGTTGAGACTATCAGTGTGTGTGTGTGTGTCTGTGTCTGTGTGAGTCTGTGTGAGGTGTAAATGCTTTGCCCAGACCACAGGGTTATTTGAGGGGTGCTCATTTCCATGCAAGTGCCAAACCACCCTTGACCCTTTATGCAATGATATCCTCTCCATGAGACTAGAAAAAATCTGACAGGGAGACAAATAAAAATGGGTTTCCAATCTGTTAGTCTGCTACTGAATTTCCATGTGGCTTTGGGCATTTCTGTCTTCTTCCACAATTTGTTTAATTAGCTCTTCAGGACAGCACTTTCCCTTTCTATGCAAAGGATAGTCTAAATGGGGTCCTGCCCTCAGCTTCAGACTTTAAGTTCTGCCACAGAACAAAGACCTGTAATAAATATATTTACTGGCCTCTCCATTGAGATGCCTTTTGTGAAATATATTTTATGGAATTGTTTCACAATTACCTCAGAGTGAAACCCTAGGGCTTTTAGAGATGGAAACCAGCTGACATACAAGTGTGTTCATCTGAATTTATTTTAAAAATAAAGGCACTTTGACTGCCTTCACACATTTCCTTATACTATTCTCACTAATTAGTGCTTTCAGTGCAGATAACAGCTACAATTAAAAGTTGTTTTAACATATAAAATCACCATATATATGTTTAGTATATAAAACACCAATCTAGGATTGAAATGAGAACTCCTGAAAGAAATAAAAAAACAGACTCAGATATAAAAATGACTTATTTGTTTGGCTTTGTGGAGTTTTGTGGAGGAGGGAAAAACAGTGGTTTTGTTCCTGAAGTAACAAAAAATATATGAAACTAGAATAAGAATCACACTCTTATGTTAGGTGTAATGAAGGCACTGGTACATAATTCATCACTCTACTAATGCATTCTGGCAGAGAATTATTTCACATGCATGGCAGGATGTGTCAGAGTCTTTGATTTAGGGTCTTTTCTAACAGACTACATTTTCAAAGAAGTGCAAGAGGGTTCTGCTTCCTCCCCCATAAGCACTATTAAATTCAATAGCAATATTCTAAGTGATTGACTACACCCAAGGAATATCAGGTGTAGATCAAGCAAATTGTATCTGCAAGATACAAATTAACTGAGTTTTCTGAACCTCAAAGACACATTTAAGAAAATCTGGCAAATCTGCTCCTTAATATTCTTGGTTAGAAATCATAGTGTGGATCTTTATATATTTTAGCATTCTACTTCCTCGTATTGGAAGATTAGTTAAGTAACTGTTTTTTATAAAAGAAATAAAATTCCCTTTAAGTCTCTTAAACAAAAAAAGCAAAACAAATCATTTGGGTTGGCAATGAATGCCATTTACTTTTGCTGTGTCTCTTGAATTGCAATATTCTTACAAACTCTGAAGGATTTTCATTGTTTTCAATACCTTTATGGCTTGAGCTGTGCACGTTACTGCTCTGCTCCCCACAGATCCATCATCTGACCAATAATCAAACTCCATGTGACAAAGTTGTCTAAATGCACAAAAAAGAGTCATTCTAGGATTTCTGATATTTCAATTTTCATAATAATCCACATTAGGGAAACTGGAAAAGAGAAAAGCGACTTAGCAAAGTGTACCTGTTAGCAGTTAATCTAATTCTTGTTACATTGTCAGTGATTAGATTAGTTAAAAAAATGCTGTCCATAAGAAGACCCTCAGTCTAAAGGCAGAGAAATTAAACACCTTGTTTCCTTAAACTCCAGCCCAGTTGGTAGTGAACTCTTTTTATTCCAGCACTTACATGGAAGATGGAAGATGACCAAGTTCCTAATCTAAAACCAAAAGCTGTTTTTCAAATAAAAGGATGAGAATAGTTTCCTCTCTTTTCCTTGATGCAGAAAATATACTTGTTTACTTCAATTATAAAGTACTTTAGGACTGCTCTTAAAGCATACTGGTTTAAAGCCTGGCTTTAGTTTTGTACTTGAAAGTTTATGATTTAGTCAGTGAAACTGTGTAAAGCAGCATGATTTAATAATCTTCTCTAATCTGGAAATCTGTCTGTATGAAAGAAGAATTGAGTAAAGAGAAGATATTCCTTGCATTTCGATTGGATTTTCAGACCTGAATCAAATTAGTCCTTAGAGGTTCTGGAAACTTCTACTTTTATTTATAGGATATATTTCTCTCATGTTCTGTTCAGGAACTTCAGACATGATGTCCAAAATTTTCAAGATTGCACAGTTTTAATCATTTTAATCTTCAAATTTCAGGTTTTTTACATCTGTCTTTAAAATCTTCCAGATCTTCTGTTTTCTGTTTCACTTTTCTTTGACAAGCATCTGGAAATTTTTGCCAGCCAAGTGCACATTCTGTATCTATAACATAAGAAGATGAGATTCTCCATCTTGCTCTAGTTTTTCATTCCCACTCCCACTTTCCATGTTTCACATTTTGTAACCAATTACAATAATCATAATTTCCATAGCCTATCCTGCATAACATCAATTTACATTTTGTCTAAGAGCAGCCATATTAAAGATGTAAATGTCCTGAAAGCAGATCAAAGCTCATTCTTCCATTGAAAAATATTTCAAATTAATCAGGAAACATGCCTTTAAATTGGTACTGTGGGGCTGAATCAGTCAGAAGAAATTTTGAGTTTAGGCTGGCCATCTGTTCTTAATCATTGGGAAAAAAAGAGCCAGATGACTTAAGGACATTTTCAGCCTGAAATTACTTTCTTGGGCTCTTGCATCTCCAAGACTTAAAGTACAGCACTCAGACTTATAGTGCATATTTTGCACCATTTCTCTCTTACTTATTTTATAGTCCCAAAATGGTGAATATATTTGTTGGTACTCAGTTGCTAAAATTATTAACCCCAGTGATATTCAAACATAGACTGGAAGATAATCACAGGAATGATTTAATGATTTTTTGGTAGCTATTTTTAGCTATGAACTACACTCTGGGGAAGAAGAGGAATATTTGATGATGACAAGGAATTGCTGCAACCAGTTGAGATTCCTCAGTTTCAGTGACTGCAATTAGAACATCATGGATATGAAAGGGAAAAATTTGTTGTGCTAAGTCTAAAGAAATTTAAAGAAAAGTAGTAGTAAGAATTAAGAGACATAAATTGTGTAAAGTGAGGGGACAGACAAAATATAGGTTTTATTAATTTCAACTCTCTCACAACTGTTTAAAACTGGAGGTCAGTATCCAAGGAACTGTTTCTAATCATGAAATAAATATATAAGGAAGCTCTGGTCAGGTGAACGATGCCAGTTCAGGAATACTGACACAGAAGTCTGCTGAGGAATTGAGTGCATATCCATCTTATTTTTTCCCTTAATTTCTGCTATATGAAACTGTGCTTCCTTACACTCACACTTGATAGATCCAACAGCTTAATGTTAAACTAACAACTCTTTTAGAACAATGTTTCAGTAGATTTTTCATAACAATGACTGTTCTGGCATCCTGATTCCTCTGCTGGCCACAAGTACACGTCAATGGAAAGAGTGTAAGAACAGAGGTAGCACCATTTGAACACCTTAATCTTCCATTTTTACTTTAATTGCTGCTTGACACTGTTTTCCAAAACTTTTTAATAACTCTGTTACAATTTCTTATTATCCTTGCCATGTTTGTAATGTGCTCATGGAAAATTAGATCACTTTACACTCACACATTTGATGTCCAATTTAAAAACTTTACCTTTGAAGTTGTCTCAGAGTTTTGTGGTGGGGCTTAGGAGTAATATATTTGGCTTCATTTCTCCAAGGTGTTGTATTTTGGGTTTCTTAAATTTCTTTACAATAAATACAGTCTGAATTTAAGCTGAACAAAGTCCAAGCTGTGACTATTTATTACACTACTCTTAATGGATAAGCTATTCAGTTACCTCTACTTTCCAAATAATTGCCTCATTAATTTTACTAGATACTGAGGATACAGGACTTAATCATGAACAGCAACAACAAAAAAGCTTACTTATACATTCTTAGAAATGGAGAGGAAAAGTATGTTGGCTAATACAAATAATCTTTCAATGCTAGTTTTACATTACTCAAATTAATTCTCCTCTTCAATGTGTTTATGTTTTGATTCTGCTAGCAGGTAAGTTGTGCAATTATCCTACTTTATTGTGTGTTAGTGGGTGTGTGAAACGTGTACTCTATATCTACAAATAGCCACAGCCCATTTGTCAACAAAATGGGCAGAAGAAAGATGTGACTCGTGGTCTGTGTCCAGTTGACACAGCTTGAAAATTGGAACATTATTTATGAACAGCTACTTGTAACAATTCCAGTTTCGGGATGAGAATTACTGCCATGGTCTGGCTGGAGTTCTGCAAGTGCTAATTTGGATACAGATTGATAGATTAGTTGCTTTAAGTTCATTTGAGCAGTGTAGTGATGTCAGTAAAAGGGGCTGCTCAGATTTCAGCAGCCTGGGAGTACATTTATGTGAGCTGCAAATACCAGTGACCAAATACCATCTCTGTAGAGCTTTGCTTTGCTGAGGGGCTCACCTCAGCAGTGGAGCTCTGCCAGACAGATGTTTCAAACAGCTGGCAGTTTTACTGTCTTCTCTCTCCTCTCTCACTACCTGACTTACCACTTGTGAGGAAAATACTGGTATGGAGGCTATAGAGAGGGATGGCTAATGAGAGAGAGACTGTCAGGGTGTCTCAGGGCCAGCACAGCCTCTACTCTTTGCCTCCCACCGAGTTTCAGGTCCTGCAGTGCCACAGCCATGGGAGTGCAGGGTCCTGTGTCTCAGAGCCTGCATCCTGACCCCCATCTGGCTGATGTCCCAGACAAGCAACATCCCAGGGAGGAGCCTGGTGCCAGAGGTTTGGCTGACCCCCTGCCCTACCCAGGCTGAGGCACCAGACCCTGTCTGCTGAGCCCTGCTGGCCTGGGAACCCCTGAAATCCCTGGCCCCTAGCCCAGGGAGCTGCTATTTCCCCAGCATCCCAGTATATTCATTGGAAATTTTGACTTTGTCTTTGGAGCTTCAAGTGTAATGATCTTAATATTCAGATGGAATTAAAATGCAATTTTTTATTCAAGAAGGTAAGAGACAACTCAGTGAAAAGTACAAGTATTCACTTCTTAATAACTTCCTTACTATAAGTACAGTAGAAGCAGAATTTTGAAGAAATAAGATCCATGCAGCCTATTTGTTTTGATATCCATTATTCAGGATGAGAATACTGATTGAGAAATCAACATATATGAACATATCCATCTTCCAGCCTGATGAATGGGGTCTATGACAATACATACAGCACTGTCTGGTCTAATGTACCAGATTATCTGAGTCAGCCACAGAAAAATCTGAGCTATCTTTAGGCTCTTACATGTGATAGGAAAATTTTAGTCCCAAGGTGAACAAACCTTTTATTCTTGTTCACTTATAAACAAGTACATCTTCCCCTTGCTGCTGATTAGAAGCTCCTCTCAAAGAGCTTAAAAACTGAAAAGCATTTTCAGTTTGCAGACAACAATTTTGTGTATTTCCATCATGCGTACTACTAATTTCAATCTTGGATATTCATTATTGACACTCAACATCCACACTCACTAATTTTTGCACATCCATGTTATTATACCCAGCGACCTCCAGCTGAGGACTGGAGATAAAATAATGGAAATATGCCTATTGAGCAAGAGAGGAAATTTTCCCAACTTGAAGACTTCATTTCATAATAAATTCCTAATCAGATATTTTATCTTGATGAGTAAATAAAATGCTGATCATGAAAGTTATTAGGAAAGTCAATTGCCAGGAATTGCCAAAAATGCTGTTTAACTCAGGAAATATGATTTTTGTTATAACCAGCAAAAGTGTTGAAATGATGTGGTATTGCAGGGTGCCAGAACATGTCTGTCTTTGTTTTAGCTGACTTTTCCATTCACCTGATGGCAAAGTAACTATTGCTTCATATCTGTATGAGCTGAAGCTTTGTGAACACCAAGAATGGCACAGTCTGGCAAACCTGGAGAGACACTGCCTTTCAAGAAGCAGTCCTTGATACAGCTGGGGCTGGGGGAGAAAATTTTCTGACTTCAAGGGAATAAGTGATGAAGAGGAAAGCTACAATAAGAAAATATTTAAATATAACTCTAAGTGGACCCCAAGAGGAATGAGGAAGAAACTCACACCCACTGTGAACATCACATTGACAAAGGGAGAGGAGGTGAGTTTCGGAATTAAAATTAGGAAGTATTTCTTATGGAAAGGTGGTCAAACACTGGGACAAGATTCCTGGAGAGGTGGGCAATGCCAGAAGCCTGTCTGTGTCCAAGAGGCAAAGCCCTTAATAATATGATTAGCTTTTGGCCAGCCCTGAAATAGTCAGGCAGCTGGACTGGATGATCATTGCACATCCCTTCCAATGCAAATATTCTATTTGACCCACTTTGACTCCTACTTCAATTCACCATAAATGAAAAACAAAGGCTGGTAACTCAGCATAGCTATGCATGAAGAAAAGCTTCCTGCTTGAATAAAACTACAATTATCAACCTAATAGAAGAGGAGCATTGGATCATAATGTGAGAGAAAAAGGACTTTAGGATATACGAATATGTGTTCTGTGTAATGAATTTACATGTATTGTTAATATGAATTGATATTTCAATTAGATAACTTGGAGGACTAAACTTTTAAAAAATAGCTTAAATTATATCAGTTATTAGTTATTTTTCTTAAAACATTATTATTCTTCTTATATTCTTGTTATTCTTATTCATTATTATTCTACATGTTTTAATTCCATGTATGCAGTGTATCTCTCTTGCTAGTAAGATTTTATCTAACACAAGCCATACCGTGAAATCGAGTCTCAGAACCAAGCTGAGATATGGCTGTAGAACACTGCTGTACTTGTTTATATGATATTGAATTTCAGCTCCCATAAATATATTTTGAAATGGCAATGCTTTTAACTAGCATATTTCTGCTTGGCTGGCCTATTACTCATTCATTTTTCTTGTCCCTAACATATGTAGAGAACACCTGCAGCTACATATAAAGTGCACTTGATAAATACAATATCATGAGGAATGAGGAAGTGATATGGTAGCACTTGTCTTTTATTTATTCTCAGGACAACACGTAGGGTGGGATGACTGAGTGGGTTAGGCAATTTACCCATCTGTCTTTATTTTGCAGGTCTTCTGTTGTAACACAGGGATTATATTTCTCTGCCATATTTACTTTAGCTAGATGTTCTCTTGTCCTTTTGTAAGTCCAACTCTTGGAAGCTTTAGGCAATCATTTTATTGTTCAAGATAAAGGTCTTTTTTTAGAATTCTGTATTGTCATGGAGACAGTCATACAACATTTTAAGTGATATTACTCAGACCAGAGGAGGTGTAACATCTTGCAAGATCAAGCCTTCAGAAATCATGCCATATCTTTAAGGTTCCTTCCAACCCAAGTCATTCTATAATTCTATTTAGAAAAATATAGGTCCTTCAAAGAACATAACATGCTAAACTCTCCAGCCACCCTACAGGGAATTTTTCAATATTTACAAGTTAAATACTGTGAATTTAACTTATTTTATTTACTTAATTTCTAAAGGTATTAAAAGTTTTTCTTCTGTATATAGTTAAAAATTATGCCTCTTTGGTAAACATGACCAGCTTAACATTTGTTTTGTCTTGCTCAAGATCTCTAAACTGTATACTTCTCCGCCTGCTAAGCAAAAAAAAAATTCTTGCTCCACATTTTGAAAAGTTGTGATATTGACTCCTGAGAGAATAACTATAGCTGATTTTGATCCAACACAGGAATCCCCCTATAATCCTCAGTTAGTTGCTTAAACACCACAAAGGGACTGCCTTGGCTTCACATTTCCCAGATTTCCCTGTTTTAGGCTTCATGTAGGAAATGACAGTAAATTCTATTTTGTGGTACTTAATTCCCTCCCGGCACTGATTAAGGAACATTAGGTATTTAACTCAGAGATACAAATCAAATCCAACTTCAAAGTTTGGTCTTAGATTATTTCAATGCCTCTTGAAATTGCCTTTCTTGTTAGCAAGATTCATGAAGGTGACAGATTCTCAGCAACTCTATTCCTTTGAAGGAACATGAGAAGCTGTAAAAATTAGGAATACTTTTAGAAATATAGGATGCACTATTTTTTTCAGATTCCTTTGTCTCTGGGCAGGGAGTGGAGGGAAACAGGTCCTTTTGATTTGCATCCCCAGAAGTCACCTGGAGCAAGCCTCTAAATTCAAGTGTCAACGGAATCTGCATAGTTCCCCAAATTTCTGCGGGCTGGAAGCTGGGGAATATCTTTTTTAGGTGGTTTCCTGGTGGAGAGGAAGAGCGAGGCTCACTAGATGGTGCTAGGCACAGGCTGCAGCACAGCCCGCATCCCACGGCACCCCCGGAGCATCCTGCACCGCGGCAGCTGGGCTGAAACGGGGGAAAGAGCTTCGGGAAAGAGACTCGTGTGAAACAGAACCCGTGGTGTGCATTTCAGATCATCCCTGCACTTCAAAGCAGCTTTTCTGTCCGATAATAAATAACTTGTTGTGGTTGCAGCAGTATTCTCCTTTTTATCTTACTTTAACAATGTCTTTTGCTGTTCCATTTTATGTCACATTTCATTATTCCATTATTTGTTTTCAGTACCTCTTTGAGTGACAAACCTATCATCTTGTCAGCAGGTTGTTTTCCTCAGTTTTGGTTCCTGTGTGTAGTTCTGACCCTGCCAAATATCCTCTTCACCCTGCCAGCTCTCCTCAGGGCCAGTCTCCTGTTTCTCACATCCAGTCCATCAATAGCTGTAGCTGAGCCCCCTGCCAGTCTGATTTATGCTGAGCTGCAACCTGCCCCATGCCAGAGATGGTGAAGTGTTCACATCCAGGCTGTCCTGGCCCATCAGAGGGTCCATGTCCTGTCTGGGACACCCATGGTCCCTCAGGTGTGTGTCTGTCCCTGCCCCTGAGCCTGTCTCACTGCTTTGGGACACACCTGGAACCACCCTGCAGCCACACCTGCCCTGTCCTGTGTGACTTGTCAGAGTCCCATCCACCCCCCAGCACCTCAGCCCCACCCCAACAACTCTTTTCAGGCTGAACTGTTGGGTGCAGACAGCACACATTCGAACAGCATGTGTACAAGTAGCTCCTTAAAGAAATGCTGTGGTGTCAGTCAGCCCCAGCATCTCAAATTAATCTGATGAGGCTGAGTAAATACCAGAGAAAATGTTGGGTTTTTCTTTACAAAACACACAATGTGTGCTTTAAAACACTGTGTTTTTAAGTAGAAGTGTGTTTCTGCCTCTTAACTGCTGAAAACAGTGCTACAGATGCTTGCTGCTGGATAGCAGGTAAATATTGTAATGTTAGTATTTATTACTCTGTATTTCAGCAGATCTTTAACTTGACAGTGTGCATGACAAGACAGACAGCAGCTCCATGCTGAAGGTCACCTGCTGGGGACAGACAGGTGAGCTCAGACTGGTACACAGAATCAGATCTGTAACTTCTAACTTCGTAGTTCTTTCCAAGCATGACTCCTATGATGACTTTCTCCTAAGTTTGAATAAATAAAAAAATAATAGGAAGCCTGATTTAAAAACAGGACCCTGATCTGCATAGAATTTTCCTTTAGTGGCAGACTTACAAGGCCTCAGGAAATATTCTCCAGATGCATGAGTACTTCTAACGGATGACAAAGCCTTTGATGTCACTTATTACTTGGAACTAATTCTGAGATTGTAAGTATGTGTTTAAGTATGCAAGATGCATTCTACCCCACACAACTAAAAAAATAAATAAATGTCACCATACTCCTAGGGTTTTTTTAGATCTTGTATCCAAGTCTTCCTTCTAATTTGCATATTTATTTCTTAGTAGTTGCACTGGTATAATGCATCAGTCTGTGTTAGTTAATTGCTACCAAAGTGACACTAAAGCTACAAACTACCTATTCCTGTACTCTCACTGTCTGAAATTTCTCCTATTTTATAAAACATACTACAGGGGTAAAAAAAAAATGAAATTAAAAAAAAAAATAGACACAGACAATATAGTTCATTTTTTTATTAATTTGAAACAGAGGGTAAATTTAGGCAGGTAGAATATGTGTACTACAGAGGAAAATTTTGCCAACTTCAGCACTTTAGTCTTCTTAATGGCTTCCAGTTAAAAATGAAACTATCAAAAACTAAAAGTATATACAAAAATCTTGGCACACACACACAAAAAAATGAAAAAAAAGAAAGAGCATCCACATTTTGAAATGTTTTTACTCAGCTAAGTGAACCTGACTGTCATGAAAAATGTCCCATTTTTGGGGCTGGTAGGCTGTCTGTACCTTTCAGCATTAAACAAATTGGCTTTGAGTAAAATTACTTTGAAAAAGGATGGTTATAACAAATTGTTCTGAGTTTGTGCTCAGAAATCTACAGTAGACCTCCCATGGTCAGACTGAGATATGGTTAGTCAAATGATTTCTTCAATGGTGTTAGAGAAACAAATGATATCAGAAATTCTGTCATAAGGGGGATGTAAAATCTGAGATACTGATTGGAATGAAAGGCTGTTAATGCTGTAGGGCACAGCTATCCTCGATGTAATTGCTCTCATTTTTCACTAAATAGTTGTTAAACAACCTGAGGCAGCATGGATTGGAGTTGATTCTGGTAAAAAATGAAGTTTCCTTAAAGGTCTGCTTCTCAGAAATAGTCAGAAATAGACTTTTATCAAATTTTTACAATTATTCAATATGAGCTTAGGTTAAAAAAAAAAAAAAAAAAAATAAATTTGGACTTAACATATAAATAAATCTCTAAGTTAGCTGATTAAAATCATTGAATCAGAGCAAGGAAACATTTGATATGTGACATTGTTGCTGGTATTAGCTAACAGAAATAAATTCTCAGCAGTACAGTTTAGGATACTAGTTTAGATAATTTTTAGTTTTTAAAAATAATTATTAACTACAAAGACTGCATAATATGACATAACATTATTAATTATCATGATAGTTGGTATTTTGTATTTGACTTATATATTAATGAAGCCACTTTGGATTGCTAGCTGCTGCATGGCCACACCACATGGGTATTTTTGCCTACTGATATACCAGAGCAATATAATTTCTTGCATTGGGTAAACAAAGAAACAACAATCTGATACCAAAAGGAGTTTTTAGCCTTTAGCTTGTGGCAGAAAGAAGTGGATTATTGGTTAACACAGCCTGGAAGAGAACATCTTTCATTCCACAGTTTAAAAAACATAAATTCTGATTATGTATTTGAGTTCTTTTATAAAGTTTCCCCAATTTAGGAGCTGTAGTTTTCAATTTGGAGAAATCTTTGAAGTTAGATTAAAACAGCTAACTCTACATGAAGCTTTTATTTTAAATAAAAAAGGCAAAAAAAAAACCAAAAAAAAATCCACTCCCAAACAAGTGGAGTAAATAGCTTCATCCTAAGAGATATCAGGAAAGAATACATATTATCTGTAGAAAGCAGGAATGCTCAACAACAAAGTCTTTTCAGATGAAGTAAATGTAGGGATGAAGTAAATTTCTTAAAAACACATTAATTTTGAATTTTCAATGGAAAATGAAAAAAATAAAACACTTAGGCACGTAAATAAAAATATAGCAAGAACTGTAACTTTTATATAGAAAGACATTAAAGAGAATAAAATACTTGGGTCAGCTGTCACCAGAATGAATTAATTCAGGGTTCAAAGATACACATGATAGGATAACAGGAATAACAATAAAGTAGCAGTTCTTTGAGGCACATATGAAAAGGGCAAGAGACAACACACATGCTACAGCAGGCATGTGTGCCAGAAGATTATGAAGCTGAATTTTTTTTAATGAGCGGTCAGAGATTGGAACAGTTCCTCTATAAAGATATCCTCATTTTCATCCATGAAGATACACTAAACTCTACTGGACAAAGTCCTCAGCAATCTCTTATTTTGAACTTAGCTGTGCTTCAACTTGGATCTGGTATAGATGACCTCCAAAGGTTTGTTCCAATTTAAATTAATCTGTAATTCTGTGATCTTTCTTAAATAAAGTAATTGGTTTTCTACGCTTATTAAATGTGATTGATTTAATTTCCCTGGATATATGGGACTTAAAGGGAGTGACATCAAAAGTTCTTTAAATATGGTATTTGAGCTATGATTTGGTTTCTTCATGTGAAATTCAAGGGCAAAATAGAAAAGAAGTGTCTGTACAGCTTTCCTAGGCTCGTAGTAATGGGTGACCTCATTCAACTGAGGAAGGTTTAGGGAGTATTATGTTGAGTTAAACTTATATGGTATCATCTTTCCATTATAAGCACTTTTTCCCTCTCTAGCAAAGACATAATATGCATCAAGAACTCCTGGAGTTTCTGGCTTGATCTTTACTTTGTAGATTTTAGAGGCATCTCATGCATTTTAATATTTTTCTTTAATGGTTTTGCTTGTTGTGCTGTCAGATTTATTGGCTCCTTCACAACTTGTATTATTTTAGGTTTTAATGATGATGCAGATTTCAGTTTTTGCTGTTTGTTTATTTGTTTTCTTCTTCACTTGTTTGTTTATAAAGTTGGAACCTCCTTATGTTTTGCCTGTATGGCTGTCTCAATCTGATATCATCTCCACAGCATCAGGAATAAATTTATAAGTGCAGTTTTTTAGCCACCAGTATCTTGTAGGTTTGATCACTGCAAACTATTTAGCTCTGATGAAGCCTTGCCATAGTACACTTAATTAGATACTTTTATTCTTTTCTAATATGATTTTATAACAAGTCACTTTTACCATTTACTTATATATATTCAGGTAACTTGCTTATAGGTTTTTAATCAAGCAATATTTCAGCAATTTCTATGTCAGTTTTCAGAGAGCTGATCCATTATGTAGTAGTACCAAGTAGAGATCTGACTTTTCAGTTTTTTGAAATATCCTTTCAATGCTTTTAATGTCTTTTCACACAAAACCATAGAGGGTGAATGCCAGAAATCTAAAGCAACATGGTTAAATCATAGTCTTTTGAAAAGGACTTAAACTCATAATAGTCAAACTTTACGTAATATCATTGCTGCAGTGGGTACATCACATCTCAGAACTGTGGGTGCATATCAGGGTTACACATTTAGCAATTACATTCTTTAATGATGTCATTTATGGAGAGCATTTCAACAGGGTTGAAAAATAGATACATACTATGTCATTATTTGCAGTATTATTATCAGCAAAATTTTCATACATATGTCAACAGCAAAGTGGTGTGCTACTTTTTTTCTGCCTCTTCAACTACTTTATGAGCAGTGTCTCTCTTTTTTGCAATATTACATGCTGATGATTAACGTCTGTGGACCAAAATTATTATCCCTTTTTACAGGGCACATTTGCTGAAAGAGACACAGCTCACAGTTTGATGTCATCTGGCTACCTTTGAGCTGGTAACCCAGAGCCCCTTAGAACTGGCTAAAAAAAACAAACATCTAAGGTGTGATTCATCTAACCTATTTCAGACAGCTACTTCAGGAATCACACTCCTGAGAACATTTGTACTCTCCACTGAATATAGAGATGGATTAAACAACTAACCCATGGGAAGATCATTATGCTGTGGGTTACTGAGTTTGGTCTAATGAATCCTTAGCCCACTGATTTAAACATGAAAATAACAGTTTTATTATTATTAATATTTCTATTGTCATTATTGTTATTTTTGTTATTATTACTATTATCATCATTATCCTCATCATTATCACTATTATTGTTTTTACTGAATTTATATTTAAGGTGAGGGATTACTTAAAATATAGATGCTCAGAATTGTCATCTCACATCATTGATGTGTTACTGATATTCATGTATTTTCCTGCCTAGTAAAACTGAAATGAGGTATCATTCTCAAACTGTTTTGTTTAGCAAGGTCAAATATCTCATGGTATGTTGAAGTCACAATATTCTAGCACCCATCCTAGTTTCACTCTTTTATACGTTTGGTTCTGGGTTTTTGATGCAACTTAGAAGGAGAATTTGGAGGAGACTCAGCTTTTGTCAATTTTCAGTGTAATTTCTAAGCTCACTGCATAAATTTCTGTAAGTTTCTTTTTGCTGTAGTATACGCTTGAAGTACTATCTAGGTAAAATCAACAGTAGGGGATTCTGAAGACAATTTGCAACACTGTGAATTTTCTATAAAATAAAATAAATATTATCTTTATCTTTTACAATATTTTATTATTGATGCCTCTTTGATAGAGAGATTTAAAAACAATGCTATTCCATATTTTTAATTCTATTGAAATATAAATGTATTAATTTTCTGCATTAAACATAACCTTGAGTATCATCTTTCCTCTCAGAAATTACTGTTTTCAGGGGATGAAGGATTCTCATAAGAACATTTTTAGTCATGATTATCACCTCAAGACATATTTGCATGGATATAAAGTCTTATACAAACAATACAATACTCAAGATCTATGAAAGATAATGTTTATAGCTAATAGTTAATATAGTTAATAAATATATGATGTAGCTCATAAATCTTTGGAGTCTTCTTTCAGGTCATATAAAAATTGTTTTCCTGTTCAAATGAAGCACTGAAAGAGTATGGAAGTACACTTTATTAATTTAAAAATGAAGCTATGTGAAGAGAATAAATATTGCCTGGTGAATATTCTGTAATTCTAGGTAGCTGAGCATTGTTTTAGGTTGTGAGAAGCAGTGTGAAACTATAGGACATTGTTTCTGAGATTTCCCTACTTAAATCTCCATTTTCTTCTGTTTTGCTTCAGAAAAGGGTATTTGTCAGAGTTCAGTTTCATAAAAATAAAACAAAGCAAAATTAAGATTTTTTTTCTGTGAAGAAATAGGTAAGTAATTTTATTAATTTCATAGAAGCCTTTGTTTAGCCACCAGAGTAGGAGTCATTTCTGATTAAGCTCTGGTTGATAGTAACTTGAGTGGCAGCTTAACATAAAGGCCAAAGCCATTTCATAAGGCATTGGAGAATTTCTATCTTTAATTTAAATATCATTTAAACATTTATATTTTAAATATAAAAACAACTAAACAATTTGAGATCATTATCACAGGTTATTTTTATCATTAGTTAAAAAACATTTGTCTTCTAAAACACTTGTTGCACATTAAAGTAGATGCTTCTGTGTTCAATTTAGAAATCAAAGTTTCATTGGTTTGTGAGGCACAAAAAAACCCCTAGATGATCATACTGATTCTTCGATTTCTTAAATATATTTGTCTGCTTCTATTGAATAAAATAACATAAGCATGGTTCAACAAAAATAAATAGAATAGTTTAACAAAAATATTATTCATGAAAATGAATATTATATTCATTTATTCATTATATTCAGTTATTAATAAAAAAATTTTGACAGGTGCCTTCTATAAGTGAAAAATCAGACTTGGGGTCAAGTGTAGTTAGGCACTTTGTAAATTCCCTCTGTCACCAAAATGACTTCAGGTAATTCATTTTTTGACAATAAAAATAATAAATAAACCAGTAAACGACCATCTAGCATTTCCTCCGCCTGTAAGGTAATAATATGTATGTATATATATATATTCTTTTATTTTTTATCTTTTTTGTTTTAATGGACTTAGGTGCTGACAGTATTAATATTTTAATTGTAGGTGCCTCAAACCTACTTGGAAGCATAATTCAAATCTAACACTGCAATTATTTTATACATTTGGCTGAATATTTTTGTCAATATAAGAAAAAACTCACTGACAAGCATTTAAACAAAAATATGACTGCATGCAGCCTTCAGTGGAGTATACAGATAGCCTAGTTCCATGTACAGTGCTATATTTCTTGGATTCACCTGTTTATTTAGGCTTTCTCACATAGTGCTCCCATGAACTATTGGCTTCACTCTCAAAGGAGAAGAAGATAAAGTCTGAAGTTCCACAGGAGCCAGAGCTACAGAAACTGTGGTGCTGCTTTATGAAAATGTTATAAGCTGGCTTCTAGTGAAGGTAGATGCTAGGTTTGGTGTTAGACATTCCACTTAATACTCTCCTGCAGTCTTCAAGAAAAAGATAAGTGAGAGTGGAGGAAAAATGTGCTGCATAAAATATGTGTGTTGAGAGAATAAACATTCTCATCTAGTATTCTGATTCTGTGAACACAGACATCGTGGTTTGGGGTTTTTTTAGAAGGAATTTCATTATTTTCCTGTTTAGGCACATGTTTTCTTGGGTAGTAAAACAAGCATAAGCATTTGGGCTGTGTGTTAGTGTTTGTCACAAACCTTCCATTTTATGAGAGGATCTGACAGCAAACAGGAACACTGTAAATTAATCTGAGGTGTATTCTCTACTTTTTTTCAGCCATTTCTCTGAACCTAAGGCAAACAGATGGCTAAGGACTTCTCTGAAAGATTAAGTGCTTCAATATGAACACTTCTCAGGATGTAATTTACATGCTACTTGAAGCCTGACTTTTTTTCTGTTGTTTTTTTTTCTTCCCAAAAATATTAAATCATAAATGAGCAAAAGCCGTAAGACATAAAATAACATTAACATCACAAGCTACTTGTTCCTACGGTGAAATTAAGTTTATTTACTCATTATATAGGCATTCATTATAGTTCCTCTTAGTATATTTTTTTATCAATTCAAAGAAATAATATAATATTATGATTCCTTAATTTTAATGCACCTAAGTATGTTTATATGGGCTATAAAAGCCTCGGGGTAGTAGTAGGCTTTTGATAGATTATGTTCTTTGTGGCTACTTGCCAGCTGATCAGAGTTGCTGACTCTAGCAATAATGTAAGTTCTTGACTAACACAATCCTGTATTATTCTCAGTATAGCTACAGATACAAGGGGTGACAGAAGTTGCATAGTCTCTCTTGCAGCATTACCAGTCTTCTATCCTAAAAGAAGAAAGAGATACTGGAGGCTGTTTTTTTCTGTGAAAAAGAATGCTGAGACATTCCCATTCTTTTTCTAGAGGATAGATTTAATTAATAAGGTGCTATTTTCCTTTGATAGTGTAAAAACCTTTCCAAAGATCGATTTACTCTTCCAAATTTGATTATTTGAATATGCTTAATCTAAAAATTGGCTTTCTATATCAATTTAGTTAGCATAAATCAGTATTTCAATGACTAAAATATGTAAAATTTAACATCTTTGAAGTTTCTGAGGTGGGATGTCCAATAAGAACTCAATCACAGAACTGGTCTGTACTTTACTAGGTAATGCTGTTCATTCAGTAGTGCTTGCAGCAAGCTTGCCTGCAATACTGTATTGTCTTTTGTCTTTCCTTCAATAAAATATTTATTCTCTTCTGGAAAAACTACTGCTGAACACAAGTATTTACTAAGGATCTTCCTGGGTGGCTGAACTTAGCACATAAAAACCATCATGAGAGAACATTCACAGTTAGGGTATTCAACAAACTTCCAGCAACATTCTTTTATTTTTAACGGTGCATGTTTCTTTCACTTTGGAATAAAAAAAAAAAAAAAAAAAAAATCAGGGATAGTCTGTCTGCAGTGAAAAGTGGAAAATACTCTGCAGATTCTTCTGATTTATGTGGTAGTGAAATGTTTGATTTATCAAGGTTGTGTTGACATTTGCAACCTGTGATCCACTATAACCTCAAATCCTGGTCTGCTGCCTGCCTGGTCATTTTTCACCCTGTGTTTCATTAACTGGATGAGCTTGCTCAAATAATAAACTGCATTATTTACATACAGAATTCCATAACTAGCAAGATTTTTTTTTTTTTACTTTCAATGTAATAAATTTAGACTTCAATATTTTCCTGCAGTGTATCCATAGGCTCCCCCAGAACCAAAATAATCTAAATTATAATAAGAAAACAATAAGATAACAATTTTTTTCCATAATCTCAAGACAAGTTCCCATGCTGTATAGCTTGATATGCTTTTTCATTATGTGCCAATGAATTACATACTACTCTTCTGCAGCCATGGCTATCTATCTAGTTTTACATTCAACTGTAGCATTTTTATTTGTGTTGTTTTCCTTCCTACTTTATGAGCTTTAGTGGACTCAAAATAGAACATCACTTTCTTCCCCCCAACTGCAAGGCCTACAACTGTTATAGAAGACAGTTACACTGGCCTGATATGTCCCAGATTCTACTTGTTTTTCTTATTTCATTATTTCCCAGGTCATTAAAATACTTTGATTATCACTCCAGTATTTTTCTGATTAGCAAAAAGAAATTCAAGAACTAGAATAATAGGAAAGCAGTTAAAAAATGGTGTGACTTCTAGAAGATTTACTGAATAAACATGGCTGTTGAGAAATTCAGAGGTGCTCGAGAACTCCGATTGTTCAGCTATCTAAATTGTCTAAGTAGACAGATTGAAGCTGAGGCCTCTGAAAAAGATTTTCCTCAGAGAGTTGTTAGTGCCAAAAAAAAAAAAAAAAAAAAAAAAAAAAAAGTTTGATTCTGGTTTCATTTATACCAGTACTTCAGTGAAGTAAACAGAGAAAAGCATATAAAATGGGGTCTGTGCTGTCTTTATCAAACACCACCAAATTCCCCTTTGTCTTGTACATCTGCAAGTATGTTCCTTTTGAAAATAACTGTAAAATACCATAGTGAAGGTCAGTGTTTTCTAAAAAGTATTTATTGGTGATCTCCTGGGTTTAAATTTTGAATGGATTTTTTATTTTTCATAAAGAATTTTCATTTTTTATAAATATATATTATTCTTCACAGGTAGAGATGATGGTACTTAGATTGTTTTGGAGAAGGAGTGAGAGGTCTTGTGGGGGTGGAGGAGCTGTAGACAAAATGTTGCTTTGTCATTAATTGTGATAATCCTGTCTTCTGAAATGCTCACGATTATTTTAGCGTGTAAAAATTCAGCTGAGAATTTAACTTCGCTGTTGAAGCAGGGTAGCTTTTAGTAATGAGATTATTCTCCCTCTTCTTTGGTTATGCTAAGCTCAAACAATGCATCCAACTTTGATTCTAAGTCATTATTGTCAAAACAGTGTAGTTTGGAAATTAACAATCAGGCGACAATATCTTGCTACAGTAATTCCTTCAGGCTTCTCTTGGCTGCCTCAACTTCATCCTATCTGAAAAATGATGCATCATCACCTTGGCAAAGATTTCAGATGCTGTGTTCCAAAAATGAATGCAGCATTTACATTCATTTTGCCTGTTGCTCTTGGTTTGCTTTTTTAAATTTTAAATCTTTTTTATTTACTTCTGATTTACTCCCTTCCTTCTTCTCCATCATAAGCAGTAATGAATGTATTCATATCTTCTTTTCCATAAACAAAGAAGTGTGTATCAACATTATCAGTGCATAAATGGTTCAAAGGTGCTAAAATTCATGCCAGATGCCTCAGTGACTCACTACCAAATGGTGAAATGTCTGAAAGCTTAACAAGATATTCATTTTTCTGCTGGAAATGTCTTTTTACAAAGGCCTTTTTCTGTTAAGAGACATCATTGATCACAGTTCCTCAATATGCAAAATAAACGAGCTGAGCAGTCTGCTTACAAAACAGAAATTTTCTTCTGCTGCATGTATCAAACTATGATTTTATAACAGTCATTTTTTGAGAGAAATTTAAATAAAATACCTTTCAGAAAAAGATTCTTATGAAAACAGTGTTAACATGTTGTTTATTGGGGATTTTTTCAGCTTTAAAAGCAACTGTTAGTTTGAACTATGATTTTTTTTTATTATTATTCCTTACAGCTTTATTAAAAACAAAATCAGTTATTGTTTGGAAAGAGAAAAGGATGTGAAAAGCTGTTAAATAATAAGTCAAAAGACATTTAGGCATCATTCAGTGTGATTGGAGGTTTGGTCAGTGCCACAGTCTCATACCTGTGAGTCTCCTGTCTCATTTTTATTCCATTTTCTACAAGATGGTGACTTATTTCAACCAAATTAATTCAGTAAACAGAGAAGAATTGTGAACTGTGAGATTTATAACCCTTCTTTTCCCTCTCTCATCTAGTTTTCCCTCTGATATATGAAACACAGTGATATTTTGAATGGACTCATGTCCTGAGACACAACATTGAATATCACTGAAGATTATTTTTATTATCAAACATAGTGATTCTTTAAGCTGTTTTAGCATCCCTTAGGATACTTGGATAGTTGAGGCTGACTTCTGCTTACTTGATCACTCGTGGTGGGCTGCATGCTGTCTTGATTTCAATACATTTTAATTTTTAGTATTTTTTGACACGTGAAACTGATCACTAAAGTAAAAAAATGTAGTGAGTTGACAACATAGAGGTTTTTTTTTTTTTTAATAATTGATGAAATTAAATGCCATAAGGACATTGACATTTTCTCTCTAACTTGTGGATATTCACACAAGCTACTGTACATTCTACATCAAAAAAAAACTTCTAATTTATAATTTTTAATCCATTTATTCTGTAAATAATATTTTTAGTTCCCAGGATAAGAGGAGGAAGCAGAGTGGGTAGAGTCCCATTTTTAAGTAGCACCATTTAGCTTTCATGCATTACCAAAATGATGCATTGTTTAGAATATAAATGTTATGAGGAACTGTGGATCAAACAAAAGTTTTCCACTTATTGGCATTTTTTCTTGTAAAATTTAATGAAAATGTAATCCTCTGAACTAACAGCTTGATATAAAAGTCATTAAAATAGATGGAAACATATCCATTCATTTAACAAGTCTTTAGACCAAGCATTTAAGAAGTTTTTAATGCCTTTCGCTCCAGCCTGATGAGTATTATCTTCATTACACAGATGATGTTGTGAAGTCATGGAAGAGCTAAATGTGATTCCAGGGCCACAAAAATGAACCAAACACTTTGGAAACAAAAATGTTTCCAAAACACTTGGAAACCCAAAAACTTAAATATTAACAGTTGTATGTCTGTACCTCATATTTAAGTTAATTTTATCTAAATAAATTTATTGTTAAGGGTACTTTTTAAAAAAAGGCAATATATATTAAAATATTTCTTGATCTTTATATCATAAAATTACTATCTGAATACTTTTTATTAACAAAAAAGAATCTATATGGTTCTAGAGAGACTGTATTAAAAAATTGTTAGATAATACTATGCATCAAAGCAAATAAGAAGCCAGTGTAGGAAATATTCATATATTGATAAAAAATATTGTGTTTACAGTGGTCCTTGCTAATAACCAAAATAATATTTTCTTAGTTATTTTCTTAGTTCTCTCTCAAATACTGGTGGAGATAATGGGAACAGTTTCAGTGGTGTTTTTACTGGATTGCTTAGGCTAATTGTTAAACCAGTGAGGCATGCAAATAACATTCTATCTACAAAAATAAAATAGCACCAAAGTTAACCATACAAAGTGCTGTAAAAAGAGAGGAGAAAGGCAATATGGAAGCCAAGACAAGTGACAAAAGAAATATGTAAAACTGATGAAAAACAACACAGGAAGATTAGAAATCATGACCCAGTGACTATTTAGCAAGGGGTCATCTAGGCAACAAGTTGTAATAGACTTCAATGAAAATTACAAATGAATTAAATGCACAAATCATTTATATGCTTCTTAAAATGTTCCAAATACACCCATACAAGTTATCAGTGCAGTATTAGTTATTAATGCAATGCCATTAAATCTTGGATAAGGTGATACTGGAGTTTTGGAAGAAAAAATCTCTTCTCCCATGTGCTGCAGCATGGCTTCCATTGGGCTTTCATTCAATATAATGTGAACATGAACACTCCTGGGGGACTTCCTTAAAGCAAGGGAGGAAGAAGAGGCCTCTTCCCATTCCTCATCAATGCTGAAGCAAAGCCTCCATGGGCAGAGGCATTGTGGGTGTCAAAGGAAGGAAGAGGGTCAGGCCTTACACCATATGGAGTTGACCTCAGGGAGTCAGAATACTAATCCTTGCAATCACAGGAATAAAGAATTATTGAATGGTTTGGGTTGGGAGTGACTTTAAGATCATCTAGTTCCAACTCACTTTCCTTGGGCAGAGAAACTTTCCACTAAACCTGATTCCAATCACCATTCAACCTGACTTTGACCACATCCAGGGATGGGGCATTCATAACTTTGACCAGAAAAGTTGTCGTTTCCTTTTCTAGAAAAAAACAAACATGCAGTTTACAGTGACTGTTTAAATATGCTTATATATAGCCTTGACTTAGCAAACATTTGAAAAAATGTTCAGTCTCAAGGCTGAAGATATGTCCCATGTGAACACGGAATATGGGAGGACTTAAATATGATCTTGAGAACAGTCCATGAAGATAATCAAAGATGAAAATACAAATGATTTAAGAGAAACTGTAGAAACATTGGAAAGGAAGGAAGAAGGTTAAAAAAATTGGCAGACATTAATCACTGTCAAGAAAATTAGAAATAGTTTGAGACATATGCTTGGTTTTATTTTGCACCAATTAAAGCTTTAATCTCAATCTATCCATGGAATATGTCGAGGTACACTGCCATAGCTACAGTCAAGGTAATATCTCTGGAATTTAGAAGTCAGTTTATAAGTATGCTTGTAAGTCAAGAGAAATTGATTTTAAAATGAGTGGTACTCACACTGCCTATCTATGTAGCTACACATGAGATCATTTCTCACATTGCCCTCCTGACTTCTAGCATCTGTAGGGAAAATCCAGCTTCTCTCTAAATTGCATTGATTTTAAAAAACCAAAATATAATCTGTTTAATTTTTCACTCCATTTAGGTGCCCAAGAAAATATATTTGACTTTTCCAAAACAACACATACTGTAGAGCTGAGCTTTCAAAAGGAGGTCCAGAAAGTCCCAAGAATCTGAGACAGAAGCCTAAATCAATATATTTAGTATAATTTAACCAAACTACTGCCACCAATTTATGTTCAGAATCTCTTTGTCAGTGCCTTGACAAGAAACAGCCAAAACCTCATTGCCAAAGAAATGTCTGAAGAGGAATGAGATGGCAAAAAATTCTCCACTTAGTTTACTCATGTCCTTCACCATCTTCATACAGTACAATATGTTCACATTACAAAAATGTAAAAGAACGTATATTCCTGGATTAAATGATACAGAAAAAAAATATTTTCACAACTGGTTTACACTGAACTTTAAATCTAAATGTCAGGTTATATTTTGAAGGCTTTTCATCCTAAGTAAAAACTTCTTCAAAGTCCAGAGGATTTTGTAGACCAGAAAAAAGTTTTAAAAGAGTTTAAAATCTGAGGTCTGATCCAAAAGCTGAACAGATGTTCTTAAATGTATCTGATTAAATCCTGGATTGTTTTTGCTGTTAGTAGTCGTTCAAATTTTCTCTTCAATTTCTACAATAGAAAGAAGGGATCCTGGGTCCAGAGAGTAGAAAAGAACTCAGATTTTAAATAGCATATTTAGAAGGGACAACAAGGAATTGGGGTGGTTGTAGATCTTCAACACTCATCCCAAGTCTGTATTTGCAAGTAAACTGAATGTGTATTAACATATTATTATGCATTTGTTGTGATTGTTGGAGGTTTCTTTTTGTGTTTGTGTGTGGAGGAGGATGTTTCTGTAGAGGTTTTGTGTTTTGGTGGTGCTGGTGAAGCAGGGGGGTTGGTGGGTTTTTTGTTGGTATGGGATCTTTTTTGTGGTTTTGCTTTAATTTTTTTTCCCTCATGAAGTTAAGAAAGCATTATTAAACTGATTGGCTGCTTTTTCTTATTTTCAATTTAAGCTGCTATCCCAGAAGACTGGCTGGCTGTCATTTCAAACTGACATTTGATTTTCTGTTGAAGTGAATACAGACACTCTCTGATAAATTATCAGATAATGACTATAATACAAAATCTTCATATCAGTTTTGCAGAGACATTCCTGGACAACTAAAGTTTCTGATTATTTTTGGCATGCTGCATATTTAGTTGTTCTTCTTTCCCTTGTCCTGCATACATAGTTCTACACTACTCACTTTGGAATTACAGGAACCTTCCTATTATGAATGTCATATTAATCTTGGATCTGTTTTGAAAATGTTCTCCATCACCATCCTTACAAGGCTTGTGTACAGAGATTTTTTGCAGTGGATGTATTCAGCATGGAAGAGGGCAATCTCCTTTCCTCACTATTGTATCTGTTGGTCTCTTTAGCAATTTAATCCTGGATACCAAGAGCGAGGAGCCTCCTGTGCAGTGACTGTACTACACTCTGTTGGCCAGGTTATCTGTGAATTTAAATAATGGGCTTCAGTTAATATTTTCCCAAGAACCAAGAGAAGTAATGCACTATGGTTTGACTTGATCAGAGATATACAAAAGAGCAACATAAATAATTTAATATAAAAAGCCAGACAGTAACAACAAACAAGCACAGATGTGAAGAGTAAAATAATTTTCTCCTTAAAAAATCCCCACCAAAACACAAACACACACACACACAAGACCCTACCTGATAATCTTTATGATGTAAATAAATAGATATTCTTTGATTATAATACATTGGCAGGACTGGATATTGTCGTCATCCTACCTGAAACTTGAAATTCAAAGGATATGAAAAAACATGATGGATTTTTTTGAACTTCAGAGCTTCTAAGCCCTGAGATATATTTTTTTTTTCTCATTTTCTGTAAGAAAATTCACTGAAGTTGGGACTAGAGATAAAAAGATATGCTCCTTTCCTTTTCAGTCTAGCCAGGATTTCTCTCTGTGTTTGTGAATAAAATAAAAAAGTTACAGTCTTTATCAATGTGTTTTCCTATTTATATTTCTGATGCCTTATGGTAAAAGTTCCCTACAGGTATATTGTGATGGCCAGTTCATTCTGCCCTGAAATAGCCTGGAAAGAGTGAGGGAGCCTGGGGAGTGGAATATCATGCATGGCAAGCCCAGCAGCTGGTCATAGCTGTACTGGGCAGGAGCAAGGCTGCTCAGGGAGAGCTGTCTCATGCCATCCATTCTAACAAACAAAATCATGTGTCTCATGTATTAAAAAAGTTTTGCAAGCATTGCCTGTACTACTTGGATTGATTAATAACTTCTGTTAACATATTAAAACACGTAGATGTGGGGGTTTTTTTGGTGGTGGTTTTTTTTTTTTTTTTTTTTTTTTTTTTTTGAGCAGCAAAGGATCTCTTCTCCTCTAAAAGCAAGTTCAGTGTGTTATTTTTTTGTTACTCCTGTGGGAATGTCTGAGCATGCAAATCTTTCAGATACCATGTAGAAAACTTGATGTCTTTTTAGAAAGTCTTCCTGACCTCTTCTTACACAGAATTGGAAGATTTGGGTCAACAGTTCTTGACATCTGCATTCAGGTTCTAGTCCTTAGGGATCTGAAGACTTTTGAATAATTGAATTCCTACTCTTTGTCTCCTCCAGTGGAGAACTACCAGGAAGAAAACATTTCTGATTAAATAAAAATTGGAAAGGAAATACAACAATTGAACCAAAAGCTGTCAGCAAAAAAAACCACCCTGTCAGGCCTTTGTCACCTCAACAGCAATCTTGAAATTCTGTAGTTTCAAATTATCTTAGCTTATTTACAAAGTTGAATTAAGGATTCACTAGTATGCACACACACATGTTTCTGTGAATACTTACACCATTGCAGAAAAGCAGGAGTGACAGGTGCAATTAAAGGGATACTTCTTCAAAATAATATAATTTAAAATATTTTTAAAAACTTCAAAGTGTATCATTCTCAAAATGTGCTGAGTAAGTGCAAAAGGTTGATTATGAATGACTATATGAATAAAGCTAAGTTTGCATATATCTTTTTATTAATTTATTATTTTTCCTGATTTCTGAATCTGTTGCCAAAAAATCTTTAATTGCTCATGCAGCTGCTCTGGTTCCAATATTTCTAAAGTTCAGTAAATTTTTAAGAACACAGGTTTACACATTAAACAATCAGCTAAAGTATTAAATATACCATATCATAAATAATCATTTACCATCTTTAAGAGAATTTTTAGTGGAACAGCAATCACAATTGCCCATAGTCAGGAGGACAAACCAGATGAAGATTAGTAGCAATACCAGGAGTTTTTCTTTGTGCTCTTATGCTCTGATGTCTGTTTTGTCATGTACATTAAAATTACTGAAAACAAAATCTTAAACCAAGACACTTATGAACATAGAAGGAAGAAGAGCTGAAAATTCTAAACCTCATTTATTTTCTTAGTTATGCAAGTCTCATTTTCTGTGAAGCACTCATATTCTACTGATGAGTAATTTAGAAAATTCTTAGATAATTTCTCTTTACTAATTGGAAGTATTTAATTTATTTGGGCAGATAAGAAATGTGAATGTGGGAACTACATACTTTTAAGACAGTCAAGAGCTAAGACAAAGAAGAGGGGGGAAAAAGAGACCTATATTTCCCCATGCCAGCCTATGACTTTGGTCTGTCAATTAATTGCTTTGTTTTAATTTGTTTTGAATCAGGAATAATTATATTTCTGTAATCTGGAAGGATTCTGAGATTCTAAATTTAATGGTGCTCATAAAGCCTTTGAGAGGCTTCACTGGTAGATGTTCTAAATTAGCACTATGTACTTACAAATATTTTCTAATTTTTTTAAAGGCTGATAATTCCTGGCAGTTTTAACTCAATATTTTCAAGGGAGAAATGGCTAATTAATTTTCTAATATTGTAGAAGCACACTAAAATTAATAAGTCCTACTTAACACAAATTATTTAACGCTAAAGTTTTGCAATGTTGTGTATTGATATATTTGTCATAACATTTGTCATATTATGAATATCAAATTCAAGTTTTAAAAGGATTATATATCAAATAGCATAAGGAATAATATGGAAAATAGTGAAAATAGACTTATCTGTTCATGGAAATATAAGAATCAGGTGACAGATGGTATTTTTCTTTTTCTTTCCATCTCCCAGATGTTGCTTCCAGGGAAATACAAAACCAAAAATCAAAATTGCAAAAAAACACCCCAAACCAACAAAAACAAATATATAAACCCCAAAACAAACGAAAGACTAACCAAACCAAATTTAAAGAAAAAAAAAAATCAATTTAAAAAAATCCGACAAAACAGCCATAAAAAGCACCATAGTTGTAGCCCAAACCTGAACAGTAAAGCAACTTCAGTGTTCTTAAAACCTCCTGCAGCAATGATTGAACAGTTCCTGCCACATGTGGTTTACTGCAAACTCACTTTTCCTCCTTATTTAGACTCTACAAATCAGCTTTGTTTTGTAGCCTTTTCATCTTCTCACAGTGTCTCATTTCTTTTGTTATTTTTCTACTGACTGGTAGCCTCTCCTAAATAAAATCTCTCACAGCTTTCCTGTAATCGATAATTGGTAGATAAGGGAACTACAGATGGGTTTTTTAATGCCATTTTTACCTTTGCATGTCTTCTGACTTTTCCCTCCTTTGTACCTTGAAAATTAACATAATTAGTTGAGGTTTAAAAGGTGAGCTCACCAAAGATTGCAAATTTGATAAAATGAATGGTGGAGTGACTGTTTTTTGAATAATACATTTTGAAATTTAGCAAATGCTCCTGAAAAGACTGGGATTAGCTGGAAAACCATTTAATCAATGAGGGTATTCTAAGTAAAGAACAAATTAGGCCTGTAAACTGAGAGATTTGGGAAAGATGAACAGAAGTGTCTGCATCTGTGTGGTATGGCAGCACTTCCTCAGATGAGGTGTAAAAACATGGGAGAGAAAGGGAAAACACAGATTTGGAACAAAGAGAGGGAGCCCAGTCTTCTTGCAAGCAGTCTCACCAGAGAAGGTGGGGAGGTCCTCTAATATTGAAACCTGAAGTTTGTTTCTGAAAAGCAGTGTCTGGGGATAGGGTGTACCTAGATAATTACCTTGGCTTCTACAGCTGATAGTAAACTCCAAGAAATCATAAATATCATCTAAACCAAGATACTGGATACTAGGACTAAATGACAGGGCACATTTTCTTCTATTATCCTTTTCTTCTGTAACAATCTGTGCAGCTGGGCAAGGGCAATAAAGAAGTTGACATAACTTTGCTAAAATAGAAGCTCCTATTTTCATTTAAACTTGACTAGCATATGAAGTTGATTTAGGTAATAACTCTTCTATATTTTTCCTATTTCTCCAAAATAAAAATATCTAAATAATTAATCAATATGTTATATTGATATAAATTGATATCAATAATAATCAAAATTCATCAATAATTAATAATTGTTATGATGTTAATAATTGTTAGCAAATAAGTCATTGCAATGTATAAATTCAAGCAGTTCTAAAATCTCAGGTCTCGTGTGTTTCCAATTCATCTGTAGAGGTCAGGCTGGTGCCTGACCCCCATAGTGTTTGAAGCTTACTCCATTATTTATGAGTGGCTCTGCCAGGAAACAGATAGTGCAGACAACCTGTGACTCGAGGAGAGCACATTTGCTTTTCAGAGTAATAAATTACTGGTGATGGTTTCAGAAGAGAGCAGCAGTGTCCAGAGTCCTCTTCAAGATATTTTAAAAACACCTCCTGAGTTTATAGCAATTTCCTTTGCTTGTCAATGATCTGCATGTAAACCAGTTTCTTTGGCACTTCTGTACCTTGAGGTTATTCTGAACAATCATGTAGCAAAAAAAAAAAAAAAAGAAATTATCATCACAATTAGCAAGAAAAGGTCATTTGTCTTCCACATAGCAGAGTTCTGCTTATTTATTTTTAAATGTCAACCATTTCTTGTTTCCCAAGAATTATGCTATTCAATAAATAAATTATTTCCATTGCAGCCTCATCTAATTAATAAAATTAAATCCTCACAGAGAAGGAATAGAATAATATCCATCTGAGAATGGGCTTTCCTCTCCCTAGAGAAGAAAAAAAGTCATATTTGACTCCAGGTGTTTTATTTCCAGAAAGGAGTTCAGAACCTTTAATAACTAGTTTTTGGTTGTTTTTTTTTTTTTTAATTGAAGATACGATGTTAAGGGCATAGTAAAAGAACCGGGTTTTTTTGTTTGTTTGGGAGATTTTTTAGCACAGTTTTCACATACTCTTTTTGAATATTGTTTTCCAAGATGAAGCCTTATGCCTTTTGTCTGAAGCCCACTAAAATACAATAAAAACTGCCTGTAAGTTACTTGTCAGACTGTGTGAAAACGATGTTGTTTTTCCAAAAAAACCCTCTTGTTTTCATATGACATTAATAGCAAAAAAAAAAAAATCTATCTGAAAATTTTTCTCAGTATTTCAGTAGAACCTTTAAATACTCTAATATTGGTGTGGTGGGAAAAAAAAAAAAAAGTCAAATGTTTGGGGTTTTTTTAATTAGTATTGTCTATTATTATTTGATCTTGATTCTCATACTTTTCAACATTTCATTTGAAGTGAAATTTGTTGGCTCAAAATCTTAGCTTGTTCATGGGAACTAAAGTTTTAAATAAAATACTGCATGTAAAGAGATTCATAAGGCTATTAATTCTCAATATTTTATCTACTCCTTTGCCCTTCAGGTTCTGGAGAAAACCCAAGATCATAATTCTTACACATTCATATCAGATGGGAAATAAAAATGATTCAATCTATACAATGTCCTAAAATTAATGAGTTAGTGAGTTCTCTTAGTTGTTGTTTGGGGTTTTTTTTGCATTTTTGGTTTTTTAAGAATCTCATTACTTATTGGGCCTGGATTGTGATTTTTGAGTGTCTGGTCTGACAGCACAGTTAAATATAGAATGTTCATTAATTTTCTTTCTAAAACTTAGCTGTCTAAGTCTTTCTGCCTATGCATTCAGGTTCCCGTTTAACTATCTGACCCCTTTTCAGAAAAATAATTAACAATTTACTTAGCACAATGCTATAACTTAATTATTCTAAATGTTTTGTTTTGTTACAATAAAGTAATAGTGTTCAATACTCTTTGAAAAACAGTTCTTTTTATTTTTCTGTGTTGCTTTCATAAAATTTATGCTTTTCTTAAAATCTTGATTAAACATCTGCTAAGGCATTCTGTACTTCAGTATCCCATTATTGCTGAAACTATCAAGTGAAGAATATGGAAAAGCCTAGGACGTGTTTAAAAGTGAAAAGTATATAGATCTGCTAGGCTGGTAAGCAACAAGAATGACTGCTTATGAGCACTGATAAATATTTGTAGAGAGAAAAAAAGTGTAGTATTAATATCATTTAGAGGATAGTACAGCTTAGACAGACAAAACATAATTATTTTTTCTAAATTCACATTTTATTATCTGATCCAGTAAATATTCATCTTAATTGTAAAATGTTAAAAATGCCCAATGGGAAATAAACAATCTCACTGCTGAACTGAAGTTACAAATTCAGCCAAGCATAGTGGGGAGTGAGATTCATCTACCTCTTCCTCTGCATGTGAAAGTGCTTTCTAATCTCTATAATCTTTCTCTGTTTATTAATATAATATTTGATTTTCAAGATCTTCATTTCAATGCAGGCAGTATAAGTATCCTATTCTTTATTCTAGCAGAGGAAATGGAGTTTGTCCCTTACTCTGACCACAGAGACATAGTCATACCTTTACCCTGAACTGATCTCATAAATAATCTACCCAACACACAACCCAGGTGCACTAGTAGAATCAGTGATGCAGTTCAACAATGGGAAGGGCAAAGTTCTGCACCTGGGGAGGAACACCCACCTTAGGCACTGGTGCTTGCTGGGGCCAATCCGAGGGGACACGGCTTTGACAAAGATAGATCTGGGGGTCCTGGTGGGCATCTAGTTGAACATAAACCACCATATACCTTTGTAGAAAAAGTGTCTAATGAAGCACTACCATCAGGTTGAGGGGGTGATCCTTGCCCTTTATTCATTGCCAGTGAGGTCACAGCTGGAGTCCTCTGTCCAGTTCTGTGCTCCCCAGTACTAGAGACACAGGAACAGGTTAGACAGAGTTCAGTGAAGGGTCACAAATATGTTTAAGAGTGTAACTTCTATGAAAAAGCTGAATGAGCTGGAACTGTTCAGAAAAAAGGCTCAGGGGGATCTTACTGATGTTTAGAAATGCTTACAGGAACAGTACAAAAAAGATGGAGTCAGACTCCTTTTCCTGGTGTCCAGGGACAGGACAAGAAGCAGTGGCACAAACAGAGATGCTGAATGTTCCATCTGAACATCAGGAAACAATTTTCTACTGTGGGGGTGAGCAAAGACTGAGTTGTGAAGTTTACTGCCTGGAGATGTTAATGAGCTGATATGATCTTGATCAGCTCCAGCTGACTTTGCAACAGCAGAGATTGGACTAAACTATGCCAGAGGTCTCTTCCAACCTTATCAGACTGTGCTCCTGTGAATTCCTATTTATTGTTACAACATTTCAAAAATTTCTTTTTCAACTGCATCTTGGTTTGGGAATTATATTGCACTAAATTTGAACAGAACTTATAAAAATATGATGAAAATCAACATTCTATGTCACAGCATCTAAACTAAGATTGAAATAACATTAAATTTTTTTTTACAGATGGCTTTGATTGCAGTTGGGTCAAATTATATTTGAGTAAAATAAATATCTGGCAAATTTTTCTTTTTCAAAATACTGATTTTCTTAATAGTTGTCTGCAGTCCCTCCATTCATGTACCTTTTGAAAACACATCACTTATTATTAGAATGCATAGATGCAAGATAAAATTTTTGTTACTTTGTCTTAAAAAATAAATATCAGTGCGTAGTGTCTCTAAAGTTCTGTTGATTTATGGTCCTCAGAACAATTTTTCTGTCTTGCCAATAATTCATTCCTAGTATGTGTTTTAGGAGAAAGTGTTTTAAAACATAACCTTTTAGATTAAAAGCATCAATTAAATAAAGTAAATGTGCTATAATTACAACAGGGATAAATGTATAGGTCTCAGAGAAGATTAACTTAAAAGCTAACTGTGAACACTTAAATGTCAGTTTAATTATTAATGCAAAATGTACTGTTTGTCACAGATGATTAAATACACCTCCTAGATAGTAGTTATTCCTGTGCAAATTGGGAGGTGCTGCATATCTTGCTGTTTGATATCCTCCTGGTTATGTATGTAGACTGCTCCAGTGAAGGCTTTCTCTAAAGCTGGCTGATCTGTCTTTATGCAATTTAATGTGTGGCATACCTACTTTGAATGTCATGACATAAACTGTTGTTCCTGTTCAAGAAGAAATTCATGCCATTTCCATGGAAATGTAGCAACCTTTAAATGTTGTACATTCAGGTAAAAAAATGTTCATGTTTATGATTCATAAGCATTAGATCTCAGCATTTGAATATAGTATTAATTAATTATTAATATTAGATCTGTATTTGTTGCGCATAGCAAGGTTTTGGTAGACAGGAGTTACAGGGGTGGCTTTTGTGGGAAGCTGACAGAAGCTTCCCCCATTCTCAACAGAGCCAGAGGCACCCAGCTCCAAACTGGACCTGCTGCTGGCCAGGCTGAGCCCATCCGTGATGGGGGCAGTGGGGAAAAATTACTGTGCAGAAATTGAACCTGGAGATAGCAGTGAGAATTTGTAGGAAGCAGCCCTGCAGACACAAGAGCCAGCAGAAGGAAGGGCAGGAGGTGCTCCAGCAGCAGATTCCCCTGCAGCCCCTGGGGAAACCGTGGTGGGACAGCTGAGCCTCCTTCTGGAGCCCCTGGGGGACCCACATGGGAGCAGCTGGGGGCCAAGGGGGCTGTGTCCTTTGGGAATGCCACACTGCAGGCAAGCTCCTGGCAGGACCTGTGGATCATGAAGAAAGCAGCCTATGCTGGAGCAGTTCTGCTGGCAAGGCTTGTGACTTGAAGGACTACAAATAATTTGCTCCTGTGTCAACATTATCCTATAGATTCTTGACTTCAGGCTGCTTGTTTTTCTGATGTAAGGGCATAAAATCACATTCCTTTTTCAGCCTCCATTTTACTAGGGTTTAAAGAACTGCACTCATTTAGTATCAACTCTTAAAACAGGCTTTGTGCTCCTCTTGGTTGAATTTTTTATCTGCTTTACTTCAAGTTATTTTCTCTTGAACCAGAATTGCCATACTTGATATAACCAGTATTGCAGAAGGGACTAAGACCTTAAGGCCTTTCATAGTGACATTAAAAATCTTCTTTCTTTACTGAAAATACAGAATCTGAAACAGTTTTAAATTGTCTTTGCTGTTTTTCAGAAATTTCTTGCATCAATGAATTCTAGCCATCCTGTAACAGATATATTTACCCATGTTCTTTTCTTCTGTTTCAGACTCACCCTCTGCATTGTGGCATCGATTCCTGTTGTTTAGCCTTAAGTTCACAAGCTATTGAATTTCACTTCATTTCTATTATTACAACCCTCAAGGTCATCCAATTTTTCCTATATGGAAGAGAATTTTCAATTCTTTTCTGTACAGATGATGACTCCAATTCTTTTTAATCAGACAATCTCATTAACCCACTCTTCCACTTTGTGCCAAGGACATCAGATAGCATATTAAAAAGATTAACCTCATGACCAGTTCTCAAAAAGATCTACTCATAAGCCTTCTCCAAGCTTGTTCTGCACTTTACTGTGCTTTTCTATATTTCTTGCTTTTCAGCACTCCACAACCCCAAATATCTCAATCTTATCCAATTTTCACCAGTGTGGCACTATCTCAGATATTTCATTGATGCCCAGATATGTAAGATGCACCCAGCCTCTAAGGAAAATGAAAATTCAGTCTCTTATCAGTAGAAAATTTAGGTTAATCTAGACTGGTAAACTCATCTTTTCTCATATATTTTTACATCAATATATTAAGATAAACACCTTTTTTTTTTTTTTTTTTTTTTTTTTTTTTATGAACATATATAGAAGCAAAAAGGTTCTGGAATGATGAAGCAGTTTGATAGATGAAAGGCAAACTTGGAGTGTTCACTTGACAGTGAAATGTACGGGTTACGTGTAAAAGGGAATGCATGTGCACTTTTGTGTACAGACAGGTAAAAACTAATGACCTGCAAGAAAGGTCTTCTGTTATCCTAAAATATGACAACCACAATATCTTTCTGTGTCCTTTATACTGGTGTTCACCTTCTCTTTTTAATCACAGGTTTAAAGAAAAATCTTTGATACATTTCCATCCTTTCTCCTTTTCACACCCCCTTTTTTTTTGCCCCTGCTCTCTAGGGGTTAGCCTGAGAAGCCTGCTGAAATCATTAGTAGTTTCTACATCTTAGAAAATGTAATCTTGCTTCTGACATGTACAGATGCTTATATAATGTAAAAGATGTGGCCCCTGATAATGTATGGATAAAAGAAATACCTAGTCATAGCAAGCTAAACACAAGCAAAGGGTCATTCCTTTGATTCTCTTGTTAAATACATTTTACCCATTCTCTCCCATGTGCTTGACTGGAATACAAAAAGGAAAGGAAAAAGCAAGCGAGAGACAAAACCTCAAACCTTTCTCAAAAATTATGTCTTGTTCTACTGAGGCATTAGCATTAAGTTTAGCTTAGCTCTGACCTTTTATGAACCTTTGAATGCTTCTTACTAGAAGCAATAAATCATTACCATTGCAAACTTTTATTCTGCAATATTATATACATGGAAACTAGACTTGAAAGGCACATTGCAGGCCAAAAAGAAAAGGCAATTCCTTCAACCCAAAGGCAAGACATTTCAACCAGAGTCATGCAATTTGCTGGTTTTGACCCTGCTTTTTGCATATCACATCATTTTTTTCTGTGTGAAGTCTCATACTTTGCATCTCTTTCTGAATACTTGACCTTTTCCTCCCTCCTTCCCCACCTTGCATTATTAAAATTATTAAAAATTGTCTTTTAACTAACTTCTCAACAATAAGAACAGTGTTGGATATCATGCTTGCTCTGTGAATTACTATAAAGAATAGGAGCACATGTAGGAAGAAGTCAACTCCTATATTAGATTTTTTTTAAGACAGTATTAATTATTGTTTGAGCTGTGAGTGCTGTAAAATTTATCAGCCATACTAAAATTGTTTTTTTCACTGATGTTGACATCTATGTGCTTATGGAATATCCTCTGACTACTTAAGAAATTAGTCTGCCTGTGCAAAAGCAGCAGTAGCATTTAGAGAATTTTGTCAAGAAACTTTGCATAGCTGTCCATTTACCATATGCAATGCCTTAACTCTGTAAAACTAAATAAAGAAATGGTTACGGGAATAGTTGTGAAAACTGCATGAACTGTGTATCTAATGCAGCTGTCATGACCTCTGTCAGCAGTTAGCACTTCTGTGCCCTGCAATGAAACACAGCTCAAGGGAACAGCATGGCAATGTCAGGGAAGGAGAAGCCCTGGCACAAGGTGACTGTAATCTCAGTAATTTCTTTAGATAATGAAAATTGCAAGGGGTTGTTTGTCCTGCACTGTAAAGGACAAGGTAAATAATTAAAGTACCTTCAAGAAAATTCTTTATTATGGTAAAAAAAAGAAAAAGTCCTCTTCTTTGTGAATTTTTTCCTTCTGTCTGCATTTTACACTTGTATCATTAGATTATTGAAGTTAAATACTTGTGACCTTGGAGTGGAGTTTGGAAAAGACAAGCTAAATATGCTTTTAAAATACTTTTTTCTCCTCCTGATGTTCCCTGAAGACTTATTTTCCCTTTTCCACACTAGCAGTGTTTATTATATAGCAGATTGATGTTCTTATAAAAACAGTAGTGCATTTGGTATCCTTTTTTCGAAATCTGTGTAACTATATGCAATATTTCTAGTAATTACAGTTCAGTTGAAGGAAAGGTTGAATAACATGGCAAAGTGTATACAGGAAGGGATGTAACAACAATCAAGCAGACAAAAATATCTTTTAAATAGAGTGAACTTTTGAGATCCAGTTGAAACTATGTTTCAAAGGGTAGAGTTCCAAAAGACTCTTTTTCAACATTTGTCATTATTTCTCTCATCAATGTTATGGAACTGAACCTGCTGTTCTCACAGATGACCACACAGCCCTAGAAATAGCATTACCTTTCTTGTCACTTTTAACTACAAGACAATTAACAGTAATGAGTCTGGGAACATTCTATCTCCACAGTTGAAGAAAGTAATATATTTCCTCCAGAACTTGCCAGAAGAATCTCTGAATCCTGCCTAGGAATATACAGTGTATTTTACCACAGTTTGGGACAAACAAAACCTTTGATTTCTTGCTTCCAATCGTATAGTAAAATTAGGACAACTGTGCAAGAAATGGAGCCAATCCTGACTGAGATTAACTCAGGCTATAATTTTACAGAAGGCATATTGAATTGGACAGTCACAGGTAAAAGAACTTGCCCAAAGTAGTAGGAACAAGGTAATAAACTGCATTTACAGAAATTTTTTCCACTATAAGAAGACTTCCAGCAAAGCTATATTACAATAAGTCATATTTTCTTACTTTTGGGAAGAGAGAATGGAAATATTTTAAAAAGTTTGTTAATTAGGAGCTAAAATGTTTGAAGTAAGGAAAAACATTTGTACTAACAGCATAAGCAGTTGTTTTGGCCTGCTTCTGTTTATGCCTCTGGAAATGTCTAGCAAGCTTGCAGGCAATGGAAGGAAACAAGATTTATAATAGATATAAAAGGCAAAGTTCCACCTTCAAGCTTGAGGGCAGGAAATAGGATTGTGGCTGAGCATAAATGTGCTTCACAATTCGAGCTTCATTTCTTCTGGTGCAGTCCCATGGCATCAATGTGTTGTAATCTATGGTGGAAGTTACCTCATAACTAACTCCTGCAAATTGTGTGATTTCATTTAGGACTCATGTTATAAGGTTGCTAAACAGAACCCTGTATGCTTCAGAGGGAAATTTTTTTTTTTTTGCTGTACCAGAATTATCTGATGTTTTATCACCCTATAAATTATAACTCCTTCCACAGACTGAGTTCATGGGGATAGTCCATGGTTGCTGGGCTCTGTACAGGGCTCACAAATCATGGTCATGTTCAGACACTGTAAGCCTTCATGCAAGACTAAAGGCAGTCAGTGGGATTTTTCACTGATCAATGATTTGCAGTTGTAGACTTCTATTGAACTCAAAAGCCACCTCCTGGCGTGTCTCTTTGGGGAAGATGTCAATCCAATTAACTGTTAAGAGGTTCAGCACACAAGAAATGAATGTGTTTAATCAGCCTTATTTTGTTAGCACATACAGTGTCTGTGTTTTCTATTTTTGCCATTAATTAGGAAGCATTTGGTGATACAGGGTATGCACCATTCAAATTTGCAGCAATGTCTGTTGGAATTTTTTTGAATTTTAAGTCCAAGTATTGAAATATAATATAAGAATAAAACTACAGATGGATGTTTAAAGATAAATACCAATGTCTTTATAATTCTGAATTATTAGCAAAAGACATTTCTATCCTGAATCGATGATTGAAATATAGAAAACACCAATTAGAAGGGTATGAACTACAATATTTTCTTCCAAATGTTCTTCAAAATTTAGATTAATCATATTTATATTATGCTTATATAATTACATACTTTCTACCCTAAATAAGCACAATTAGGAGGCAATAGAAAAATACTGCATGTTCATAAGTTTTTTTACTAATTTTAACAGGATAATAATTTAATTATCTATGTTTTATAGCTTAACACTATGACACTTAAAGACATTATGGTGGTTGAAGTGTGAAATTTTTTTTCATGTGTACTGATTATCAAAATTCTGAAATGTTTCAACCACTTTATTGCTTCATATGTTGGCAAGGAGATACCACACTTGAAATGTTAAGTTCTATTCTTAACTGAGATATCTTTGGAAGATATTATCAATGGATACTATATTTTTAATATGTTATTTTGAACAGCACGAAGAAGCAGCATTGGTCAGGAGAGATAATCATCAGTGGAAAGAGGCCTTCTCTTTTATGCATATCACTTAGAGAAACAATAACTTCTGTTCCTCAGAGATCTCTAAGAGATCTTATATCTGTTTTCTGCAGTTTTCTGCAGAAGGAATATAACAATTTTATCAGAGCTAACCTTAAAACACTAAAGGCTATTCTAGAAGGCTGTTTCTGCCAAATGAATCCCTTCTTTTCAGGAAGAAAACACCTTCTTGCAAAATCACTCTGGCACAGAAGAGTAGGAAAATGTCATCTGAGGGAATATACACGAGATGGAAATGAAGGTGGTTATTCAGATTTTCTTTAGTTCTTCACTGTTCTTGTGAAGATGAAGCAATAGTTACCTTGGATTGGAAAAGATTTTTTTAAATGTTGAGGCAGGAAAGCAGCAGTTGCCTCTAGTCTTGTGTTCTCCCTTTATCTGTATCCAGAGACATTGCTTTGCAGAAAGGTTAAGACAAACACTGAGATAATGTGGAACAACATTTGCATACAGTGAATTTGTGGTCGTATTTCTATCAGTAACAGAAAACTTGTATTCAGATACCAGATACCTGACAGATCTTCCTATTAGTTTTCATCACTGATATTTGAGCTGAAATGTATAATTTTATATAGATATGTGTCTATAAATTATAATTTATATAATTAGAAAATTAACAGTCTGGCCACATCATAAGTCCTTCAGGAAAAAGTACCTAGTATGGGAGCAGGAATGACAGCACCAGCCAAATTCTTGTCAGGAGCCTGTTCTGGTGTAGGTCCTTCCTTCAGAGAATACTCACTGGCTCCATTATTGGGTCCTCCATGGGCTGCAGTGTGGATATCTGCTCTGGCATTATTCCCTCCTTGGGCTACCAGGAAGGCCTGCTCTGGTGGCTGAAGTGCCTCTTCCCTGACCCCTGATCTGTTTGCACTTCTGCTGTTCATCTGACACACATGTGTATGGCATTGAAAATAAACTAAGAAATTCCTTTTAAAAATTATATTTATACATATTTCTATTTCTATTTCTATTTCTATTTCTATTTCTATTTCTATTTCTATTTCTATTTCTATTTCTATTTCTTTCTATTTATATTTATATTTATATTTATATTTATATTTATATTTAGTTACAGTTATATTTTTAAAGGAAAATAAAGTTCTATAAGGTGTGGGGAAAGAAACTGGCCTTTTGGTACTGATGGAAATAGTCTAAAAATTGAGAGTCCAGATCTAAGTATCATGTACTCTACGTCACATGTAAACTGCATAGTAACAGAATTCAGCATTTTCTGTTTAGTCCTGCTTTCTTTTATATTTAAATGAGTAGATATGTTAATTTTAAAGTTAAAGTTCTTTTATAAAGTTACACAGACTTTATGTTGATTCTGAAATATTTTGCTAACACAAAATCTTCGGAAGTTTGAAGATATTGGTTTTTTGTGCTTGCACAATTAACATTTCTGAATTGCACCTTTTTACTGTTAATGTAAAATAGAAGCATATTAGGATTGAAAATTTTAAACAAAATTTCTGAGCTGAGGACAGAAACTTATTTTTTCGGTTCTTGATTTCCTAGTTTGGGAATTTCTTTTCCTACTTGTCTTAGGGACCTCTTACAGACATTATAGGGAAAAGAGAGACTTGAAGAAAATTGCCAAGTGTGACAGACTTGATCACTACCACAGCGAATCAAAGTGTCAAGGTGGCAGTTCCCTCATGCTGAACTCTACTATTGATCCAGACCTGAGCCAAGGAAAATGCATAAACCCCCTTACACAAACTACAGTGACAGGCAATCAGCAGATCCTGAAAACCAATTCAAAGCTACTTGTTTCAACAGAAACCTCTGAAACTGGCCAGCAGGCTGTTGGATTGAAAATGTCACTTGAAGTTTCAGCTTTTCAATCCACAGCTGATAGTCAGTGGCGACAAAATCAATTACTTGGAGTGAATAATGATGGACTATCAGAAACTTTCTTCAAACCATTAGTCAGCTGCTGAACTGTGTTAAAACATGACATTGGTAATGAATGCAGTGTCATGATTTGGAAGAACTGTTGCTTGCAGACAGCAAGGACATTTCCCTTGTCCCATATACATAAATTTTAGCATAATTCTTTTTGCATGTCACTGTGGAACACACAGGTCACTATAGGAGTTAAAGCAAACCAAAAATAGAAGTCCAGCGTGGTAATATGTAGTCCAATATTGCAGTGGTCTAAGATAAGCTTCAACCACATGGTTATGAGATCAGTGGAAATACTACAAATTTTTATAGGAATTTTCACAATATTTAAATGGGATTTTTAATATATTAATGAATAGTGTGCAGTGCAAGTTTTTATTTTCTACAGGTGTGTATATATATATATATGGTATATCGAAATATGGTATAAAGAAGGGTGGGACTTTAAAGGTATTTCAGCAATAGGATAGCTGTGTCTAAAGGACTAGGAACTGGTCATGTGAATAGTTTTGTGCCACAGTGGAAACAGAACATACCTCATTTGAATCTTATCTTGGAGACTTTCATTCCAGTGCTGTTCTGTCTATAGGAACTTCTTAAAACCCATCTAGAACAGTTCATGTCTGTTACAGACATGCACAAGGGCAGCTGGTAGATGTAAGCAAACAGCTGTCACACTAATTTTCATTCCACCTAAAACATGACATAGCAAATACACAGATGAAGCTGCACATGTGATGAGATGCTGAATGAGCCCACCCAAATGTTAAAATTACAGTAAAGAAAAAAAAATCTGAGCACTTCATTCGCAGAATCAGCAAAGTAATCTTAATCTATAATCCTTGTGTGATGTAACCTGCTTCAGTCTACAGACAGAAATCATGCTAGGTCAGCTCATTCCAGTTATGCTTTGGGTTTGTTCTTTTCAATTCTACTAACTGAGAATTAAGGGGGAAAAAAATGAAGTAGGAAAGAAATATTAGACTGTGAATATTAAAAATTTTTACCCCTTTGATACATTTAAAAATTTGCAGAAATGAGTAAGTAACTTGGGGAAGCTTTCGTGAAGAAAACAAACAGATTTCACTAGCTGTAGAGCCAATAATTTTTTTTTCAATATGACACTGATAAAAAAGAGTCTGCACAAATATGTTGCTAACTAAATGAGAAATCCTACCTTGCTCACTGGTCTGCTTGAGGAATGGTGGTTATCAGTTATAAGACCCCAGCTCAGACAGGAAAAGCAAGGGTGAACTGGCAGCTGTCCATAGCTGGGTTTGTGTGTGTGACAGTAGCGCACGTGGCAAATGGGTTTTGGATCAGGACAGGCTAGGCTTTGTATCTGTTTTGCTCACTGCTGCCTATAATTTAATTACTTACTAGTTTTCTAAATTAAAAAGGACTATTTGAAAAAATGCATAATGAAGTAAGGACACTGATATATTCCTGTCCTGTAAGTAAAGGGTTTCTAAATAAAAATATCTTTTTTAAACCTTATATAAAATGGTTATGTTATAAAACAGTAGTGGAATTGAATTATTCTCCTGCTGTGATGAGTTGGAATCACTGATTTTGCAGCCTGTGTTCAGTATTAAGGGCTACACAAAATACTCAGCTGTGCCAGGGAGGATATGAAGAGATTAGAGAGACTAATATATCACAGACTAACCTCTTTACTCTGGACATTCACAGGGACACAGGCAATTCTCATTCTGCTGCTTTCTGGAGCCACTAGATTTCAAAACAAATAAAAAGAAATCAAGATTATAAGGGAAGCTGAAGTTCAAGGTAAGCAACTCTTTTATTAGTTATAATTTTCCATCTTGAGCTGATTTTCCATACCGAATTGTGAATTTAATTCCAGCTTTAATATTTTAGAAAAACAAAAATAGCAGCAACTAACTCACCTTTTGTTTTATACCTCCTTAATGGAATTTCTGAATGATAGTACTGTTGATCTCAACTTTTTTTGAATTGTGATAATAAATGTACTTCCAGCTAAGTGGCAAAATTTAGAGTATTATTAGGAGTTGTTTATTCTGTGAAAAATATCAAAAGTTTCTTTATTGATACATAAAAATAACATTCTAGAAAACAGATAAGCCACACTAATAATTTTTATTTTATACTATGTTAAAGGGAAATGTAGTCTTATACAACATAATCTTTTATCATAATTAATTTTTTATAAAATAGGTTAATAGTAGATAAGAAGTTCTAATTAAACAACACCTGTATAGCTTTCTCCTTTGTCCCAATGGGAGAGATAATCTAGTTTATTTTATTAATATTTTAGAAACACATACTAAACTGTTAGGGTTATGCTAAAATTTCTGATTCTTGTGTGGATTACCCTTTTCTGGCTGTGTTCTCAATCAGTGGTATCAGGAGTCCTGTGAGGAACTTTAGAACATCATGAATACAATCTATAAACAGTCAAACATCAATTCCACTCTATGGAGAAAGAGGTGTTTCCTAGAGGTAATCACAAATAGTGAAATAATTGTATTTCAAATGTCTGCTTGAGGAAGGGAAAAGAGAAAGAAGGAACAATTATTTAAAAAGAACTAACAAAACCCTGAAGAAAAAAAAAAAAAGTGAAACTTGAAGAAAAATAACAGCTTCAATCCAACTATTGCAGTCTTAACTGTTGTGTAATACTCTGTGTAAGCGTACAGAGAAGGGAACAATCAAATTACTCATATTGCTAAATGCTCCTGTTTTGCATTGCTAAACTTCCATGCATGCAGGAAAAATGGTCCTAAAAACAGTTCCAAGTAAGTTATTTTGATCTTTTTGGAAATTACTGTGAGCCTCATTGCCGAAGATATTTTCTAATTCTAGAAATTTCTAGGTCTTAAAAATATCTCGTGAGGAGGTACTCCACCTACAATTCATTATTTTTTAAGTAGTAAATGTGAGTCAAAAATACAGTTTTGACAAAAATTTATTAAACGCATGAAGCTTTATACTACTTATAATTATTACAGAAAAATTGCTTAAATGTGTTCTTAAAATATAAATTTTCAAATAGAGATCTATAGAAGCCAAGTGACAATTGTGCGAGTTTAAAATTGAGCAGGACTTTGAAACTCTTATTTTAATGTTGTATATAAGCCTGTCCATGCTGTAAGGGAAATTTTATGCCTATGCCTACGGGGCCTACAGGGTTTTGTCAAAAATACTGATTTTTAGTAACTGGGCTTTTGTGTTGAAATATTTCTTTCTTTTTATGAGAATTAATAACTTCTCAAATTATGTCGTAGGCAATTTAGGGCAAAAATGCAACAAACAAGGCAAGGTCGTAGCCCTCTGGTATTTGTGTGACCCTCATGGTAGCAGAAAAAACATTTCTACCAGCTGAATAATTCAGCACTTCATAGATTTAACAAAGGCAAGTATGTGAGTCAGGAACTTCTGGTGAGGAGTTGGGAAGGGACTTAACTGGGAAGGGATTTGAAAAAAAAAAAAAAACAATTATAATGGAGCTAGTCCTTAGGGAGGAACTAAGTCAAGATTATGGAAACAAAATACAGAAAGAGCTATATGTTCAAACCTGAGACTGTTGGCAGTCATTAAAACCTGGCCTTTTAAGAGCCTTGCTTTGTTGCTCTTGAGTTGTTTCTGGAAGCAGATATCTTCAGTGAGTGGGAATGTTGGCTGTGTTGTAGATTTCCTTAATTTAATTTTATTTTGTGGATTTTTAGGTCCAGAATCGTACTGGGAGAGTTATCTCTTTAACACAGAGGAAAACATTTCAATGTATAGAACTCTTCCATATTTTGCTGCAGGCAAACTCAGAAAGTAAACCACAGAAAGGCCTAAAAGGCATCCAGATCATACTTTACAAAGATGAATCTTAGATTTCAAAGTCACTTTTTTAGGTCAACAGTAAGAATATAAAGGATAAAACATCCACTTATCTAGCATAGAGCTGTAGATGCATATTTCCTCTTAATCTTTGCAAAAATCCATTCTTTTAATGATAAAATGTTTGTTTTGGTTTTTTTGGTTTTGGGTTTTTTTTTTTCTCCTCTACAGTCATAAGACTATCAAAGACACTGTGGTAATGGGCAAAGTTGAGAACTCAGTTAGGTCATACCCCACCACTCCCATCAGAACCCACTGGGAGTGCTCAGCTGCTCTTTGATTCTCTTCATATGCCTTCTGAGTTAGAGCTGATTACTTTTATTTTTGTAAATGTAGTACAGGTGTTAAGGGAATTATAGATAGACAAAATGATGACTTAAAGATATTTCAGGGCAGAGGAAGAGAAAAGATGAGATGAAAGAAGAGAGAGGATCCATGTGGGAGGGAATATTTGCTTGTTTTAGCTGAAATTGTAGATTCATCTCTCCTCATATCCTCAGAATTTCTTTGTGTGAATTAGTCCAAAGGACTTCAGGAACTGTTAATAAACTTCATTAAATCTGCTACAACTCTGAGTATCTCTGTGCTATATAAATGAACTTTGTTAAAGTGGAAATTCTTTTTCAGCTGGTAAGAGTTCATCTGAGACGTTAAAATCAACAGATGCAGTAAAAAAAAAACAAACAAACAAAAAAAACCAAAAAACAATCTTGAATGGGTGAGATTTATTTTAAGCTGAATGAGTTTATATTAATAATTTGAAACTCTTTATGAGTTATTTTTCAGCTAGTTACTATACTTTGTTTAACAGTAAAGCTGGTAAGAGAAATGGGCTGGGTATTTACATCCATAGTGTACTTGCTGCTGTTTTACAATCTCTAAATGACAGTATTTTGTTGGTTGTGCTGCTTTGGGAAACCCTACAGCTAAATTAGACCACAAGCATATTTGTAACTTTGGTGCTGTATTATTGCAAAACAGCAAAGTTTTTATCAGTATTCTACTGAATTAGAGAAATGCAGTGGAGTCTCAATCCTTAGATGTATCCAAAAGCTCTCTGTACATGTTCCTGGGCAATCAGCTGTACGGGGCCCTACATGAGTGGAGGACTTGAATGGGATTGTCCAGAATTTCCTTCTCACCTCAGCCAGTCTGTCATTCTGTGACTACGAAAACATTCCACCAAATCTGTGAAAAAATGCCTCTTCAGGCCTACAAAAGGCTTGATCATTTCAAAGAAACAGCATCTGAAACAGTTCTCATACTCCTTCCATGACTCAAGCTGTTACAAAGACTTATCTGAGGCTTAAAAACAGTTCTTGAACTTAACTCCAAGTGTTATTTGCACTGGATTTGTCAGCCAGGGACTTGTACTGTAAAGGAAGAGAGGACTTAGGAAAGGCTTATAAACTTTACCTTTCCAGAAGACACGGGACATCTAAATTTCATGAAATCTGGCTCTGTGGCTTCTCACAAAGCTGTATAACTTTAAGAGGTATGCACTGTTCCCTTAAGTTATGTCCCTACAGGTAAGTATGTAATGCCATTTAATGTGCCTTATGGTAAGGATGGCAGATATGGCTGTAAATTTTTAATATAATTCATAGGTCTTATAAAAGATCTCTTTCTCTTTGCACTGGCATCTGAAGTCTTAAGTAGCATGTAGCATGTTTATGCAATTGCATCTCATCTGTTATTTACCTGATTCCCCCCTTAATAGTTTATGGACTGACTCTCATCCAACTGCAATGGGAGTCTGAACATTCAGCTCACACGTACAATTTGTTTGTGGGTACTTAAATGTAGGGATCCTTTTAACTTAGTTAAATCCTGCTCTAGAATCCAATTGCTTAGTGTGAAAATGATGGCAAGGTCTCTGAAAATCTGAGTATTTATTTACAGAGTGCAAAAGATGCTAAGTGCAGTGGACCTTGGGATCGGGGGGAGTTTTCCTGCCATGTCACTTGAGATAAAACTGCTGTGGTTCCCTGTTTGAAGTCCACCCAGCAACAAGGCCATCAGTAAACGTACAAGCACACATTCAATTGTTCCCTGAGTAAAGACATGGCGAGCAGATGAAGTTGTGAATTGCAAATCATAGGAAATCATGAGATACTTTTTTGCACCTTACAACTAGGGTATGTGAGTTTTTTAAATTCTTAAAACACTAATTACCACTGTTAGAGTAAGATGTGTCACTGTTCCCATATAATAGATAAGAAAGCCTCCTACACAGTGGTATACAGTTAATCACTAGAAGTGATTAACTTCCAGTGGCTACCTACAAGTATAAAAAAATCTCTTTAACAACAGGAAGTATTGGTTTCTTAAGCTGTGGATCATCATTTAGGTTTAGCAACTCGTTGGGGAAAAAGTGACTGTTGCATTGCCTGATGATACAAGCCACTGCAACATGACTAATTATCTAAAGAAAGTGGTATTAAGAAATTGGTAGTGTAAGGGTTAGAAAAATGTAATGAATATAGTAAACTTGGAGGTTTTGGAATATACTGAGTTTCATCACTGTTTATTTCATTATAGTAAAACTTTGGCATATAGGCAACAAATTATAAAAATATTTTTTGGTTTGCAAAGGCACTAGATGTTTAATAAGAGAAGCTTTCTTTCTGAAATGAAGATTACACCATGTAGAATTGTACTGCTGCAGAAGTTGTAAGAGGCTAATGAAAGCTGCCCCTGGCAGTGATAAGTATCACATAACCAATGGAAATTTATATTTCCAGGTACTGGATACTATGAAGGATGTCTTGTGTGGTATTAGAACTGTGATAAATGAGAGAAAGTTATTATGCATTCCTGGGTGCTCATGCACATGGGCACCAGTGACACTGCCAGGAAAGACCCTGAGGCTAGCAAGTGTGACTAGAAGGTTCTGGGGGCAATGGTGAAAAACATGGGAGTTCAGGTTTTATTCTCAACCTTCCTGGAGAAGAGGAACAGCTTGGGCAGGACTAGATGTGCATTTTATGAGATCCCAGGTATGTCTGAGGTTTAGTGGGGTTCTGCGTGTGCCTGGTGTGCTGAGATGGATGGAAAGAATATCTTTAAGAAAGACAAAGAGAAAGAGAAAGGGAATTGCTGCTGATGTAAAGGAGCAGCTCTTCTGTGGTATGGGCAACAGTGTAGTTGAGAGCTTGCATGTCAGGGTCAGAGGAGAGGCCAGAAAACATGACATTGTGCCAAGAGCATGTTACAGATACTCTGAATATGAGTGAAGAAGTAGACAGCCTTCCTTATACAGTTGACTAAAATTTTTGTATTACAGACTCTGCCTCTCATAGCATATTTAAGCCTCCCTGACACCTGCCAAAAAGGCAGTACAGCAGGACACATCCCCAGAAAATGCTGGAGGTTGTCATATATAACTTCATAATACAAATGTTGTGCGTGACAAGCAGAAGTGATATTTACCTGGAAATTCATGGCCTCTTGTTGGGGATGTGACAGTCAATAACAGGCAGACTTGGTCAGTGACCATGAAATTGCAGAGCTCAAGATCCTGAGGGGATTCCCCAGGAAGGCAAGAAACACAACTCAGACCCTGAATTTCAAGAATGTTGACCATCTTAGTCAGAGAATCGGGAAGTAAAATCTGAGGGGAAGCAGTATTGAAGGGCAAAGGAGCATTTGAAAGTTAGCAGATCTTTAAGATCAGTCTCCTTGAAACAGAGTAATGATCCATCCTAGTACTCACAAAAATTAGTACATATATCAGGAGTCTGTCTTGGTTAAACAAGGACCTGGCTGGAGTCCAGTGCACAGAGAACATTTATAGAAGTGAGAGCAGGCTAAGGAGGAATTTAGAAACATTGCTTGGGTAGGTACAGATGGTGTTAGGTAGGTCAAACAGTGGAAGATGATAAAGTCAGTGATCTGAGTAATCTCAATATACACAGATCCACAGGACTAAAAGGGATACATCTGTGAGTGCCCAGAGATTTGGCCAATGCCATATGAGGTAAGTCTTAGGTGTCCTTGAAAGGTTGTGGAGACTGGGAGTCTACCCTGATGACTGGGGAAAGAAAAATACTATGACTGTCTTCAGAAAGAACCAAAATGATGCTAGTAAACAAAGGGCAGGTCAACCTCACCTTCATTCCTGAAAAAATCATGGAGTGAGTTGTGTTGTAAACCATTTCTAGACAAATGAAGAGGAAGGTGATGAATGAAAATATTCAATATAGATGTACATCATGTAGGTCATGCTTTGGCCAATTGGATTGCCCTTATCTGTTTAATAAGTTTATCAGTGATCTGGAGGAGGAGAAGGACCCTCAAGTTTGTGCATAATTCTGGCAGAGGAGGTCAATGTGTGGTAGGGTTGGCATCCAAGGAGATGCAGACAGACTGGAGGAATGGGCAGACATGAACCCATTGAAATTCAGGAGGGATTTGTGCAAAGACCTTCACTTTAGATGGTCAACAGTATAGTGGGCTATATTGTAGCCAAGAAGTTGAAGGAACTGATTATTCCTCTGTACTCAGCATTTGCAATATTGCATCTGGAGTGTGGCAGCCAGGTTTGGGTTCCTCTGCATAAGAAAGAGATTGGCAAACTGGAATAAGTCCAGTGAAGTGTTAGGAAATAGGAGTAACTGTCCTCTGAGGAGAGGCTGAGAGAAAGGTTTGTTCAGCTTAATGTACAGAAAGCTCCTGATTAATTCTTTCACCATCTTCGAGTTCCTAGTGGGAGGAGATAGAGAAAATAGAGCTTTACTCCACCCCAAGGTGCACAGTGAAAGGATGAGAGGTAATTGAGGCAAGTTGCAACAAAAGAATTTCTGATTAGACTTAAGGTTGCCTAGAGAGAGTTGTCCTTGGATCTCTGTCCTTGGAAATACTAAATTTGACAGAAAGTTGATCTGAGCAAATTTATGTATGTTGGCCTTGTTTTGAAAAACTGGTTGGTCTGGGTCACCTTCAAAGGTTACTTCTTACCCATTCTAAAATTGGTTTTGGACTAAGATGAAAATCTACGCCTTTGGGATATATGACTGGTTTTGTGCCATTATGAGCGAGGCGCGATTTCTAGTGTCAAGAGTATAAACCTCTGAGTACATAACTGAAGAGAAGGGTAAACTTTCTTAGTCCTGAATAGATATACTTTCTGGGATAAAGACTGTTGTTTACTTTACCTGAAGTAAGCAGTATTCAGAGCCCATTCTAAGGACTATAGATCAAAGACAATTTTTTATGTTTTTCTCTTTAATTTCATCACAGAAACAGTTGGTAGCTCATGCCAGAAAACCTAGTTAGTGTGTTGAAAATTGTCTAAAACATGTAACTCAATACATGGAAAAAAATGAGCAGTACCCACTGGAACTGGGTGCTCTGATTTCTTGTTACCATTCTACTTGTGAGCTCCTAAAGTACATAGGTGCTTAACTTCAATTTCTTATCCTTGGAAATTGTAACCTTGACCAATATTTAGGGGTTTTAGTTAAAATCCATGTAATACAAATGAGTTACATTTGATAGAATGAATCTTAATATCCACTCCCCTCTACCACCTACCACCCTCCTCCCCAACCCTCTGGATACATTTAGAAAGAAAAATTATGTAACATTATGTTAAAAAGGAACCTGATCTCTGTGGCATAGGCAGGACCTGAGCATACTTAATCTAAATATGTACTTCACTAGCAAAACTTTCCTCTCCTTAGCTATGGAGTTTTTCCTACTGTGTTCACAGCATGAAAGATAACTGCTAGGGGGATTAGAACTTTCAACACTCTTATATTACCAATTAAAATCCTAAGAGAAAGATCCTGATCCATATAAGTAAAGAAAAATTGAACTCTTTGTGGTGGTATCTGTACTGCTACTAGTTGGTCTCTGCTGCAGGTGAATAAACTCATATTAAAGAAAGCAACAGGAGAACAACAGGACAGAACAAAATTGTTGTTGCATGTTGTTTAGGACACAGCCTTTGAGATTAGTGGCTATTTTTTACCATTCTTCACTTTAAGATTCGAATCACTGTTTGTGTAGTAAAAATACTGATTGCAAATAACGTTTAACACTGTGACCAATCTATACTATGCACATATTGTGAGCATATCAGCATTCCTGTGCTGTACTCATTTGCCAGATGTTATTTTGTTGAATTAAGAAAACGTGGTTGTGAGATTGCTGGGAAAACTTGGCTAGGTGTCCATGCACTGGCTACTCAGTAGGGTAAAGTTCATGTACTGATCCTGTTTCGCTTACAGTGAAGATAATGAGGCTAAATACATGCAGAGGTTTCTCAGAAGTGATTTGTTTAATCTTAAAAAGGATGCTATAACACTAATGCTATTAGATCAGAGTGCATGGTACCCCAAAATCCCAGACATTCAGGTACTCTGGAATACTGCAAATCATTCTGCTCAGGATGTTTTATAATATTTGGGAGTGTATGTATGCTGTATTCAATTTTAGATTAAGTGGATTGTTTTCCCTTAAATAGGTGAGTTTTGAACAATTTTTGAAACAAGGTAGATCACTATTCCACTAGTTTCTCAACCTGCATTTACAAAATAATGGAATAGAGAATTCTATGCAGAAAGAGAAGAGTTTTCTATATTTGAATAGAAGAGCAAAAACACACAATGCTTTGCAAGGTAACTTGTTATCATCATTTACTGGTTGTTTTGGTGACTAGTAATTCAGGTGAGACTGGAGAGAATAGTCATGATCTTGAAGAACATTTACTGTGCAGTATTTAGCCAGACTTTGGTTGGTATGTAGATGAGTGCAATTTTGACACAGAATTAGAACTTGTGAGACAAGTCTTGCTGGTGAGAGCTATCATTACAAGGCATTGCTCATTCTGTATGGCAGATGGATTAACTGCTGGATGCATCTTAGTGATCTCTTTTAAATTCCACAGTCTCTGTATCTTTGAAATGTGATAAGGGCACTGAAACATCTAGCTAAATATTTGTACAAGTTAAAATATGAAACTATTAGTGTGTGGAGTTTTATAAATATGCTTATGTAAATTCTGGCTTCTCTTCTGGCTTTTTCTATCTTCTTTTGTGGTACTGATCAGCACAGACTCTGGAAATCGCTAATAATTAACACAACTCTACCTTCTTTACTTTTGTCTAGGCACAGTGCCAGGCATATTATTAAGATATAAAACTTTCTCCCTTTTTGCTAGTTCATGCCAAGGTGTTACTGACCTCTTCCTTTCTTCTGATGATCTTAGCATTACTTCTCTAACTCGTATGCTTTAAATGTCTTTTTCTCAATGAAAATGTAAAGAGCACATCTATACTAAGAAGCCTGCTGATGAGAAAATTGGATGTCTTCAGTGTTGTTAATCAGTAAATTAACTCCAAGCACTCATTTTAGTGCTGCAGATACACTCTTAACTGAGATTCCCTTTCCCCAGATTACATTCAGCACTGGCAAAAGCTGAACTAGTGTCCTTGTGCTGCTTCTGCATACTCATCTCTAACTTGGACTGGCTTCTTTGGAGATTTGATGCATCTAGTACGCATACCAACCTGGTCAGGCTCAGATGAAAGTCCTGCATTACTGATAAAGCACAATGTTTAGTCTGAAAAAAATGACATCGCTTCAGATACATCATGCCTTTGTTTTGCAGTGATAAAGATGCTATGCATGGTCTCATTGTAAAATATATAAATGTTTGTGATTGTGCTGGTCTATTTTGGATTCAAACACATACAATGAAGATTGTACAAAAACTGTCCTCAAAGGGTAGTTTGATTTGCTGCTATTCATGCTTATCCTTTTTATATTACCTAGTATCAAAGAAAAGGCAACTTGCTTCTGTATCTCTGCCTCTAAATTTGCAGAAAGAGCTCTAATTTGCATGCACTTTAAAAAAGACTGTTTCATCTTTGAAAGAGTTTTAATCAAATTTTTCTGTGCTAGAGATTAAGCAATTTTTTTATAAGAGGTTTTTATCCTGGTACCAATGAGCTTTTTCTTGAAAGTTAGATATTAAAATTTTTGAGAAATGGGCTGATTCATTTGATAACTTTTCTTTCCTTGCTACAACAGAATCTTATGACTTACTAGTTTATGAGTTTCATTGGTTTGTGATCTTAATTGGTAACATCAAAATGAGAGAGTTCTTGTTACTTTTGGACAGACCATAAAGTACATAGGGAGAAAGATGTGGAAATTATAAGATGTAGGGAAAACAGGCCTGCAGCAGAACTTCTGGAACAGATAACTATTGATTTCATGCTGTTTCATAAGAAAAGGTAAATGCCACAGAACGGTGAAAAGAGACAGTTTCCACAAAAATCCCTAAGATATTTGAAATCATAATAGTTTTTAAGGTGAAATCCTTGGCTCCAGTGAAGCCAATAATGAACTTCCCACTGAAGGCCATTTCTCATCCTTTGCCTTGTTTTCAGCTCATCCTATTTCCTTATGCCTTAATGTCTCTTCCTCCTGTTTTCTATTTCAGGACAGGTTAACAATGAAACAGAAACAGTGTATATAGTTTTACACAATAAGCATCAGTAGAACTCTTGTTTCCCCACTTTTAATTGTTTTATTGAGTGAATTGATTGTGTTTTGATCTTGCTTGTTTTCTATACTCAACATATGCCATCAGATTTTAAACATAAGACATGTTCTTGGTCTGAGTCAGAAGCAGTAGTCACTTGTTTGGCTTTGAATAAAGAAACATAGGGAGGTTGTTTGTTTAGAAAACTTTCAGACTACCCAACTGAAGGACAGAAATACCACCCTCCACAAAATATTCAATATTTAAGAGCATTATGAATACTCAGATTAGTAACTGTCAGAAAACCAAATGTTTTCACTGATTAAATCCCCCTTTCCCCATCTTCTTTTTGCACTTGTCTTCTTCCATGCTGCAGCACTTTGCACACCTATTCATAACTACATATATGATGCTCACTTGTGCAAAATGATGTGGGGATATGTATTTGTTTCCTTCTAGCCCCTGAACTTTGTCTTTCTTCACATGTCAAGGCAATCCACTTTCCTTCAGGTGTGACTGGGTTGTGTGCTGCCTCTTCCACACCCAACTAATGTCTTTACCTAGAACACTATGTGAAGAGGCAGCCACTTACATTCAAGTCATGTACTCCTCTGAGACAATTTTCCCTCTGTGCTTTATCATGTTCTCTGCTGAGCTGTTCTTTTGATATGTAACTTGTAGCTCAAGAGAAAAGTAGAAAGGCTCCAACTGCTACTAGTTTCATCACTTACTGTGAACTGGTACTGAAAAAATGATCTCTGATTGCTACACTACAAGAGCACTATAAATATTTGTACAGTATCCTTATGTAGGTCATTTTGGGAGCTCATCTGCATACAGCTGTGTCTGAAGCAAAATACTAATGGAGCTAAGGAAGGAGACAAACAAGAGTACCAAATGCTGACATCCTCCTTGATATTTGTGAAGGTTTAGTTGCTTAATGTTCACATTTGAATATGAAAAATGCAGCCACAATTCAGTAAGATCTTTAGGAAGGATTTGGTAAAAAACTTGGCTCTGAACAATGAGACAGGAAAACTGGTGGCAAAGATATAGAAAGGCCAAGGCACTTAGTGGCCTTTATGGATTGGGTTTGTTCTGTAGTCTCCCAGGTCTCTGAGTGGAAGCATGAGCTGCAGTGGAAAGACAAAGATGTAGAAAGTACTTAAACCAGTTGGATATGCATGAGCTTATGGCACTAAATGGGATGGATCAAAAAGTGATGAGGGAGCTGATGCTACTGCAAAGTCAGTCATCTTCAGAAAGTTTCCTAATGACCAGAAAAAAAGAGCAAGCACTGTGCCCATCTTCAAAAAGGAGATCCACAAGTGAACTACCCAGCAGTTCGACAAATGTGGCCACTATCCTTCCTGAGAAAGTTACAGAGGAACAGAAGCCATGTCCAAAGAGACAAAAGACATGAAGGTTATTAAAAACAGACAGCATGTGTTTAACCCCAGGCATATCACTCCATCACGCTTTCAGCATGATTAACTATAACATCCTTATATCCAAATTAGGGAGACCTGTACAGAGGATGAAAAATAGATGGAACTACCAGGCTCGAAGCAGTTGGGGTTATTTGCATCACGTCCAACTGCTGGTGTGTTACTATTTGTACCTTTCTGACTAACGGTATGCAACATCTCTGCTACAGATGTGAGCAAGGTATGGAATACAACCTCTGCAAATCCGAGCTTGGAGAACAGTAGATACACTAAAGAGAAGGGCCACTCTGCTCCCTCCAGGCAGGAGGATGAGCTGGCATGAACATCTTGAAGTTGAAGAATAGCAAGTGTAGAGTCCTGTATCTGGGAAGGAGTAACTCTGTGCACCAGAATAGGCTGTCCCAAAAGCAGGTTTGCAGCAAACACATTCCTGCAGTGTGTGGCTGTAAAGAAGATTGCCAAAGGCAGACTGACCTCTGCTACCTCAAGTGTGGCTGGAAGGTTGGAGAAGGTGATTGTCAATATATTCAGCAGTTGTGAAACTGCATTAGGAGTACAGTGTTCAGTTTGGGGCTGACTGGTCCTGGAGCGACACTAATATGGTGGTGATAATCATCACGATGGTAGCCCGGTACAGAAACACAGACTCAGAGGAGCTGTAAAATCTCCACCCACAGAGACATTCAAAACTCTGCTGTTCAGGGCATGGAGCAATCCGACCTCATTGACTCAACTCCGAAGGGGTTGCTTGGAGGGGGCGTCCTCCACACGCGTCTTCCAGTCCCTCTTCTTGCTTCAGGCGAGCGAGGCTTCTTCAAGCTCCAGCCGCTCGCGAGCACGTCCTTGGCGCAGAGGGAAGGAGAGCGGAGGCAGCACCCGAGGCAGCACCCGAGGCAGCACCCGAGGCAGCACCCGAGGCCGTCCCGGCGGGTCCCCGCTCGGTCCCTCAGGGCGCGGCGGCGCTCGGGGCGGGGGCGGCGGTGCCTTTAAAGCCGGGGCGCGGGGCGGCCGGCGGCGCGGGGGAGCCGCCCGCCCGGAGCATGCGCTGCTGCGCGCGGGGCGGCGGAGCGCGCCGGGCGGCACCGCCGCACTCCCCGGCAGCCGCGGCGGAGCCAGCGAGCCCCAGCCCGGCCCCGGCCCGGCCCCGGCACTGCCGCCGCGCGGGGCCGTGGTGGCGGCCGCGGAGCCCTGAGCGCCAGCGGGGGAGCGCGGCTGCGAGCCGCCCCCAGCCCGGTCTGCGCCCAGCGGGAGAGGCGGCGAGCCGCGGCGGCCATGGGCAACGAGGCGAGCCTGGAAGGAGGCGAAGGGCTGGGCGCCTTCCCCGAAGGGGCGGCGGCAGCCGGGGATGGCGGCGGCCCCGCGGCCCCCTTGCAGAGCCTGGTCCCGGCCGGGGTGGAGGCGGACCTGAGCCAGCTGAGCGAGGAGGAGAGGAGGCAGATCGCCGCTGTCATGTCAAGGGCGCAGGGGCTGCCCAGAGGGAACCTCGCCGGCGCGGAGCCGCCTCCCATGCAAAGGCATGCACGGAAAATCTCTCTTCTCCCGCTCCTCCCTTCCCCCTTCTCCGTCTCCTCGCGGTGGGGCGGGGGGCGAGTCGCAATACGATCTGGGCCCACTGCACCCGGAGCCAGCGTTCCATTTTGCTGGTAGAGGGAGGGACGGGGTGGCTGCACGGGCGCGGGCACCAGGATGGAGCCTGCACCGTCTGGCTTTTCCCACTACAGCGGTGCCTGCTCACAACGGCGGTCCCGGTTTCCATGGGCTGCACCCTCCTTTCCTCCCTTGCACTGATCTGGAGCACGGGCAGGTTCTGTGTCGGGGCGGGGAGAGATGTGCAGACACCGTTCTGGTTTTCCGTGTGCGGGTGTGTGCTTTAGAGGCTGGGTGCCCCACAGCTCTGGTAGTAGCCAGGGAAGCTCTACTCAGGGCGGATGGGTTCTGCAAGCGTCTGGAGAGAGAATCTTGTTGAATCTTCCACAGCTTTCGGGAATAATACATTTTCTGGCCCTTACTCTGCCAGTTCTGAACCTCTACAACTATCATTTGGCTTCATTAAATAGTCATGGACTGGGGAGGTCTGTTTCAGCTTTTTTTTTTTTTCACCCTTTTTTTTTTTTTTTTTTTTTTTTTTTTTCTCTTTTTTTTTTTTTTTTTTTTTTTTTTTTTTTCTTATTAGAAGGGAGAGGCCGAATTATAGATTAAATTGATTGCCACGGCGTTCAGTGTTCTGGAGAGTCATGACTTTACCTCATTGTGCTTCTGCGAAGGCTGGGGTGATTTCCTTCCCCGTTCTTTCCCTGCCCTCAGCGAATTCACCGCCCGACATGCAACAAGCCCGCTCCCCGCCCGGCTGCTCGGGGCTGCCGCTGTCCGCGGTGCTGAGCCCGGCCCCGCTCGGGCCCCGGGCCGCTGTCCGCGGTGCTGAGCCCGGCCCCGCTCGAGCCCCGGGCCGCTGTCCGCGGTGCTGAGCCCCCGCCTCGGGCCGCTGTCCGCGGTGCTGAGCCCCGGCCCCGCTCGGGCCCCGGGCCGCTGTCCGCGGTGCTGAGCCCCGGCCCGCTGTCCGCGGTGCTGAGCCCGGCCCCGCTCGGGCCCCGGGCCGCTATCCGCGGTGCTGAACCCCTACCCTGCTCTGGCCCTGTGCTGCTCTCCTCAGTCCTGAACCTCCTCCCGCCCCGGCCCGTCATCCCAGGCCGGCACCTCTGTTGCTCTCTGGCTCCGGGGCTGGGTGTGTTGTTTGTCTTGAAGGAGGAAGCTGAAAGGAGCCTCCTCGACTGTTTCACGGTGCATTGACCTCACCCCACATAAATGCATATTCAGTTTATATAATATCAGGTTTATATAAGTGAATTCTAGAAGAGAGACAAGGAGGGTGGGACTAAATTAATTCTTGGGCAAATTACTGGAGTCACTGAGATTGTACCTGAGATGATGGTCTCCATTTTTTAAAACTGGAAGTCAGATCTTCCTATTTAATATCTTGCTTAATTATTGATCAGACATTAGTACTGTGTAAAATAAAATTTTCCATCCAATTCAGGTCTCTGCACAGCTTCTATAGATGTTAATGAGGAAAAGAAATATTCTTTAGTTCCATGAAACTAAGCTAAGCTCAAAATTCCCTTTTGTATAACTGTCTATGAACAAAGACACAAGTACTTTGAAACTTACTTTTTATAGGAACATTTGCATGAAAAAAATAAAGCTAAATGTTCTTGGAAATCTTTAGAATAGGCCGAACTCAATGCAATGTGAATATCTCTGCATTTATAAATGGCTGCTTTCCTACAAATATATTTATATCAGAAGCTACTTTTATCTTGTTAGCATACCATACTTCCACCCTCTGTTTAAAGTAAAGGGATGCTAAATTTGTGAATTACAGCATTTTACCTTGAGTCAGAATGTCAGCTTTGACTATTACAACAGTTCCCATCATAGTATCTTTTTGCCATTCCCACTGTAAGGAAGTTACTACTTGTCTTGTCTCTTGGTTTGTGGCTTTATTTGCTCCTCTTGCCGTTCGCTTTCTTTGCTGTTGAGAGCTACCAAGAATGGTAGTGGTGATTTTCAAGAGCCCGATCCAAACAAAACCCTTGGAGTAAGACTCTTCTAAGGATTATGGATCACCGAAACTAGTTTTTTTTTTCCTTTTACTTTCCAGTCCAAATGTTAAGCGACCGAGTGTGATCAGAAGAGGAATTCTGGCTTTCAGTCAATATAGCTCAGTGTTTTGGCAGTGTCCTTATTGTAGTGTCTGTTAGTTTTTAACATATTAAATGGATTTTTCCTTTGTGATTTCCAAAATAATCCTTAAGTGTATTAACTCTGTATGATTGATGATATCCTGAGGTAAAAATTTTTGCAGATACAGACTTTTTAATAGTAAGTAATATATGTGCCAGGTAACACAGTTGCACCTTTTCCAACTTAAAATGAATTCTGTGCGTTCTAGAACTTCTGTAGGCTTTTAGCTTTTAATATAAGCATTTAGACCTAGAACACCTAAAGTGAACTAATTAATATGTCCCTACTAAATAAATAAATTATTAAAAAAAATAAAATAAGAAAAAAAAAGTTTCATTCTCAAGGTTCCATTGAGATGTTTAGGATCTGTGGAAATCTTTCTATCCTATTTCAATAACCTGGCTTCAGAAAATTCATGGCTGGGAAATTTATCTGAAACAAACACAGTCAATTTGTAAGCAAGTTCCATTTGTTCTAGCTTCATCAAATGACTCTGTAACTGTGCCAGTGTTCACTTCCTGAGGAATTATTCTATATCTGAAAGGATTAGATGGCCAGCTGAATATATGAACATCTAATACAACTACTTGTGTTTTTTGTTTGTTATTTTTTTCCCAGTTCAGTCAGCTGATCATAACAGATATCAATAAAAAATTGTGCTGCATTTGATAAGAAATGTTAAGAAATCTTTCTGGGTGTCGCACTTCTGAAGTATATGTATGGTGTATTTTCCAGAAGAAATATGTGTTTTTTACTAAGTTAGTCACTGGAGTATGCACCGGTTCATACATATCTTTTCTGTAAATATGAAAAGATCTAACTGCCTTTGAGTTGCATTGTTACTGCGTTTGTCTTTGGGACTCTTAATACTGATGAGTGGGGAAAAGGCATGCCTTCCTAACAGGTGTTTGTTATGGAATTGAAGCGCTAGACCAATGGTCCTTTTGTTAAATCTCTGGTTACTCCAAAGTAAGCTTTTATTTCGCTGTAATATGTAAATAAATAGAGATGAGTTCCATGAATCAAGACCAAAGTGAGAGAAAACAGCAGCACAAAGCAAATATTATGTGAGGAAGAAATAAATTATTTCAGATATAGGGTCTGGTTTGAAGGCTTTAAAGCAATTGTGGGTTTTTCATGATTCAACAGACTTGAAAGCTAGAAAATTCTTGTCAAATAAATATAAGATTTAGTTTGAGGATTCCAGTTCTCCAGTTCAATTAAGATTTTGCAGTATCAGTCTGTAGTTGGTTTTAAAATGGTTGTAGAAAAGAAGACTTGAACTCTCAGCTCAAACTAAATGGAGCAAGTCCTGGCTTTTGACAGAAGTATCATTTCTCAAGAAGCTTGTCTTTTCAAGGCTTTTTCTTCCACTAGTTAACCACACTCTCTCTCCATTGCTTAGAAACATTGTTATGTACAAAGGCAAGACAAGTCAGGTCTTCAGAATATACCAGCAGCCTTGAAGAGAATCACTTGAGTTTATTTCCTAGATTAATGGGTTTTAATCTCATTTCAGAGCCTGATATCTGATCAGGTGGAAATTTATGGAATACATTATTTGATGAAAATGCAAGCTGGAGCAGAATCCTGCTCCAATCCACAGTTATTTTTCTTGCTGATTTCCAAGTAGCATTTTTGAAAATGGTTGGGGTTTTTTGCTTGGGTTTTTGTTTGGGGTTCCCCCCTCCCCCCCGCTTCTATTCTGCTTTCACATTTTAAGGTTTGGACATGGGCATGGTACCCTATTTCTGGACCTGAATTTCAGTAGCATTGTTGATTCCCCCCCACCACCCCTTTTCACTCTTATCATTGTTGAATGAAGGCTTCCAAGAGTTTGAACAACTACAAATATGAATGCTGGAAGTGTACCATGCTGCTGCTAATAGACTAGTTGAAATGTTTTCATATGGTAAACAGTGCCTCTTCAGATAAACCTAGAGCACTTATCTAAAAAACGAGAAACAGAACTGCAGTTACAGCTACATAGTTGCTAATCAGAGTATAAAATTGCTCTTTTTATAAGCAAAAATGCCAAATATTTGAAAGAATTAGATTATCATTGGGCTTTTCTGAACTATCTTCTTTATGAGTTAATCAATATTCACTGATGCCAGTGGAAAAACACCTATTCTTCTCAGTGGTTTTCACATTAAGATTATAAACTTCCAAATCTTGTGGTCAATACATGCAGAAAAATAGGAAAGGATAAATGGAATTGTGGAAGGCTGGAAATCGTTTGGCCTTAAGTATTACTTGAGAAAATTTTTAATTAACAGAAAAAGTCAGATACAAGATTGTGAGAACTGCACACACAGAAATGTCTCCTACTTAGCTTTGTCCTTTTGTATTGCCATTGCTAGCCATGTAATGGAAACTTAATGCTGATCAGAAATACTATTAAACCCACAGTGACATTAACAATATGAAATAAATTTTTTAATGTGGCTACTGTGGTCCTGCAGACTTCTGGAAAAACTCTTAAAATTGTGCATTTCTTTATCTATTTATTAGTCAAAGAATGTGGTTAAATCTAATAAGTCATTGTTTATTTTGCTCACGAATACCCAAGAAGAAATGTCATGTCTGGCAAACTAAGATCACAGCTGACTGGTTCTCTCAAAGTGAAAAGTGAAAATTTTATATTAACAACATTTCTGTGACACTGAAAAGAGCACCCTATCTTCCAGCAGAAGCTCAGTGATAGCACTGAATATAATATTTTATTACATCCCTGAGCATCAGCAGCAAATACAATATTATTTCCCCTGCTACAGCCAAGTATAGCAACAAGTAAAATATTGTGTCACATATGAAGCCATGGTCTTGATTTGGGTTTGTAGATTCTCAGTTTAATTTTCTCCTGTATCAACATATAGCAAAATATTGGTGCACAGATTTTTCCCAATTCTCTACTGTGATGTGGTGGGATTTCTTTTAATACTGGTAAGAATGAATTGTTGGGATGGTGTTGAGAAGGAGCATGGTAGCTATTTGCAAAGCAGAAAAAAAGGGTTCAGTGCTAACTGTGAATTGAAATCTGTTTTATCTGATGGAGAACTCCTCTGATTTGTGAGTGGATGGGTGCCAAAATAGATACTTTATGAAGAAGCATCTACTCCTTAACATACATGAATTTTAGTAGTTTAAATACCTGCTGCATATTGAATTGTAAATATATCTAAATTTTGTATTCCAAACCATAAGTACATAAGCATTGTGCTTTTTTTTTTTTTTTTTCTTTGTATGGCTTTACTTTTATCTTCAAATTTTGACATTTCTGTTTCTTTTAGTCTTCTGTCTCCCTGTTTTTATATCTTGAGGAGTAGGGTGGAGAGTTAATAATTTGGATGTAGGTATAATAGGAAGTTCTAGCTTTGATCTCCTCAGAATTAAAAAAAAAAAAAAAAAAAAAGATATCTGGTTAAATGTTATGTTTGGTTATTTTCTAAAGAGTAAAACAATCTAGGACTGAATACTTGTACAAGCCTTTAAAGAATAGTGATTATTTAAATACTTTTTACATGCACCTTGTTATAAACCTTGGTCTTGAAAATGCTTAAGCACTGAGAAACTTCACAGCATTACCAGCGCACTTCCAGGGTTACTGGTATATGTTATTTGATCTACTTTTTCTTGTGTTATGCATTATTTTAATTTTATTACATTTTCTCTCTGCAGACGTCCTGAACTTGATACAAGCCGCCATCCCAGACAACCAGGTAAGCCTCCAGATCCAGGACCATCAGGTTTAAGCAAAAGCAGAACAGTAGATGCCCTGAAGACAGAACAACGGGCGCCTGGACGGAGCCCTTCTACTCTTAGTCTACGGGAATCAAAGTCCAGGACTGATTTTAAAGAAGATCAGAAGCCAAGTATGATGCCCAGTTTTCTTTCAGAAGCCAATCCATTAAGTGCTGTCACTTCAGTTGTGAACAAATTCAATCCTTTTGATTTGATATCGGATTCAGATACAACTCATGAAGAAGCCAGTAGGAAACAAAAAGTTGCCCCAAAAGAGCAAGGAAAACCTGAGGAGCAGAGGAGCCCTGCAAAACATCCAACTCAAACACAGCCTCCAAAGCCAGCTGTTCAACAAGGACCTGTCAGACCTACTGTTCAACAAACTGAGTCTTCCAAGCCAGTGCCTCAGCAGCAGCAGCAGCCTGGGGAACCAAAGCAAGTTCAGAAACCAGGCCATGGCCAACCAGCAGATGCTAAGCAAGAGCAAGCGAAACAACCACCCCAGCCAAGAGGACCACAAAAATCTCAGCCACAACCGTCAGAACCAATGAAACCTGTTCAACAACAAACTTCTGCAAAACCTTCATCAGGCCCTACAAAACCATCCCCACAGCAACCAGAGAGCACTAAAGCAACATCCCAAGCACCGCCTCCCACAAAACCATCATCACAGCAGCCAGGACCTGCCAAACAACCATCACAACAGCCTGCACGGCAAGGAGGTCCTGTAAAACCATCTTCCCAGCAAGCAGGGCCTCCAAAACAGCCTTCTCAGCAACCTGGACCTGAAAAGCCATCTGCTCAGCAAACAGGACCTGTGAAACAACCACCTCAGCCTGGATCTGGGAAGCCACCTCCGCAGCAAACAGGGCTTGTAAAACAAGTGCCACCCCAGGCAGGGTCTACGAAACCAGCTTCACAGACTGCAGGGCCCTCAAAAGCCCCGGCACAACAAGCAGGACCTACAAAACCACCTGGCCAGCAACCAGGGCCTGAAAAACCCCTGCAGCAAAAGCAAGCTGGTGCAAGTCAACCCACAGAGTCTGCCCCAAAGAAAACCTTCTGCCCTCTTTGTACAACCACCGAGCTGCTGCTGCACACTCCTGAAAAGGCCAACTACAACACGTGCACCCAGTGTCACACTGTAGTCTGCAGCCTGTGTGGATTCAATCCTAATCCTCATATCACAGAGGTGAGTAATTTTCAAACTGATGTTCACTACCAGAGAAAAGAATTTAGTTTACCTTTATGTTGAAACATCAGATGTACTACAGTATATCATCATGATAATTTAACAAGTTCAGTAAAAAATTAATATTATTTCAGAAAATTGCTTATGAGTAAAACAGAGTGAAACTGAAGAAAAAAAAAGAGAAGCTAATGGTTCTCTGCTCATCTACATTTAGAAATGTGTTCTCATCTCTTCATATAAAAAGAGGAGAAACCCCAGTGTGAAAAGACGTGGAGTGGATTTGCTTTACAAGTGTGTCAGTGTTCAGTTGTGTTAGTTGAAAGCCTGAGTCATGAGTTTAACTTGGTGGTACGTGGGTTATTTCATTCTTGTGGGATGTTGAGATCTCTGTGGACTATTTCCAACCTTGATTACCATTCTTGTAATTCTATAACATAAAAATTGAATAGAGAGCTATATTAGGACTTGAAATGAATTTATTTTAATCTGATTTTTGTGGTAGCTTGATTTATTGCTTATATATATCCTTTATTTCTCTGCATGGGAATAAAGTTTCATGTGACCCTTTGATCAGCTTCTTGTACATCCTGATATGCTACTTTTATATTTGCAAAATAATTGGAGTTTTGTTTCAGTACCAACACTTCTATCAATTTATGGAAATTCAAGCACAGTAGACCTGGCACCAAAGGCTAACTTATGAAAGAATACTTGAAAAACTTTTTTTTTTTTTTTTTTTTTTTTTTTTTTTTTTTGTCTTGCTTTTGTATTAATTTAGCTGATCTGAAATGCTCACAGGAAGAAGTACAGACTACTACTGTATTTTGAACCTGATAAATTGATATCCTGTCTATTTAAAATTAAATCAAAGAATTTCTTGATCTGGAAAGGTGCTCTGGATATGGTGTAGTCTAAACTTCTGCTCAAAGTAGTGTCATCTAAAGCAAGTTTGGCCAGTGTTGAATATCTTTAAGGGTAGAGGCCTTATGGCATTTCTGGACAACCTGTGTACTCAGTACTACAATGATTTAAGGACCCTGCCTGCTGCTTGTTTTCTTTCCAGCACATATTTATTTGTGGCTTCCTGGTAACAAACAGAAGACTTTTTTCATCCAGCAATAAGATATTTTGATTTTTTTGATAAAATTGCAAATTTAAGCCTGAAAGACTAAATGCGGAAACCACTGGTAGCACTTTGCTTAGTTTAAGAGTGTAATGTCTTCTTTGAGTTTAGGGAAATTGAGCATTGAGATATCTGGCATTGAAGCCTGGATTGGAAAAGGAGTGACTTGAACATCTTTGTGCAGAAACTTCAGAGCATCTGCAACTAACCAGGGGGCTATATGTATTTCAGGGTCTACATGAGGGAAGGTAATTTTGGACTGTTAGTGTAAAAAAAGATACTTAACAGGCAAGAAATGTGATGTATAGATATAAAAGTCAATGAGAAAGTTTTTTTGCAAACTTTTGCCTTCAAATTATGCCAATTTTTTTAGGCAGAACTTCTTACACTTGTTTGTGAGTGCTGAGTTGTTCATGTCTGTAGTGTGCTCTTGGAGTTTCTTGAAGCCCCCAGTCGGTTTTCCTTAAAAGCTTCAGATTTCCCATGGAATTGGTCAACAGCTTTGGTGTGTTCAAATGAAAAAGGTTTTGGGAGAGAGTTTATGTAAGATTTCCAAGTATTTGGAAATTCTGTGAATAACTACTAGTTTTTTGAAGTGGGTACTCTGTAAGTGTGAAATTCAGGACTTTCAGACAATAAATACAGCTGCATTTAAGACTAACTGATTGCATACATATGTAAAAGCATATTTGAATTTCATATTGCACATTGAAATAAACACAGGATATGCATTTATTTCATGATGAAATCATTTGAGAAAATGAAGGTATTGGACATCTAATTTATTCAGCTATTAGTTCCAATCTCCTGACTCCCACTCAGGCTTTTCTCATTTGCTCAGCTTTGCACCACCAGCTGTCTTGCTGGAACTTCATTGTGCGTTTCCTGCTCCAGTCTGCCATTGAAGTGTGACAAAAATCACATCTGACTTTATTACTGAATGTTGGAATCAAAGTTAATGGAACCTCCTCTAGCACATACAAAAAATTCACTTATTTCAGCTATCAAGGTTCTTGCTTGAGTTATTTTCAAATTTTACTTCTACTTTGTTTTCTTTAAGTATTTAGCTTATTAACAAAAGTTTCTGATTCCTTTTTTACAGTACTTTACCAATTTCTCCCATCTATCAGGAAGATCATGGTTTGTGACTTGGTTGTCAGGTTTTTTTGCTTATGGTGCAACTTTTTTCTTTTGGCTTCTTGTATTTTAACTTTTCCTGAAGTATTATTGGCCATAAAAATCTGTGTCTTACCCATGCACTTACTGACTTTACTGTTGTACTTTAGCTTCTTTTCCTGCTGATTTTTTTTTTTTTGGCCATGTTTCATTATTCTAGAATCTTGCATTGTGCTTTTCCCATGTCCTTTATAACTACTGATTTTATTGCTTATGTTAAACACATTACTTATGAGGAAACAATAATTTCAAATTGGATGTGGGGAATGGAAGGCATTTATTAAGGAAAAAAATTGCTTTTGTTCTCTAAAATTTTCCCTTTGTGCAGCTGCTGGAATTGCTTTCCTAAGACAGTCTCCTTACAAGTTTTTTACAAGGTAGCTTAGGCTTCAAAACTAATCTAGTGAATAATTTTTCCAATGTAGATCTTTCTAAATTTCTGTGTTCTATATTTCTAGCTGATCCTGGAAATAATTTAACAGGCTTTAAAAACTGGCTTACAAAGTAGATTGCATCCAGTGTAAAGCCATTATAAAATGCAGATTTAAAAAATAATTCATTTTATTCATTTAAACCTCTATTTAAAATTCATTAGTACATGCACTCTGTCTGTTTTCACTCACTAGAGAGAACTCTGTAACTTAGAGCAGAAAGTGATACCTGTATGGCCACAAGGTCAGACCCCTTGAACTGTTTCTCTGAACCATCTGACATTGCAGTCCTCTTGGGAAGAAGTGTGGTTGGTGTCTTGCTTTTGTACAGCAGTCTGGAGAGAAAATACACTGTACATAAGTGTTCAGTAACATATGTCTGTCTAATCTGTCTAGGTATTCATACTCCACTCATCACCATGGCACATGACTGCCTAGCAACAGTTGCATAAAGTAATGGAAAAAAATTATATAAGCAGGTTTGAGGACTGATACACTATTCCATTTGCCTTTCATGTGCATCAGAACCTTGTAGGAAGTGTATATTTTAGTACATGGTGGCTTATTTTTCTAGTTTTTTTACCATTTTATTTTCCCAAACCCACTCCTGTGAGCCATTAGCAACAGAAACCAGCACTTCCCAAAAAAAGATTAATCCCACTAGAACATTCAAATAGGAGTAAGCTTTCTGAAAGTGAACACAGACATCTTGAGGAAAAAAGGCAAAAAGCATCACCTGCTGTAGTTAAATCTAAATGATCAGTGCATATGCTCAAGAGCTGGAGTAAATTTTCATTCCCTGTGAACTATTTATTGGAAGATACATGCAACACAGACTGAGCAAGGGTTTAAAGTGTAATGACAAAGTCATTACATTCTTTATGATGGTGATCTGTAAAGCTGATGATCAAGTAGAGTGTTAAAGCTGTTAATGTTGGACACTTGGCTGTGTGGGCTCTGCTCCTGGAGCCCACCTGTGGTGTCTGTCTGTTCCTATGTGGATTCCTGTCTGTTGGGTGGTCTTTGGGGAGAGATTATTCTACATGAATTTAATCTACATTAGATCATATTTCATCCATTGTTTTGGTGTTGCTTTAAGAGACCATTTGAAATTCACCTTGAGTCCAAGAATAATTTTATACATGGATACTTAATGAAAATTGTACATTCAAATAACATGAAGCTGTGTATTGATATAGGATTTGTTTATTTACCAAAAGTTCTTCTAGGTGGAGATAAAGTGAATTCTTAAAAATATTTTATTGTTTCTGATGTTTTTTTCCAAAGAATGTGTCTGTACCAAAACTGACTTAATCCTAATGGAAAAAGAGGAGGGATAAAAATTCCAAGAACAGGGATAACAAACCCCAAACAGCTGACTATCTCAAAGTGGAGTGTATGGTTTCTGATCAAGTAGAACTTTTTACTGGATTGCACATTTATTTTTCAATTCAACATGGAAAATTTTAACTCAGTCTGATTTTTTTGTTGTTGTTGCTGTTATTGTAAACTTTTTGGGGGAGGAGATGTCTATTTTTTCACCTTTTTTGGTAGGCTAGAAATTTTTCATATCAACTGTACTGCATGTTATTGCTTTATTTTTTTTTGCTTTTTTTCTGCCTCTCTTTTTATTTACAATCATATCACAACATTTGATTTTAAAATATAATATTTTAGTTAAAATACTTATAATTATTCTTTGTATTTGTATTTTCTTAAATTAAAATCCTGCAGCTCTAAATCTCCTAAACAGACTTGGGTGTGAAGTGGGATCAGTAACTATATAGAACTTAAACAGTTAGAAAGGCATTAATTTTCTTCTGTTATTTTCATTATTATTAGGTTGATAGGGAGAAAAATATATAATAATTTAAAAATAAGGAAGATTAATGTAATTCTTGTGATGAATCCAGGTAAGTTTTGCTTATACTTAATTAATAGATTAATAGAAATTAATAGAAATTACTCTATTAAATCCTTGTTGATTACATGACAGTAAAGGAAGCTGTTGATTGAAGTATTCCCTGTGGTTTGCTGTCTAGATCCTGCTGTTTTGTAGTAGTACATAGGAACCAGAATGCAACTTGGACTGGAAATTATATATGAACAAGGATAAAACTGCCATTACTGTGGGTAGTGACATGCAACAAAATCTTAAGTTTTTTAATATCAGGGAATATAGCTTTAAATCTGTGCACCCTATGTGAACTTGGTGGGGGTGAGGAGTGATATAAGGGATATATAAGTAAAGTAGAAAAAACTAGAAAAAAAATCAAGGACCTAAATCTGATTATCAGCTGTTATAATCATCATAAATTGTATAGAAATGAATTTTAAAAAGCTCCAACAAAACCCAAGACTTTTAAAATTTTTCAAAGTATTAATTTAACTACCAGCTCTTAACTGTGCTAAAATAAAACTAGAAGAGTTCTGTAAAACTGATGGACTTTAGTCTGGGTTCAAATTGATCAGAGAGTATATGCAAACAAGACTTGTTTAGTTGTCATTTGAAAGCCATAAAAGTGTGAAATAGTTGCTTTAGTACAAAGAGTACTTGGGGTGTTCCAGAGTTACTAACACTGCAATTTCTATGCAAAGGGCAATTATTCACAATTATTGTGATGAAATGAAGTTAGTATAGTTCCTGTAGTTCTGCCCCTAGCCACAGCTGCCACATATACATTTGGGAAAATTGTAAAGATCCTCAAGTAGAGGGGTTATGGAAGTACAGGATATTGTTTCTCTCCATGGAATATTCTTAAACAAATTCCCACATTGTTTCTGTCTTAGAGGAAGATTGTGTGCCTACAGTTCTGCTTTACTTTAAGGATTAGATCTAGAAATAGCAGTGATGCCCTGTGGTTTTTTTTTTTTTTTTTTTTTTTTTCTTTTACATAAGGGGCAGAACATAGACTCAAAACCCCTCTGCATGGGGAATACTGTACCAATAATTTAATTGAGCAATATTCTACAATATGTTGGAGTGTTTTCTCATTAGTCCAGAAAGCTGGCCCATCCAGTTTTTAACACAAGTAAATAATAAATTAATCTGCATAGCTAAAGATGTCAACTGCAGTCAGCCATCTGCGCCAGTATTGCTGTTGCTCAGCAACTGTAATTTACTACTATGTGAGGCCATGTGATGTGGGATGGTGTTTGCTGGGCAGTCACTGGGCAGCACAGCCCAGCCCTGCTCTCACCAGACAGCTTAATCCTTTTCATGATTCACTCAGTGCAGCACAGATGAACTTTGTTAACCTTTTCTTGGCCACTCTCTCGATTTGCAGTTAGATTTTTTGTTAATCATTCACGTGTTTCTGGCATATTAAATCGCACTTCAGTTGATGAAAGGAATGAGCATTTGTTGCATTACTGTGTGATGCAGTGCACTGAGCTGTGTTTAAGTCTTTTTTTCCTTGCTATCAGCATGAGGCTCATATCCTTGGCTTTAAAAATCTAGTTTTTAGATATCCTGAAATACTGAATTTAAAAAAAATTCAAAAGATTGTGTTCACTATTTTGCTTTACGATTCTAATTATGTAAGCTATAAAATAATAACTCCCCAAACATTCATAATTCATATGCAAACTATAGATTTTTTGTGTTGGTAATTTAAGCAGAGTAGTGAAGTAAGTTTTAAGATTGTGATAACTACATAATATAATTCATTCAGTCGTGTTTAGTACCTTAAAAAAGCCAAGTAACATTAAAAAGTAGTTTTACAGTATGTCTATTTAAAAAGTTTGCACCAGCATTCATTTAGCACCAAACTACAGAGCTTGTAACTGTTCTCTGGTTTGTGGAATGGATACCCATGGACCATGTGCTGAGTAGGACTTAGTGTTTGTGAGCATCTTGAGTCAGTATTTCCTGGCAAACTCATCATATTCCTGAAAGGAAGGTAAATATGTATTTTGTAGTGATGATGTGTTTGCCTGAAATGAGGACCAGTTGCATACTGTGTACGATTGTTAAATGTTTGGTTCGGTGTAATTACTTTGAACAGCTGAGGACTTATTCATGGAAGGGTGGTGTAGAAGAACAAACTTTGCTCCAGTATTGCACAAGCTTCTCTAGAAGACATTTTACTTGTATGTTGATGTACCAATTTAATTTGGTTTGTGATAGTTGTTTTTTTAATGTTTTTTGGTCATAACAGGATTTTCTGATTTAGTTTCTTGTCTCAGAGTATTCTACCACATTGCCTGAGCCTGCATTAAATCATGTGATTGAGCACTTTTCTTTTTCATGTTTATCTCATCATCTTAGCAAAAATGTCTGCTAAGAACCAAATCTGGATTCATCACTGCTGTTTGAAATTATCATGGAACAAATGTTATTGTGTCAAAAAAGCTTTGGAGCTGAGCAGTGTCAGCAAAGTCCATTTACATATCTCTGTTAATGTAAAGGGATGTTAATATTTTATATATGTTTTAAGTTTCTTTTTATAGCAGCAAATGGCTTTTCTAAGTGAGAATGAGATCCATCCACTTGGAGTGCAACTCTGTTCTGCAAAAGGACTGTTAAAATGGCTTCTGAGAGCCACGTTCATATTGTGTGCCAGTAGTTTTTATATGAAGTATGTTCAATCTGCAAGTCAAAATTTATTTCTCATGTACTTCTGGAATCATAGAATCAAGATAGATTCTCTTCCTCCCCTACATCATCTGCAGGGATAGAAATTAAACATGCCAGGCAATGCACTTGCTGGCAGCTATCCTGTTGCTTTTGATGGGTATATGTTGTTAGAACAAATCTCAACTGTTTTTGAAAAAATGGATAGACACTGAATTGCCTTCAACTGTGTTGGCTTTGTTTGGGATAGGGAGAAATAATGAAATGTAGTTGCTATTTTTTATTAGTGTCAGCTGTTAGCTTGCCTTTATGCATGAATAATCTATAGAATGTAGTGTTATAATTTTCTTCAAAGTAATTCTCCATAGATGTTTTTAGTAAAATAATGAATAAATTCATTTGGTGCATCAAACTAGAAGAGTTGATGCTATGGTTGATGAATACAGAAAATATGTTTTAAGTACTTTTTTGGTTTTTTGAGGGTATATAATTTCTGCAACAGTCAGAAAACAGTGCAGCAATTTTCTTTGCTCAGGAGTTGAAATCTGAACAAAAATCCTGCATGAAATTTGTCAAATTTACTGTCCTAGTTATTGCACTTGTTGGTATGTGTCTCAGAATGAATAAAATCACTTATAGATTTCTTCTAGAACTAAGACCCAGCTCCCATCCCTATATACTGGTGTAAAAACAGATAGCTTGGGTTTCTCAGCATCAAAGAATCTCCCTCATAGACAGGAACTGCTAAAGCTCACAAGTTCCTCTGGAAACTTTTGCTTTTTAATCTCACATAAAGATATTAGAAATGTGAAGAAAGAAACTAGGAGGTCACAGAACTGCTGCCCAGGAACACTTTTAAGGATAGAGGAACATTTGTATTTGAGGTATCTGCAGCAACAGTAAGTTTTGCTTCATCTGTAATAATGTGTAAGAGCACCTGTATTTAATGGAAACCCGTTACTGTTAAAATTTATGGAAAATCCCTGTAATTCTGGTAGAACAAACAGGCAAGCGTTTGATAGAAAACTGTATCACATAGCACATTTCATTTTGAACTCCTGCTGTTCCAATCACAGGACTATACTTTATGCATTTTGTATTTATTTGAAGATGTGTGTAGCCTATAATGACTTGAGTATTTTGGCACTTACTTCCTCTCACTAAAATGCATGGGAGGAATTTTATGTTTAAACTAGAAAGATTTTTAAAAAAATACAGTGAAGTGAAACTTTGTACATTTTCTATTTTAAAGTTCAGCCCTCACAGGATCTTGTCTTTCTCCACTGTAGAGCAGAGCCTACCTCCCTAATATAAGGAATCTTAGTTACTTTGCCAAAGCCAGACAACTGTGACAGCCTGGTCTTTGATTACACTTAAGCCCTAGAAAACCCTTAAGGATTAATCCAGAAATGGATTAGTATATATCTAATTAAATTATATCACTAATATCTAAAATCAGGTAAGGGGAGTGATCATTAAGCAAACAAAATGGGAGTTTAGCTAAATGTAATCCTTGCTCAAGTCCTCTGTACAAGTCTGAACTTAATTAATTTCATAATTCAAAGGAGAGTTTAAACATGGGTTTCATGTGTTTTTCAGTTGTTTTCCCTTTTTAACAGTTATTTGCTATATGGTTTGCAAGTAGAACAGAGCATTGTTTAAACAATCTAAGAACATTGCACTGAAAATGGAAGATAAGAGCAGTCTTATTATGAATGGAACTTTACAGCTGAGGCCAGAAACTGTCATGGCTTTATGAAGCTGTTAGTAATAGTGAACTTATATTCCAGAGTGTGTTTCTACCATATATACCGGAGTGTGTTTATCAGAATAATGGAAATAATTGTGTTTTAGGGAGCTGCATTTAACTTCTAATTTTTGCTGCTGCAAAAATACAAGGCTGGCAAGGCACCCCAAAACAATGAATTCATTGGCTCAGTCCACGACATCAGAGATCTTTCCTTCCAGTGAGCTCCAACATAATGCAGACAAAATCTTTCTTTGCATGTAGTGCATCTAGATTTGTTCCATAGTACAGCAGAGATTTCATAGCAGCACAGAATCATTTATGTTGTAAAAGATCTCTAAGACCATTGAAACCTGGGTGAGAAACAGCATCCAGGAATCTCCACCCTTAAGGGAAAAGAGACTTATGTTGTGTGTTCTCCTACTTGCAGTTCCTCTCTGCAAATGCTGTAGCTGCACTCTGCATTTCACACAAAGACTAAAGAATAGGAGAAGAGCTACAGGTGACCTGCTTAAATATCTGCTAGCAGGTGGAGGCCCATGGGACTCTGTACCATATTGAATGGCATTTTTGCTGCCTATAATGTTTCTAGTGATGGAAAGTGGGAAAGTAGCACGTGACCACGTTTTAGGCAATTTGATCCTTTCTCAGGTGGTGAAGCTGTGCTTTTCTGTCTTATCAGAAATATGGCTTCTCTCTCTTGTTATACTGCTTGAGAATGTTAAAAACGTTTTAAGGTTCACTATAATTGATGAGAAACATGAGTAAATACATTATTTGCATTATTCCTTCTTTGTGTGAAAAGAGGGGCCCATTGTATACAGACGTACAGTAATTACCCTGGGAACTTCCAATGACAAAGGAGATTTGGGAAACCTAATTATGGCTTTTGAAATACCATCAAGGCTCAGGCAAAGCTCCTCACTGATTTTGGATGAATACTTGCCCCCTGAAATTGGTGGTAATTCATAAGCCTGTGTTATACCTGATGCCCCCTTACACACCTCTTTGGCTAATTTGTTGCATAGATATGTACCAGCAATACCTGTGCTCTGTAATTTAAACCATTACCAAAAGCATAAGCTGTATTAAGAGCTTGATAGATGTATGCTTAAAGATAATTATGCATTTACTGTTCTTTAATTCTGATTATTGTTTTCTGTCAGCAGACGTGATGTGTTAAACTATTTTAGCAGCATTTGTCATTATTCTGGCAAATCATTTCTGTAAATGAATCACTGGGTCCCATGAAATTCCAATGCACTTTTTTTATTCTGCTAGGTTTTTATCCTCCAATATTCAGCTGGATGTAAACTGAATGTGAAGCCATTAGAATCATGGGCTCAGTGATAGCTTGACTCACAGCAATGTGGAGAAGAATGAAAATAATCAGCTATGCATGTTAATTGCAAAATACTATTAGTGATATTTCTCCCTTTCTACATAGAATTTTAAAATATTGGAGCAAGTCCTATATTAGAATAACTTAATATTATGTTTATTTTATTAATTTTGTCTTACCTTGATTATTATTGCCTTTATTTTTTTCAGATCAGTGAATGGCTCTGTTTAAACTGCCAGGTGCAAAGAACATTAGGAGGTGACCTAGCACTAGGTCATGGTCCTGGGCCACAGCCACCTGCACCCAAACAGAAGACACCCATTCCACCTTCAACAGCTAAACCATCTCCCCAGCCACAGCCTGTTCAAAAGAAAGATGTAACCCCAAAACCTGATCCTTCACAGTTAGCAGATTCGAAAAAACCTCCGCCACAAAAAAAGCAAACACCTTTGCCTGGGTCTCCTCCTGTAAAATCAAAACAACCCCGTGCAGAGCCCACCGAGACCTCCCAGCAAACAGATGCCACTCCAAAATCTGATCAGGTCAAGCCAACACAGCCTGAAGAAAAGCAAAAACAACCCGGTGTACAGAAGTCTACAGCAGACACTGTATCTACCTCTGCAGCACCAGAGCAGAAGCAGGACTTGGCAGGACCCAGACCTCCGACTCAACAGAAAGTGACAGACCCTCCAAAGCCTGAGCTCACAAAGCCATCACAGGACACACATCCAGCTGGGGATAAACCAGATTCCAAACCTGTTCCACAAGTGTCCCGGCAGAAGTCAGATCCCAAGCTTGCGTCTCAGCCTGGGGCTAGACCAGATGCTAAAGCTCAAAAGCCTGTTGAGCCAGCCCAAACAAAGGATGATCCTAAAAAGTTACCAACAAAACCAGCCCCAAAGCCTGATACAAAACCAGCTCCCAAGGGCCCACAGGCAGGGCCAGCACAGCCACCTCAGCCCCAGCCACCTCAGAAAACTCCAGAGCAGTCAAGGCGCTTCAGCCTCAACCTGGGAGGCATCACAGATGCCCCTAAGCCTCAGCCTACAACACCACAAGAAACAGTTACTGGGAAACTCTTTGGATTTGGCGCTTCATTCTTCAGCCAGGCCTCAAATTTAATTTCCACAGCGGGTCAGCCAGGGTCTCAGACCTCTGGCCCCCCTCCTGGTCCAGCAGCGAAGCAGCCCCAGCCTCCAACACAGCCTCCAGCCCCTCAAGCAACCCCCAAAGAGGCTGGTCAGGCTCAGCCTCTTCCAAAAGCTGCTCCTGTAAAGAAAGAAGCCAAGCCTGTTACAACTGAAAAACCAGAGCCATCAAAAGTGGATAGTGTTTTAACTAAAGGATCTGATTTAGAAAAGAAACCTGGTTTGGCTAAAGATAGCAAGCCTCAGGCTGCTGAAGCTAAGAAACCTGATGGGCTGTCGGAACCAGAGAAAGCTAGCCAGCCTGAAATGTCTTGTCCCCTTTGTAAAACTGGACTAAATATTGGTTCTAAGGATCCCCCCAACTTTAATACCTGTACCGAGTGCAAGCAAGTTGTGTGCAACCTCTGTGGATTTAACCCAATGCCGCACATAGCTGAGGTAAGGTGGTGGAGTCTGCATTTAGCCTGTATTCCTAATACAGGCTCCCGGTGCTGTGGAGACATGAGTGGCTGGTTTTTAACTTTTGAATTGTTAAGAAATTTTCTTGAGCATTTAATTATCTGAAGTCTTTTAAAATTAAGTATGTTTTGTATGAAACTTAGTCACTTGTCATAGTACTTCTGATGTAAGCGGGTCTGGTAGAGGTGGTTGCTAGGGCCTTGATACATAAGCAGAATGGTTATGAACTCCTTTGAAACTAGTGCTACTATGACGCAGCAAACTACTGTACTTTTAGTCTGTTATAAGCTGCTTCTTATACTTCAGCATTGTCTCCTAATATGTGCTTCTTTAACCAGTGCCTCTGATTCAAAAAACTATTGAAGGAAGAAATGCTGTAATGCTTAGTTATTGCCCTTCCCTCCAGTTTAATACATCCCTAAATTTATTCCATTAATCTCCTTCAAGCTCTGGAGTCTTTGCATATGTTGATGCATTCATTAGGAAGGTTGAAGTTTGAGTGATACCTGTGTGGTGAAAGATGTAATTTTTTGGCAAGAACAATACAAGGCTCACAAAGTTACTTCATTCATTAAAGACTGTCACTTCGAAATTTCTTTTTCTGTGATTGCCTGAGACAGCTACTCATATTTTAAAAAATTACACAACTTACTTTCAACAGTTTCCTCACATTGCATGTTTTTGTCTGCTTCCTTTCTCCATGTAATTTTTTTTTTTGACAACGGGATTGGAAACTTTATACTAGCTTAATGGAAATGTGGAAACATCTTATTTGCCCTATGAAGTTGACAAGTTTAATTCAACAGAAGCAGGCCACCTAAAAATACTTGTTAACACTTGAAATGTTTAAATTGGTCTGTGCAGCAAAAGAGGACTGTGGCAGTTGTATTCTGCCTTTGAAATCTGAATAAATAAATGACAAATGACTGCCAGGGTCACAGGATATCACATTTCTGTCTTAATGTGAGAATAAATGTGGGAAGAAATAGCATATTGAAGGGAAAATATTGCTTATGATGTTTGCATATGCCTTTGTGTATTATTTTCTGAAATATACTATCATTTGAGAAGTCTTTTTCCTAATATAATAAGCACATTTTATCTAACATATGAATATGTTGTCTAATGTATTTGTGGTCATTTAAATCAGAAAGAAAAGTATGAAAATGCAGAAAGATTGATTAGTGATTGAAAGTTTGGATTAAATTGATTTTTAACATTGTTTATGCACTGAATACCATCAAACACAGACACACACCATGATTGTCCAACTCTGGGTGCACGCACACACACACTTATATGGATTGAACTGTGAAAAATGCTTATGACTTTCTCCAGGGACACTCCTGTATGCATACACAGAGTACCATGAAAACAAGATGTGTCAGTTCTGGTGAAACAGTGCTCAAACGCAATGCAAGCCCAGGTGCATGACTTGTCTTCTGCAGAGTTGACTTGGTTGTGATGGTGTGGGACTGTCTTGTGGTAACATGTGCCATGTTACCTTGATTTCTTCTGGTTAAGATGAGAAGGCTGGTGCTCTGTTTCTGTTTTTTTCCATCACCGGTTTTTCAGAAGATTCCCTCTGTTTCTGCACTTTAAAATATCCAGAACTTCAAACATGACTGATTTTCTTTAGTCTGACTTTCTCATGCCTTTCTTTGTTATTCTTTTGGCTCCTGCTTGCACATTCTTCTTCCTTTTACTACATGTTTCCGCCTCTGTCCACATTTTCTGTCTTGCCTTCTTTTTTCCACTCAGTTTTGCTAGAAAGCGGCAATGTACTTTTCCTTCACAATAGGAGGTGGTTTGCTTGGCTGAGTGCATCCTGACTTTCCTTTTCATAGAGATTGGACAGACAGAACAGGGAGATCATAGTTTCATCTCCCAAATGTGCTGTGTAAATAACATAGTTATGGTCAGATAGTAATGCTGTCCCTGGATGGACATTATATAATATATACCTTTTTACATGACAAAAATGTGACGGTGAGGAAATAGTTTATGCTCACTTGCATACTCTTTTTGTCCACCAAATTGTTCTAATGTGTTCAGTACTGTCTTGGAGGTTTTATTTACTTGTTTCTTTCTTTGGGAGTTAGGAAGGAGAAATTTTTTTAATTGGTCTTTCTGGTGGTTTTGTACCTAATTCTTTTACTCCTATACTGCGCATTCAGATAAAAAATGTAATTCCAGAATATATATGCCTTTTTAGCCCTAGAAGTGATTTTGGATGAACAAACTTATTGTATCTTAAACATTATCTTAGTTTTTCTTCCGGGCTGCAACTGTATCAGAGTTATTCTGACAGTTGCTTATGTGTTGTCTATGTTTTGTTCCCTCAGTAATGGCTGCAAATGAGTGGAGTTTTATTGACTGAGTGATGGCTGAACCCCTGTTGCCAACAAAGCTTGTATTAGGCTACTTAATAAGGATTGGTCCAATGGAACAGGGAAACCAGTGTTCCATTGTCAAATGCAGAAGAGCATCTAAACCCCATGGGCACTTCTACCTTAAGATTCTCAGCAGGGAATTTTTTTTCCAGCCAACGTGCTGCTCTACTGCAGACAAGGCTGAGAGTACTTTAAAGGGAAGAAGGTGCTTTCTTACAGTGGCAGTTATTTGTTTTTGCCTGTATGTGACAGAAATAACTTTCAAAAAAGTCTTTAAGCTGCTGCAGTCAGTCCTCTAATAACCCCTCTACTGCAGAAAATATAACTAGACTCTTACCTAGTCAAAATCAACAATATTCTACTTACTTCAGTGAAATTGTTTTGATTTGTACAAGCAGAGAATTAGGCTAGAATACTTTTTCTTAAAATGAGCTGATTGTTCTTTTTCTCCCTGATTTGTTGATACAACAGTCAAACAGTTATTTACTTAAAAGGTAATTTATCCATGATGCAAACAGCCACAAATGATTAAATAAATGACACTTGATAGGTTTCAGAGACCCACAGGACCGTGGGAGCCCTAGTGCATTAGCAGACTCCTTATTCTGCCATTTGCTCAATGGGGAGGAGAGCTGTTTACTGGCTCTGTAATTAGTTTTCCAGCTCAGGTAGTTGAAAGCAGCTCTATTTTTAGTAACAAAGCACAAGATCACAACTGCTGAAGCCAGAAATGAAATGTGTGGCAACAACCATTTTGAGCATTTAAAACTCAGTGAACTGTTCAGAATATTGAGCAGGAGCGGAGATGGTTGTCTGTAATGTAATTAAGAAGGTTGAGGTCAGGAACGTAGAACTTGTGATAAATTAATGCAATAATAAAATGTTTAAAAAAATGGTTTAAAAGCTAAACTAAGGAAAAATAAGATAATCCAGATTTTAGATGCTATATAGGCAATAGGAAGGATAATATCTTAACAGAATCATGTTATAAACAGAAAGAACTGAAAATGTTTGTATATGTGACCGCGCTAATGGATTTAATGTAATAGAACTGCCAGGAGAACAATAGAAGCACTTTTTAGTCTACTGATAGCTCTAAAATTACCTGGAGAGGCACTGGGAAGTAAAGAATGCTCCATGTGTGAAATAAATTACTGGGGCTACAGAAGGGAGAGAAGCGTTTTGAATGATGGAGGACAGGGAGAACTATGGAAGGGCAGAAGAGACATCATATCTCTGACTTGGTAAGGATTTGTTGTTTGAAAAAGATGTAATCTGTTAGGGATATGATCAGAATACATAATATAAACAATTTTAGTGGTATTTTTTATATGTTTATTATGGTACATGTAGCCTATATGAGATTGTTTTGCTTTGATGGATATGATGACAGGAATCTATAAGCTTTATGGTTTCTGTCCAATCTAAATTTTTTATATCTTTATTTTTTTATAAATTGATGTATAACTTGCCAAAAGAATGTACATGTTCTTCTGATAACTCATTTTACTATCCTACTTATTAGACCTAACTAAATAAATAATAATTTATTGTCCCCACAGACTATGGAGAGAAGGAAAAGCAGAAATATATTTTTTAAAAGTAAGTGCAGTGCTGTTATTAAACTCCATATTATAACCAGGTGAAAAATTGGTACCTTGCTCTTCCAGTATGAATCTCTAGAAGTAACAGTAAATAGCATTTTGGAACTGATATAAGCCTCTCTGGAGATAAAGGGAGTGATTTTGTGGTGGCATGATATGCTGTACCATGATACCTGGATACATCTTGGGTTTTTCTACCTCCTCCCAAAATCCTGCAGAAAGGGTACTAGCATGGGCAAGTCAACACCTAGTTCTGCTAGATTCTGTTTTTCCAAGACTTCACTGATATGCAAAATGGAGTGAGGTCCTGAGCAAGTGTGCCTTATACTCTAACTTCAAAAAAGTAGGCTTTAAAAAATAATTTTGAAAGCCCAAATGTGCCTTGGACTTCTTAAAACAAGTGTGCAGCAACATTATAAATAATAATCCATGTATTAGTCTAATAAAAATCCCTAAAATAGTGTACTGCACCGAGGTGACACCCATTGCCTATCTTTAATCAATTAACAGCTTTATACTGTCATGTATTTCCTACTTGAGAAAGCTCAGACTGCTCTGCAAACTGGCAGGTTTAGCTCCTGTAGGAAACTCCTCTTTTCTCTCTTATGTTTGGTGATGTGTTGTTTTAGAAACAGATGGTGTCTGGGAAACACAGTGAAGAAGAATTTGCACTAAAGAGACAAAGGGAAAAACAATCACTCCTTTCAGTTGCATAATTTATCTTCTCTGCTTCTTCCCTCTCCCTTTAAAGAACCTTTTAAAATTTTGATTGTAAGAAAATGAACGCTATTACTGTTTTAAAAAGTAAGTAAATAATATAGAACATAATAGGCTAACATAATGTACTCCCTAACATTTTTGGAAATTTTATCCATTAAATGATAATTCTTTATAATTGAGAAAATATTAAAACTACTGCTAATTATTACTTTGAAAGACAAAATGTGGCATTGAAAAACAGAGTGCATGTTAGATGGTTAAAACCCCAGTATATTTCTTGACTGTCAGAATGAAATTAATCTCACTCCAAATTAGGTATCTTAATTTTCTATTTAACCTATTCAATATGATGACAGACAAAAATATTAAAGTGGAAATATTTTTCACCTCTTTCATTTTTCCCATAAAGTACATATATTGTGTGTATACAGAATAGAAGGGCTAATATGGAATGACTCTTTGCTGACTTAATCAAAATTGAAGAGAGATAAGTATTTTTTTTTTAATTTAATGCCTGAATTCACTTTTTAAATAAGGCTGAAGAGCTTAAACTGCATCAACAAAGTTAGATTTCTGTGTTTTGCATTTGAAGAGGTATTTAAATGCTTAAAGACAGACTGATACTTGTAAGGATGTTAGGAGCTTGTGTTCTCTTATACCTGAGCTAAATCTGTTCCAAAAAAACCCAGCTTTGACCTGGTGATTTTACAGAGGCCTGAACTTCTGGCTTCTGCACATGGCTTGAGCTGCTCTTTTTGAGAAGTGTGAAACTTCTGTTCAAACCTCTTTGAAGTCCAGACATAGAAACCTCTTGTGGGGTCTGATTTTGGTGTGTCTTTGACAATAGTTCAACCAGAGGAAGTACTGCTAGGCACTAAACATACCAGCTATAGCTACTTTAATAATTAATAACAATAATAAAGCCTGCTCATGGTCAAGTGTGATGTGGTGGTGGGTTAGCCAAGTTTATTTCTTCTTCAATGGTATTATATGCAAAATAGAATTTTGCAAATAGACATGTGACTTTAGGACTCTCATCCTCATCTCGGGCCTGTTGCTGCCATGGTACAGCCAAGCTTCCTGTCTCCCAGTTTCCTCCAAGACCTTAAGAGTCTGCACTCAAGTTTCAACTAAGTGAACCACTGCATCCAGATAACCTATTCAGTAGATGTCTTGTGATGGTTTTGTTTGAATTCCCCATCACTGTAGAGGGAAATGAAAGCATGCTTACTTTCTCACAACTTTTTCTGAACAGGTGACTTGCAGTTCAGTAGGGCTGCTTGGTCCAGATTAGATTATACACTAATGCAGTCTCATTTTTTAGCAGTCAAGTTTTGATGGTTATTTCTGAATGTGATTTTGGGATGATATTTAAAAGCAAGACATCTTAGATTTCTGTGGTTATTAGTCAAGGCATGAGTTACATGATTGCATTCTTGTTGATCTTCCTTTTCAGTATTTATGACCATAAAATTAAGTTTTGTTTTTTCCCCCTGAAATTAAATTAAAGGAGTGAAGATTGGTCTCATTGCTCAAAGTAATAGTGTGACCTTTGGAAGGACTATTACCATGATTAATTGCCTGCTATTTGTTTCCTTTATTCTAGTCTCTAAAAGTTTCCAAATCACCTCTCTGAACAAAGAACTCCATTGAAACCAACAATGAGATTTAGACATAAAGTTGTGTAAGGCCAGATGGCTTTTATTAATGTTGATAATGGCCACTGATGGTGTGAAATCCAAAGGGATGTCTACAGCAGCACTGTTGCTGGCACACACAGCTTCTGTCTATCTGGCTATTTTTCATCTACTTGCAATTCATTTGCAATGAGTTTTTTACTTAGATACATTTATTCCATCTTAAATGCCTTTGCATTTTTGAAAGTTAAAATGCTCAGGTGAGCAATTAATGCAGAGCTTTCAGTGTTGAATTTTGTGTGTGGTTTATTTTTCTCCTGTGCAGATACTTTATAGACAAGTGTATCGGACACAGTCAAGCTGGAGTCACAAATCTAAAACAGATTATCAGGAAAATTACTGACCTGGCCTTAAGCCAGGTAATTTTCTTCTCTGTTACTTCATTAGAAATTTGGTTGGTGTCCCATTATTGAATGAGGAAGAAATTTTTGAAATCTAAGCTGGCATTAACTGTTTGAATTTTTCTACTCAACTTTATAACAGTAATTTAAAAATAATTTATTTATTGAGATAAATGTATTTAATGTTTTTCTTTTCTATTACAGCATAATTCAGCTTTGTTCATGTGTTATTGAGAAACAAAAATGCTTCCTTTAGAGACTTTAAATATTGCTGTGAGTTTTAGTTAGTTGATATAAGACCCAGTGATCCATCTCCAGATTTTCTTAAGCAAACAGACAAAATCTACTGTATGTAAAGTGCCTTAATTTTTTGGGTTTTTTTTGGTGCCAGGGTGAGACATTACATGCTATCTGGTCTCATTAATATATGGAGACATCATAAGTTGTGTGACCATAAAAATATAAACCATTTAGCTTTTTGTAAGAACTCTCACATAGTTTTGGTGTTCTGATAAATTCCCCAATAGGGGGGAGCTTCAAATGAAATTCCTTTTTAATATTCTAGGAATGTGAAGAGCAGATGCTCTTCCATGAAACAAATTCTATAATAGCATTTTGAAAAATATCTGAGGACTTTATATATCTGAAACCAGGATATTTTTCCCTTAATAATTTTCACTGTGATTGACTGTAGTAAGACCAATAGATGTTGTATTTAATAAAATTCTGAGAAGACAGTATACTGTCAATTTAAATATTTGCATATATTTTGTGGTCTCATTTCTTGAAGAACTAGGCTATTTATGTTAAAGAAGTTCCAATTCCTGTATATCTTAAAAATTTCATATCATGTTTCTGCTGACCAAAAGCCAAATGTTTTCACATCACAACATATTAGTAAAGAAAGGTCAACATTTCACACAAAGAAATCCTATAAAATCCCTTGTTTGCCACTACTGTGGAGGGATGTTAAACTTAATGGGATAACATGAGAGTAATCAAAGTAGTTTTGCAACTAATTTTAACTGTTTGCAAAACGTGTGGCCAGCTGTAAAAATGAAAGTTCAGATGTAAAGGAAAAGATTGTATGAGCAGGAGGCGGAATTTACCTAATTTCTGTTTGTATTCTACACATTAAAATTTCTCCCTGACTGATGAAAAGATGGTGTCATTTAAACAGACAGTGGTCAGTAATAATTTTTAGTTTTGCTGAAATGCATATAGTTCAGTGGACCAGAATGAGAACAAATGTGACTTTAGATGTAATGTTATTTACATATTAAATTGATTTCTGTGGTATTACTAAGAGCAAGGATGTAGGCTGAGGGGAGCATAAACCAATATATAGTAGTGGAAAGGCGATTAGACTCAGCCAGTAAGCTGCTGGAGATTCTGTCTAGCAGCTTTTGAAACAGGAGGTCACAGACTGATGTTGAAGAGGGGGATTAGCTGCTGCTGAACTATTCTGGCTGAATTTTGTGCAAAATGCTGTTAACTGGGGGTGAAGGAGGCAAATCTATATTTTTGCATCACTAGAAAAAAGAAATGTAAAAGCCAGTAGGCTGTATCAGAGCAGAACACTCAGAAGAATGACGAGGTGCATTAGTTTTCCATCTGTGTTTTGGAGGTTAATGAAATTACTCAGACAGTGAGGTAACTTAGGCTTCTAAGGACAAGACTGAAAGACCATCTGGTGGTCTTCTGTTTTTAGTATTTGTAGGTTAGCAAATTTCTTTGTTGTTGTTGGGTTTGTTTTTGTTTTTGTTTTTCTTCATTTTTTCCTTTACAAACAGCCTTCACATTGGAAATGGTCCAGCTGTCATGTACAGAGATTAGAAATTGAACATATGAAATCTTGTCCTTATGTGTACTATTATAATGCATGTATTTACTTTTTCAGTTACTTTTTGTAGTTACCTTCATAATTGTTCTGAAGACTCCAGATGTATTTATAATATTTTAATACTTTGGAGGGATTTCTGACCACTTTCCTGACATCCAAAAGGAGTATATTGTTGTGATTTTTTGTAGGGTTTTGCAATGGCATTCTCATAATTGCTGAAGACAACTATGATCCTCATCATTTTTTGTCAATACGAATATCTGATTTTTTTTTTTTTTTTGATGTGTCACTTCTGTAATTGATCTTAAGCTGTGTATCTTCCCTTTTATAGGAGAAGAAAAAGATGTATTTCTGATTGCTGACAAACTCTTATTTTCTTCAGGATACTATATAATTATATTTTTGTACATTTAGAGCATGATATTAGATCCTTTACTCTCTAGATAAGCTGTCAGATAAGTTTGTTCCTCACCCTCCCCCAAAGCAACACACCAACTCTTAACTGTGTACATAAGTATTATTCTCCCACAGCTATTCAATGGGAATTTTCACTGAAACATTGAACTCTGACACAGTCCAAGAGAACCAGCCTGGGCACATACCCAACTTCAGATGCTCTCTTCTTGCTTTTGAATTACAATAGGAAAAAGACTGGACTGTTTGAAATACCTATTATTTCTTAAATACTTTTGGTTATAAATACACATTAAATATTTTTTTGCTCAGAAGTTAATCTGACACTGAAAATTGGATAAAACAGTAAAGTTCAAACACATTCTACCTTCTGGCTCTTGTTTTTTGGTGTTTCATAGAAGAGTTTTCTATTTTTCTTTGAAAGTCAGAAGTGGATATTGGATTAAAGTTTCAGCACTATCTCTAAAAATATTTGGATTTTTGTAAAGTTTAATAATAGAAAGGGAAAAACGCAGAATAAAATCAAACTCTGCTTGGATTTTTTTTTTTTAAATGTGATGTGTTTTCTACTTCATATGGCTCAAGGTTGATGTCATGGTATGGCATTTGTAAGACTGGGAAAGTGTAGGCTTTGTACTCATTACAGAGCAAGTTAAACAGGAGTACCTCTTTCATGGGCTTCTGTAGGTGCATCTTTGTGTCCTACAATACATTTCTGTTTTTTCCTGACAGTCATAGCCAAGAACACTTGTGCTGTGCAGTGAATTTTTCAAGTCATGAGTCCAGTATATCTGGGACTCAATTAAACTGTTCTACCAGATCTCTAAAGAGGAAGAGTGCTGCCATTTTTCTTCTATATCACCTATCAGCAGAAGCATCTCCTGATCAAAATGATCTCTCATTTGATTTGGCATCCTTTAAAATACTTTAGCTGTGCTGCTTCTTCTCCAGACCTGTAAGAATTGTTTTACTGCTCTGTCACCCTTCAAATGACAAATGTGGTCAATGTTTTATTTGTGAGGTGCAATGAATGCACGTTGTAGTTAAGGAACTTGTGTTTTACAGTTAGTTACAGACATAATTACAGACTTTAGTAAAATTCATACTTGTCCCTCCCCTTGCTTTCTTCTCTACGTTATTGGTAACTGGAATCAAGAAAGGTTCAGCTTTAATATGGTGAATTGGCCTGGTCCAGGTGTTGGTCTAAGGTGTGATACACTTTCCCTGATGAGTTCTTTAATCACATTTGAATTTGGTCCTTGTTGTCTTTCCAGGATAAAATGAAGATGTATTTGATGCTGTAGGGATTGGTATGCCCTTAGTACCTGTAAAGGGCAAGGTCAAATTCCCTCCACCTACAAATCACAGTAGATCATCCTGCCCAAAGCAGGGTCAGTTGAAGCAGGTTTCTTAGGGGCAGTTAGGGTTTGGTTGGTTCCAGACTTGGACACTCCACAACCTCTTTAGACAACCATTGGCCACCTTCTTTTTTTACTTTTTAAGTATTTTCTTAAATTCATATTTATTTGAAGGAATTGAACTCAAATGAACTTAGATGAATAAATTAAATGTTTTGTATTAGAATTTATGTTACTTTGAATTTTTTTCCTCTTCATTGGATACCATTCAGGAGACTGTCATTATCCTTTTTCACTCTCCCTTCAGTTATTTGCACACATTGAGGCAACTTTCCTGACCCTTCTCTTCGGGCTCCTTTTTTTTTTTTTTTTTCCTTTTCTTTTCCATTTCCAGCTTCTCAACTTCTCCTTATAGGATTGATACTCCAGATCCTTAATCATCTTCATGACCCTTTACTGGACTTGCTTGAGTATTTTCATGTCTCTATTTTACTGGGACGCCAAGAACTAGACAAAGAACTCTCCCACCAATACAGAGTACAGGGGAATGAATAATGACCTCCCTATATCTGCTAGCTATGCTCCTTAGACATAAGGACACTTAGCCCAGGATGTTGCAAGTATTTCAGCATGGCATTTGCTCAGTGCCTCCCCTTATTTTCATACCATGCTCAAGGACACAGAATACAGGTGTGGTGTCTTCCAGCACTGTGGCAGAAGGGTGAAGTGAAGCACTTTGCTGTAAACACAACTTACATATATTATTGAAAGTTATGAGGTCCAGAGGAAGGAATCAGTCCATGATCAGTCCATGCTAAGGAATACTAGCTTTAAACTGGTCATTAGTCACTGTACATCGCTGAACTTCACACTGTTTCTATAAAATGCAAATTTTGGATTACTATGATGTATCTACAAAATATTTTCTAACAGATCTTCTCTGTGGCAGGTGTATATTGCCTTCTCTGAATTATATTAACACATTCAACAGTACAAGGTATAGATACTATTTTAGAGGAAAAGAATGGTTAAGACAGAATCCAAGCTAGAATTTCATAGGATGTTCCAAGAGTTGAATTTTGAATCTGATCTGTATGTCTGGAATATTTATATGGGAATCCATTTAGATAAATGTCACTTTCTACTTTCTCCTCTTCCTAAATCAACTTCCTTTCCATACATGTTGAAAGAGTTGTTGTTGTTGTATTTTAAATTATCTTCTTCTATTAACTATGGTTCTCTTTTGTCTTGTCATCTTTTACATTAATGATTTTCATTTTTTAAGTGTCTCTTTTTTGCTCCAAGCATTGGAGGAGAAAAAAATGCAGGGTTAATGGGGTAACTTCAATATTTAGTAACTGGATTTCCAGGTGCAGAACTTCTGTTGTTGCATCTTGAATCAGTATATGCATTTTGGAAAGTGTAAGGCTTTAAAAACACTCTGTAATTTACAGAACTTTGAAGCATGCTGCAATGAAAATTTTTTCAGTAATGATCTATTTTCTGAATCTCTGTGCAAGTGAAAACAGTTAATCTCTATGTTCCAATAGGATTTATGAGGTGTTTCATGCTCTCTAAATTTTTTTGGACGTATTATCCATATAGAATTATTAGTTCTCTAAAGCACATTATCTATATTTCTTGATTTTAACTTGTTATTCAAAAATAAGTAGTTGTTTTCCTTTTAGATCCAGGAATATGACATAAAAAATGATGTGCTATCACTAGAATGAAATTCTGCAAGAGCAGATATTATAAATTCATAATTAGTAGCAAACAATTACTGATCCATTACAATTATAACAGGAATCAGGGTGAAATGTTTGGGTCTTCATCAGCATACAGGATATAATTTCCAGAGCATGTCAAGAAAAATTTGCTCTAATTTTCTTTCTGAGTCTGAAGCTTTGATAGTGATTGCATTTCTTGGATGGATTTTTCCCCTCAGTTTGCTTTATTCCAATTCACATGTTCTGTCTTTATGAGTTGGATTAATTCTTTGTGCATTGCAAGGTATTAGTTATTAGTATCCCTTTTAATTAGTTTCCTATTGCTTACATAGACTGTATAAAAAGTGGCTTCATAGTCTGTGAGAAATCATTGAACAATGCATTGAAAAGGATTTCGTTCCTTTCAGTACTAGTTTGTATATCTGTAGTAGAAAACAGGAAATCAAGGTGTCCTTGCAATGACAATTCAGTTTCCTATGCACAGGTTCCTGTCATTATGCATTGGAATCTTATTCATGCAACTCAGGAAAAGGAATGCCAGTAGATTGACACTGTCTGATGAAGGTCATACTTTGAATTTTTAAGTACAAAATAAGTACTTGCTGATAAACTAGGGTCAGGTACTAGTTAGAAACTAGTCATTCCCTGGCACACCTTCTAAGACCTTTCACATTTTTGAATGTACCTTATGTGTACAGTTTCCATTCACAGAAAAATATTTATTTCTGCTGACAGGTCTCATCTGCTGTTTCCTTGGCATCACTTATTTCTCTGCACTTGACTTCAAGTCTGTACTAAATCTGTCTGAGAAGAGATACATCTTGAATTTTGTGCTTGTAAAAATAGCACTGCTATAGTATCATTCTTTCTCTCCACTTTTTTTTTTTTCAGCCATTTAAAGCAGTCATTCTTATTGCCTGTTTTTCACAAGTTAAACATGTGAATATCATATTTAACTACCAAAAAGTAAGATCCATTTTTTAAACATTAAGAGAAATGAAACAAGGGAAGTGGAAAGAAGGTGCTGACAGAAAGACAATGATTTGGAAGTTAGTGCAATAAAAACTAAGTCCAGTTAACAAGAGAGTATTTCCTTGCAGTTTTATTCTTTATATCTCCTGAATGTACCAAAGCCAGTGCTTCAGCATGGAAGAATATGGCAGATGGAATTATTTTTATGCAAGTATTAAAAGAAGGGCTCTACATTATCTCTGTCATGATTTAGTTTTGGGCTTCAGTTCCTATGCTGTCTATTATTAGCATCATAAAACATAATGGGAGTAGTTAGAGATTCAAATGCATAGATTCATGCTGGATTTCACTTCCTTATGTATCTGCAGATGGTGTGTATATTTTTGCATATTGGATTTTATGGTGGTTAGAAACATTTGATGGGGTAAATATAGGGAAGTGCAAAGATTCATTGCAACTGATTCATTCAGAGACTTATATGTATTTTTTGTAAGCCGTTTGGTTTCCAATGAAGACTCTGAATCATTATCTTAGTTTATCACCTTTTACTTTTTTTGAACTTTGATGAAACTTTTTTCCTTGTTCAGTCAAAAAGGCTGGGAGTCTGATCTATTAAATGCTTGGATGCTTGATATTGAAGGGTTTATCTATATATGTCCAGAATAAAACCAAGTAAGACCTTGTAGTGCATAGAAAGAGAATACAGGAGGTCCATTTTTCTAAGGATTTTGATTCAGACCCCATATGAACACTCTAATGTAATTCTAAGTGAGGCAAATGAAAGCAGTGTATGTTTAAATCATGCACAATCTGCAAATATAAAGACAGAAAGTCATGGAGATTCAGTCACAGGAATGGATTTCAGTGATCAGTTACAAGTTGATCAGTTCAATTAATCAGGTTTTTTTTACCCTGGGCTCAGTGAAGTTTAAAAGCTATGAAGTTCCCAAAATCACTTCTTGAGGACAGGCTTTCCTCACACTATCCAGTTTTTAAAATTACTTCATACAGGAAGCTACTAAAAAGGGAAGATGAATCTGTAAGTACTGTATGGAGGGTGCTCACCAGCAGAATTGTCTTAACTTTTGCAGTGGTTTTCCTTCTTCATCAGTGGAAAGTGTACAGGACCAGCAGCTTGCAATATCGACAGAAGTGTTTAGCTATTATGGAGTGTGTATGAATGGAAAGTGAAGGCACAGCAGAAGTAATTTCTTCTCCATTTGCTGTTTCATGAGAAGGAGATGCCCTTTGCCCACAGCACCTACTCTTGTGACAAGCTGTCTGTCAGCATAGTCCTGTCAAGCTCACTGAAGTAACATGGAACATGAGATAAGGAAGGAGTTACACGACAGTGATGTCTTCGAAGAGAGAAGTCTCAAGATTAATAAAATAGGTAACATAAATGTAATTTTTCTTGATTTATTTCTCAAGACTTGATGGAAATTACTCTGATTTCAGAGTCTGGCATTCAGCATCATGTAGCACCTCAGCATCAAGTTCAGATCAATAGAAGTATGTTTCTGGGTTTTAGCAAATAGTGTTGTCTGACAGGATGTGACTGAAATAAGTCAAACTAAATACCAGCTTCAGTACTTGCTTTCTGTCTGTGTGGATATACTTTCATAGTGGCATTTAGGATTTTAGAGCTTCATCTTCTAAACTGATTATCTAAGTGAGAAACTTTGGCTCTCATTAGTAGTTATTTCCAAATAAATTCAAAGATATGGCACTGGGACCCTAAACATTACTTCAGCAGGCTTAGGAGGATTTTCAGGAAATATAGAAACTTACAGTTCCAGCTTTAGTCTTGCAAGTAAAAAGCTTTCACGTGAGTAATCTGATCTACTTCAGCCTTCTGGTTATGGCTAGGGTGTTGCTGTGTCCAACTCCTTTGAAAGAGTGACTTATTCAATAAGGAGCTCTGTTTATTTGATTGAATTTTCAAAAAGGAAGAGAAAGCTTATTAAGAAAGTAGGTGACAAATTTCATTCTTCCTGAGTAAAAACCATCATGATGTATGAAATCTTTTAAGAAGGTGACAAATGTGGTGCAATAACTTAGTGATGCATGCTGGTTTGTCATGGTACTGCTCTGTTTCTATGTGTGTAGATGTGGAAGTTTTGAAAACATGTTTGTGATTAGAAACTTTAGTGACATCCCCATAATTGCTATGGTGAAATCCAGAAAATGGATCCTAGGCAGTTCTAGATGATTCTTCTACTTTTTAAGTCTTGCGTCAGGCGTTTCTGCATGGGCAATTATTTTATTTGAGGACAGGGGGAGTTGTTTTTTAAGACAATAGAGCATGTTTCATATAAGCAAATATATTGAAAGTGGTTTTAGTTTATTAATATTATTACAAGGAGGAGAAAAATATTATAATTTGGAGGAGAAATCTGGAGGAATGGCATCTTGAAGCAATACTACATTTAAAGAGCGTACTGAAGGTGTAAATTTTGAAGTTGCACTTTGAAGAGCACCTATGTCTCTATAGATTGCTGAACCTGAATATATCAACAAGATGACCAACAGTCTGAGTCAGTGCTAAAATACATTTATCATTTATACTTCCATTTGCATTAGTGGTGTTGCTACTGAATCCTTTGATGTCAATTCTGTCAGCAGCCAACATGTCCAGGCTCTGTAAATAAGGTGTTGAGGGCAACAGCAAGACTTCATTGATGGGATGTGCACTGCAACAACATTTGAACAGGGCAAGCAGAACAGGTGGGGCACGGGATGTTAGACAATGAACACAAACATTTAAATTGCAGGCACAGAATGACTGAGGTTAGAAGGTACATCAGAAGGTTATATAGTCCAACCTCCTGTCCAAACTAGGGTACAAAAGCCACACCAGGTTGTTTAGGACTTTGACATGTAGTTTTGAAAGCCTCCATGAACAAAGGCTGCATAAAATCTGTGGGCAACTTGTTTCAATCTTTTAAAGTCCTCAGGGTGAAAAAAAAGTTCTCCACATATTCATGTTAAACCTTGGTCTTCACTTTCTTGTCCTCTCCTGGGCATCACTTTGAAGTGCCTGGCTCTGTCTTCTCAATGGTCTCCTCCCTAGGTTTCTGTTAGTTTCCTGAAGCAGACTAGTGCATGCTGAACAAGCCTCTTTCCCTCATATTCTCCTTACAAGGGAGTTTTTCTAGCCTCTAACCCTCTGTCTTGCCTTTTGCTGAACTTTCTGCAGTTTGTCACTCTTTTTCTGGTACTGGGAGAATGATACAGGATGTAGTGTGTTAGATGCAGTCTAATGAGCTCACTTACATTCACTGGCTATGGGCCTTTTAAAACAGCCCAAGGTGCTCAGATATTCTTTGCAGCAAGTGTGCCATATCCACCATGTTTAGCAGTGAGCCCATGTTTTTATTGTCCAGATCTTTTCTTGCATATTTAGCATAGAAACTATTCTTGTTGCCCTTGATGTGCCTTGGCAGTTTCAATCCTACCTAAGCTTTGCTTTTCCAAACAGATGGCTGTGCAGTGTTTCTAAATTCCTTCTTTGTAGTCTAATTAGAGTGCTTGTTCTGGAGTAGAGGCAGAGTTCAGAGGTCCAGGCATCCTGTCCCGTGTGTAGCTGGTTGCTTGAATAACATAATCTTGCTGCAAACTCTATATGCAGGAGTATTTTGGAAGACAGCTAGCAAGTGCAAAGAGCTACAGAAATAAGCCCTTTAACGTGCTGTTGGTGGTTTAATGTTTACATATATTAATGTAAACCTTTTTTGGCAGTCTCTTTCTTATGGCTATCAGAAATAGACTGTGCCTGTTATGACAGTTTATATTTCTGATAGCCATAAGAAACCATCTCAGCTTCTCAGAGATGATAAAGCTATTGCAAATGTGAGTCAAATTTACTTGAAAGTTAATGCATTTGTCCATCTAAACTTTATGATAATGTCTTGTTCTTCTGCACTGAGCTACTTGGCACTATTGTATCTGTCACATTTAATAAAGATATATTCATCTTCAACTTTATTTCATATAAGAAATGCCAGACTTAGCCTATCAACACATCACATTGTATCATTGCTATGAGATTGGGTTGGTTTACCATAGCAAAGAGTTTGTCCTTCCATATTAAAAATAGTTAGTGTGAGTTGTGTTTATTACTACTCATAACAATACTTATTTTCCTTTTATAATATATGATTAAAATTCTGAAAGATGTTCCAAGGTTGCCTGACAGAGGTGTTATTGCCTGTTACTATTTTAAATGACTGCTTATTTGCATTTGTTCTTTCATTATCCCTAATAGATGATGACATAGCATAGTAGGGGGAAAAATTATGTTAAACCAATGTTGTGAAAGACTATTTTAATGTGGTAAACACAAAATTATCTTGACAAGCCAAAGAGGCTCTCTAGCTCATTTTTAGAAAAGGAAAAAAAAAAATCTTCTTTAAACCCTAATACCTTGATGTTTAGTAAAGATTTAATTGTTGTGTAAGTTGAAGAAGGAGGCATTGCTGGTCTGAAATAATAGTTTGAATAGAAATTGCTATTTCTGTGTGGATTGACTTTATATTTTTATTTTTAGATTCAAATCCCAGATTAGAATCAGTCTTGAGGGTTGGATTGTGTGTAACAGCCAGAAGCAGTGACATCTATGGTCTTTTCTGTAGTAGTCTGTGACCAGTCCAGCTCCACATGGCTGAAGCTACTGACCCAGAGTAGGAATGAAATGTTTGCTTAGGCTCAAAAGTTGGATGTCTTCCCCTGCACCAGGGCACAGCCAAGCACCATAATGGCACTTTTGCTACAGCTCAGCTGGAGGAAGGTCAGGAGCTAAAGGATATTTCCCACCAAGTCTGCTCCCAGGATTAGATTTGCAAATTGCCTTTGCAACTGTTGACCATCCTTCACCCTGAATACTTAGGAGTACCAGACACTGAGAAGTGAGTCAGCAGGTATGACAAGGTACCCCAAACCTGTGTCCACCCAGTAAGTTTCCCTGTTATGTCATCAGATAATTTTTCCTTATGCAAGAAGAGGGTTATTACAATTATCATAGGAAAGATATGTAACATTTCTATGTGAACCTCTGAGCTGTTAAAGTCACACAGCAGATTACAGCCCATCATTTGCTCTCATTTAAATCAGTAGGAATCTGAAGTAGTTGCACTGACACAGTAGAATTTTCCTCATATGCACCAGTGTATCTGAGAATGAAATTCAACTTTAAATCATTAAATTAAGGCAAGCCATCTTTTTCATCTGAGTGGATGTCTGCAGCCATAATAACTCATAACATTAGCTGTAGGAGGACTTGGACTGAGTGTCTGGAGCTCTTGGTTCTAAAACTGACCAACATGGGTAATGTTTTTAATTTTCTCTTTCCAGTCATTGACTTGAATTTTTGGTCTGCCAGCTCTGTTTGCTTTCCATTTTGCTCAGCACAATCCTATATATGATTTTTAAATTACACTGAAATATAAATAATGATGACAGCTTTTAAAATAGGAATTATTAAACTCTAGAAAGTCTCCATCTGCTTGTATATCAGTATACAGAATATTTGATATCCAATGACTTGTATTCAGTAGAGAAGACATTTTTTATTGTTTCCATACATCCTCCTCTGACCCAACTAGGAATGTAAATCAGCAGGTTATTAGGCATCTGTCTTTGGGAGATAGTACCTCTATTTTGTAGAGCCAAGATGTCTGTAGATTTTCAGAGAGGTTCATTTTAGAATTTCATTATGTGTGTTTATCTAAAATGAATATGCAGACCAATTTTGTTTGTTTATTCCCATTGTTGGATACTGTAATGCTTTTGCATAAAAAGGTGCTGTACAATAAATAGTTTGCTGGCAAAGGAAAAGCATGATCTTGTGGTCAAAAAGAGGAGTTTAGATTAGTTAAAAATTACTGTGCTGTAAACATGAATTCTAGCACACACTGGGATGGAAGTAGTGAACATATGAATCCTAGATTAGCCATAATTCTGGTGTGCTGTAATGCCATAATGATGGACTGAAAGGCTGAGAAGTCTTTAGCAATTTAATATGTTTTACACAAAAAATGTTTTTGTGACTGTGCTTCAAAAATAGGCTGATATGTTTGAAGCACTTCCAAGAAGCTTTAGCAATTACTTTGTATGTAAACAAATTGAAGACCTCCAGAAATAAAGTTATTTTCTGTCTGTTTTCATGTGGAAGAGTTTAAGATCAGCTTTTGTAAGGTTCTGTGAGTATCCATTGGGCATAAATAGCACAGAGCTCTTGAGGTAAACCACATTGCAAACTGAACACAGTCAATTTTAGACAATCAAAAGAGGTGAAGGATTGAGCACAGCTGGTTATTGCAACAAAGTATTGAGAATTTGTGATAATAAGCTATTTATCAGTTGAATGACATGAGGAACTACTGTCAGAAATTCCATGGAAATGAAAGAAAAAATAGATGCAGTTTAAATAATAAAGGTTGTCTTAGGTTGGATAAGACTATGGTTTGTGTCAAATGCTGTGTTAGACTAATTGAAAAAAGTGATTTCTCCTGCCTGTGAACAGTGTAATGAAGATGATATCTCAGTTCAAATCTTCTCTGACACATGGCTGAGCAAAGAGCAGAAAAATGTCATCACCTGTAGAGTCAGGACTGTCAGATTTATGATCAAACCATTTTCTTGTTTACTGTTCTGAAGATTCATGTGCCACCAAATTTTCAGTGGTCACATTGTTGTTTGGGTTTACTGGTTTGTTTTTCTTCTTATCATTAATAGTAGGCAAAGTCTTAACTTATTTCCATTCTTTTACCTACTAATCACCACATAGTCAAAGAAAAAGATTCTTATTTAAATCTCTTTTGTTTGAGATTTAGTCTAGCTTCAAAGTGATCTGGGAAATGGAGGAAAAATGGTAACTGAAAACCAGAACTCAGGGTTTCTGCAGCTGACCACTGACCATTTTCAACTGCTGTGTATAGCACTCATCCTAGTACCATATTAACTAAAACATCTTGGAAAACAGAACGAGTTTTCATTGAATCATAAAATCAAGAATTACTTGGAAAAAAACCGATTTCTTAATATTACCTCTTCCATAGGTTGCAAAGCCTTGTCATTACCTTTTTTTCACAACAAAATATGACAAGACTAGGCTGTAGAAGAAGGAAACTTGCACTCCAGGTGTTAAGTTCAAATAATGAATCACTTGCAGACTGGGTCTTTAGTCAGATCACTAGACCTGAACCCTTCTGTCTTTTTGTTTCAAAGTTCACCTGTGGAGCGAGATGTAAGCTTTGTGCTTGACACTGCTTCTTCCTTTTATGTGGTTGTGGAGACATTACAAAGGTTTCTTTCTCTGGTCGTCTGCTTTCACCTTGCATGTTGTTTTTCTAATGTGGAGAAGGAAAAGCTATCTTCAGATTTATTACTTTCTCCTCTAATTTAGCTAATGTTGAGATAACAGCTGGATGAAAGCATTGCTATGCTAATAGCTACATTTATTGCACTTTTATGCATTAGCAATGGTAAATAATTGCCCCAAGACAACATCTGTTCTTATGTGTCTAGTTTCATTTATGTTAATGTATAAACTGAGCTTTTGATAATCACTTACCTGCTTTAAAACTTACTTCTGTGTGTTGTACTGCTGGTTTTGGTTGCCAAATTATGTATTTAGCTAAGGATCTTTTAAGATCTAGCAACAAACCCAAGACTCAGAAGAAAGTTCTCGAAATAACTCTTCCTCTGCTCTGTCTGTGCTATGTCTGTCACTGCACTGTATTCCAGCTTAGGATATTTTCAGTCTGTTTTATCACAATTCTTGTAGCTGCTGTTATACTGTCAGATCTTGGTTTCATGCTAGCAATTTTCTGAGTTTTTATGAATGTATTAAATTTTTTTTTTTTTACTTTCTTAAAAATTTAAACCACTGGTTATTCAAAGGAATATTCTTTCATGCAAGTGCTTGTTTTTGCCTGCATATGTGAATGGGGCTAAACTGCATATCTCAGGATCAGGTGTAGTTGTAATTTATTCCCTGCTTGCTATTCTGCCAATGTATCTTAACTCTAGTATAAAGTTCAGTGTAGGGGTGTATACTTTTCTCATTTTGTTTTGTTTTCTGAAGAGACTTCTAAACCATATGAGCAGCTTGTGCCTTTGACCATGTTTCTGGCTCTAGGACCAGAGTTTTACCTCAGATTACCAAACAGCCTTTGCAAACATCTCTTATTTTGTGATACTTCTGATGTGTGGTGGGATGGGACCAAAGCAATTTATACCTTATTTTACCTATAATTATAAAAATGATCTCTTGTATTGCAACTCAATTGCAAGGAAAGATGATCTTTAAATTCAGCCATCTTGTTAGCCAATGTGGCAAGTGTGGCTTTGGTTCAAGACAAAACACTATGAAATTATATCCTTGACAGATGCTTCAACATAACCAGAGTGACTAATCTTTGTTTAAACTTAGCCTTATGCCAATTCAGTTCCACTAATGATTATATAATTGTGAATATGAAGCAGGACTTATATTTAGAGAGAAGTGAACCCACCTAAATGTGTTTTGTGTATTTTCCATGCAGATGAAGTTCTGACAAGTGGACTATTAGCTGTCATTGTACTCAGGGGAACTGTGTGGTTCATGGCAATTTCAGGGATCCTGAGGATTTTGTCTATGTTTGCTTCCCTGACATCCCTACCCTTGCTTTAATCATCTGAAACACACTGACCACAGCCTATCTTCTGTGTACATGAAACATCTAGAAAAATAGGAAGATAGCATTTCTCTCAGAAAAGTAGCCTTCACATGAATTTTTCAATGTAAGCTTATTTTAGGATGTTTCATTTTCTGCTTCATTCTCACTTCAAATGTGGCAAGTGTTAACAACACCTTAAAAATAGTGTTCTATAATTTGTCCTAGTTTCTTTCAATCTGTTTTTTGACTCTTCATGAAAATTTTCATGTTACTTAGCCTTTGACTGGTGTTGTTTTAAATCTAATAACGTTTTAATTCTTACTGTGCCTGAATTTTTCTGTGCTCTGTTTCTGTGAATCAAATTGCATTGTTCTTCTGGATTGCATATAGGGAGGACTGGTTATTGCTGCTGCTGCCAGCTTTTACACAGCATTTTGTACACTTTTAGCTAAGAAGTGGTATGGACTTAAATGTAATTGGTTTTGCACTATCCTATTTATAGTAATTAACTTGTAGCAGGTGGGTAAATTCCCCACCTGTTCTTACTGCTGTATCCAGCTGTTTCAGTGATAATTATAATTTATCAATATGGGAATAAGTCACTGACAAACACAAAAGTATAAAAGCCATTTTAGTTTGGATTAAGGGAAGAGTAGAGGAAATCAAAGATGTCCTGAAGTTCCATATCAGGGCCTTTTCCACTTGCGGTATCTCTTCAGTATCATATTATCTGTGATATTGAAATCAAGACAGATTCAGCCTCTGTTACCAGTTTCTGCAGGTTTCTGCTGTGACAGTAGGCAGCTGAGCTAAGCCAGCACTGCTGAGAGCTTTGAGTGCCTGAATAAGGTCAGTGCTTCTTCCCTCTATTTCCCAGTTCCTGTAATAATGTGGCTTCTTGCAGCTTGTAGAAGTAAGGATGTGATATCTGGTTCATCCCCATATCCCATGTCTGTTTTCTTTATCTATGTGTCACACCAGTCTTGAGTTTTGATATTGGAAGGCATCAAAGAGGTCACTCTGGGGAGAATTTTTCTTTGTACTATTCAAATGTATGGGTCTTATGTGTGAAAATAAAACTTTCATGAGCCTGCCTAGGGCTCTGGGATAGTGCCTGTTCTCCTGCCTATTATCCTTTGTCTCCAACTCAGAACACAGTAAGTACTGTGTGTCTTTTTTCTTACTTAGTGATAACAACAATACCTCACCATTGCTGGATTAAATACATTCTATAAATCATTGAGATTACAAAGACCAAATAGCTGAAATATTGTGTGTTGCTTTGGAAGATGTGTGAAGAACATAGGCTTGCAATTAGAGCTTCAATTTATTGTTTTACCTGGAACTGTAGTTGCTAGCATCCATAAAATCCATCCAGATGTATTCAGTAATTCTAGGTTGATTGAGTTGTTATACATAACCTTAATACATAAATTTAATATAATTGTGAAATAAGTAATGCATGCTTTATTATAGGCTTGAAGGACATAAGTGTAAAAGTTCCTTGCATTATGAAATTTTAGATAGGAACCTTGTGTGATCAAAGAAAGCTTCAATGTTATTTTAATTCTGTTTGTCTATTTCCCAAAGGTCAGGTTATAAATTTTCTCACCAGATTTGTCCTTTCATAGTAGAAAACAATCTGCCTTATTTTCCTGGAGGCAAAGCATTGCAGGAGAAGCTTCCTATCTGATGTTGTAATCCCTGATTAAAAAGGTATGTCTAATAACAACTGTCCAAAATTCAGGCATTATCTAACTCACACTGAGCCTCAGTGTGAGCACAATTGTGAATTTCTCATGGAACTGTCCATGGCATTTAAATAACTAATACTACCTGGGATTGATTTTTGGGATTAACAAAAAAAACAATTGTGAAGATACAGATTGGTTGTTGTATCCTTATATATACATGTGCATAATGGAGGGGACAGTATTCTTCCTCATATATTTTTAATTTGTATGCATATATAATGACTCAAAAACCCCCATGAAAGGAACATTGGTATGCTTAGCCTTCTGTTGCATGCAGACTACAATGTACAGTGTTTCAATTAAAAAACATGGGAGGACACTTGAGGCCAAATGAATAATAGAACTCAGTTCTTTGGTAATTAAACATACAAAATCCTGTTTTGATGACAGAACTGTTGTTTTGAACTTGTGCGTATGACGTCTGTATCTGAAACTCTATCATTCTTCGGGAGATCCAGCCAAGCAACCTAAGTTCCTAGCAAAAGTAGTGTAGTTTGAACCAACTCTCTTTTACTTTTAGTAGCCAATCAGAGTAGGGTAATGAGAACAAACCCCAAATGTTAAAAATTCCCTTTATCCCACGACTCCCTTCTTCCTAGGGTCAACTTCACTCTGGAATTCTCTGCCTCTTCTGCCTAGTGACACAGAGGGATGCAGAATGGGAGTTGTGCTCAGTTCATCACATAGGGTCTCTGTCTCTACTTTCTCCTCATGGGGAGAACTTCTCTCACCCTTCTCCTGCTCCAGCGTGGGGACTCTCCCACAGAAGTCCACCCTAGTCCACTGCTCCCACATGGTTCCCACATATTCTCACTTCTTTCTCTGACTGCAGAGGCTCTGGCTCAGTAATTTTTCCATTCTTAAATATGCTATCCTAGACGATCTACCACTGTCACTTATGGGCTCAGCCTTGGCCATCTTGGAACTGGCTGCCATTGGTCCTATCAGACATGGGAGAAGCTTCTGGTAGCTTCTTACAGAAGACCTTGCCATGCAAACCCCATACATCCTGTTATCTCATTCTCCTGCTGAGAACCTCCTTTATTTAATTTATAATCTTTACAATTCCTGACTCTATCTAGAGGTCAAGAACCAAATGATCTCATAGAGACACTTATCAGCTTTGGTAGGGATGATATGCAGATGGATAAGACCATATGAAATGTGGACTGAAAATTAATTTGTGCACCCCCTTTGGTTAGGCCTTTGGTCTCTAACTCCTTCAGTATGCAACCAAGTCTTTCCAATAGAAGAGCATGAAAGAACCTGAAGTGTGCTCAGATGGGAGAGAGACAGTGGAAATGGTGGATAACAGAAGCAGTAAAGTGGGAGAGAAACTGGAATAAGAAGCAGCAGAAAGGAAAAAGGTGATGTGATTTCTGTATGTGTATCAGAAAGTAAAAAACCAGACAAAACAGCCCTGCTTGTGACTAACCTCTTATCTTGGCAATCAGGTATTTCAGATTGGGGTCTGAGAAACTGAGATGATGGCTGCAGAATTCCCTGTGCATCAGGGACAGATGAATTTTCTTGATTGCATGTGCTACTGAGGAGGCAGTGGCTGTGCTAGCAGAGTTTGTATCACACTGTGCACTTTGCTTTTGTAATGAACAGAAAAGAAGCATTAATACTTTGTGCCTGTAAAAATCTTTAAATCTTGATAGTGCCCTCTGCTAGTGTATCAACTAGACTATCTTTTTGAAATTTGCTGAGTACCAGGGCGAGGCTATGCTCTGCATTTCATGAGGTGACCCTTTATTTCTGTTATTTAGATAAAGTGTAAATTAATGTGCATAGCACTTTTTTTTTTTTTTTTTTTCTTCAGAATAAGCTGCAGGCAGCTTTGTATTATGGGTACAAAAGATTTTTCCACACTAAGAAAGTGAGGCCAGAGGAAGAGAAGGAGGGAAGAGTGAGAGCACCTTGCGCTGCATCCCAGGGGGATGGAGAGAGGGGCACCAGCAGTAGCTGTATCTTCCCTGAGTTATGACAGGGCTCCATGTCCCCACTACAGCTCCTGGCAACCTCTTGCCAATGACAACTGTTTTATTGCTGGGTCTGACTGTTCTGCTGATCATTTTGTATTGGTTGTGTACATGGGATTACCCAGCTCCGTTTTTAACCAATCCTAGCCCTATCAAAAACTCTGTCTTTTGGAGTCTTTACAACCACTGAAACATTTATATTTAATCACCCGTTTCCAAGCTATTTTGTCTGATATATCCTTTTTTTGGAACCCAGAATGCTGTCAGGAGTTTTCAGGTGCTTCCCTGCCTTTAATATCTCAAACTGTGTTAGCTGCACCTTTATAACAACTTTGGCATCAACGTTCTGGTTTTGCTCCTTTAAACTGCACACTAGTGGGGAGAAATCTACCAGTCAGATGCCCTTACTAATTTTCAGCTTTATTTTCTGGGTGTTTTTGAATTAATTTGAAATCTGGTAATGTTTGATTATTTTATTCTACACCATCTTCAGGGATACTCTGGAACAGATTTAGAAATCTGTGATTTGCTTATCTTGACTTGCACCTTGCAAGCACTGCCCTTCCCCTTTTGAATAGTTTTAATATTTAAGCTCCCAATTTTGGGTGATGCAGTTTTCATTTGACATGAAAAGAGCAGATTTGTCCTTGCGTGTGCTGTGAACTTACTTTTATTTTGCATTTTTCATTTTACTAAGTCTTTCTGCAATGCCTGGCAGCCTTTCTAAGATGTGATTAGAATGGAAGTAAAGTAGTTTAATTGGGATATTTTGAAATCTCAAATTTCATTTGACTATATATTCTGTATTTGAAAATGTGAAAAAAGCAGTATAAGTAAGCACAAAAATGTACAGTTTTATATACCTTAAAAGCTACTAGATGTTCCTCCCTTTTTAAAAAATTTCTTTTTAAATTACATGTAAGTAATTAGATGGTGGATTACAAAAAAAAAAAAAAAAAATGTTTCTTACTGGATTATAATTGTCTTCAGGAGTTAAATTTTGACTATATGTGAGTGTAATATTTCTGACTTGATATTTAATAATATGTGGGTGTTTATAAATAGGTGAATTTTAAATGATCAAGCATGGAGTAATTGATTATTGAGTAACATTATCTGCTATTGGCTATAACAGCTGTGTGTAGTGATTTACACTGCACAGAGGTATTTTTCTTGGCAAGAAAATAGCCAAGTTGCCATGCTGCTATATTTTCCTTTCTTTGATTTCTCTCAGTCTTAACTATGTAACTGAAGATAGGAGTTTTTTCTCTTAAATTGATAAAATATATGTTATGATTTTGAATTTGAAGCATTAATCAAGTAAATAATTATTAGTATTTATGTAATAGATCAGGAAAGAGAGATGCTTGACATCAAACTAGAATTGTAGCTGGCAGATTAAAATTTTGTATGCCTGGGAATCAACAGGTCTCAAGGTTCTGAAATAATGAATATTTAATGACTTGAAATCCCAGTAACATGTTATATTCAAGTTTACTTAAATATTATTTTTTGCCAAGCCATTTTGTGCCATAACCTGCTGTTTTATTCATAAACATACTTCTGTAATTTTTTTGTTACAAATAATTACTTTTGCACAGTCTGTTCCCAGGAAAAAAGTTATACATTTGACAGGATTTGTATTTGTATTTATTTAGATGTTTTAGGTTGAAGAGGTACTGCTTCTTGCCTAATCCCAAAGAGAAGTAAAACATCTCAGAATGTTAATGACATGACTTTTCTGTATAAACTTGTGGCAAATGAAATTATGGATCTATTAGATAATACTCTGATTCCATGATTTTCATGTTTCTGTCTTGGTGATCAGACGTAGTCTAAGGGAGTTTATGATATTGTCCAGTCCAGGCTCCTGGATAGGATGAAGGAGTATTTTGCAGTTTTTGCAGAGTCTTTTGGGATGTGTTGTGAGCAATTCCAGCAATGTTGCTACAGGAATTAAGATAAGTTGTCATTTTCTATTAAATATCTATACATTGCTGTAAAATTTTATGGCAAACAACATAATGACTCTGCTTCTTAACTAGAAAAGCAATAATGGTAATACAAGGTGAGTTAAGGATTCAGTTACATGCTTTTTTGCTCAGTTTTCACATTGAGCCTAATAAGTTACTGGTGCAGTTCAGAGTCTTCCTAAAAATCATTCATTGCTTTTTGAATACATTTCTGTCAGCATTTGAGAATCTGAAAAAAGGAGAATGTTTGAATCAGTGATTTTTTTTCATTAAGCAACAAATACAAGAAGAAAAAGAAATCTGTACCCCTCCAAAGAAGAAGAAAAAAAAAAAAAAAAAAAAAAAAGCACTCAACAAAAGCAATAAAACCCTGCCTTTAAGGTATTGGCAGGAGTCTTGGTCTGAGTGCTGAGTGCAGTGGCTTGCTTGTGTCAGCTGTCTGATAGGTAATGCCTCTGACCAGGAGATACAGACCCTGTTAGACAGTGCAGGGTGGGAGAGAGTTGTTTCCTATGAACTGTACAAGCTTGTGCATTCAAGAACAAGCAGAACTCAGATCTGGTGGGTTTTAGATGGCTGGAACTAGGCTTGACTCCTTCTCCCATTGAACACAAGATGGAAAAAGGAAAGATGATGAAATATGGTGTCATCAGTTTAACTAAAAATCACTTGGGAAAGCATGCAAAAATTCATTAAAAGAGATAGGAAAGGAGAAAGGCTTCCTACTTTTTGGTTAGTTTATTTAATTACCAAACATTTGGTAAACTTGTTCCACTAAAACATGTTAATCAATCTATCATTTTTGGTTGAAGCTCTGTACTTTTTTGCAATTGCTTTTCATGGTCTCAAAAAAAAAACCCAACCTCACAAACACACAGAATGCACCCCAACCCAGAAGATTAAGTGGAAGAAGAGTGTTAAATAGTGTGAAATAGCATTAAATTTTTTTTTTTTTTTACTGTTTTTTTGAAGGAATACAACTTAAAAACAGAGAAAACAAAACTGAATATTTCTGTAGATACCTACTTTTTGCAGAGAAGTTACAGTTCCAGTTGTAAAAACTGACTCTATGAATAATTTCCTTGTATGTTATAAGAGCTACCTTATTTACAGAATGACTTTGTACATGACAGTTGTTGAAATATTGGTTTTAAGTAATCAAATAGTTTGATAAATAAATCAGCCTTGATTGAAAGAGAAAAATACACTTGAAATTGCATCAGGCAAATATCGAACCCGTAAACTGTTATCATTAGCATTAAATTGTTATAAATAGATGAAATTAAATGAAATTAACAGCTCTTTAAAAAGACTTAGGAAGGTTGTAGTAGAGAATGCTGCATGTTTTCTTGTGTCAAGTAAAGTATTTGTTGCAAGTCAGCAGGATGTCTAAGGCTTTTGCAGTTGTATTCATTTAGCCCTTCTTCCTTTCTTTTCCTTACCACTCCCAGCTCTAGGAGTATTTGTTCTGGCTCAGAAAAAGTTCTTTTGTCTCTCAGGACAGTTACTGCCATGGCTGTGAGCTGGGCTCTTTAAGACTGAGGAAAAGGGAAGATACTAGACAGAAGCTGATCAGTATCTTTCCCTCTATTCAGTCTATGAAGTACTAATGAGGTTATTTAATTCTGTATCTGACAATGAGTATGATAACACTGAAAACAGATTAGGACCCCATTCTAAGAGAAGACTCTTTGGCAATTTAACAAGGAAGATCCAATCAATATCTTCATCACAATTATGTCCAAACACAGTTTAGGGAGTGTCACTCCACCCAGAAAGGGCTATAGTAATCCGTACCAACAAGCAGAACTATTTCATTGCCTGGCATCCAGTAGGTATTTCTAGATACATTTCTGAAAGGATTAATTAATTTTATTTTTAATGGCCAGCAGGCATAGCTGCTCATAATTCTGATGTAAATTTGTTTTAAAGTCAAGAAAGAAAATATTCTGAAAATAAAATGTTTGAATTTACTTTATAAAGAAATACATGTCATTCCTAACAATATACAGGATACTGAATATAGACTCAGGTTCTAATGTGGTGACACAGAGTTTTGGGTTCTATTTATTTAGTACTAATTTTTCTTCAGTGTATAGGAACTGAGTTGAAGAAGGCATACATTTCACTCTAGCAGCAGATGTGTTCCCTCTTCAAACAATATTCTCTTTTATACAGAGGATGAAAAAAATGTAGAAAACAATTACAATTATCAAGTAAAATAGTTTGGAATACTTATAGCAATGAGTTTGTAGTGATACATTGTTACTGTAAATATACTTTAATAGGTGTTTGTGCTTATTGAGAAAGATGTGATAGGAATGTATGAAGGTGCAGAGGAAAGACAAAAATTTGTGTTAAATTTGTGATTTAAGCATAAAATGAATTGCTTAACTTTAGTTAAATGTAACTGTCATGTTAAACAAGATAAAAACTAACTTAGAGTTCTCATCTTTTATCACATAATGTAATGAAAGTTCAGTACAAAACTGATATAAATAGCTGATAAGCCCTGCTTTAGTACAAATCAGCATAATCAAACCTCCCTCTTAACAGCAAAAAAGCCCCAGAAGCAGATGTTTTGTACCAGAATAGTTATCTTGAAGTTCAGGTGTAATAGTAAAGGGTCAGATTTTCACTGGTATAGATCATCACAGGTGGCTTTTGATTCACTGAATAGTCTACTCTGTTCTTTGTGAAGAGGGTTTATAAGTGTCATTGTGATGAAAATGGTAAAAAAAAAATTTGGTCTTTTTTTCCTCAAATTTTTTGTTGTTGCCTTTTGTTTGTTTGTTTGTTTAGGGTTTTTTGTGGTTTTTTGGTTCTTTTTGGAACAATCTATTTTTTTCTCTTTGTATTTCAAAAGCTGCTTTTAACAAGATTAATTTTTCTTAAAAAGAATTACAATGTAAGTATCATGTGAAAATTCCTAAACTTTTTTCAGCCTGATCACTGAGACACTGCTTTACTGATTGGAGATATTAATTTAAAGGAATAAACAAAGGACTGTTTCATGACATTTGAGAGTTTGGGGCATGAAAGAATTTTAAGTAATTTAAGTTCTTACCCAGAGAATGCTGACATTTTTGAAAGACTGTAGTCACATTAAATTCAATGTGACTTTGCATATTTTGTTTTATAATTCCCCACAGCATTAACAATAGCGTGTTGTAGCCTTTGTAGTACTACATCAGATCATAACAAAAATTTTTGAGGATTTCATTAAGGCATTCTTCAATTTTTCTTTTTTTTTTTTTTTTTTTTTTTTTGATTGTCAGTATGGTTGATGAAATATCTAGTGAACTGGCAGGTAGTTACATAAAGAGTGGTAAAATCTCTTAGGGTGAATGTAACAGTATATCTAATGTGACATGCAGAAGAAGAAGCTGTGTTTTTAACAAAAATGATGTTCCAGAGTTCAATTTAAAGTTGTTTTTTTCTTGATTTAGATTTATTGCAAGTGAAAGATTATCCCAAGCAGTCACTTTCTTTGTTTGATGAACAAGAACAGGTACTGGATAAAACAAAGCTTTTGATTTAGTGATACTCTTGGCTGTCAAAACTGGGAAGCCACAGTTAATTTTTTATTATCAAAGGAAAATATTTGGGACTTAGTTCCAACCCAGAAGAATGCCTAACACAGAGACCACACCGTAACATCACACTTAATGGATAGCTAGACTCTGCTCTGCTGCCCTTTCAGTAAATCCATGCTTGAGAGTAGTTGTTGCCAGCAGAGTTACTCATCCTAATTGTCCATCATCAGAAAAGAGATCAAAGTGGCAAAACATGCATGTCAGTTGGAAAAGGGAGAAAAGCAAATAGCTTCAGGGTGTACCAACTCATTCTGAGGTTTTATGTTAGCTTGCACAAGGTATACCTCTTTTCCATTACACATGGATGCAATGAAGATGAAACCAATTAAGGGTTGCTTAACCATAATTACTCCCACTTAGAAATCACTTCTACTTTTGCATTTGTGCCACAGTTCCAATACATTAGTGGATGTGCTTAATAATAATTTACCGAGAGTTACTGCAAAGAAAGAACTCCTGCTGAAGGAAAACAAATGACTGAGTTAGAAAATTGACATCTTTTTAAATAAAAAAAGACCACAACCTAATTGACAGCAGAGAGTTTGGATCTTAGCTAAATACTAACCAGCACAACTGTCTTGTCAAATGAAGAGATACTTCAATGTAAAATGTGTACCTTGGTTTTCAACCCTTACTGTAGAACCACTAATCAATGGTCCTTAATCAATGTGCGTGTGTGTTGTCTAAAGGCACAGAGTAAGAAAATCAGCAGTTGGCAGGAAATCTTCACTTTTTTTTTAATTCTTCCCCTCCTCTGCCCTCCCCCAGCCTTTCCCCCTCACCTCTATCTTCTCTCTTCCTGGTATAGTAAATCATACTGGCCTGCCTGTTATGATGTATGCTCAGGTTTGGACAACACCAAAATCCAGCTTATACGTTTGTCTGTCTTGGGGGATATAAAAGCTTCTCTCTCCAGAGACTTCATAAACAGTCAGATTCTTCTGGAGTTCCATGGTTGCTGAGTTTTCATGAATGTGAGTTTGTATTTGGGCACTATACATTGGGATGGGTAGGATTTGAAAACTTAACTGAACTTCTATATCCAGATCAGATGCCTAGTAAAGATATTACATGACTGGCCTCCTAGTATTTTTATTCTGAAAATGCATATTTCTTCAAAGAAATTGCTGCATTCTTTGCTGGGCAAGTGAAAATCATCGAATCATCAGTTCTTTGCATCCCCTAATTATTTGCTGTCAGTGTTGATTTATTAAGAATTTATCACACGATTGCTGTAAATGTTATGTAGATCAGTATATGAGTGATAGTATAACGTGCACAACTGATATTTAGATGAACAGGTCAGATGTGTGTTCTCTGTGTTGTTACATGTTCTTACACATATAAGCTGTAAGTATTTCCCTCATTAACATATTCTGATGTGAGAATCAATATGAGAGGCTGAAGAAAGGGTTTTAACACATTTATGGTACCACAGGTTGCTGCAGTAGTGCTTAAGTAAAATAAATACTTTCCATAGTCTTGTGGTGTGGTCTTGGGCCAGTCATTTAAGATTTAAATATGGATTTAACACGAATAGTAGGAAAATTAGAGAAACTCATGCACTTCCTCTTAGCTGAGTGTCACTGGAGCCATGTTGTGATTGGACTCTGACTCCTGCAATTGTTTTTCTCTGCAGTAAATTCTAGGCTATGTAACCCCATACAGTCACTCAATTGGTGGTTTGAGGGTTTCTGTTAGTGTGGGTTTGAATCTGCTTGTACAGATAACAGAATTGAATCTGGGCCATCCATATCAAGTGTGCAAGTGTTTTAACCAGCAGTTATTACATAAAACTGGAGATTTTTTTTTTTTTTCACTTGTCATCTTATGTAAGAAAGCACGAAATGCCACTGCAATTTGCACTGAGATTTTCAACTTTCCTCTGAAAGGTACACTGGCTCAAGTCCTTCATTGGTTTAAATAGAGGATTGACTACTTTCTCATTCCTTACTTGACTTCAATACAGATTAGCTGTGCAGATTCATATTCAGTACTGTTATAACCATGACTCATGGTGCCTGGGTATTGCTCTCTAAAATGGGGGATTATGGCATGGCTTTCAGTAGTAATACTTGCAGCATCTGTTATGGACTTAGACATATTTAGATAGCTTGATAAAAAGTCACTGATTTCCAGGCTGTGAGTTTCTAAGCTGAATATCTAAATTTATGTAATTCTCAAATGATAGCAGTGCAGGTAGATTTTATTATTCTTTTGCTTTTGGAAAATAAGAAGTTGGGACACAAAATATTTAAAGTTAGAGTACAAGCTACCATATAACCAGATAAATGTGAAAAAACTATCTTAAACTGAATTAGTACTTGACCTTATTTTTGGTAGTAATTAAATTTAATCTCTATTTGTTAATCTCTATTATTTCAGTTAAAGAATATCAGAGCTAAAGCATTTTCCCTTCTATCAATGTTAATGTCTTAGATCCTCAGTTGGCATCCGTCCACAATTTTCTTGGAGCTGAATCTGTTACATCAAAGGAGGATCTCTTTTTCCCTTTATGTTCAAAACCTGTGCTCATCCAAGATGAAGTTTCCCTGCTGTGTTCTCATTCCTCGTCTGTGCATTTGAAGTTAGGGAAACACTGTAATGAGGTTCTCTTCTTGTCTGAGGAAAAACCATGAAGACAAAAAATTAACTGCAGTGTACTGCTACTGTTTGTGCATGTATGCATATATATATATATATATAAACTCATGTACATACATGCAATATATACAACATATTATGTAATGTATCATTTTACATAAGATGTGGCAATATGTACATAGCATATATACATTCATAGTGTGTTTTGTGTGCTAGTGAGAAAGAACTAAAGAATAAATAAAGATACAATCTTCATGGAGCAGCAAACCCATTTTCTGTAATATAGTTATTCGTCCCTTTGGGAGATGGAAGAAAAAGAAAAATTAGATCTTAAATCATAGAAGAAAGTAGAATCAGCCACATTCTTAATAAACTGGTAGGATACAATCCTGAACACTGATGTTTTATAGTTAATTCACAGAAATGGGAATTATGAGTGAGATTTAATTTTAGATATTAATTTATGTTCTTCCCAATTAATGTTGCAATAGAGCATGTGAATGTAATTTGGAAGTAGTAAATATCAAAATAAGTAACATTCACAAATGTCACCTGGCTGAGATCAGAGAAGGGCTCTCTGTGTGTTTAGGTGTATGCGTATATATGCAACATGCAAACAATGTATGTATTTGTGTGCCTTCTACACATATATGTCTGGCAAAAACCTTCAGAAAAATCAAATTAATTATTGCATATGGGGAAATTGTGCACAGAAACAGACCACGTGCACACAGACACAACACCAGGTTCTGCATGCTCCCATGTAATCCAAGGGAACTATTTGAATCCTGACCGAGTTCAACATTGGGAAACAACACTGGCTTTCCTCTTGGCAGCAGTAAATCAGTCAAAGGAAAGAGCATTTGGAAAGCACCAACATATAGAAGGTCATACAATACTACCAGCATTTATGTTTTTGGTATTACTTCTGTCAACAGGAGGTTAATATACCAGAAAGATTTTGTCCTTATCTGCATGTCAGAGTCATCAAAGTAATCTGTTTCCTATCCAGTGGAATTTCTAAGGAAGGCATCTCATAGCCCTTCTGCATGCCTGTGCTGTGCTTGGATGAGCAGAGCAGCTGGATGTGATTAGAATAGACTGACATGTGAAATCACGTGGGAAGGGATTCATCTCACTGAAGAAGAGGAATCAATGCTCTGTTCTGTAGGGGAAGAGGAATTTAAGTACAAAAATGAGCAGATTTTCAAAGGGGCACATGGGAATTGAGCTACGTGATTGCACTGATCCCATTTAATATTGCAAATCACGTCCTTCCCTCAGTAGATTATAAACAGACTGATAATCACAGATGATAGTTTAATAAGAGCATAGGAACCACCAAGCAGGAGTGAAGCAGTTTTGCTTTATCCTAGTTGTCTCTACTAGCTTTCCCAAAACAAACTGATATCAAGCAAAAATTAAGGAAAATTAATAAATATGCATCTGTAAGTGTGACATTTGGACATTTCCCATACATGGAAGGTTTGATAATTTCATTTTAAATGTGCACATTATTAGGGACGGGTCAATTGAAAATCTTTCCCTTTTGAAAGGGAATGTTTATTTTATCATGAGCAATATCCTTTAAAAAAACCAAACTTGTACTATATACTCAATTTTTTATCCAGATGAACATATGCATTTTATGTTTTACTTTTATTATGTGGTCTTGTTACTTAATCCTCTTTCTGTAGTTTCAATATTGGTATGATATATACAACACACAGGTCTGCTGAGGTACCTTGCCCACTGTGCTCATCATCGTGGCATCAGTGTGATATTGTAACTCAGTAGATTCTTGGTGCAACAGCAAATTATTAGTCTAAGAATTTCCTGTTCTACAGACATGCAAACACACACTGGGGAGAAAGATATATATTTGGGAGCTAGGCAGAGCTTTTCTTCTACTTACATAAACAAGGTGATTTTTTGGTTTCTAAATAATGAAAAATTAAATAAGACAAGTAATTATTGAATTGTAAGAATATTCACATATTTTTTTCATCTCCCTAAAGAATTGCAAATTTTATATTGATTTGGGTCTTCATAATCATTGAAACGGTGCATTAGATTTGGAGATTTTGTAGTTTGTCATGCATCTGAGGTGATTTTCCTTGTTTTAAAATTAGGTAACATTCTGGCAATGATGCTTTCATAGGAGATAGGCAGTGCTGTGGATGCCCTAAAGTAGCGTGCTTGTCTGCCATCTAGAGCTGTTGACAAGTTGCCTTTTGAATGTCATTTCTCTGCGTGACATTCTGGCAGTCACTTCCACCTGCAGGTGTCCTTCCTCTTGGTTGTTTAGCTCAAGCAAACCCAGTGTCAAAATTATGTACAGTGGATATTCTGGAAGGAAACAGAGCCTTTTTTGTTCTGCTTCGGCAGCGAGAAAATGCCATTTAATGTAACAGCTATGAATAACAGACTAATAGAGGATGTTATAAAATAGACAGATAATGTTAGAGATGAGGATGTTCACTAGCCACAGGTTCCTTGAATTAAACCTTGATCTGGTTATCCTACCTGTACTGTGCTATTAGAATTAAAACATGTCCATTTCAGATCAGGGAAGGAACCTGTGTGTTTCCCATATTTAGCTTTATGCTTCCTCAAAGAAATGTACATGGTCATCTGTCCAGGTGGCAGAATTACTTACTAGAATTTTAAGTTATTTTAATAAAGCTTGATAATTTATTAAACAAGCAAAAATTAAGTGTAGTACATGAAACAGAGCCTGCAAGGTAAGGCTGCCATACAAGGTATCACAAGAGGAACCTTTGTCCTTGGGGATAGCAGCCATTTGGTAACTGACTTAATTCCACATGAAACTCTGGTCACTCTTACTGTCTGATGCTGAGATTAATCTTTTCTGCCTCTAGGCATTAAAAAGTTAAGCATGATGCTGAAATTATTCATTTGGGCTCTCTGTGTGAATTTAATGGAGAGATGTCATTTTTGCAGGAAGTTAGTCCATCTGCAAAGAATGTCACTTTTTGTCCATGGTAGTAAATTCCCCTGTTGACTCCACTAATCAGCATGATAACTGATGTGTTATAATGCAAAAAATGCTCATGTCTTCAGAGGTAGGAAAGTAGAAGGTATCATGAGCTTGGAACAGGCCAAGGATGCAGCCAAAAATAGAATAGAACCCTTTGATTAATATTTTGAGCACATTGTCTCTCAGTCACTGAATGATCCTCTAGTAGAAAATAAATAAAAATTGATTGAAAACGAAATAGTAACAGAAAACCTTTCTGAGTGGCAAAAATATAGTATTTTGACACTTTCTTGATGAGAACAGAAAATTTTTCTGTCATCTATTACGAACAGGATGACAGAATTTGCTTGTCAGAACAGTGCCCAGCCTTTTCTGAGACAAACTAAAAGACTAGAAGAGTTTCCTATCAGTCAGCTGGAAAAGTGCAGCAACACCTGCTTCTTTGCTGTTGAATCTCCTACTCCACCAAGAGTGGGCATCAGGTGACCTTGCTAGAAATCCCAAACATGTGTTTGTAGGCTTTTATCTAACTTTTGGGAATAATTTTAGACAAGCATTTAAAATATATGATTTTATCTATATGTGTCTGCACACACACCTAAGGATGAGGAAAAGTAGAGTGAAGTTACTCAGAAAATCATGGAAGTTGGAAGCATGAAAATTATTTTTCGAGCAATAGTCTTCATTTTAAAGGCAAGAAACTTGTTTTCTACTTACCTATCTTATCTATGCTTACTTGTGGGACTGAAAATTCTTTGTGGTGTTTTTCATGGTTCTCAAGGTATTAGTAATTAATTCCCTGTAGAATTGACTAAGACAATGTCAGGCTGCTTTGTTTATGATTTCAGAATAGTACGTAGTCATCCATTCTGTATAAAATACTCCTTTTTTTTTGTTGTTGTTTTTAGCCCATATCCAGTGGGATTATATGAACATAGGGGTGATGTACTGAGCCACACTAAAGCACACAGAGCAGAAAGTTCTGTTTCAATCAGCAACAGATACCAAAGGAAGAGTGAGAACGGAGGAAACATTTTATACTTTCCCCAGATACTCTCATAGCTTCTACTTCTGTCAGCAGTGGTCCCTTAATAATATGTATGTAGGCTCTGCCAGCTTCTCTTGAGTCCAGATTGAAGCTCTCTTTCTCAAATTCCCTTGAGGTTTCTGTGCCCTTTGCTTTTGTACCTGCTTTCTGCCCATGTTGCCAGTCTTCATGGTCTGTTTCTTCTCTTCATCAATTCCATTTGTTTTACCATGTGGCTTATTTCGTTTTGTATTCTGTAAAGAATTGTTTTCAGACTTTTCAGCTAAACTCTTCATTTTTATAGTCAGAATTTTCCTAAAATCAAACTTTTTTTCTGATTTTTTTTCCATTTGAAGAGGTACTCAGAAATTACTGTTATGAAATGCTTTTTTTCCCAACAGAATTGGTCATGTCAATAAGATTTTTTTCTTTATTTTTGAAAGTAAAAAAGAAAAAAAAGTATATTGAAAGAATATTATGAGCTGCAAAGTCAAGCACTTAAAAATTGGATATGGAGGACTTTAGATGACAAGTGTGATCTTTATTTACAATTTCCTTCCTTCCCAAATTAAGGATGTTTAATTACATAACCACTTTCTATTTGGTTCTTTTTTTCCACCCCACAGAAGTAGTTATAAGTTTTTTCTTTTTAATTTTGTATATTTGACCCAGTTCATTATTTACTGTATATAGAAAATAATGGAGTGAACACAAAGTTATCAAATTTTTCTCATATAAAGATTATAGCAAAAACCTCTGCTAGGCTGAATAGCAAAACATCAGACCTTCAGTGTTTAGTGTATTTACTGTAAGATGGCACTTCAGAGCTCCCAAATGGGTAAAGGGCTATTAGTCACATTCCTGTCTCAGAGGTTTAGATCCCATCCCTCAACAGCATTCAATGGTCTGTGAACTGGGATTCCTTCAGCTGACAAGAGAAGTTCAAAATATTTTATGTGAGGAAAAGCATGGTCTAGGACAGTTATGTCTTATGCTATGCTGGAATTAACTGTGCCTGTACCTGTGCTGTGCAACAGAGCTCATCCATAGAGGAGCTTCTGTCCTTGCCATTAAAAATCTAAAATGCAGTGGGGAAGTTTGCAGTATGTTCAGAGACTGATCCCCTGCTTTGCCTTGGAATGGTTTGAGGGTGACTCAGGTCAAACTTACACCAAAAATTGTTCAATGAACCTCACAAGGTGCATAAGTGCAGACCAGGACTTTTCTCTGGACTGAGTTTAATTTAACCAATGGTCCCTATCTGTGGTGGTGGCTGTGAGGAGTCCCTGTATATCCATTCTGAGGTGGTTTTGTGTTAGTTATAAACAAATATCCTGAGAGAGGTGGCCTGTAATGATTACACTGCACCCTATCAGGGGAAGCCATGTCCCAGTTCTAGACTGCATATTCAGTGCAAGGATTATGCTGCAAGTTATGGTTCATATAAATTTTTAATGGTGAAATGTGACCTTTATTTTCTTGCCAGGCATCTCCTGACTTTAATACAATAACCTGTGACAGATTGTTTGAACTGAAGAGCTCTGGAGCCCTGCTGTAGGTGAAAAGTGGATGCTCCTTACTTACAGTGAGCTTGTCAAACAAGGGGACAAAGATCTTTTAAAAAACAAACAAAATAACAAAGCAAAGCAAATAAAATAAACACAGCACCCTATGAATAAAAACAGGCAGCAAATCAGGGTTATAGAATTAGGAACCCATTTTGTTTAAATCTGTGTCACCAGGGTTGTTTGATGGATAAGTGCTTATCTGGATGGTTGCAGCCAGAGGATGATGTGGTGATCAATGACTCACTGCCTGGCTGGGCATATGCACTCACAGCCCAGAAAGCCAGCCCCATCCTGAGCCACATCACCAGCAGCATGGCCAGCAGGTGAGGAAAGGGATGCTGCCTCTCTACTCTGTTCTTGTGAGAGCCCACCTTGGGCACTACATCCAGCTCTGGGGGCTGCAGCACAGAAAGGTCCAGGTCCCTGTTGGAGCAAGTCCAGAGGAGGGCCACAAAAATGATCAGGGAGATAGAAAAGCTCTCCGGTGAAGACAGGCTGAGAGAGTTGGGGTTGTTCTGCCTGGAGAAGAGAAAGCTCTTATATGTGATTTTTATAAGGTGGATTTTCAGTACTTAAAAAGGGAAGGAGTCAAAAGGAATATGGGCAAAAACTTTTTAATAGGGTCTGTTGTGATAGGATATGATAATGATTTTATGCTAAAAAAGGGTTTTAAACTAAAGAGTGGATTTAAATTAAATCTAACCTCTTTTAAACTAAAAGAGCATGGCTTTCAAATAGGTATAAGAAAGTAAGTTTTCACAATGGGGCAGTGAAACACTGGAGCAGATTGTCCATGGATGGACCCCAGCTCTGGATTCATTTAGGGTCAGGTTGGATGGAGCACTGAGAAATGTTCAAGGTGTCCTTGCTCATTGCTGAGAGTATTGGATGAGATGACCTTCAAAGGTCCCTTCCAACCCAAGCCACTCTGTGGTTCTATGTAAAGGCATCTGCTTTTAGTTGTTCTGAATTCATGCACATAATAAATGAGTCCAGCAACTTTGTGCTACCCATTTGCTGTCTTAGGCTGTATCACCTCTGCTGATGCTTTCTCTTTGCTTTCTAAAAGGTGTAAACAAAGGTGTGAAACAGCTGCTTTCTGCTAAATAGTAAATACTTGATACTGACTCAGCTCCACTGATTTATTGAGAGGGTATCTTCATTCTTTGTCTCTGCTCACCTGTTACGTGGTTGTATGCAGGAAGCACTGTGGGCAGTTCACAGAGGAAATCTGTACAGGGCACCTCATAAATGAACACATCCAATTTTGTTAAATAGTGCTATAATTAGCTAATTCTACACTTCGTGTTCTTTGCACTCTGTTTATTTCCCTTGACAATATGTCAGTGTTGAGAAAACTTTAAAAGCAATGTATGTGTAGCTGACTAAAAAAAGAATTAGAATAGGGCAAGATGCCTGTTTTCCTCCTGGAAAGAGGATGAACCAGTTGAATGCCATTTGATAGTGCTAAAGCAGACCCATACCTCTGATTTCTAACTGAATATGTAAAGAGCTTGGATTCATAGCAGGCATAGCACTTTGGCTAAGTGCCCAGAATATGTTACAGAATACAGGTATAAAATGGTGAGAATAGATGAGGTGAGAAGGTGTCACTGCTGCCAAGGAGAGCTGATGAAGAATGTAATAGGAGTGCAGGGATGGGGCTAGTGAAAAGGAGGCATAGCACTTCAGAGGTTGGAGAGAACTACAGAGGAGAGAGTTTGTTCTGGTAGGAATGGAGAGCTATAACCTCCATTGCACTTGATTTGAATTCTGCTAAGAGGAATTGAAGGGTCCTGGTTGTCTCAGTACATCTTCTGACACTGAAGTTCTGGCTCAGATTGTGAGTTTTTCTATAAATTATGCCTGGTAATTATGTTCCAGAGGGATGTAATGGCTGTTAGTTACAGTATGTTGTGTTTTGGCTGTCATGTCAGTACATTCTGAAGTAAATCAGCAATCAGCACAGTGCCTATTTTTGACTTGACAATAGGAGCATAGAAATTCACTATGTCATCTTAATTAAACAGAAAATGTTCCCAGAGGATGATCCCATCTAGTATTCTGGAGTCAATTTCTTTTCATATGCTATTTTTCTTCTATTTTACATCTAGATCTCAGGAATCCCTTTGAAATGTTTAATACTAAATTTTTAAGTAGCTTTGACAGTGTCCATGAAAAATTAGTTTCTCTGTAAAGACGGGAAAGTATTTAGATTGTGCTGATCTGTGACACAACAGAGACCTTATACATCATAGCAAAATGTGACTTTGGTCAAGAGAAAACATTTGGTGTGTCAGTCTGTGTAGCTGTGGATGGACACAGCTCTCAAGACAATCAAAGAAATTGTTTTTGCCTTCTGTGGGGAGAGCTGCATACCTCATCTCTCTTCATAGTACCACAGGCTGATACAGGTTGCAAGGGACCTTTGCCTGAACATTTAGAAGACAGTGTCACAAAGTTGTTTGCTTACAGTCACATAAAGAAGTTTTACTCAATGTTTTTCTATGTATGTAGAGATAGAAGTACTTGGTCATAGATATTGCTAGCCACTTTAAAAAAGGTGCCTGAGATTTACCAATAACTTGCCAACAAATACTGCATGACAACCAAACCCCTGGAATTTCCCTGTGTTGTAGGAGCAATATATTCCTAATCACTAGACGACAGAGGACATAGCTACAGGAACATGTACAAATAGCTACCAGCTGTGCTGTCTCATTTCCTGAGCTGTCCAGAGATTAGACACCTCCAGACTTGAAGTCGAGTATTCATTTCAAGTGCTGCTCCAAGCCTGAGAAAGTCTGACCTCGTTCCCTGCTGGGACACACTGGGATAAGGACATGGCTCTGGACATCTGAACTAAAGCCATCTTATGCTCATTGCACAGGCAGCACAAGCTTAAATCTGTTAGCCCCTTGTCATGCTATCTCCAATTCTGCTGTGTTTATTTAGACCTAATATATATTACTCTTGTTTTTCAGCTGCTTATGGCAAGCCATTCCTGCTTTCTAAAGGCTAGAATTAGGTATTTGATTGAGGGATTTTTGGAAAACCTAGCTTGATCGGGTGCCTTCTTTAAGCGGCTTTATCTTTTCCTGTGGGCTGCTGTGAATCTTACTCCTAAGATCCTGCTGTCATTTGCATGCAGTCCTGTGTGGCAGTAGCCTTGATTCTGCACCATGAAACTCCATTTTTAAAAAGACATTTTCAGTGATTAACACTCCTTTGTTATTAATATCTTCCATTCAGCAAATAGATAACTTGTTTTGAACACTGCTATCACTTTTCCTCTAGTGATAAACACTTTCACTTGTGAGTAATGATTTCTTTGAAAGTGTGATTAAAGCACTGCCTTCTCCCTAATCACACTTTATTTTCGATGATAAACTTGACTCAATGAATAGCTGTCTGACCCACACAACAGTAATGAATATTTAATTTTATGAACTTTTCTCAGTAAATGCAGAAACAATACTTCATATAAAGTTCTGGATGTGAAAGCATGAGATTGGAAAAACTTCAAGAAATTTTGCGGTCCACCCGCCTGCTTAGAGCAGGATCAATTCTCAGGTCAGACCAGGTTGTTTATGGCTTTATCCAGCCTTTTCAGGAAAATTGCCAAGGCCTGCAGAACCTTTGGCTGCAGCTGATTGCCTCTTAAAAAGAGAAATATCAGATTGAAAAAAGGAATTAATTTTTTAAAATGCGAGTCTTGGTAAAGCTGATGTTGTAAATTAGATGTCTTTCTACTCATTTCTTTATGATCACTTAAGTTCTTGACTGCTTGAGTATTTACTTATTCTCATCCAGTGTTCTGAGTACACTAACTGGCACAGCTTATATTCTAAGGAGATGTTAGGAAGCACCGAAGGTAAAACTGCATTGGGTCAAATTAATTGCCTGTTTCCTGGCCTTGAGAATCTGAAAATTAGTGAAAACTTCCATTGTGTGCTTGCCTGATGAGAGGGTGAAGTGGAGTATAACCACCTGCTGATGTTATTTTGTGCAGTTTGGTGAGACTTGGTCTCATCTCAGCTTTTCTCTTACACTAGTCTTTATGGATGCATTCTTATATAACCTCTGTCTGCTCAAGTACTGTCCAAAGAAAATGGGGAAATTGGCACTTCTCTTATTCAGAATAAAGAGTGTGAGATGCTTGGAAGTCATACCAATAAGCCATATACACCCTTCAGAGGAGCACTTTCCTGTTGAGCTGCACTATTATCTATGCATCAATTCCACAGTCTGGCTCTGAGTTCTGAGAAGTGTTAATGAGCTTGAGTTGTAAGAGAGCAATTGTCTGCTCTTCACGGGGAAGGAAATGGAGTCTTTGATCATAATTGCAAATATAAATTGCCCATCCTAAAAGCTAAAATGTCAGAAAGCTTGTTTTAATTTATTTTGGAGCAACAGAGATGCTTCTTTGAGACACGATCAAGGACAAAAATCTCTGCAGTTTATTTGCTTATCTTAGCATGAAAGACAAGATTATTGTGTGTGAATTAAACTGAGGGATCATAATGAAAACTATGCTCAGCTAACTCCATAAAATTTGGAAACTAATAGATCCTTCCTTCCTTCCTTCCTTCCTTCCTTCCTTCCTTCCTTCCTTCCTTCCTTCCTTCCTTCCTTCCTTCCTTCCTTCCTTCCTTCCTTCCTCCCTTCCTTCCTTCCTCCCAACAGGATCATGTTCTTGTGATCTCTTCCTTATATAGCCCCAAGAAAAAACTGTCCATTTTTAAGGGTTATCTATAACTGGGGCTGGTCTGGCAAAACAGTGATTTGACAGTATAGTGTTTGCATTATGAAGTAATTAATGAATTCTGGCATTAATCAGCTTTTCTTGCTAGCATTAGTTTTTTGTGCATCTCTGATATTTCTGGTATAGATATTTTAGGGGATATAGAAAGGGAACATTTTATATCTTTCAAGTCAGATGTGCTTCTTGGTCTTGTAATTCCTTTTTTGAAATTTACCAGATGGCATCAGATTTAAATTCATGTTGAGGCTTTGTACTATGCTGAAGCATATAAGATTGATTAAATCCTTTGATATTCACTTCAAAATAAGTTTTAGTTAAGTTTCTTGTTTAGAGCATTGCAAACAACCTGTTAAAATGTCCTCAGAGGTATGACTGCATGGGAAGGACCTGACAATAATTGCAAGTTTCTCTTTTTATGCATCCAAGCATGCAAAATATGGCTCTAAAGCATCTTCATTTTATTAATTTTAGATAAAAATTCTAGCTGGGAATTTTTGACAATTTTTTTGGTAGCAGGAGTAAAGGAAGCAAAATCAACTCCTGAAGCAGGTGCCATATGAATGTGATTAGTTTAAATAAGGGATCTGCCATACTGGCTGGTCTGCCTCTCTTTTTTTAAGCAGTTCAATTTTTCCACTGTCAGTGGTGAGAGAGAAGCAGAGTCTGCTTTACTGTTCCTGATTAGTGTCAGTCTTAGAAAAGCCATGGTCACAGTATTTAGTAGAAGCATCCTTGATTATGAGAAATTTAAGTGCTTGTCTAGGAAACAAGACAGCAGGAAAAAACCCTACAGGAAAGTGACTTTTGTAAATGCTTTTGTATATGACTCTTTTCAGTATATATGCTTTTGTATATAACGTGTTTATTACCTTCCATAACTGTAGACATAAAAGCAGATATAGGTATTGTCCAAGCTTTGTGTAGACACTTTTTTTCCAAGTCACACCTAACTCTTCAAACACTTCAATGAAATGGGATTAAAATTAGGAATTGATAATTTGCAAATTGTAAATTTATCCTTATAGAAGACTAAACAAGCAAATGCAAATGATAAGTGAGTTTTTGGTTTTGGGGGGAAGAGTATGTAAAGGTAGATATAGTTAAACTATATTTATTGTGAAACTGTAGTCCTTAAAGATGCCATGGCTGAAAAAATAAGTGACCCTTAAAATGGAAATGATTTGGCCCCCACAAAATAGTGGATTTCAAATTCTTTTTTTACAGATGGTCTCACTGAAATTACTTGCTAATGTAGCTTCTTACCAGCTGTAAATAGAAGTGTCTTGGCTTGTAGAATGAAACAAAATTGTGTGTAATTTCTTGTGGGGATATTGACTCAAAGTTTGGATGTAGAAGTTTTGAATTTGGTGATGTTTATAACAACTTTGGAAGCCTTGGAAGCAGCTTTGGAAAATAAACAGTTCCACAGCAATATAAACTCGGTTTAAGAAACTAAAACATTTATGAATTAGTTTATATATATTAAGCAGTTGAATCCTACTTGGGCTATTAAATCTTTATTATGTTAATTTATTGCTAGTCTTTCAAGCTGGTACTAAGATTAAAAAATTAAATTCTTCCAAACTTCTAGAGTTGTTAGCATTGCTTTCTGGAAAGTTAGTCCTCTTGCACCTTGTTTAGATACACTGTGAAGTGAAAAATTGACTTCTGCTAGAGCCTGTTCACTTGCTCTCTGTTTAATTAGTTATACCTGTATGACAGAAATGAAGAGTAGATGCCAAGTGCTGCCAAATCAGTGGATTTTTCCAAATATGTTTTCATTTTTTACACGGCATAAAGCAGTAAACAGTCTAGTCTATTAAATTTTGCTCAATTCTTTTATTTTTCTCAACATCTTTTACTTATGAATTCTTGTGTCTGCTTGCTGAAAACACTGGTTCCTCCACAGAATATCTTATTTTACACTACATATTTTGGTCTTGCATGGGGCATTCATTTAGCTTTCATCATTCAGGAGCTTTCAGAATACTTACCTGATTAAGTTTGCAATATATAATTATAGATATTTGCAAGAGAAGAGATTCAGGAAGACATTATTTTTAAGGTTGTAATTAATGGGCTAATCTCTCATCCTTGCATCAAGAAAGAGGATTTGCTACAAGAGAGTCTCTAAGTTCTGAATATGTTGTAATCCACTGAGCAACTCAATGGTCTAGACCGATGACACTTCCAGGCTCCTAGAATTGCTGCGAGTGATCTGCAATATGTGAAAACTGGTGTTGGAGGGTTTGGGATTTTTTTTTTTAATATATATATATTTTTTTAATTTGTTTGTTTGTTTGTTTGTTTGTTTGTTTGTTTGTTTTGGGGGCTTTTTGTTTGTTTCTTTTTGTTTAATTTTAAGAAAGATCAGGGGCTTTGGAACAGTTCCTAATATGTAAGGATCCACTTGGTCTTGCAATCCATAATCCATCATAAACCTTTCTAAAATGCAAAACCCAAAAATCATTCTTTGGGAGATTTTCATTCTCTGCATATCTATCAACAAAAAGCCAAAACTGGTCAGGTTTTGTTTATTTTCTTTTTTTTTCCCCCCTCCCTGTGTATTTAAGTGTATGGTCCTGTAATAATGCATTGCAAAACCACGTTGTGATAGGTCAACTATTTCTGGGCTAATATGTCCAAGTTAATATCAGAAATATCTGCTTCAGAAACACACATCCTAGATAAGCCTTCACTGACTTTTTTTTATAAGATGATTGTTTTCTTCAGCTGTATGGATTCAGAAGTACATGTGTTAAACACATCACAATGGAATTCATCACTTAAAATCATCAGATAAATTTTATTGATGGAATCTTAGATTTTCACCCAGTCCAACCTCTTGCTTAAAACAGGGTCAGCTTTGAAATCAGACCAGGCTATTAAAGGCTTTATCCAGTCAGTCTAGAACACCTTCATAAAAAACCACTCTGGGCTATCTGTGTCACTCCCTGGGAATCTTAAGAAAAATGTCTCTCCCGACATCCATTCTGAACCTCTCCCATTTCAACGTGTGCACCTCACTGTCTACCAGGCCTTGCTGTGAGGAGCTTGGAAGCATCTTCCCAATAATCTCCTATAGGTATTAGGGGATTGCTGGTTGCTTCCCTAGAATCAGCCTCTGCTCCAGGTAGAACAAGCCCTATCCCTCAGCTGCTTCTCACTGGTCAGAACTGATTTGCTTATGGATCCTATTGAAAGGAAGGCAGAAGACTCTAAACTGTGTATGGGTGAATGCATAGGTGATGAACCTCATCAGAATAGAAATGAGTGGGGATCTTGGTTCAGCATGAAGAAAGAAGGGCTATCAGTGACTGAGTAGAATTTGAGCTGGGCTTCCCATGCAGAATCACAGAAACACAGAACCATTAAGGTTGGAAAAGACCTCTGAGCTCATTGAAACCAGCTGTTACCTCATCACTGCCAAGTTCTCCACTAACCCATGTCCCCATCTGCCACATCTATTAATTTTAGATAAGTAGCAGGGATAGCAACTCAGCAACTTCTCTGAATAACCTGTTCCAGTGCTTGTCAACCCTTTTGCTAAAGAAATTTTTTGTAATACCCAATACCCTGGCGTAAGTTGAGGCCATTTCCTCTTGTCCTGGCCCTTCTCAAAGGGGAGGTAGGATCAGTCCCCACCTTGCTGCAGCCTCTTTTCTGGTTGTTGTAGTACCTGTAGAGGAAGTTTGGTTCATAAGCGTCAATAGAAACTTGCAGAATTTCTGCAATATTAAAATATCCCCACCAAAGCACAAATCTCTAGCCTTTAAATACCCATTGATATTAATAGTGAAATATGTGCTTATATGATTGGATTATTTTGAGGGAAAGGTAATAGTTTTATGAAATTTCACTTAAATTTTAAGTTGTATTTTTGCCTTTTCATTTTGATAAAAGTGCTGTCAGCTCTAGCTTATTAATTTTCTGTATTACTGTTTTGAAAATATTTTCAGAATAGCTGTTGCATATTCTTCTGTAGTCTTCACCTTTTTTTTCTGATTTTGTTTGGTTTTTGCCTTAGATTGCTTCATCATTTTTTTTTTTTTAACAAAAATAACAAATCCTCTGTTCAGAGATCCTCCAGAAAATTCTCTTCAGAACTAATTATATCTGTCTTTAAAATCTCCTGGCTTCTACTGCCCAAAAGTAGTTCTTCACTGAAATATAATAGTCTAAGCAAAATGCTTCATTTCTTTTTACTCTATAACAGTAACACGATGTGACATTTCTGCATTGTATTATTACCAAGCTCTGAAAACTTACTAAATCATGTTCCAAGTGATCAATGGATTTATCCCTTGCAAACTAAAGCACTCATCATTCATGGCACTCCTTCTTTGTTCTGGTGGAATAGAGGACAGTTCTAATGCATCTTGTCAGGTCCTCATTTTCTTTATTTCTTTGAACATGAAGTTTACTTTTCCATAAGAAATTGGATAAGTAGGCATTAAGTAACAGCCAGAGAGATTTGTGCCTTTTTTTTTTTTTTTTTCCTCAGAAATAATCTTTTTTTGAGGCAGTGTGCAGTCAACCACAGCCATTCCCTTTGTTCAGAGAGTTTATTCAATACAACTCCTTCATTCTGGGAATTACATAAAACTGAAAATAGCAGAAATGAAATTTCCATCATGGGGAAGGGAGAAAACAATCAGATGTTGGACTCAGTCCACACCATAAATAGTTCAAGCCAGTGTATTTCTGTGTCAATTCTTAACACAAACAACAATGCTGAAGTGCTTGCTGCACTCATTTTCTGAAAACTACTTTCAAATTTACCCACAGGCCAGAATTTAGAACAGATAATGATGTCAAAAGGCAAAATTTTGATTCCTCACTGTGATCCATGGATAGCCTTATCCTTTTGGATTTAGAGAAGTAACTTCAGAAAATATTTGATGTAATAGTTAGCCACAAACAAGCAGTCTGACACTCAAGTATTAATGGATGGCAGTTTATGTGTTATAAATTATGGAAGTGGTACTCCCCAGTTTTTTAAAACGTAAACATAAAAGTGCACTTGGTTTTGTTCATAATTTAACAGCAGAGAGTTTCCCTAACTGTAAGGAGATATAAGCATGTTGTAGGAAAAGAAAGGAAAATCCACCCTGCTGCAAAAGCCAAATGAAACAATCTAAAATTAAAAATATATAAAAGAGCAAACAGAATGGCTGTGTGTAATTCTGGAGCAAAGTATTTAATGTCAAAAAAGAATTGGTTTATAAGGATTTATATTAGGCAGTGTATAAGTAGGCAACACACCTTGAGAATTGTAAGTTTGTATTATTTTGTTTGCAGTCTGATGGCTTCAGGATTTAGGGTTTTTTTATATGATGAAGTGAAATAAAACCATTTCCCAGTGTTGGTATAAAACACAAATATATGGGAATTTCTGTTGTTCACTTGAAATGAAAGAGGTATCCATCAGATCTGAAAAAAACACCGTGTAAAAGATGAAGGGAAGAAAAAGCTCCTAGTTACATTTAAAACATCTCATAATAGTATAAGTTACCACAAACTAATAAAAAACCACAACCAAAGAAAACCTAACCCAAAAACCAAACACTTTTTTACCATATTGTCCTTTCCATATTATTTTCTTTGTTTCTCCCTCTGAAGCTTTGTTCTCGTGTCATTAGTGCCGAGATACTTAACTTGAAGTGCACTATTTCTGGATTTTATAAGGTTGGTAGAAAGAGCTTATGTCTTAAAAATATTTCTTCCTGTGCACCATTTGCAATCAGAAACAGGTTAATTTTTCATTTTAACATTGGCATAGGTACTGTTTTTCATAAATGTATGCATATTTTTAAAATGATGTGGAATTCTGGTGAGCTGAGCTGTTTAGTGACTGTGTCTGCAAGAAGAGCTGTTCAGTGCACTCTGTGGAGTTTAACAAGCAGTGCTTCCTCAAGTAGACACCTGTAGTTGGTGAGATGGATAGTGATTTACATTTTATTGGCTGTATTGACATCCAGTGCTAGGTGTCTGTGGGTGTTTTCCCTACCTTCTGGCTTGGAGATAGCTGTTGACACTGGTTTAACACTGATGGTCCTCTGCTGCCATCTCTTTTGGGCCACTAAGATCTAGGTCTACATTCACTGTAGTAGAAATCTAAATAGCAGTCTGAGATATAAACACCTGCTTTGTTCCATCTGCAGTTAGATGAGATAAATGAAGTTTTTGTATTCTTTGCATGTATCAAGCTGCTTTTGTTAAGCAGCAAAGCAGTATGCACACTAAGTGGTGGTGTTGTTTATTTCAGTTGGCTTAGGTCCTGCTGAAGAAGAACTAAAGTGCAGCCCACCAGAAATAAACTATATTTTATGTAAGTTTGAATAAAACTAGTAACACTTGAACTATTAGAATACATATATTTTATTTACAAATGGGAATGCAGTTAGCCTTGCTTTAATATTTAATTAATGTGTGATGTAGGAATTGCCACCCACATTACAGTAAAGGTGCACAATATCAGTCATACCTCAGCATTTCATCATTTGGGATTTTTGTGGAATGCTGAGGGCAGAAAATATTTCCTGCATAGATTAAAAAGCCAAATTTGCAATATTCAGTGTTTGAGAAGAGGTGGTCACTGAACACAGAAAATTACAGAGACAACTTCTCTGTCATTGGTGACTCAGAGAACCAAAACCACTGGGGGACAGATTCCAGATCCTGGGGCTCCACTATGGCCCACCATGCTGGCCCTGCTGTGCAGGTGCCTTTGAGGATTATAGAGGGATTTCTAGAGTAAAAATTCAACAATTTTAGTTGAAATGCATAATGAGCAGAGTTTTGCATCTGCAGAGTGTTATTTCCATTTTAGTACTCTGAATTCAGTATTCTGTTACTAATTGTGTTAATATTGATATGTTTGGTTAATTTCTTTTTCTAAATGGAATTATTGGACAGACAAATCAGTACATTTACTTATTATAAACAAATATTAATTCTATATTAATATTTATTATATATGGATTCAATATGTTTTTAGATTGAAGTTAAAGCTCTTTTTTTTTTGTAACTCATTCTATTTTAGAAATTAGAAAAACAAAGTCAACCATTCTAGACATTTCAAAATGTGGTGATAGTTCTTAATAAATCCTAGTCAGAATGCTAACAAAGTAACATATTTTGTGAATGAATACATAAATTTTCAAACCTGCAAAATATTTGATAATAATTAATCATTAATTATGCAATAAAGGCTCTCAGAGGTTATAAAAAAACAACTTTTTTTTTATATATTCAAATCTCACATTTAGTTTTCAGTTTATTTAAGTATTTAACTGTTTTTTGGTTTTTTTGTTTTTTTTTTCTTTTAGAAAATATGAAATCAGTAAATAGTTTTCCTGTCTGAAAGAGATGTCTTGGAGGTAAAGTCCAAGAGATCTCATGATTAGTTAAAGATCCCACGCTTAAGTCATCCCTAGTGGTGAGAAATTGACTGAAGTGTTTATGATAAAGTATTTTTTTCAGCAAACTGGAAGTTAGTAATATAATGTTTCGAGCATGAGGCTGATTTCAGTTGTCATAACTGTAGATTCAGCATAAATAACCCATCTCACGTAAACCTGTCTTTGAAAAACGTAAACACGTTTGTGTGACAAGTAACATCAGGTTACTTATTTTTCCTTCTCATATACAATCTTTGGCTTATTAGTTATGTCTAGTGGTAACCAATGTCACAGTATATTAGATATCTCTCACATCTTGTGATGTTACTACTCAAGTATGCTTCAAAATCTGGATAAATACATAATTTTGAAAAGCATAAAATGTTTTTCCATGAACTTGTAAATGTTCAAGTCTAATCACAAAACACAGATTTTCAGTGCTCCTGGTTCAGAATTTAGAATAAATATGAGATAGAAATAGTCCTAGCTATTAATGAGACCTTGTTATGCTCTTGAAGATAGTATGAAGGGGAGGGATGATTTTTAGACATGACAAAAATCAACAGCATCTTAAAGTATAAAAAAATGTTGGTATTGTGCAGGAGAGAAGATTTCTACTCCATGAGAAGTGTCTGAAGTGCTCAGCCACATCACATCACTTCCAAATCTGTTCAGCAGCTGGACTGAGAGAGTCCCTTGGCTCAGTCACAGGTAGAAAGGTCTCACTGCTGGGCTGTCCAGACCTATTTTGTCCCCAGTGTTTAGAAGAGAAAACTATGAACAAAATGCAGAGTGGGGTGTGTGGGGTCCAGAGAGGGTTGCTCAGTCTTAGCACACAAAAACCCATAGGGGAAGATGACAGGCAGGGAGCAGCTTTGCTGTGACAATGCACTGGAGAGTTACCCTTGCTCCTGGGGTCCAGGGAAGTCTTTTCCCTTCAAGAGTGGCTCTAAACACACCATATGCTCATGAAAAGTCAACCAGACCTATTCTGGAGTATAAATAATGACATCATATACATAAAATCTCAAGATGTGGAATATTGGATGTATTCTTTAAATAGTGATTACAATTTTTTTATTTCTTGGGGGAAGGATGAGAAGCCAATTACACTTTTATAATACAACTGAAGGGAAGACAAATAGAATATGAGCTTGTCTTGGCAATGTAATAAATGAAAAAAAAATCAAAAACCATTACATATATTACTATTTTGAAATAGCACAGGCTCTTGTGTTTAATCTTTCACTGTTCAAAATTGAGATAATTTCCAAGTTTTCCTTGAGTATTATTAATTGTTAATTTAAGTGCAAAGTTTTTTACCATAACAGGGCATGTTGGCTGCAGGTTCCAGCTCCTACAGATGTATTTCAAGGGGGTGTCAGAGTCCTTTTCCCCACCATTGTCCTGGAAGCGCAATTTTAATTTACCCTTGATGAGCTATTTCACTGGGTGATTACACAGAATATTAAAAAAAAAAATGATGAGTATGAGTTTAATTCGGGTTTTGAAGATATTTAGCAGTTAAATGAGGGATTCAGGATCTGTTCACAAGTCAGTGTCAGTCTCTGATGCTTGCTTGTGATTCACAAACATCTGACACCATGTATGCACTCAGTGAATATATGGTCTTCTGATTTTGAGTATTTCATTCAAATACCATAGTGATTTAAATAATAAACCACTCTACAGTAATCATGACATCCTGAAATAACAATTCATGCTAAATTAAGCAAAGAAAAGTGGCAACAGCTGACAAATGTCTCTTTTAGGAACACTGGAGTTGTGTTGTTCTTTTAGTGCTGATTTTCAGTTTGTTTCCCTTTCTTCAAAGTGCAGTTAATATTTTTAAGATACAAGTGTGGTCAATTATATCACTTCCTATCATATTTAGTGAAAATATCTACAAGTCTTTTTTTTTTTTTTTTTCCTTTGTCAATAACAAGCTAGCTAGCTGGTTAATTGTTCCAAACCCCTTTAATTTAATAGGATCCTTATGTATCTATTGCAAGATTAACATTTACCTGAGCTCTTCTGTGATTCCTAATGATAAAATATCCAGGACCTCTGAAACACACTCATTTTATAAACTCCAGTTAGTTTTCAAAAAATGAACAAAGCTCTAAACTGGTCATTTAGACTACAAAAAAATTACTTTTATATTCTGTTTTTAAATTTATGTTTCCTTCAGCCTATTACTTTAAGGTTAATAAAACAGATTTTGTGAAATCAGTGAACCACTTTGTCATATTTTTCTCTTAATGGAGCCATTTTTGATGAGGGTAGATGGTAGCTGTAGATATCTCCAGGGAGAGATGCATTCCCTACTTACAAACTTAGAATAAATTTAAAATTTGAGACAATTGTGCGTCAAAATACTGCACAAACTGCAGTTTTAGAAAAGAATGGTGAGGACAGAGGAATAGCAGTCTAAGAATTCTGTGATTTATTTTCTATCCAAGAACAATTCTATTTGCATTACTGAGTACTTATCACCTTTTAGAAAAGTCTTAGTAAGACATTTGTAACCTACTTGAGGTATCATTTTTATCTACTCTCAATAAAGAGAGAAATCTGGTAATGCATTATCAAAAACATGTGCTATAAAAGAGATTGTTTCTACACTCTCTCTCATCAACAATCTCAATAGGAGAAAAGAAAGACAATTGGAAATATTAGATAGATTTCCAAATTTAAATATTTAAGTCAGAGAGGATTGTTATAAATACCCGGAATTAAGCTCCAACGCAGTATAGATAACCAGTTCCCTCTGGGTTTGGGTTTTTGTTGTTTTTTTGTTTTGTTTTGTTTTTTTTTTTTTTGTTTTTGTTTTTGTTTTTGTTTTTGTTTTTGTTTTTGTTACTCAGAATAGCAACAAGGGAAATAAATTATAAGTACAACTGTAATTAAAATGGTCTGCACACTTTTCTACCCCATCTACCCCATCATTTAGTCCAGTTGAAGGACTAAAGGAAGATGGGATAGAGCTCTGATTTTTTTTTTTTTTTTTTTATTTTATTTTTTCAAATCCTATTTATTTCCTTGACATAGACAAAGCTTCCCTCATAGAATCCTGGCTGTCTTCTCCAAATTTGAATGAACAAATTGTGAGGAGGAGCAGCATAGCATAAATGGATCTTGTTTCCAGAACTGATATGCACATATGGAGAGAAGTGCATTTAATAAATGGAGGTTATATTTTAAATAGAAAAAGGAGGAGGAAGGTCAGAAGGTCAGAATGTTTGCTGCTGTAGCTCTCAGAACATGAATTTCCCACAATAAAAGGCTGAAGGTGCTGGGCTGAGTTGGCAGTGCTGGGTGTCAGCACGTGTGGGTTTGTCTTGGCGCGGTTTCAGATTGCCTTTAGTGGTGCCAAGTGACTTTTGCCTCCTCTTTATGTGAGCAGAAGCTCTGTGAACACCATGAATAAGGTAAAGCTCTGATCTGCCGTGCAAGTAGCAGCCCTTGGTGTCAACTGAGGCCAGGGAGGGAAATGATCAGATTTCAGCAGGGAACCAGCTAGAAGGAGGCAGAATGTGATAAGACATATAAATAGAGCTCCAAGTATACCACAGGATAGAAAAGGAAGAAACTCCCACAACTGTGAGCATCATACTCCCAGCAAGGATCTCAGGTTGTTCACAATATGTTCTACTTACCCCTCTTTCTGTTTGAGGAAAACTGTAGGTCTTGACCCTAGGAAAAATAAGAATACTGAATAGATAAATATGTCAAATGAAATTAGTATATCCTGCAAGAGTTAGCAAGTAGCTATGGTTAATGGGTTTTGTTGTGTTAATCAGATAATTTGGATGATGTGACTGTTTGAACAGTAAATTCTTATATTTTTATATATAGTGTCTTTCTGATCTTCTATAATAAGATTTGGAGTAAAATGCTACATTCCATTTTTATGACTTTGAGCAAAGGGCAGGGTACAGTAATGTAGTAAATAGTTGCAGAGAAATCACCTGGGAAAAGCCCAGTAAACCACTAATAAAGGCAGACTGAAATGCTTAGAGAAATCAGAGGGTTTCCTCCTCTTTTATGGCTGTGGCTGGTACATTCTGCTGGATTTGGAGACAGTAGGCTCAGGAGAGTCTAGAATCAGGTTTCTAATCCTCTGCTAAGTGCTTTAATGCTTTGATGTGCAAAATACCACTGCATCTACCCCTGCTTCCTCCTCTGGGAAATGAATGGTTATCCACCAGCTGCAGGCACTGCAGTGCTCTGGGTGGTGAACAGAAGATTGGCTGCCCAAGGACAAGCTTCTGAAAATTCCCCATTACAAAGGATAATCACTGAGGGAACTTCAGGCAACCAGTTATGATAAGAAAAACATATCTAAGCCCTGCCAGAGATGGCCACTGAGTGAGATATGGGTTGAATTGCTTTCCCCACTGCTCTATCACTGTCTTTGTAGTGGATGGATTGTCCACAGTCAGTGCTGTGGGTTAGGACTTGTGCTGTGAAGCCAGTTGAACTTGAACTGCTCCATTTGGCTGTCTTGCTGAGGTTTAGTGATCATGGAGCTCACAGTCCTTCTGTTCACATACCTCATTGGAATGAAGAGAGGCTGTGACTGCTAGGTAACTGTGAGAAGCTTCTTAATGCACACCAGAAGAGATAACTAAAAGCTGTAATGATGTTAGAGACAAGAAAATGTTCTTTTTCATATTGTTGCAGCATCTGTAGTGTAGAACAATAGAACCAGAAACATTTTTAAAATTAAGTAATAAATATTCAATTCCACTGAAATATGGGAAAGTACTCAACATGGAGTTGAGTATTTTCAGGACTGTGAAATGTTTGAATTCTCATGACAATGTTAGAATAGCACTAGCTCTCAAATAGTAAAATCTTCAGAGCAGCTTAAGTTAATTGCCCTGGCTAAACACAATATTTTGAGAGAGAAAAGGCTTCTGTTTTAGCAGAACTCTGAATGAAAAGATATTTACTAATTGTCACAGCCCTATGAGTAAGCTGATTTACCAGGCTAAATTATCACCTTGAAAACTGAGGCAAGAAATGTAATCCTGCAGTGTGTTTAGCATGAGTGGACACTTCAGGGCATGACTACAGCACAGTAAAGGGCAATGCACTGGATACCCCTGAATGACCATCTATCACAAGGTGCAGTGGTAAACAACAGTATTGGATAATACCTGGCATGACTGATCCTAATTCTAGGGAGAGTTCACATGATGTTCACTCAGATATCAGTTTGCAGGTTGCTTCCCAAGGAGTCAGCTGGTGTTTGTTTCATGGCATAGATATGACCTTACCACAAACCCTGATGTTGTAGCCATCTGGAAAGCTGTGCCATTTGACAATAGGTGGAAGTGTTTATAATCATAGAATCATAGAATAATGTGTGCTGGAAAGGACCTTTAAAGGTCATCTAGTCTGCTATAAGGTCTCCCTGGAGCCTTTATCTCCAGGCTGAGCAGCATCAACTCTCTCAGCCTTTCTTCACAAAAGGGCTGCTCCAACCCTCTGATCATTTTTGCAGTCCTATCCTGGACTGACTGCAGTGGGTTCATGTATTTCCTGTGCTGAAGATTTCAGAGTTGTCTTACAGGTGTGGTATGAAAAGAGCAGAGGAGCAGAATCACCTCTCTTGACTGACTGGCCAAGCTTCCTGTGATGCAGCCTAGGATACAGCTGGATGGAATCACATCTTACTGGCTCACATCCAGCCTTTCATCTGCCAGCAGCACCTCCAAGTTCCTTCTCAGCCAGACTGGTCTCAACCCTTCATCCCCCAACATGTATTGGTGTCAGAGATTCACTCTGACCCATGTGTGGCAGCTTACACTTGACCTTGTCTAACATCATCAGGTTCATATGGGCCCACTCCTTGAGTTTGTCCAGGTCCCACTGGATGGCATCCCATTCTTTCAGTGTGTCAGCTGCATCACTCGGGTGGGTGGTTTTGGGAAATGGATTAAGGGTGCACTTGATCCCTCTTGTCATTGACAAAGATGTGAAAGAACACTGGTTCCAGCAGAGACCCCTGAGGAGCACCATTTGTCACTGGGACATTGAGCCACTGCAGTCTGGATGCAGCCATCCAACAAATTCCTCACCCCCTAAGGAATCCACCCATCAAATTCATCTCTATTTCATTTAGAAAGGATGTTATGGGGGACTGTGTCAAAGCCCTTGGAGAAATCCAGGTGGTATAGGAATTGTTCTGTTGCTTCACAGAAGTTATTAGTCTGCATTAAGTATTTTGTTGTCAGCAGAACTGCTGCTTGATAAAGAGTCTGTATGAAGTGCAAATCTCTTGATTCAGAATGGTCTTACAAGCTTATATCTGCAAAGTATGAAACGAGTTCACATTCACTGAGAAAAATGAAGCCACAGAGACACAAATAAATGCCAGCATTGCTGATGAAAAGTTATTTTTAAGATGTGGTTGTTCAGCTTTTTTTCTCCCTGTTGCTGAAAGGGACTTATTAGATTTCTCTAATATTTCTCAGTTCTTTCTGAAGCATTCATATGTTAGGGATATTGCAATGATTTGTGCATGCAGCCAAATTTTTACTGAGAAGAAATCTTAGATGGCTCACTGTTTACGTGAGCTGTCAGTTTTGTATTGCGGGGTTTTATGATGTGGTGTTTACGCACTCAGATCCTACTCCCATAGAGAGATTTACATGTTTCAGCCTTTTCCCCTCCATTTTTAAGGCTTACCAAAGATTAGTAACAGTTTTGAGGACTCCTATCAGGGATATTCTCAGTCCTTTTTTCTCTAACTATTGTTATGTGTCTTTATTTTAAACTTAGTAATGAAGAAAGGAAAAATCGTTCTGAAACTGAAAATTTGTGTTTGAGCCTTGTCCAAAATAAGTATAATGAAAACCGTAATTAAAAAATGATATATTTTCCAAATACCTTTTTCTCCAAAGGTGAGCAGTATATTCAGTACTTTTAGGTTTATGTGCAGAACCTTGATCAGTTCTGTACCACAGTGACATGTCCTGCTGGCATTGTATCCTGAGCATCACAGGTTAAAGGTGGAGTATTGTAGATGCCTGCTTTCTCACATACTCCACATCATCTCATGAAATTAGAACTCAAATGGAGTATCCAGAGCACCAATTTTCAGGATATTATGACTACTTGACTCTAGGCATCTAACACAGGAAGATTCAGAGTACCAAAAATAAGCTCTTCCTCTGTGCCACCCTGTAGAGTTGCTAATACCTTTCCTTTTCCTTCACAAGAAAGTGAAGAGTAGCTACCTATGCTGTCAAAATTAGGCTAATAATATGTATCACCTCTGGGAAAAAATATGATTTGGGATAAGGAGATAGTCCTTCAGTTTAAGATTAAGAATGAGGAGAGCAAGAAGATAAACTGCTTTATGCAAATTTAAGAGTGCGTCTCAGCCTTCTCCAGAGACATTTTTCAAATTCCTTTCTCCACCAGACAGCACCACTAAGTAACACTAGCTCAGACCTGTGGGTGAGGTGGAAGCCATGGTAAAAATACCAGGTGGGTAAGGTTTTTAATGAACATTTTCATAGAATCTGGATCACAGACTCCATGAGGGGAGTTTAGATCACAATTTTTGCTTGTGTCCTTCAGAATTGCAGGGTATGTGTACATCAATACACAATTGGTGTAAATTAGTAATTGTCTGACCTACTATCTCCATTTGTGTTTTAATTTTGGGTTTACACTTGTGCTTCAGCTTGGTCAAGAGGAGAGTTTGGTTAGATGATAATGTCTTTATCCTGTCCTGACAGATCCTGTATCACCATCCTACACTTGTCAGAGGAAACACAGTGTAGCATTAACTGCATGGACATTCTAAAGCATGGACAAATGAGGTTCGTGCACTGGAGGACACTGGAACATTTCAAGACAGAGCACTGGGAAGATTTTAGGGCATTGCTTACTGAAGGCAAAAGGCTCTGTGATACTCAGCAGGTTTTTGTTTGGCTCAGAGCACTGCCTTAGCAGCAAAATAAATTTCTGGGGTACAAAGGATGCACATACATGCATGCACATGACCTGCTTTCCCATGATTTGTCTTTCTCTCCCTCCTGCTTGATTCTGCAAACGTGAGGAAATTTTTTAGCAAGATGCACAAGCATCTGTTTAGCTATGCAGCTTTTTTTTCCTCTTAGCATCTCTGAGATTCTGTAATTACACTTCTGGGTAAAATAGGCTGTCATGATAACTTATGCATGGAATGCTATTTAAAGTAGTAGGCCTCATTCTTCTTGGATTTACACACAAAGCAGAGGTAGGGCCTGATGGAATATAGTAAATTAGAGGAAATTTGATTTTCCTCTGAGAGAAATAGTTGAAGTTCATCAACTCAATATAAAACTGATCAACTTCTAGGAAAAAAAAAAAAATAAACAACAAAACAAACCAGCAAGGGAAGATTCCTGCTTCTAGCAGAATACAGAGACTGAATATTTCCATGTTTATTCTGTAAGATATGGACTTCCTTTTAGGCCAGTGAGTCCTTTGTTCAAGTTGTGCTACTGACCTCTAAACTGATACATTAACAATAGGGAGGAATACAGGACTGGTAGATGCTGTGGTTCTAGCATGAAAAATTTGATTTCTGCTGGACTCCAAGATTTAAAGGATAAGAATTAAAGTTTATAGTATTTTCACATAACAGGTTGTAAAACAGGGTGGCTGTTGTGTGTGAGTTCCCAAATGGCAAATCAACCCCACATAACTGCTTGCTCACTCCCCCACCAACAGGATTGGGGAGAGCGAGTCTGGGGAGTACAAGTGGGAAAATTCATAGTTTGAGATAAAAACAGTTAAATAGATAAAGCAAAAGCCACACACTCAAGCAAAACAAAATAAGGAATTTGTTTTCAAGTACTCTGTGACTTTCTCTTAACCACCTCACCTGGCTGTTCATATTTCTTATCTTATGCAGCAGAATTTTGGTACAACTGCACTTCCCCAGATTCCTGATGATATAGAAAGCAAATCTTGTTTCTAATTTCCTAAGACATAAATTTAAAGAGCAACACAAAGAATGTATCATAATTTCCATCAGGATGCCAATCTAGATATTTACATATTCACATTATAAATCTATAACTGAAGGCGAAAATACTGCCTAATTTCTATTGTGATTAGCTCACCCCAAAAATAATAAAAAGATGAACATTATTTTATAGGCAAAGATTAATTCAGTATGGTTTTTTTTTTTTGTTTTTGTTATTCCCTGTGTAGTAATTTGTTGGAAATACCCAGAATAGTGTTTTTTTAATATTTGTAAAATTTCCATTGGCTAAACTACAGGAAGGAGAAACTGTTTTATATCATCAAATCCACTGACAAATTTTCAGGTGGTGATTTTAGTGCAAGACCAGGATGAGAATCTGCTGGTGAGAAGCCTCAGTCACCGACCAGAGAAGCTTTGGCAGCTGCACAACAGTAACCACACAACTTCATAATGAAGGTTACCACTTCTTGACTGGGATTTAAAGTCTGGCTTGTAGCATGGATTCCATGTGCTGTTTCTCAATAACTGTATTATAGCCTGTACTTATCACTTAGACACTCTGATCAAGAAAAAGTTGTCACCTGTGTTCCAAGGTGAAAGTATTTCATGCCCAGAGCTATGTTGTTGTGGCATGTCATCTGTATGGAAGCCACACAAGCTTTTACGTGCTTCCAACAACAGTGAATCATTTGAGAACTCAGTGACATGTGAGATAAACTCTAATTCAATTTTCACCAAAGATTTTTTTCTTAATGCAACTTAAAGTGCTTGCCTTTTATTTCTTCTATTTGAAATCTAGTGAGAGTCCCTGTGCAAAGGGTTTATTCAGAGGTTCTTCCACCAGTGTATTTACACTAAAATTAAGATTAAAGAAGATAACCTGCTAAGATTTTTCCCTACTTTAAAGTGTTTGGTCCTCTAATTTATGCTTCTAATGTTTGGTTCTAATTTATCTAATAACTTCTTCTATATTTAGAGATTACTGCTTTCTTAGTTTCCAAAAATATATTAAGAGAAAGAAACATGGATTTTTTTCTGGAACACTCAATGATAGGTATAGGGTCAAATGATTGCAGGATTTACATGTTGATATCAATACTCATATACAATATTTAAAACTCATGGTATAGCATGTATTAGAACTTTTCAGACATGAATTTCATGGTAGAGTTTTTGCTTCACATTGAAGAACCAATGTGGAGATGCTCTCCCATACCTGGTCAGTATTTTTCTCTATGTTTTCCTTAGAAGTGTTTTGGAGAAAAAGATCTATTTTCCATAGGAAAACATAGTTCTATCAAACTTAAAATGACAATTTAACTGAAATTTCAGACAGGAAGAGGTCAAGAGAAATCATTAGGTTTTCTTACAGAAAAGAGGTATAAGAGTATGATCAGGTAAAGTAATAAGGCTTCATTTGGAGTGTTAGCAGTAAAAGGGTAAGATGAAGATTGATAAAAGCAAAACCAAAATAAACAAAAATTATTTAATTCTAGAGGGACAGATGAATATTCAAGTACTTCTCTGCAAAGTACCTCTTGGTAGAATTTCAGACAAGTCCATTTGTAGATTGTCCATCTTTATTTGATTTCAAATAATTGTTTTGGCCTTCTTTAATCTTCACATCAATAGGATTTTTTAAACTCCTCTGAAAAGCAAATGCTTTTGTTTAGGTGTTGAATGATTGATAGTTTGTCAGCTTCACTTTATAGAATTATGGAATTTTTATGTAATATTTACATTAAGGTGTTCCTTCTTTCAGAAAGTCTTTGAATATTTATTATCATAATCAAAGTCTAATTGATGTATACATGAAAACCTTGACTGTCTTTAGAGAATGAAACTTAACTGCAGATCTCTAGGCAACTGCTATGGCCTCTCATTTCAACTATGTTCTTCACAATTATTTGTCTTTACTAGATCTGTGAAGTATCTAGTATCTAGATCTAATAAGATATAGTAACTGTATAAACTTTGGCAAATATATAAAACTTTTGTTATAGCACATAATTTATTTACATGTAACAAATGTATGCTTGTTATTGGAAATAAGTGGATAGTTAATACCAAGGTTTTCTTCACATGTTTATATGCAAGTCATGTTCTCCATTCTCTTTGCATCCCTTATTTTGTCATGTGTGTCCCCAAGTTCTTCACACATAGTATTTGTATTTAGACACTATTATATTATTTCTGTTAATTGGTGTGCTGCCAACATGTATGTTGTTAAATTGCCTTTTTAATTTTTTTTTTTTTTTTTCATTCCTTGTATCTAGTCAAGGAGTTAAGGTAAATTGAGTCATCTATTCTGAACCTAGTTGGCTCTTCTCATTAATCATCATAGCTGGTTTGAACAAACAAGCAGAACTAACCATTCTTTAGGCAATGTATTTAAGTCTCCTTTACCTTATTGGCTGTATTTTTTTTTTCCTCAGAAATTGCAAGGATGTATTACATGAGCACTTCCTATTTATGAACTCAGCCAGTGTTTGGACTACAGGAAGTATGCACAAGATTATGGAAAAGCTAGTGAGAACTGGATCTCCCAGGAAGCAAAATCCATGGCATTGCTATTCTGTTTAGCCCATTATAAAATAATCTGGTTAGAACTAATACCTGCCCATTGTATGCCAGTTTTCCAGAAACAACACCAGAGAAATTAAACTAAAACAAAGAAGTAAGGGAAGAAACACATGCAGAAGTTCAGACTGTGTAAAACAGAACTGTGAACCTGAAAACTAAGCCATGAAGAAAACTGTATTAGAAGTGTAGCTATGCTAACAAAATTGGAAAAAATCATGACTTTGAGAACTTATCCAGTCTTCCTGAAAAGGTCCTGAATCTGGCCTGAAGCTGGCCCTCCTTAGCTTTTTCTAGGATCTGTGCTGTGGCATTTCTGATTAAAATTGTTAAGTGTACAGTTGGTTGTTCAAGGGAGTTTAAGCCTTGGCAAACTAAGTTCTCAGAGCCTTTCTATCTGCATGCAATTATTTGAGGATCTCATAAAGGGTTTAGTTATAAACAGCACATTATTCATAAGTGCCCTCATGAAAGAGTGTTAAATCATTACAAAATACTCTGCAAATTTGCAGATGCTGCCTCATGGTCATATCATACATATGTGATAGCTTTCATCAGTGAAATTCAACCAGCTTCTGGTAGTGTATTTAATCTCAGCTTCGAGATTTGTTTTGTTCTTGCTCTTTCATTTTTGCTTGCATTTCATGGCTTTATATATAGTTTTCTAATCATGGTGTTTCATATCTTACTTTCAATCGTATGCACAATATGTGAAATACAATTTCTGGACCTATGTAATCACTTTTTGGCTAACCACCTCCTTTTCCCACTGTGAATAAATCTTCAATGAAGATAAAGAAGCATTAGGAATCAGTATTGTTGCTGCAATATTACATATGTCGCTTCTCAAATAACTAATTTCTCCAGAAACACTTGTCATGAGTGTGTATCCATCAGATCACTCAGATAGAAAGATCTAGCAAGTGTAGGCTGGGGTGGAATGAACTGTAATTAAAACCTGCTGGTAGCAAATTCATACAATTCCCCTGCATTTGTAAGTTTCCAAGATGAAAGGTGAAGCACAACAATAAATGCTGATTTGTTGGAGCCATTATGTAAGTTACCTGGCACACCCTACAAATGATCTCTCTCCATCTAACTATTTGGGCTTTTGTCCCCTTTTTCCTGGATGCCCTCAATTTCTTTCCTTCTCTTCCCATCTTTCATTCATCTTTCTTTCCACTCGTGAGTTTTCTTCTATTATTCCTTGCTCATGGTAATTCAGAATTGTCAGAAAGAGGGCCAAAACAAGCATTCTTAGACAGAAACTGTTGGGACCAATCGAACATGAAAACTCAGTTTGATGTGCAAAATCCAATGAAGAAATTATACAGCCTGGCAAAGCAGAAGGAAGGATACCATAAAAAATGTAATTAACCAATCATGGGATAGAGACCTTCACACTTCACCTCATTTTCCCTTTGATTTGATTATTATTGTGTGAGAATGTTTTCTATAATATTACTCTCTGTTTTGTCCCATTTTAGAAATATAAAAACACTAAGTGATTTCTTTAAAGAAAATATTTTTCCACTCTTTAACTTCCCATTTTATGACATAATGGAAGTAAAATATTGAATATACATACAGTTCTCAGTTTTGTAATATAAAATTTAAGTGGTTTGCTTAAGTAAAACTTAAACTTTTACACAGTAAAATGCTGTATAAAGTCTTCTTTGTAAAGTGAAAATCAAACTATTTTAAAATGAGAAATACTGAATCAGTTTTACAAAATTATTTATCTGATTTCTGGGTGAAATTTAACCTGTTGCTTTTTAAAAAAAATTAAAATTAAAAAAAAATAAATTAAAAATCCTCTTTCTTAAAGGACTACTCAGAAACTATTTTTAAAAAAAGCTCAACCAAATAAGCCAAAAGATTATTTGGGCAAGATATTCTTGATGCTTTTTAATTTCAGAAAATAGAATAATGATGCATTACTATTTAGTGTTTTTTACTACTACCTTGACACCTTATGGTGAAAGAGAAATGAAACTTTTTTTCAGGAAATCTCTTTTTCTCTGCTGTGTAAGGTTCTACCCTCTTTTTCAATAATTTCTACCATTTTACCTCATTCAAAGTTTTGTTTCAAAACTAAGATCCTCATCTTCCTGTTCATTTCCAAGTGCCTGATATAGTGTGAGAACTGTTTTGGTGGCTCTCTGCAGAAAAGTGAAGGTGTATGTTCTCTCTTATGGTGTGACATAGTATGAGCCTTTCCAGGCTAGAGAGTCATTCTCTAGTCCCATGAATACACAAGTGGAAGATCTTTAGACAAGATGGATTAATACATCAGTGTTTCATCTGTTAGGGTTGTGCTCTCAATAATTCCACTGCAAATGAAAGTATCTCCATTGAATCTGAGATGCAAAAGACTGGTAAAGTTAGAAGACGAGGCTCAGGCCTTATGTGTTCAATCAAATTAGTTGAGCAGATGGTGTTTAAAGAGGCATACAGAAAACAAAAGGCTCCAGGGAAATGAAATTAAAACTCTTAAACCAATACAAAAATAATAAATAATTGTATAATTTTATTTCAAGTGAGGTGAAGCCATAGAGGATAAAGGTTCTTTAGAAATTTAAAAATAATTTTAAAAAGAAAGAAAAAAGTTGTTAAGGCAAGTATCACACATGAGCATGAGCATATTAAACGAGAAAAATACAGAATAGGGAATGTGGAAAACACAAAGACAGACTGATAGAAAGGCCAGTAGTGGAAAGATCATAGACAAGTGAACAAAGAAAGTGAGAAAATATCTATCCAAAGAGTTTCTTTTTTCTCTCCTTTTCCTCTGCACTTCCATCATCTTAGGCACAGTGTCCTGGCATTGCACAGCATCAGGCCATGATCACTTGCAGTTTTTTTGTAGTAAGGCATGCACATGTGTATCCAAAGGCGTTCCTTCAGGGCCTAAATTTTAATTGTTTGGCACTTTTCTTGCTGTGATTAAATGAAGAGACTGTCACCAAACTATTCTAGATACCATACTCCCCTTAAGCAATCAAAGTGATGAACCATTCAGAACAACGGTGTGAAAGCCTGAATTGCCATTTTGTGAATAAATTCGCATTTTAGCTTTCAAGACATTTTAGATCAGCTAGTGTTTATCCCTTGGGGGAAGAGAAGTTCTATGGGCAAATCCCAAAGTTGTCAGAGGTAATTTATTGAGTTTGTTGCTTCTTTTATAACAGATATAAGGATCCATAGGCATTTAGTTGCACATACAATGACAAAACAAATATTATCATTTCCTTTCATTCCAAAGAAGAATCAGAAAAAGTCACACTACCTCACTGGAACAGCACACTATAGTTTTAATTGACTGTCCATTAAAGACTTGGGAATATTTTTGCTAATTTATAAATAGTTCAAAGCCTACTGAAAATAGTATCTCATACTTCATGTAGCAATGTTTTGCTTTTAACTTTGCAAATGAAGATGAGAAATTTTCGTAGAAATTAGGAAATTGAGGTAGAGTTTCATGAACATATATATGCTGTCTTCACTCAGCTCTATCCCACCAAAGCCAATAGGGTTACTCACACAGCTAATATGCAAAGCTGTTCTTTCAGTGTGAAACCACAAAGAAATACTTTAATTGGCTGTTGCTATATTAATGTCTCAAAGAACACTCAATTATTCCAGTGGTTCTCTTCTTCTTGATATTTATCCTTACTCTCATGGTCTCTTCTACAGATTGCCAACAATGCCTGTCTTTAAAGATGTCTAGCTAGAGGGTACAAAAATACTAATGATGGTTTTTACCTTGTAGTATATCACTGAAATAAATTTTTGCAGGTGGATGTTGCAATCATGACTTGTTCAAGCTTAATGAAGAGAGTTCAAAATAAACTTCATAATTGAATTCTGCTTTGAAATCACTTTGTAATTTTTCACAGCATGTTGGAAAGGTTTATTGTTTTGACTTGAAGAGTGAAGAAAATCCCAATCTATTTCTATTTGGATTTATGGAAATTAGAATTTTAATAGCATGCAGTTCACATTTAACACACAAGAATATGTTGCTGTGTGAAAATTGTGAGGCCTGCTGGTTTAATAAACCCGTTTATATAAACAAAGATGTTACTTTTTATTGTGCTGCAGCAAGAGTCTGTGATACAAGAACAGATAAGAAAATATAAACTATTTCCAAAGCTTCAGTTCTCTGACTTCCATCATTATTTTAGGGAAAAAAAAAGCAAAAAGAAAAACATAAAATGCTTATGAAGTTATATTCCTGGTCCTTCCAAAAAAAGGATGCATATTGTTTTGATACATAAATTTCAGTGTCTTTTTTCTCCTTTTTCTTTTCCCCCAAATATATACATACATTTACATACATTTATTCCTGAAATATTATTTTTATTCTTAGAATTTCTTTCACTCTTCACTTCCTGGATCACAAAGTGAGCATCTTTTTATTCTTTCCTGATGATGCAACCACTCTAGTCCAGCTTCCCAGGTACTGACCCACTTCTGTTCTACTCTTAGAAGTATTGTACTTTTGAGCCCAAATTTTGTGAAGTCTTGCAACCTTCTGCGAAAGTTTGTCAGTGCGTTCTCATTCTGAATAGCTGATTTTTTTAGTGTCTCCCTCATGATTTGAACAGTTCATTCATCCAGAAGCAAAACCAGTGAGGCTTATTTTCACTGGGATGAAGACTCCCCTTTCTTTCATTCTGAATTAGTATATGGCCCTACTTTTCAAAGATGTGCACGTCTTTTAATTATGCACTTTAAGAATCTGATTGCGTTTAATGGTGCTAAGCAAAATACATAAAGCAGTGCAAGTAGTGTATTTTTCCAGTCAAAGGTTTACAAAACTGTATTTTCAAATAGAAAAACAGAAAAAACATAAGTCTATTTCTTTTTCATTTCTTTAATGATGTCAGAGCCCTGGGTATGGAATTGTCATTGACTGCACTAGTCAATGACAATTGACATCGAATACAAATCATTATAAAGCCTCTGTGCTTTCTTCCAGAAATAAAACCTCCTTTTTATCATTGAAAATTACTTGTATAAGGAGATAAAGAATAGTGAATAATTATGGATAATAGAAAAGCCATTCATTCATTTCATCATCAAAAATATTTTTTAGAATAGCGTGAGATTTATTTTTCACAAAATGTTGTTAAAGGTTGCTGTGGTCTATAAAAATCTTGTTCAGACTAAACTCGTATGTCAAAACTTGTTTCTGTGGTCTTACTAGTGTCAATAAAAATAAAAAGGTCCAACTCTTCACCTTCCATAGCACAGATCATCCCTGTTTGATTGGGATTTTCCTTTCCACCATGAAATCTAATATTAAATGCTCCTGTTTTGTAGGTGGACTGCTTTAAAATGATTATTAGGCTTGATACCTTTAATCAATTTTCACATGCCAACATAAATCAGAACTTTGGTAGTCTTGTATATTATGTCATTAAGGAAGTGAAATATTCACTGACCCTGAGGCAGCCATCTAAAATCAGTTGAGTTAATTACACCTCTCTAGGGACTGTAGGGGCATCAAATGTACCTCTGATGCTAAACATTTGGGCAGATAAAGCCACTGCAGGAATTTATTTTTTTAGGATTTTTTTTTTTTTTTTTTTTTTTTTTTTTTAAGGATAAGGCCAGTGCCAAAAAAAAGTCTTATGTCCAGGAAGAGTGGAGTGTGACCACGATGGCATGGCACTAGATTTGATGATGAAAATTTGGGAAAATAGGAAAGTTAATGAAGTCAGAATTTGGTTTATGCTGACAATAGCATATCCAGAGCAACAAGCAATTCATTGCTCTTATTACTAATAAGGAATTGAGTTTTATCTTAAATAAAAAGTTAGTAACTTTAAGCCAAAATGAAAAATCTAAGAGGGCTCAAAATGCAAATTATGATTCAGTAGTTTTGTTTTAATAATCTCCTGAACTGAAATGTATGATAGTTTAATAACAAGTTTTATTGTAATATTAGTATAAATTTATCTTGTGACAAAGGAAAATTTGTTTTGAAATTCACTTGCATACAAGTGGAATGTCACAGTGTTACTAAAGACTTATTTTGGAAATAGTTTCCTCACATCTGTGCTAGTAGAATTCAGACTGTATTATGTTAAAATTCTGCAAAAGGTGAAAATTCAATGTCATGTATGCTTTGTTCACAAGACCTGCTTTAAGTATACTTGAAGAACCAATAAAACCATGCAAGGTGAAATGCTTACATGAGAAAATTCTTGCATGTGTTATGCTTAAGGATATTTTGGTAAGCAGTAAAGGGCAGAGATGATTGATAGCAAAATATAACAGTTATTTCTATAATTATTTATATACTGCCTGAACAATCTTGCACTTTTTTAAAGCCGTGAGTGGAAGCCAGGGAAGTATTGTCCACAGGGATTAAATACTTGCCTCCTATTGTACCACCTTTTCTAGCAAATTTATACAACCACACTTACATACATGGTGTGAGCCATATGACACACCACTGCACTCCAGGGCAGAAGATGAAGAAAAAAATACTCAGTGTCATATTGTGTAACATTATATAAAGCATTCACATGCTATAAAAATAAAGTGAAATTAATCCATTGTAACCTGATTCAGGAATTACTTCCATAATCAGGAAAGAACAATGAGAATTTACAATTACAGACTGCTTTCTCATGTAAATAAAGAAACTAAAGAATTACTCACAAATACTGAAAAATTCTGGGTTTACCTGTATTATTAACCATAAATGAGTGAATTCTGGTTCAATATCTGTTCTTCTTGAATAGGAACCTATTCATAGTCTGTGAATAGGAACCACAACTGTTTATCCCAATGCTTATGTTTCTAAAGTTAGAAAAGCCAAGACTCTTCCTCTTACGGGAACTTTTTGGAATGTAGGTGTCTGGATTTCATGCATCAAAAATTTCTTTTGTTTATCTTTTCTTAATGGTAGTCTCAAAAATGTGGTAGATGCTAATGAAGTAAACAGAAGGAAATATCTGTATGTATATAGATCTGAATGTCTCAGACCAGACATTCATTACTCCCTAGGACATGGCTGCTACAAATTTAGCCATGATTCCTGAATTGAAAGGTGCTGAAAACCAAGTAACACCTGTTAGTCGTATACATTTATGGTGAAACTCAAAACTTTTTTGTTCCTAAAGTGATATTCACCTTTTTATAATTGTTTTTCAGTAATTGCTAAACTACATTAAAGTGGGTGCAAGATACTTGCAAGGCTTTTTTATTATTATTATTGTTGTTAATTTGTTTTTAAGAATGATTTTCAATAAAGGGAAAGGCTTCCTTAGAACATTCTTGCAGCTAGAGTGTCTCACACTGCTAGTGCAGGGAATGAGTTAGTAGGTGGCCCTTGAAAACAAACAAAGAAAGAAACAAAAAAACCCAAAACAACAAAAAACCCAAATAACAACAACAACAACAAAAACCAAACAACAAAAAGCCCCACATATTTGTTTCTTATTTCAGTGCCCACAGGACCCTCAAAATGCCTCTCATAGGTTGTATCTGGCGAGGTCAATCTATACAAGTACAAAACTAAATGAAAAGATCAAATAAATGCAAAGTCCAAGTTCAAGAGCATACAAGTAGCTCCCTGACTTCAGCTCACAAATGTTGCTTGATAAATTTTTAAAGCAGTCTTGCTTGTGTGCTGGCTTTTCTAGAAAATTAAATATTAAGAACTTGAGAATCCTCTTATCCTGCTACCTCCATTTTCTTTGCTGTGGTTAGTGAGATCTACCAAATGAAAGTTTTAGGCTGAATGGGCCTCCACTTCCTCTGAGGTTATAATAGGAGCGTTGCAATTTTGTCCGATTTGTCAACACCTAAGTTTGCTGCACCTTCCCAAATTACAAACATACGCTATCAAATATTTATTAGACCATGGCAGATACAAATGCCTGCAATATCAGCTGAGATCCTATTTTTGTCTATTTTGACTTCTCTTTCCTCTTTCTTCACAACATCATGTATTACTCTTCCAAAAATACTGATCAAAAAAGTACTTTTTTTCCAGTCTCTGCTATGTATATGCTGGCTGCATTTGCAAAAGTTTTCTGTCTGCTGGGCATTTTCTTAGCTTATTTTCATTTTGACAATATATGCAACTGTGTGTTTTGTTTTTGCTATGCTACTGTTTTGAACTCTCTCTGCCTTACTGCCACAGGTTTTTTGTTTTGTATTCCTTTAGTATTTTGGATACCATCTCATGCAATTTTTTTGTCATTTGTTATAAGCCTGATTTTGTTAGACAATTTTTTTTGCTTGGAAAAATTTAGTTTTCTTTTTCAAAAATTGATTCTAAGAAATCTAACTGCTCTTTTTTTTCTTATTCATCCAAATCATAACTTCCGTTTTTATTAGGAATTTCTCTAGCATTTGCAAAGTGCAATTCTGTATTTTTTAAACTCAGATGAGATTCCATATGTGGTATCATATGCCACATCAGTTGCAAATCATTCTTTGGCCTTCTTTGTTTCTCAGAACCAGCAGTTATGAGACATCAGGCTCTCCTGATGTCCTCCCTTTTTTTCTGAGGATGACTGCTTCACAGAATCACAGAATATCCTGAGTTAGAGGGGACAAGCTAGGACCATGGAAGTCCAGCTCCTGGCCTTGCACTGGACAGCCCCTAAAATCTCCTAAAGAGACTATTTTGGTCAAATCTGTGTTACTGTTGTCTTCCAAATTCCCCAGGTTTTAGTTCTGGAGCAAACTTTTAGCAGCAAAACCCTTCCAGTGTTCTTTGACATTTTCCTTGTGAATATACCAATTGTGGGGTAGAATCCCATTGCTGATTTTGGTGCTTCCAAAAAAAGTCTGCCTGTGGCCTCTGAAGTATCTCTACTGAAGCCTGTTGGCTGGCCTTGTATGGCACAAGCTGCATCTCTACACCTAAAATTTCTCACACTCCTGCAGGAAGGAGCCTTGTAGTGATGGGGGTCTGTCTAACACTGTCCCCCAGACTGACCAATTTTTTACAGAGGTCATATCAAACCAGAATGCATGCTAACAGCAAAACAGGACGGGTAGACATGGGCTTGAATCTCTTCCATGACCCTGATAGTTTTACTGAAGCAGTGTCAAAAATATTAGTCAGTAAATTATATATTTGTAAGAAATCCAACTGCTGAAAGATTCAGTTCCTCATAAGAAAGAGCTGATTTGCTCTCAGGGGCTGAAATAGCAGTGTTACCTCACTTTATGGTTCCAAAAAGCAAGCACTTAGGCATTCCCCAGGACAGAGGGAAACCATCTTCCAGTATCTTTTAAACTTTATTTGAAGCAAAGGTATGAGCTTTGATCTCCTATCTCTGCACCCTTAAGCTTGCCAAAACAGTCTATATCTGTAGTCCAATGAATATTTAATTATTGAAAAGTGGAATAGTGCTTACAGAACACATTATGGTGTCTAGTTGCAGTCTTCCAGCTGAAAAGTGAGTCTAATTTTAATACTTGATTTCTTTGCTAATTTATCTGGAACAGTCTAATTCACTGAGTAGTAGTGTTTTATAGTATTTGAGTGAAAATAAAGTGTTATGAACATCGTGTGCTAGGGTAAACTGAAGGTATCTTGCCTTCCAATTTGGCTTGCTTATACAGAATTAAAAAATAAATGCTTCAGACATGTTTCTCTTTTCTGCATTGCTTTGGAACATTATGTGCCTTTGGCAGTTTGCAGTTCTGGTATAAGTAGTGTCATTGCTTTTGAAACTTTAATCTTTTAAGATAATTTATTTTAAGATGACTTTTTAGATTTTTTCACTAAGATGTCATTTAATTAACGTGAGTGTGAACTGGACTTTCCCATGCAGTTGAGTGATTTATAATTAGCATTCTCATTTTTTTGTTGAACTGCAATAGTACTCTACATTCTTTTAAATCAGTTTTATTGGTGATATTTCTTTTCTTCTGTTCTTTTCAAGTTGTTCTCATTTGTGTTCTGGTAAAATGCAGTAATTATATCCTTGTGAATCACAACCTCTGCCCTGTTAATTACAATTAAGGGAATCCATGCATTATTATATTTAGATTTCTGGATAATTTAAGACAAGAAAAAAAATGTGGTTTTTAGAAGCTTACACTATTGTCTCACCCTCTCCTTTATTATACTGCTTATGTCTGCAAAACACAAGAATCAGATGGAAACTAGAAATAACCAGTTCATAACCTCCTATTCAATCTTCATGCCTTTAGACGGGAGAACCTTTATAAAAAAAGTTTCTTTTTTTCCAACCATATTTTAATTTGTGCTCTATGAAGTATTCTGTGCAACAATGGTGTGCTGACCTGTTCTGTGTTCCTGGAACTATACTGGGAATTCACATAGTGAATATTCTACCTTCAGATGTGTAGGGCTAGAAATAAATCTCTGTGCACACGTGGACAAAAACCAAACTAGCACCACAAAAAGCCTTCATATTCCTCTTAAGCTAAAGATGATCAACAGATGGAGAGTTAGTTTTCATCTTTTATAGAAAGTCTTTATTGTCCCAGATATTTCTCTTGTTTACATTTCTTTTTATTAGGATAAAAGCAATTACAAGATAATTCAGGGAAGTACAGGCCTTAAATTTTTATTTCTTGGGTAACCTTTTGCCTGTAGCAATGGATTAGTGTTGCTTTGGGAGGTGGAGGAGTTGATGTTGTTTGCCCTTCTTGCCATGAGCCTGCACCTTTCCCAACACTAGGCCAGGGATAGCAGGTGTAAAATAGCTCAGTGGCAGCTCCACTCATTTCTCCTTTCTCTCTTTGAGAGAGTTTTCTTCTCTCTGATTCCTTCTCTCTTCTCCATGATGCATAATTGGAGATGGACCAAGGATGCAGGAGCTGCCCTTCTCTGTCCAGCTGGAGAACAGCATTGCTGCTGTTGGGTGCTCCCCTTCTCACAAGCTAAAGGAAGGACAAAGAGCTAGCCAAGACAAGCAAAAAAAAGAGGGCAAGGAAAGGTAATGGAGCACCCTGGAAGAGAGATTTGACAGGAAGATGAAGCACAGGAGTAGTTGCTGTGAAGGCATTTTCTTCATCTACACAGATGGCCTTCCTGCCATTGTGCTAAATGCAGGAAAGAGTGTTTAATACTTGCTACTCAGATGCATGGCTTCAAAACTAGTATCCTATTTACTGACTTTTAAACTATGCCTTGCAGGTGAATGGAAGAATACATTGCAGCATTTTGGAGACCTTTATTCTTATGGGTGGGTTACTGAGACCCTAATGAGTGTACCAGTTCCCCTGGTTAGATTGATTGACTGAGGAATGGACTACTGATTTCCAACAGCACTGACACCACTATTACTCATGGCAAATATAAACAATATGCTCTATTGAAAATATGAAGCTAATAGGATAGCTACTGTATTTAGAGACATGCTCAAACATATCTGCTCTTCTCAAGTTTAGCTTCACGTAATTTTTCTTCTGTTTCATTCCTCTGAAAAGCTCTCCCAGTGTCAGCTGGTACTCAGAGATCAATGAATCTCCTGTGGTGTTGCCTCCACCCTGAGAAACGATGTTCATTTAATAGCAAATATGGTTTTATTTTTCTATTTAGTCCCTGAAAATAAATGAGACATCCACCCTTCCCATAATTGTGTCCTGTAGATCATAAATATGTCACTGAATAATGAGATATGTTTTTAACTCACTGACAAGAAAAGTTAGTTTTTAATGAGAATTTAGACAGATGTGGAACAACTTCTTTATGAAAAGAAAATTCAACACCTAACACACATTTTACTAAATTAATTAGGATTTGGCATGGCCTGCTGTGAAAGAAAATTCTTACGAGGGCTGATGGGATGAGTTTTGCATGTTAGTATCAAGCTCTTTAAACATACAGATTTTGATTTGATTTCTGTTTTTATAGTATAAAGGGGAAAAAGAACTGTAGTTTACTACTAGCTTTCAATACAGAATCAGGAATGACAATCATTAAAAACATTTGGGACAACAACATTTTGGGGGAACCTAAAGATATTTTGCAGGTTCTGAGAAGCATCAGGAGAATCTGGCTTCCAAGGTCAAGAGACTCAATGTAACATTCTTATTGGTATTATTCATATGATTTCCAATCATAGTTTAATGATGGGAAATCAATAATGTAAATAAGAGAAGTATTTGTTTGTTTTAGTATCCATTCTTGATATTCAGAAGTTTTAATTCAACTTCTGCTTTTCTTCATTAATAATTGGAGTTGGGGATGCTCATGAGGTAGTTGTTTGATTCTGATCATCATGTAGATCAGATAGCATAGGAGATACTGAAATGACAAAAAAACCAAATACATTCTTCAATTACCAATTTTCTAAATAGGAATGAGTGACTGAAATGACAAAGGAATTGGCCAGCTGAACATGCTGGCTTGATCCAGGCCTGGCGACATTGCTTCCTTGTCAGCTGGGCTCCCCCTGTGCACTGTTGTACAGATTTGTTGCACAGTTTTAACTTTTCTGCCTGCTGTTGGGAGCTATATTTAGCAACACTGATCCTTGTGCAACCAGCAAACAACTTCTGGATATTTTTCCAAGGGATTCCCTCTATTTTACCATAAAAGATAGAAAAGAAATCCAAATTTTCTTTGTGTTTTTCTTTGTCCCTCATCCATTTCACCTGCATTTTGAGTTTTTTGATGGCTGGGAAAGTCACAATTAAATTAATTATATGTAAATATTGCGTTACAGTTATGCTCAGTAAAACAGTGATAATCTGCACTTCATTAAGCAGCTCAATTTATAATCTCAAAAAAAAAAAAAAAAAGAGAGGGAGGAAAGAAAAATTCTTGTCCCTCTTTTGAAGCCCTCAGTAAGGACTTAATAGCAGATGCTTTAATGAGGTCTCATACTACTAAAGCTTGATCGCATTTAATAATCTGCTAGATTACTGAGCTATGACTTGTCAAATAAATACAGCACAATTTGTGATATCTGTGTTTTTAATGAGCTTATTCCTTTCTAATTTGCAAAATCTAGTCATTTGTAAGAGGTTTCCTCGACATTGGTGTCAAGTGGCTTCATTCTATGTTATTGGATAAATTAACTTTATTTATGTAAAAACTCTACACAGTGCTGAACACATTATCTGAGCATCTTGGAAGCAGTCTGAGTTGGTTTCACAGTGCATTATCATGGTGGGGAGCTGTGAGTGATCTGGTTTTGCTGAGCAGATAGCTGCTCTATGTAGATCCTTCAAGCTTTGAGAAATCTGGTGCCTGAATGTTTCTCATCTGGCCACAGGACAGGGGTAAAAGCAGGCTCATGTCTCTACTATTGAAGCCAAATCATCAGGGCTCAGTCCAGGCATGTGAAGTGCACATCCTCAGATGACACTTGGACATCCTCAGTGTTTGACTCTGGGGTGGGTGGGAATGGAATGTGCATTTTTTATGGGACATTCCTTGTGCTACAGTGGACCACCACTACCTTTCATGCTCTGTGCTGCAGGAGATGAGCCACAGCTGATTCAGAAGTATGAGAGGACACCAGGAGTGCACAGGAGCAGTGGCAGCAGACTGTGGCTCAGGATGGTGGGGTCTCAGCACAGCAGTGTAGGATGGGAGCTACATGCACATTGCTCCTATGGGAAACCTGGCAATCCTGTACCTAAAATCACAGCCTTTTATCTTCTGTAACAGAAGTCCTCACTACTTCATCAAGGTTAAGAATAAATTAATAGTCAATTCTTCAGCTGCGTTTATACAGGTGATTCGAGAATCTCCAGAGGGTGTTGAGACCTGCTTGCAGAAAATTATACACTCTCCTAGAACTGAACTGTTTCACCCAATAAAGTTAAGTGGTCACATCCATACATGGCCCAGGCAAATTCCCACAGTCTGCTCATTGGAGGTTGCTTGGGATGTTGCCATTTACATGATAGGAAACCAAGACTAGTTGTCTGTCTATCATTTAAATGACATCAAGTGTTGAATTTTTGTGCCTGAAGGCACTTTTAGCTCTCCTTAATTTGAAATGGTCAAAGCCTCTGGAGCTTTGATAAAGGGTCTAACTTGTTTAGAAAGTTTATGCACAAGTTGAAGTTTACCCAGATGCCCATGATCCAAGATAACTTCACCTCTGTGACAGAAATTGCATCAATCCTCTTTATTGCTGTCTTGATTAATTTTCACATCTAAAGCTGATCTCAGCCTCAGAGAAATATTACTTTTTGGCAGGGTGGGGAGATGTGGAATGTAAAGATAGATTTGACAGTAAGGGTGCCTTTTAGTTTTGAAGTGGTAAAAATAGAATAGAATAGAATAGAATAGAATAGAATAGAATAGAATAGAATAGAATAGAATAGAATAGAATAGAATAGAATAGAATAGAATAGAATAGAATAGAATAGAATAGAAAGAAAGCAAAGGTATAAATCTTGACTCTGCTGATTCTCATTTTGGTAGAATCTGAACTATTCTGTTGCTCCTGAATGAGTCACACATTTAAACCAGCAGAACTGCAAAATAGGTTGTTGAGTTGAATCAAAAAAGAGATTTATGCAGACTTGTTGTGCTTCTGAATAAAGTCAGTAGAAAGCTTATTGAGGAAATGCAGTCTTGCAAATGTTTTCAGCTGTCGCTTTTGATGTTCCCAAATACAAAGATGTCATCTTGAAAGAAGAAATGTTCTTGGTAGGGAGTGATGTTAACTATATGAGAAATGGATTTTTATTATGGCACTCTATTCCCCTTGGAACATTAATACAAGGAAGTGCAAACTATTTTATTAAATCATGGATTCCAGGATGGAATCTGTCACTTCTGCCAAGATGTTGTATTTTTAGCACTGCAAAGTTACTTGTCATGCTCCCACATCTCACCTGCAAATAGTGTGTGAGAAACAATGAAAAGTAGTTCACCAGTGGCTCCATGTGTTAGGTGTAAACATCAATCCACTTATATTGGCTAGACCTTCTAAAATTAAATTTTAGTTTAGTCCAAACTGCTGTATTTGGTGAGGCTATCTGATACAATGCATTTTGGTTAATTCTGTAATCTAAGAAAATTAATTTCCTGCTTAATCATCATATATTTCTTGTAAAGAATTGGGGAGGGTGGGGAGTTGGTATGGGAAACACCAGAAAAACTAACAATACATCATCTTTCTCTTGGAACATGCATTTACTCAGTCATGAACAACCTGACATTTTCCTATGAATGCCTTGCAGTTGGGAGTTTTGGCCCTTGTCAAGAGAGGCACACACTGTATATGCTTTGGGTCACTTATAATTCCACAAGCAGAGAAAGTGTCCAGGTGTCTAAAAATCTCAAGATATAAGTCATATAAGTACTTGAGTGACATAAAGTCCTACTGTTTCATGGTATAGCCAACTTTTATATAATTTAGCCCTCAGCTTTTCAGTGTTCTCACGGCTGTTACTTACACCATGGGTTTTTTTCAAGACTTCCATGTGCTAAATAAGTGAGAGCTAAACTGAGATCTGCATAGAAACATGAAGCATATTTTGTAGAGTACACAGCTTGATTTCTCTGCTTTTCTCTCAGTGCTTTATGAATTCAAATATTCTTTCTTTTATCCAAATTACTGATATGGTAGACATGGAGTCAGTCATGTAATGGGGAATCTCCAGTCAACTCTCATTTCCCATCTAACAAAAGGGGCAGACACCTGAGCAGTAAACTACAACAAAAGAAAAACTTTATCTTCCTGTCACTCAGCATCAATGATCCCTTAACTGTCTCTACAGAAGGGTGCTGGAAGGCTGGTTCTTCTGGGAGCATCCTGTCCTTAGGGACATGCATTTGGCCTGCTCCCTTTTATCTGGACGTGTTTCAATCCACCAGCTGGAAACCAACTGCCTGAGCTGGTCCCACTGCCTGAGTATCATTTTCTTAGAGATGTGTCACTTTTCCAGAGTTTTGAAGGATCCACATGGTACATTGGGCACTGAATTGGGTGACAATGAGAAACCTTGTGCACTGCAGAAAGATGCTTAACACTAACCCAGTTTCACATTTGTATATCTTAGCTGACTTGTCTGAAGTTATTTTTTATTTACACTGTTACAAGGGACCAATTCCTTTTTGCAGAATGGTTTTCTTATTAATTTATTCCAATTTTGGCATTGCAGGTTGTCTTGACAGAAGTTGTTTTGTAAGTCAATATCCCATTTTCAATATCCTTTTAGAAGTCCCAAACCTATTTTCATCCTGCCAAAAATTAATTCCTGTAAGTAATTAATTTTTTGTGAGTGCCTCCCTTTAATTCCCCTTAGTCACCTATGTCTGAAAAACACCCAACATTTATTGCAGAAGAAACTGCTAGATTCAGTCTTTTTTTTTTTTTTTTTCTATGTTAGGCATTTTCTCACACAGAATCTCAGATTTGCTGAGGCTGGAAGGGCTCTCTGGAGGTCATCTTGTCCAATCCTGCTGAAGCAACATCACTAGAGCAGGTTACTCTGGGCCATGTCCATTGAGGTTTTGAATAACTCCAGGGAGTGAGCCTCCACAACTTCTCTGGGCAACTTGTGCCAGTGTTAACAACACTCACAGTGAAAAGATTTTTGTTTATAATTAAATTGAAATTCTTGCACTTAAACTTGTGGCCATTGCCTCTTGTCCATTCTTTTCTTTTGACTCATCCTGGAATAGTAATAGGCATCCATTTACTACATAGAATTCTATGAAGTTGTAAATACAGGATTATACAGGCAATAACTCAAATGTTTTTGTGTTTTATGAGTTATTGCCCACATTTTGGCTGTGTAATATCTACAGCTGAAGGGCATGGCGTTTATGGAGCTAGGATTGATTTTAATGACTTAAAAAGAAGTGCCACTAAGGTCTGATTATTTATTTCTCAGCACTTGAGTCCTTCTTTGTCTCTCTCTTAAACTCCCAAAATGACAACACTTTAAAACTTCATCTTAGTATGGCAGCGTTTTTGAAGTAGTTGCAATTAAATTTATTTGCATTTTCCTACAAACCATTTTCAGAAGATAGAGCTGGGTGGTCATAAGAAGCTAACAGGTCAGACAAGTGAGACAGTGCCAAATTGCAATGTGTATTATATATAAACCTCAAGAAACTTAGGTTTCATGTCCTTAAAGTAGGCACTAAAATTGTTGCCAGAAGTAGAGTGGAGGTGAAATAATGCTTGGGGTGAGTCAGAAAAGCAGTCCATTTCTTAATGAGCGTTTTCAATATAATTTTGGCACAATAAATTCTGATCCACAGTTCTGTATCCACAATGTTCTAATCAGTTGCTAAAATCGGAAAACAATCAAATTAAACCATGTCAGAAAACTGATAAGCTTTTAGAATTTTAGTGAAGTAGCACAGATGATAATACAAAAAATTACTCACTGTTGTGTGAACATAATGTATATTATAATGCATCTTACATTGGAGCACCAAGATCAAACCAGAAGTACCAACATGTGAATAATTAATTTGGAACTACATTTAAATTTCTGTGTTATGTAGACACAATTGGAAGAAACAATTCTGGTCTTCGGTTGTTGTAAGCTATGTTTTATTTCAAATTTTAATTAGCAAAGAAATATGTAATTGGGATTGGAGGGCACTGAAAGATTTTATCAATAAAATGTAATAATAAGTAATTTTATTCACTGAGAAGAAGAAATTATAGAACTTGTTTCTGTGGCTTTTGGATAAAATGTTTAATTTAAAAATAAATTTTGAATAAATTTCAATATCTATTTTGCAAAATGTGTGATTTAATGTTTATTTTTATGAAAATTTGCTTTGCTATATATAACACATAGCTAAACCCCCTTGCTTCTTTGTGGGTGTGTTCTGCCTTTGTGAATACACGTTAAAATATAAATTTCAATAGATATCTCCATGTAATTGTTTTTATGGTCTTCTAGATCTTATGATTTTATATAATTTTTAATACTGTATCAGTCACCTGTAAAATGCCTGTTTCCTCTAAGTAGCTGACAATCTGCACTAAAACAATTACATGATAAATTAATGTGACTGAATGCTACTGAGGAGGTAGGGAACAAGTAGGCACAAACACCTTTTAGAATGCATATGAAGTGTCTTTGAAAAGTCTTCTCTCCATATTTTCCCAGGAATTTCTATGACCCAGTTAAGCAAAGTGTTTGATCACTGATATGTGGTAATTTGTAATCCTTAGGCAGTTTTGTACTTAAAAATCACCTTTATTTATCAGATGTGATGATTGCAAGACAAAGTGTCTTTTTTTTGGACTTTTTTTTGTTTTATTTTCATCCCATGGTTGTTACTTAGAACACTGATCTTCATGTTTTAATAGTTAGTTAATGCTTGAAAAGGAATTTGAAAATGAAATAGACTAAATTTGTCATTGTTAGGCAAGTATTAAGAAGAAAATTTAGTTATGTTTTTGACTTCTGTTCTATGTAAGGCATTTCCCAGGCAAAAACAAAAGTTGCTGTTCAGCCTTTCATTGACCTTCATGCATTTAGCATTTTCTCCTTTTTTCACTTATTTGTCCCAGCTGAGGTCTTGCTTCAGGAAGGGTCAGTATTGAACTCAGTCAGAGGATCCTGGATAGTAACCTTGTTTATTGGAGTGCTAAACCAAAGTGGAATGGTTTCAGTTAACCCAGGTCAGTGCCCTGCCCATCCTATCTGAAATCTGAGCAGTGGCCACTGATGCTGTTCTTCATCATGAGATGCTGATCTAAGAAAGATATTCTATAAAATTTTGCCATTTATTCTGTTCATGGATTCATGGTTACATACCATTTCTCCTTTTTATCCACCTTGCGACTAATAATATTAATAAGGAAGAAATAAACTGAGAGCATTCTTCCAACTGGCTATCCTGGAAAATTTGCTGCAGAGAGCTTTTATTTTTTTTTGTTGCCTTTATTGCTGACTTTGGCCGATTCTCATTAGGCATTAAAATGCAATGCTTTGCTGATTTTTTTTTATTGTTTGGGGGGCGGTTGTGGTTTTTGTTTGCTTGTTTGTTTGTTTTCTGTTTTTGTGGGGTTTTTAAAATTTATTTATACTTTCTGGGTCCCTATGTACTATGAAAACAGTAAGAAGCAAGCCAGTTTCTGCAGAGCCGAAGAACCTGTTGGGTGCATCATTTCCCTGTTGTGATCTTATCAGAGTGGTGCATAGGATGAGAATTCAGATATGCAATGTTAGATATCAGTTTAGAATGTTCATCTAAAAATAGATCTGTTTCACACACACATGGGAAAGATCTCTTAAGTTAATGGTGTAGCCAAAGATCTAGTTAATGTGGGTCAGAAAAGTTTGGGAAAATCTTTAGCCCATTTTAGGATGGATACTACCATCCTATAAAAACTGATTTTCTTCTGGACTCTATTGATAAGGATCTCCCAAAAAAATCTTGTGTGATTTTTGAGATTCTTTAGAGATATAGATTATCTGCAAATGTGTATTAACACAGCAGTCTGTACATGTTATCTTACCATGAACTCATTTGCTAAAATAATCCAGAGCTCTTTGTTTCCCTTTATCTCCCACATAGTTGGTGTCTCTTCTAGCAATGCCAGGCAGACATGGGTGGTCAGAGAGACTTCTGTACAGCTGATACATGCACAGTATTTCTTACTATTAGCTAAGGACTTTCAGAAGTCTTTACCAGTATTCCATGGAGGTTTAATCTCATTTTAGTCTTTCATAACCTCCATGGGGAAAAGAATGTAAAAAAAAAAAAAAAAAAAAAAAACAAACAAACAAAAAAAAAAAAGCTTCACCTCAATATATTGGAAACTTCTAAGTTTTCCAAGTGTGGGAGACAATTAGTTTCTCTTCTGCATCCTAGAGGACATAAACATTTTCTGAATATAATTGTAATTTTGCTAGACAAAAAAAAGGTAACTATCTTCTCTGCTCCAAATGTCTTGCTGTCTTATTGTTCCATATAGAATATTAAAAAAGATGTAAAGCTGAGTGCTATGGTGCCCAATAAGCTGGTGATGAGCTTTAATGTGTGAACACAGCATTTTTCCCTGATGTGTCCTCCAGTCTCTACTGAAGTATGCCTGTAAATGAGCTTATTCTGCCTACTCATGAAACATAACAAATATGAGCAGCAGGAAAATAAATGGTCATATGCTTATCTATGATTCATAATATGGAACAATATGATCTTAGCACCATCCCTCTCAGAAAATGACAGTAAGCCAAGCTATGAGCAAACAGGTATAAACAAACCACACTGGTCAGATCAATTCTCAGGCAGGCAGGAGCTGTGCTGTAGCTTGTGCACTTTTGTGCAGAGCAGAGGCAGGCAGTGATTCCCTCCACCCAGCTGTTCTGGTCCATAAAGGATGAGCACTGCACAACTCCATGTCTCTGAACCAAAGCTTCCAGTCTGCACCTGGAGACATTGTGGACAGAGAGGTCTTTGGACCTGTCTCTTTCCCCTTCTTTGCATTGTTTGTACTGTGTCTAAATTCGACAGGGAGATCTAAAGTTATTGATGGAACATATTTAGTGATTAAAGTTTCAGTGTGAAAAATCTGAGAGCCATTGGTACACACAACACAGCATTGTCCATTCCCACTGCTGAAAAAAAAAGTTCTAAAATCTGCTTCAGCTTCTTCTATACATCAGCCAAAATGATTTGCCAACTGCACATGAGGAGTAAGCTCAGAATAAAATCAGAACATTGATAATTTCAATTCATCCAAAATATAAAAGCTGTTAGACAGATGGATCCCTATTTTTTACTTTCTCATGTTCCTTTATTGTTATCTTTGAAAAAAGAGATTCTGTTATTCACAGACCAGCAGCTTTTATTTATATCACTTTAAATTTGGTTCCAAAATTTTATATTACTTCATATCTTTTTAGTTATTTAGGAAATATGTTTTTGTTTTTCTGCAGTAGTTTTTATGAATGCAAATGCAAAAGCTTTTCTAAAATCCATATTAGAGTATTAATGTATACTTTCTTATTAATTGGACCCTGTTGATCTGTATTTATGATCATGATCTTGTTCAAAGATACTCTTGTTTTTGCCTTTTCCTCAAAGAGTCTGGAAATGTTTAGAGTAAGCAGAAAAGCTTGTGTCTATTTCATTATGGGGGATTTAATATTTGACAATTTTACATTTGACAAATCTCTTCCGTTCATAAACTTCTGAAAAATCATGACACAGATGAACCTTACAAACATTGAGCAAGCTCCTTCACAGAAAAGGGACCCTAGATATATCACTCTTGGTCCAGGCTTCATCATCAAGAGAAAATTATCCTTAATAGAAGTCTTATGAGCCAGGAATGGCACAGGAAAGTTGCTGCTTTGTAAATTCTATTTATTCTGATTGCAGTTTATGAAAACATCACGTTGCATTCCAATTAGTTGCTACCTGTGAGTCCCTGCAGTGTTCATAAGCACATAAACAAAAAATTTAAATGTGTTTTCTTGTTCCTGTTTGTTTTTCTTAATCCTCTTCTGGCAATAATGTATTTTTGCAATATAGCTCAAACCCTCTACTTTAATACATGCTGCTTTTATATATTTTTCTACTACCTATCCCAAGGGGAAATAAAATTTATTTCTGCTTCTGTTTCTGAAAATATTTAAGGCATTGAATGGTTATGCATCAATGAGACTAGGATAGATAAAATATATCAATGATACCTAGGTAACTTACATGTCATTTTCCAAAACCTAGAAACTCAGAGTCTAAGGCTCAGATTCATAAAGTTCACCCTTTCCTTCCTCATAGGAAAACATGATGAATTATTAAAAAAGAACATACTTTATTTATATTTATTAGATTCTGGAAAATTCCTCTTTCATTAGGTGCATTAAGAATAACCAGAAAAACCTTGACTCTTATGGAAGTGAGTATTGGTTTGGACATTAAGTGTCCATAACACCATAGTAACAGGTAGTTATAATAAAAGAACATAAAAGAACATAAACATCCTTAATATCTAACATTTATTAATCTCCTCTCTACTATGCATTTTAGTCAAAGCAATATGCTGTGCTATGTCTTACATGTGGCTAAATGGTACATAAAGTACTGAACATAGAAAAGTATATGCACTACATGGAAAAGTAATTTGAGTGTGTAGTACAAGAATAAAGCTGAAAACTGATTAATCAATTTTGTGTGATGCTGCAGTTATTCTCCTGTGTTGAAATTCTTAGAGGAAAGAGAGGAGGATCTCAGACTTCCTGGGTACTTTTCATAGTGAGGTATACTGGGTTGGACAAGGGAAGTTAATATGGGTGCTATTAGGATCAAAGAATAAATGTATTGCAAAACCTGGAGCTCACACAATCATTAGTATGAACTAGAGAACCTAGAGAAAAAGATTATTTGGTCCCTGAATCCTGTCTCATTTTGGTATTCCAATTATTAGCACTTTCCTTTTATTCTCAGCTTTCATTCAATCTTGGCAAAGAAGTTCCTAATAGTTTGCAAATTAGCTTTACATTATGATCTCCCCTTGGAATGTATTTCCTGTAAGGTACATGAAGTGGGATTTTCAGGAGAAGCTGTGGTAAGCACTGGCATTAGGAAGGAAGGTCATCCCATGGGACCAGCTCATAGAGGTTAGGAAGGAGGCATCTGAATTAATTAGAATTTATCCAAGAGACTGCATTACATCAAGTATGACTATTTGTTGGCAAGTTAAACTAAAAATAAAGCTGTTGACACAACAGAATAAAAATAATTTTAAAAATTATGTTGCGTGAAGAATTACACTTTTATCAGTTTCCACAATATGGGACAAAGAGATGGAATATAATTGCAAGCATCATGAAACAGAAATTCTCATGGTCAATCTTTGCTGAGTCAGGCAGGCTCTGACTGAAAAAGTAATACACTTAAGTAGAGAGAAATAGGATAATTAGGAATTTTTTTTTTTTTAAGTCCTAATTAAAGCAGTGTAGTTTAAAGTTTCCTTGTAGGAAATTTAGATTTTTAAAAGACAGTAATTAACTGATTTTATTTTTATATCAGCTCTGTTTGTTGCTATAGTTCTATTTTCTAAGACTTCCAAAAGTAGCAAGTACAAGATTTTCTTTTTGATAAAAATATTAATAATAATTTTTTAGTGGGGGGGAAGGCCATAATATTTTATTCTGTCTGTGGGCTTAGGTATAATCCTGAAAAGTTGAAATTTTTTCTGTAGCTAGGAAAAGTGTTTTGAAATATTTTCAGATTTGAAAATCAGTGCTCTCTCTGTTCTTTGATTTAGACATGAGTTTTTAAAAAATTCATATGCACTGAGATCTATTATTTGAATAGTCACTGAGGTCAGTGAACTGAACCATACTGAATGCTTGGAATTTAATTTTCTTAAATACCTTATGTTTATATGCAGTAGTTTGGCACAAATTTGATTACATAAATAGTAAATTGTTCAGTTAAAGCACTGTTAATAACTGAATAATGGAATAAATTGGTGAGGTTTTGAAATAATTTAGCCAGTGACTGAAAAAACAAAGATCATTTTAGTAATACAGAAATTCAGAAAAAAGTTGAAAACCCCAAAATGATGAAGAGAAACGTGTAAGCTTAGGAAAGTTCTAGAACTACATGCATACAAATATCACATTGGTTTAAGGTTATGGGTAGAATCACAAAGTGTCTTTGCTAATGGAGACACTCCCATGAACATGCCTACTGCAAAGGTACTTTTTGTCAGGTGAATCATTATATAAATAGAAAGAAATAGGTTCTTTTAAAGGTGTATGCATTAAACCCTTGATATAAGTGTCTTTTTCCACTGATAAAAACGGTGACCTAAAAATGCCTGGTTTTCTCCACTGTCTCTGAAGGGAACCTGGCATAATCAAGTCCAGTTCTTTTAAATACCCTGTTTTAAATACTGAACTGCTAAGCTAAGGAAGGGATTTTTATTCAATGACAGAGTTATTTACTGTGATTTAAGTGGCATTTGTTCCCTCTTGCTCCTTCCTGTCCCATATCCACTCTTTGAATTGTACTGTCCAACTATTTGTGTATCCACGAGATGAGAAAGTTCCCTCAATCCTAATAAAAGCTAAGCCTGAGAAATATTTGATTTTTGCCATATTAGTTCCTTAGTCAAGTTTACATCTGTTTTCAGAAAATTTTGAGTAAATGTATGAGAAGGCAGAGACTTTTTGTGCTGGTATTTTTGCCAGAGAAGTACAGGTGAAACCAGAGACCATGATCAAGAGGCTTATAATGATGCATTATTTTGGGGAAGGAGTGTGGAATAAAGATCATCAGCCTTCATGGAAATCATGGAATTGGAGTGATATTGAATTGCAAACTTTAGTGATTAATTTATTTTAGGTTGCATTGTTTTTAATGGCTTAAAAGTTCTTTCATTGTTGCCTGACATATATTGAGCAATCTGTGGCCTATTAATTCTCTTTATTCTTTGTACAAGTGTGGCAAACAGAGGCTAAATCACATTAACTGAAAAAAAAAAAAAAAACAAAAACAAAAAAAACCCCAAAAACAAACCACCCCAATAAAAACCCCAGACAACAACAATAAAAAACTATGCAATAATACAAACACAATTATTTTCAGTATGAATAAGCCTGGTCTAGGTTAGAGACAATTAGGAATATATGAATATTTCCATTTAGTGGGTGATGGTGAAACATTTGATAAGAGTACCTAAAGATCCATCCAAAACAGTTTTTGACCTATATGTGTCTATTGTGAGACTCTGCAGAGGACAGGGAAAATTGCACAGGACTGAAGAAGCAGCAGCAGCATCATAATTCATAGCCTGGGAGGGATACTTCCAGTGGATCCCAGTATTTTCCTTATTGATGTTGATAGAGATGGTACAGGTATGAAACTGAACATGGAGTAAGGCTAAGAAGAATTCCAAATACTGTGAAGAGCATAGTTAGAATTCCTAATACAGATAAAAATGTGCTGTGTAAAACCAACAAGATAAATCTAGAAAGACAAGAACAAAACTCTACTTTTAGAAGGAAGAAATATCACAAATACATGACAAAAAACCCCCCTGCATCAGTAATGCAGAACGGTATCTGAGGCTAAAATGTACACAAGTTCCATGTAAATTAACAGTGTGATATGGTTTCAATGGAGATAAATCTCTTCCCTAGATTAAAAGACACTTTATAAGAAGACTTATTTCATCTGCATTCACTGCCATTAAGATCTCAGCAGGAATTTTGTGTCCCTCTTTTGTGCAAATCTGCTTTAAGAAAGGTATAGACTAGTAAAAGATAGTGCAGTTGTCAATAACAAGAATGGCGTGTGGGGAAAAAAAAATAATGGCTTCATTGCAGAAAAATACCAAAGATTTAGGGAGATATGAGAACTGTCATCCAAACTCTAGAAGACCATTCTGGAGAAATCCATCTATTGCTATAGGAAAGGATAGCAAGGGACATTTTCTGTATTTAAGAAAATTTTCACCTCTTTGCAAAGATATTCAAATAGTGGGAAAATAGGGTTTGGAAGGCTATCAAATTTCCTTAGGTGATTATTTTAGCAATCTTTTTCTAGGAAATTTTTTAAGCATTAAGAGTTGGTTTAGGCTCAAAGGGTTTTGCATCCTGCCTTAAACATTGTAGAGGATGCTGTTTCTGTGAAGCATGATTGGAATTGAAAGATTCAGCTCTGCTTTAATGACAATGGCCAGGTTATGAGTTTGAATTAGAGCTAATATGTAAATACTGCTTAGAATTAATAGGGAGAATTTGTAGCAGAGGGGAAAATTAAATTTTAGGTGAGATCAGCTGAAGGCAATGGCTGAATATTGTCAACATTGGATGGCAGAGTGTGGGATCTTTAGAGTGTAAGCATAGCAGAACCAGTGCAAAATGTTAAAATCAGGGGTTTCAGAACTGCTGAAAAACACTTCACTGTTAAAGATTATGAGTGGATGCACTATAGCTTACACATCTGTCTGCAAATTTTGAGCCAAAATATGAAAAGATACAAGCACTGGATAGTATACCATTATAATGCATTTTAGTTGGATACATCTAATAAATGCACTGAAATAACATTTAACTTGAGATAATAAATTTTGCAGCAAATTTTTTGAAATAAACAGGAAACCACAAAGCATCACATTTTCAGAATATGAACACTTTGTTTGCAATCCAGTCAAGTATCTCAATTTAGACTGTGATAGAAACCCGACTCATTTCTTTGTTCCCAGCTCCTCTGTCATGTTACATACTCTAGAATCAAAGACAAAACTCAAATAGATTCACATATGTGTGGAAAATAGTACAAGTGACATTCAGGGCTTTATCACTTTCTTCTTTAAAATGAAATAAGAAAATCTCAGACCTTAGTAACTTCTGAATGTGGGGCAATTTCATCACTGACAAAGCCATACAAGACTCAAAAGAATTGGGAAGGCTTCCTATTGTGGAAAACACTTGGGGTAATTCTTTGTGAAACGTGATAGTTCAAGAAGTGCTTCTCTAAGTTTATGTTTGCTTAGCTACAGAGGCAAATTGTCCTCATGCTGTTGTGATTCAAGAAATATATACAAGCATATTTAATGTTATCTTTAATTTGTATTCCCTATTGTGGTCAAGAAACTATAGAGCTATATGCAGGTACTGATGTTTGTATATGTAAGTATTTATATGTATTTCTATGTTTATGCATAGATTTATTTATTTGATATACACTATGTTTTTTGTTTTTTTTTTTTTTTTGTTTGTTTTGTTTTGTTTTGTTTTGTTTTGTTTTTTTTTTTTGTTTTGTTTTTTATTGAAACCTAGACAAAACAAGCAGAAACGATGACCTTTTCTTTTTTCCATTCTGTTTACATGCAGTAACACATATGGCTGCTCTGCCATACTAGATAATGCTCATACATATGGAAAACATAAAGAACAGTGCTGATTCCTAGGAATTTTGCCTGTGTTATAGCACAAGAAAAGGAATGTGTATGTCAGCATATGCTTCTACCTTTTCTTGATCTGAAGTTAAACAGAGGTTAATTTATTGCAGAGGTCCAGAGGAGGTCACAAGGGAGTTTTTATCTCTTCATTTACCTCTGACATATATACCATATATATTTTTCTAGCCCTTTCTTACTGGGTTTTTAAATGTTTCCTTGGGAGCCTATGGTATTTGTGTTCAGTGAAACTGAAGCAGTAGCTGTAGAAAAGAACATCTGGCCCTCTTCAGAAGCAGTATTTTTCTCAAAATTGTATGTAATATCCAATAATAATTTCTGTCTAGTGAAAGACTAAGTGAACACTGATTAGGAGCTGTGTGTATTTTAGATTAATTATGTCTTGTGGGCAGTGTAGCATATGCTTCAGTATCCAGAAGGCTAAATTTAAGGATACAGAAATGGCCTCTTAAAAGCAAATCAAAGTCACAGGAGCAAAGTGATCTTAATCCCATCTGCTGTCAGGAAAGAGCCAAACATAAGCCAACAAAAAATTAGAGGTCTCCCTGATGACTTGCCACTGGTGCTAGATTACCAGTTGGACTTAATGAACTTAAAAGATCCTTCCAAACATGAATTATTCTATTATTTTATGATTCTATAGTTTCTTGCCTTATTGCAATTGTCAGCTGCAGCCAAGTGGTTTGTAGGCAGTGCAACCACAGTTCAAGTTTCTTCAAATTTAGCTTTTCAAGTTAATAAGATGATCTGATACTGTATGTTGTTGGATTTATTATTTCTTTTCCTTCATAGTTCCCTTATTTTGTGTGTGCCTTCTTTTTTCTCCTAATATGGAAAAAGGAATATAATTACCTATTGCAGTGAGTCGCAGTCTCATAGCCATTTTATTTAATTTATCCAATTTTCTCCTTCTTTTTCCATGCATAGAAAGTATTCCTTCCTGAAAAAATTATCACAGGAACATTGAATTTCATGTCTATATCTTTTCTGGTAGGAACATTGCAGGCAATGGATATTGAATAGCTAAGAATTAGCTTATAAATATATGAACAAATTAATACCAGTATCTTGTATCATCACAGATAATGAAAGTTATTTCTTTCTCCTTCAGCTAAGGGTTAGCATGTACTCACATTTAATGGCAGTCTTTGTTTTAAAATTAAGTAGAGAGTTCTTGTGGAAACAATCCAAATCACTCCCTTTTCCCTAAATTTGACACATTTTCTTCCCTCTAAAACCAGTGTTTGCAACATACCTGATTTAAATCAGTAGTAATGCTTGCTGCATTCCTGAGACATTTAGTACAAGACTTCAGAGGTTATGCATATGTTTATTATACTGCTGGAAATGAATTAGAGAAGCCTGTGCTAATACTTCGGTTCATTTATAGCCTAGCTTTGATTTTTAAAGTGTCTCAACCATTTAGCCCCAGCTGACTGAGAAGTATCTGTGAAAGGATGATTGAGGTTAGAAGCTTGACACGTGCACTCAATTCCTAGAGTGGGTTGTGTGGCAGTGGAAGGGAATTGTGATGACCCTGTGAGGTTGGTTCCTCACAAATTGGAAGGCAGGAGGAGAATGTGTGATGAAGACCATTAGCTAGTGTCCCTGCTCTCTAGCTGGAAATGAGTAGTGTGTCACACAGCAGATTTTCTTGTGGTCTAAGGGCCTGTGGTAGAGCTCTGCTGGCTTTTCAGTATTGACCAATGTCATGTAAAGGGGTGATGTGGGCAGAAGGACTCAGTAAACAGGACTCAGCTTCAGCTGCATAAATAATCCATGTTCAATGCATATGGATAGGAGCCCAAACCTAGAACCTCTCTCTTGGCCCAAGAAATGCCTTTCTTTATGTCCAATCAGTTTAGGAAGAATAGAGACTACAATCTGGGTCTGCCCATTTTTACATTCAAAACTGAAATTTTTACAGCCCACTATTAGTCATAGTGTTGAACACCTATATTTTGTCACTCCAGAGCTGTGTCTCCCTCCTTTTCTTCAGAGATCCAGCATGGAGACATACTTCATCCTATGTATCCTTAGGAGATGACTGAGTTAATACAAAATAGTGCAATGAGAGACCTTTTAGCTGGATAAAATAAATGTTAGAGCAATTTTTCTTTCAAATCCCAAATAATTACATCTATGGTCATTTCAGAATGGAAGCAGAAGAGAGCTATGCCTTATTGCCCAGCAAATACTGGTTTTACCATAACCAGTAAAAGGCTGTAGGTTTTGGACTCAAGGGACAGTGAAGGCCAGCATGATGTTTGTTTTAGCAATTGTCTAATGGCCAGGTGTCTCACCCTTGTGTGAGCTGAAGGTCTGTGAAAATATGAATAATAAATGTCTAAAAGCCTTGTCTGAACTAGGTGATCTAGATTAGCTTCCATCTCTCATAATCCTGTGACTCTGACAATGTAGTCAATGAGTGGTCAAGTGTCTAGAACATATGAAGCAAAATTTTCAAGTTTTTTCCTACTGATGACATAACCTATGCCTCCCTTTTCCTCAGGGCTCTGAATGGATCCTTGAGTCAAATGAATTTGGTTTTAATCCATCAACGACATCTGTGTTTCAGAATCAAGAGAATGCAAAAAAAGTTCATGAGGAGGGGACTTACTAACCATGCCACATATGACTAGATATCTCTCATAGCATGTGTTCTATGACATACTGCAGAACACTTCAAGGTGCTTGCTGGGCTGCTTGCCTTTGCAGGTCTCAAAAACTGCCTGAACCTAAATACAGAGATTAGTAATTTTCTGTGTTCTCAGTGCATCGTTGGAGATCCTTTCAGGACACAGACACTAGCTTTCTGAAGCTGTCATCAGGTGAATGGAAGAAAACATTCACTGAGCCAATATCAGATTAAACATCTAGGGAAGAACCCCGGGGTTAGGAAAGTGAAACAATGCCAGAATTTAAAAAGGTTTTTTCTTGTTGGCATTAGACCAACATATTGTACTCAAAACAAATGTGCTTGGTTTTGAATTTTCTACTTTATGATGTAATCACTAGAAAAAAAGGAACATTTCAAGGCTTTGTTGATTTTACCAATATATTTCTTTATTTAAGTAACAGAATACCTTTTCATAAATAGTCCTGCATTATAAGAAACTCCAAAGTCACCATTTCTGCATGTGTTTCACTGCACTAGCAGCACTCTCAGGACCCAGAGCCCCATATGCCACACAACCTTTTTGCTGTCCTTCCCTGCCACATCCCCCTTTGTTCATACCCTGATGTGAGGACTGGATCTCACAGCACTCTTTCAGCTAACAGATGGGCTTGTAACACCTGGTGGGGGCTATTATCCTGCAGACACAGACCAAGTACCTGAACATGGCAAACTGCTGCTCATGGCAGACACACTTGGTGAATCTGTATTCTCTAAAACTTTCCAGAGAGTAAAGGAATTTCTTTTAAATCAACCTGAATTTGCCAAGTAAGGCTGTGGGTTTGATCCCAGTATGGGATCACTTGAGAGCTGGACTCAATGATCCTTGATCCCTTCTGACTCAGAACATTCTGTGATTCTTTGAAATGCCCTGAAAAACAGAGGCATTCTTAATTTTCACACAGGTACTCCCTCTGGTCCTAGCCTCCCTCTTTTCCAACCTGTAGTAAATATGTAGCTTTTCTAGAAAGTTGTAAGGCTTGATACCTGGCTCATCACCTGGTGTCAAGTGCCCGTGTCTCTAAAATGATGTGTTCACTTATAATGATACTTCACAGGTAGTGGTAGTGCTTCTTATGGGCTCTGAATTAAAATATTTTGAAATAATATCATTTAATGTGGTGACTAATTTTATATGGGAAAATATTATAGACTCACAGATTTAGGTTGGAAAAAACCCTTAAGATCAAGTACAACTGTTATCCTAACACATGCATCATCAGTATTATATTCTTCAAATTAAATCAGTCTAACTCTTGGAAAAGTACCAAAAACAAAGATGTTAATATTATTTTGAAAACAACTGATTTCCATGTATAGATAACAAATACCATGTATGTATTCTATTTATTTTAAATGTGCATTACCCCATATCAAAGAAGTGAGCTTTAGATCATAAATGGTATTACAGTGTCATTTAAATGAAGTCCATCATTTAAGTACTAACAGATGGGAGCTATATAATGCTTTTATTTTGGTTTCAGGTTTTTTTTTTTTGTTTGTTTGTTTGTTTGTTCTTTTTTTTTTTTTTTTTCTTTTTTGTTTGGTTTTGTTTTGTTTTTTTTGTTTTTTTTTTTGTTTTTTTTCCGAGTACTAGAAGACAGGAGCTTTTTTCAAGTTTGCAGGAGGGCATTTTAGACTTGACACTAAAGTGTGTTATTTGGTTCTATCATGTCATTTGTCATATCTTTATTGTTACAAGAATTGGTAAGCCTGTGCCGCAGCATAAAAGCTTTCTGGAAGGCAAGTTTGTTTAATAAGAGTCGTGTATGTTTCTTGAGAACACTGCATGGTACAAGAGTTTTCATAACTCTTGCTCTTCCTTCCTCTGTCACATGCAGTTCCATTTTATATTGTTGTAGGATTCTGGATAAGGTATATTAGAAACTTGAATTTCAGCTGCATGATATGTTGAGGTACACACAAATTTAATTTCTGTGAGTCTTATTTTGAGGGCAGAGTTCATTTTATTTTTTCATATACTGCTGCCAGTGTGATCACTATGAAAGGAGACCAGCTCCCTGGTCTCTCCTTCATGTAATGGAATAGTGATCTGCATTTGGCAGGAAAAAAGCAAGCACTTTCCCTGTGCAGAGATAACATCACAGCTGCCTGCCCTCTGAGCAGACACTGCTGAGGAGGTTTTTTTTGCATGGGTCCTTTTTGGCTGAATCAATTGATCTTTCTCTTGATACAGTCCTATTCGATTTAATGTACCTTGGATGCAAGAGTCAGGAAGGTTTTCTGTAGCATTTTCCTGTAACCAGAATGTGAAAATCTGAGTAGAAAACCCTTTACCCTATTGACAACCCAGCCAGTTGTGTCTCTCAAGAGCTATTAGAGGCTTCCTCCTGCTAGTCTGAAAAGCTTTTACATAATGGGGTGGAAAACCACTTTGTCAAAGGGCACAAATACCTCTTCAGAGAATTCTGAAAATAGCAACCTTCCTTCCTCATCTGCAGCACAGTAGGGGCCAGCTCAGCAATTAATATGATGACTAAAGTGCTGATAAAACAGCACTACTCGCCCTAAGGAGTCTTGTAAATAAAGATCTCCAAGGCTGTCCCAATCCTGCGTGGGGTAGCTACAGCAACAGTCCCAGATCTGACCCTCAAGTCAGATAAGACTGAAAACATGATTTGTATTTACCAGAAAGCCTATTTTCCTACTCTGTTATCCCTAACTTAGAAAGGGCAGAATGTATGTACTTTGAAATGTTAACTGAGGCAAACGGTGAATTGCCATTGGCAAAGCATTCTGACCATAGACTTTTATTTCAGTCACTTGAGTCATTCCTGGATAGGTTTCCAAATCTCAGTAAATATACTGGATGCTGGTACATGCTCCTATTGCTGCCTACACTTTTACCCATCTGTTATCATGGCATGATTCCTACTTAGAAGTTGGTCAGACCATTACACTAGATAAGAGGTGCCAAGGGAGTGTGGGTTTAGACATTTACAAAAGCTCTTCTGCAGGCTATCTCTGCTCTCAGATAGGATTGCCACATTGATGCCACATGCTTCCTCACCTCATGACATCTGTTGATACTGAAATGCCAAAAAAACTCCTATGTAAGTACAAAATGGACCTTTCTGTTGCTTGTGTATATTGAAAAATTTAATTGCAACAGATATGTTTCATGAGATCACATCCTTTTCCAAATACAGAATCACCTAGCTGTTGTTTTTGAAACAGTTTTATGACTCATTATATCAGCCAGTAAATGTTGGTTCAAGAAAGTTTGTATTGGTCCCAAGTCCCTTAGGCTCAGTAGCTGTCTTAATTAAGACATATGTAATACCTCAAGGAGTTTGATAACTTAGTCTTGATGGTCAACATGTTTTTTTTTGGTTACAATTTCATCACAGAACATTGATGCATTATACCATATTTCTCATATTTCATTTTAGTTTTTCTCTTGGCCAATTCCTTTACTTGATCAGTTTACTCAAACTAATTGCTTGGTAAAGAATTAAGTTATTTTAGAGTAAGTTCTAAAATGTGCTCAAACACATGATCAGACTTGAGTAGAATTGTAGTAGCTTGAAAGACCAAAGATCAGCTGAGCTGTGGTACCTACCCCTGTATTCAAGTACCCACCCTATTTGATGAGTGCATCCTCAGTAAATTCACAGATGACACCAAGATGGGTGAGAATGTTGATATGCTGGAGGGTAGGAGGGCTCCGGAGGGATCTGGAAAATCTGGATAGATGGGCTAGCATCAGTGATATTGAGATTTGTGACAGTGAAGTGCCAGGTCCTGCCCTTGGGTGACAAGAACTCCATGCAATATTCCAGGCTTGGGGGTGAGTGACTGGGAAGTGACCTGTGAAAAAAGACTTGAGTAAGCTGGTTGAGAGCCATCTGAACACAAGCCAGCATGTGCCCAGGTGGCCAAGAAGGCCAATGACATCCTGGCTGTATCAGCAGCAGTGTGGCCAGCAGGACCAGGGCAGTGATTGTGTCCCTGTGCTCAGCACTGGTGAGGTCACATCTCAGATCCTGGGGTCAGTTTTGACCCCTCACTACAAGACATTGAGGTGCTGGAGAGAGTTCAGAGAAGGGAACAGAGCTGGGGTATGGTCTGGAGCAAAAGTCTAATGAGGAGCAGTTGAGGGATCTGGGAGTGTTTGACCTGGAGAAAAGGAGGCTCAAGGGGAACCTTATCACTCTCTACAACTCCTTGAAAGGAGGTTTAGTGTGATGGGGTTGGTCTGTTCTCCCAAGTTACAAGTGATAAAATGACAAGGAATAGCCCCAAGTTGCAGTATGGAAGGCTTAGATTGGGTGTCACTGAAAATTCCTTCACCAAAAGGAGTGTCATGCTTTGGAACAGGCTGTCCGAGGAAATGCTGGAGTTGCCATGCCTGGAGGTTTTTAAAAGACATTTAAATGTGACATTTGAGGACATAATTTAGTGGTGGACTTGGCAGTGCTGGTTTAACAGTTGGATTCCATGACCTTAAAGGTATTTTTCAACTTGAACATTTCTATGATTCTATATTGAATATTTGCTGTTAAATGACTGCAAAGAAATTAGTATGACATTTTAATGAGTTAGCTTATATCATCATAACAGCATTAAATGATGATAGGACAATTTGGTACAAATGTGACTGAATATATGACTGTAATATGTTTTAAAATTCAGTCAGAGTGGGAATGAACATTTAGTCATGAAATGTGCCTACACTGGAAGTTAAGTTCTGCAAGCAATAGCTTCATTGCTTATAACAATATTCTCAGCTTATCCTTACTTTGCATTAAAATGCATTTGACTGAACATTGGTGGAAATAGTGTAATCACAAGGAACTATTGTTTTTTAATTTGTAGTGCAGTGGGCTGAAAGTGCACATGCTGGTAGTTACATGAGCTTATCTAATGAGAGCTTCTTCATTAAGCACTGTATCATGACTGTGTTTACTTATGTGTGTGAATCCTTATATATAAATACTTAAAGAAGTTTTATTCTATAACAGGATGTTGCTAACAAGTTTTTCACTACAGCCTCATAAATACAAGTTGAAGTAGAGATGTAATTACTTTTTACACCAAAGAATAGTAAGATGTGTGAGATTTCATTTTAGGTCTTATTTTCTATTCACTTGTTTTCTGTCGTTGTTTGTAGGATCGTTTCTGGGGGCTGTTTGTTATTATTTTGAATGATAGTTGAACCTTTTAACTCAGCATTATTAAGATTTTCATTTAATATCTTAAAAAAATTTGAAGTCTCAGCTTGTACTGTGTTAGATGTATATTTTTTATGCAACGTTCAATGAAGAAGTGGCAAGGATTTTGGATCAAATTCTGAGTTTTCCCATTCTGTTCCTGGTGCTCACTGAGACTGGGTGGGATTCAGATAAAGGTTGTTATCTCTAAATTTAGTTGACTATTAATAGGTATCCATCCTCCTGTTACAATAAGTGAAGATCCAGTCAAATCCTGTCATATCCCTCCACCTGAGGGAGCACAGAGAGGAAATGGGATATCCTAGAGAGGTACCACTAAGAATACACTTCAATGTGAGTTCTTGATAACATGAACTGAGAACTCTAGTCTTGGATTGAGGTAACTGAACATAAGTACCTGATGCAATTTCAAGGATATTAGAGTATAATTCTTTTCTTGCTTGTTTGCAATATGGAAAGCACAGGTCTTCTGTTAGATACTGACTCATATCTTCCAGCTCCTTTTTTCTATTTTGGAATGATAGTGCATATTTTTAAGTGAAAAGGCAGAAGAAGCTGGTGTCTTGCACTTGTACATATGCAGCTTTTTCACATTCTGGCAATATGAAGAAATTACATTATCATTATTTATTTAAGATATTTTCCCCAAAAATAATCACTCCAAACAGTGTTTCAACAAAAAAAAAAAAAAAAAAAAAAAAAAAAAAAAAAAAGCTGTTTCTTTACATGAACCTACACATTTCCTATCCCTATGCAGCAGTTTGTCAGTTAATCTCTGAGCACCACAAAAATATTTTTTAAATGTCCTGTTGGTTGACAGTTTCTATCAGTGTTAACTAATCATTTCTTTGCACATTGGCTGTCACTTCAAACACATAAGATTAATCTGTGCCTTTCATAACTCCCTTCTAGAAATGGAAGTTCTTAGTGCACTTATCTTTTCCTCTCACTGTTTTCTTCCTTCTTTCTGTGCATGTCAGTGAGAGAGGAACTGTGAAGACTTTAAGGGAAATGTTTCTGAATTAAATTAAATGCTTAAATAAACATCAAATAAGTTCTCTAGAGTGGAAGTGAGTTAATATTTTCTGAATTCTGGCTAAAAAAGAAAGTAAGATTACAGTTGGGCAGTAATTATAAAAATTACTTCATGGGAACAAAAATATTTCAAACCTTAGACATGACAAAAACATTGAAGAAAGATTCATTTGAAGCTGGGCAAGAAGCCTTTACTACTTTGATCTCTAGACTTTTACAAAATATTTCCAGGTTAGATATTCTGGAATGCTTTAGAAGAGACAGTTTCATATTTAATCTCTACCTGATTCAAGTAAAGGTTTATTCTTCAAATTTCCACAAAGTCTGGGGTAGATTAATTTTTTTTTTTTCAAGATTCCAATTTTCGTATGTAATTAACATTGTAAAAATAAGTTTAAAATTCTATTTACATTCAAAAATATAAATTTAACTCTTTGATATCTGCAGGCTGCATTAATATGTAGTTATTTCTTGATCATTTAGAGCAAGTGGTGACATAACTATTTATTAGAAATGTATCACACAAACTGTATGTCTCTTTCAGACCATAGAACTAGAGACATGTCTATCATATTCCTTTTCTTACCCATTTAGAATACTGTTCATGTCAATGAGTAAGCATTTTATGATATTGTTCATGTCAATGAGTAAGCATTTTAGGATATAACACTTAAATATTCAGGTGGGAACATGTCACAGAGTGGCTCAAGCCCTGAGTATCTCCATGAATAGGACAGTGATTCCAGTCCTGGTGTACCTCAGATTTAATTTAACCTTAGATTTAATTTACCTTTTGCAGAAGTGAATTAGAAATTTCTGTAGTCTGAACAGATTTCCTCTGACCCTCTCTCAACAGCAAGAAATATGTATGAATGACTCTTTCAGGCTTCATTAAAAGCATAAAAGGAGATGGCTAAAAGAGTGAAATCCTGCAAAACCTTAACTTATCTGAGCAATAACACAGGAGATGCTAAACCTTAATCTCTCTGTAGAATCCAGTTGTTTCTCTGGCGTGTTTCCTGTTGAAGCTAAGTGTTCTTTTCCTATGAATTACTGGGAAATTGCATTTTGTACCACGTCAGACATAAAAAACTCAGTGCACTCTCTCAGTAAGACACTATTCACTGTGCCAACTGTTTTCAAAGATGCCTAATCACACTTTCTGTTCAACCTGATACACCTTTGATTATGAATGATGTGAGTGTTTCTGGATTCTGCAGGATTTGTGCTATAAGAATATACTAGTTTAGCTCTGATTTGTAATGGGAATTGTACATTCACACTGCTGTTTGCAGACAGATTAACAAAGGTAAATATTCCAATGTTTTCTACATTTATTGTTCTATTTAGAAAAAAAAAACAAAAAACCAGTGATATACTCTTAAAGTGTACCCTACAAAGGAACAGGATAATGTAGAATTGCACATTTGGCCATCTTTATTATAGTTTTAAGCTTATTTTTAAAGTTTATCACCATTGTTATATCACATAAAATACAAGCTGATGCCTGTGTGTCTCTGAGTATACTTGTAAAGCTGATTTGAATTTAACCTTCAGTCAGAATCAGTTCTGTTAAAACATACGTTTGACTCCTTGCTCTTCAGTGACCTCTCAACTTCTCAGTGAACTTCATCTCATTGAGCCATGAATAACCTGGCAAACAGCATGTTTTCATGAAGGTTGCTATCCTAGAAGAGTGAATAAAAAGAAAATAAAACAAAATTTCCATCTAGAGAAATGGCCTATGTTACAAATCTGTTCTGGGGTTGAGGGCTTGTGGACTTGCAATAATATATGAATGCTTCTGAGAGATTCTAAAATATTGTTTGCCTCAATTTTTTCAATATAATTTCAAGATAGTAAAATGAATCAATAGAAAATGGAAAATAAATTTAAAATATTATCTGTAATTGGAAATTCAGAAACTTTTGATTTATTTGTTCAGCTCCACATTCTCCCCCTGCTTTTAGGCTCTCATGTACAGTAATTGCCACTGTCAAGTGTTTAATTGCTCTTTATTGGATTTTTCACAGTTTATAGTCAACAGTTTCCAAATTAGATGTAGATATTGCTGAAGAATTCCTCTCCCTCTTGTATATATATTCAGGCAGGTAGCCAAGGTTATCACCTTTATTGTTCTTCATTGTGGATTGGTTTTGGTTGTGGGATTTTTTTGTTTTGTTTTGTTTTGTTTTGTTTGTTTCTTCCTCTGTTTGTTTGTTGGGTGTGGGGAGAGGGGCAGATTGACTGATTGGTATGGACGATTTTGGTTGTTTTTTTCCTGAGCAGCAGAATTTCTAAGAGAAATTCCAATTGTGTAAATTAAGTCTAGAATTTCTTCTGTACTATAATGTATTAGAGAGCTAAACTAAGCAACTAAGCAACATGGTTTGTCTTTTATGTTGGGTACTTCTCTCATAATCTTGTATTCCTGAATTTGGTTTAAATTTACAAATGCTAGAGACAGATTAAGTCCACAAAATCTGAATCCTTATTTCAAATAGTGACTATTACAGTAAGAGCCAATTGCAACATTCTGATCGTTTTCAGTACAGGTGTTTTCTGTACAGGTGTTTAAAATAATTAACTTAATAAAGATTATCACATCTCTTACATGAAAATGGAACCAGAGAATTATGGAAAAGGTCCCACAGACATAAAATTAGATTGTAATTCATTGCAAAAAGTTGTTCTTAAGAGTAAATTGCAGAATTAAACATGATTGTACAACATAAAAGTGTAAGAATTTACAATTAAATACCAACTTGCAAATTGCAGTGATGGCCAAACTACACTCTTTTAAGAGTTGATCTGTAATGGAAATAATCTATGCTATGCTATTTTAGAGGTTATCATTAATTTGTATCCAATTAAATATGAGTGAATTCATTCATAGTGTTTATTCAGAATTAAACTCTATTCTTAGAGGGAAGAATCTGTCAGTTTTTATTTTCAGCTACAGTGCTTAAGCTGATCAGATATAACAATTCCCTTTAGTCTCTTCTAAAACATAGATTTCTCCTGAATACATTGAAGTATTTAATGGAGTAGTGCAAAAAAAAGTGTTACTGCTGTATTGAAATTATGTTCTTGCCCACCACAATGGATATAATGAGACCATGTGCAATATAAACTATTAGTAAACTAATAATGAGTTGTGAAACAAGTTATAGACTGAAGCTGCTTGTACTTTTGATCAGCATGTTTCCTGGAATGTTTTTAGCACACAACTTATAATAATACAGGTCAGTTGATGGTCAAAATTTGCATAATAGCTTGCAAAATACTACCACAGCCAGTCTGGATGGAGTCATTCTGGTTTGGGCTAAATTGCTTTTAGGGGAAAGGGGTCGCAAAGACTTACAGGCAGAAGCTCTCCCGTGCCACCTGAACTCAGTTTTACAGAACAAACATCAACCCATTGTTTTAGGATGTGCCCATGGGGCCCTGCCCATTAGGGAGACTGATGGCCCAAAACAGCACGAGGCAACTTGAGAGGAAATACTAAGCAGGGTACAGATTTAACATCTAATTTTTTCTCTCAAAATGTTTTCAGCCTGTGTTGTATTAAAATTTAAGACAGATAAATAAGACAATGACTTGTGTTCGTGAGAAGCATGATCCTTTCATACCCTGTAAAGTTAGTTGTACCTAGCTCAGGTATATTGTCAGGTATTTCAAGTCAGGTAAGATTAATGTCCCAGTGACATCCACTTTTATCTCAGATGGTATTTGTACACTTGAAGAGAGGCACATAGATTTACAGTTCTGTGCTTCTTTGTTCTTTTGTGTTTTCCAGAAAAAATGCTGAGCAGCCTGAAAAGTTGTCCTTCTAGCACTTTATTTTTTGCCCCCGATCATCTTTATTATTAAGTACTAAAGTGTGATCTGACAAATTAACTATTTATAAAATTGAATTGATTCCAATTCAGATTATGGTGAGTCTAGGTATTAAATTAGAGTATTTCATTTTTCTGTCAAGTTTGGGTGGTGAATACTTCTAGACTGTACACCTAGAAACTTTAAATTTTCAGGTAAACAAACATACATACACCCACACAAGCATGTCACAGATACTCTTTAGCCACTGTGGGCTGAACAGATATGATTAACTTTAGTTGGAGTCTGCTAGATTCAAGGAATAGTTAATCCTTCTGCAGTTCAAATAATCTTATTTTTTCACAGATTTTGCACAGGAAAAACATGATTACCTTAAAAACATTTTATATCTTAATTTTAAGTCATCTGTTTAGGATGAAATTCAACAGGCCTACCTTAAATCACAATGAATCTCTAACAGTTCAGAAGAGTTTTATGGGAAACACATAATCTCAAATTACCTGTTGGGATTAATTGGCTTTTCTTTTTTTTTTCCCCAGTATCAAATATTGATGTGCATTGAAGCAAATTAACATTTTTTTCATGTTACAACAGTACCACTGTGCATCTTTTCTAGGTGTGCATTGCATAAGTCAACAGTTGCTCTTTATCACGTGAAGACTGGAGAGTGTTTATCATCCAGAAATCTTTTATGGGAGAGAAATAATAATTCTATTCCAATATTTATAGAAAGCTAACTGGAGTTTGTGCAAGTTCTTTCTAAAACCCTGGTATTTGGAATGGCCACATTGTCCCTATGTAGAATTTTAAAAAAACCTTAGAGGGAATCCTATTCATAAATGTGAAATGATCTATACATTTTTTTCTACCACTTATCTGGAATACCATAGAAAGCAGGAGTTTATAACATTTATCATCAAACTTGAGGGACATTTCCTTTTCTAAAATTATAAAATTTAATTTCCTCAAAATTAATGTGAGCAGGGAGCAAAAGGAAATACGGGCGATAAACCAAAGATCAGTTGCTGGGCTTTTGTCTGGTTCACTAAATAGTCTAAAATAAATCATAACTTCTCCAAATACACTTTGGCTGTTCTACAGAATGCTGTAATGGTTGTTTTTCTTATAAGCATTGTGAATTAAAGTCTGAGCAGAACTCTTGACATCCTGAAATGAGCAAACTGTCTAAATGCAGCTTGTCATCATCTGTGTATGACAGAAGAAAGAGTGGTGAAGTCTGGAAAAGGAATAATACTTTAGAAAACATAATACAGGTCTGTAGAAATTGATCTTATAGTAAATAGCCTAAATCAGACAGAAAAGCTAAATAAAAAAGAAATAAATATTTGCACCTCACCTGTTGTGGCACCAGATTCACTGGGGCTCTTTTTGCATCTGAACTCTTTACATTAACCTCATGTTTACTTGTATCCGACATGACATTTGCATAAATTGGCAAAGGTCTCAGTTTTACTGAGGACACTTGTAAATCTCACCAGATAAATGTGACATTAAATCAGATACTGCTTACCTACCTAGTGGATCTGTCAGCCATGAATGCTGGGATAATTTATTCTTGTAAAAATTATTATAAAAGGGTTAGAAAATGGCAAACTCATAATGCCTTCTTGTCACATAGATTGTAATGAAAACAAAAAATAAAACAAACCATTTTTTTTGTGAAAATCATTAAGCTGTAATGAGAACAGAAAGTAGCACAAAATATGTACCACTTCTCTAAAATGTGATCTTTCTGCTGCCCTCAAATGGCATTTTCAGGTTATTTTAGTCTGCTCATTCTACAGTGTTTTTTTTATTCCCCTAGCTTTTTCTAAGTGGCTCATTAAAAATATGTGCAGATTAAAAAAATGTAATGTGGTCGTGCAGTTTTTCACAAGAAATTATAGAAATATTTTCTACCTTTCATCATTGGAAAAAAATGTAAGATTATGACACTTTCCAGCTATGCATGGAGGGTTGAAACCAAGTAGACTCAGTCTGGCTCAGCTTGAGAAGGGTTGTGGGTCCTTTGGGGCATCAAATATAAACTGCATTCACATTACTGAGTGGGATTTAAGAAAAGTAGCTTGAGTCTAAAATTCTGCATTATGTTTAATATGACTTCTAATAATTTCTAGAACTTCCTTTATGTCTTTTATCTATTTATAGTCTTCTTATTAAGTCTGAGTATGATATATTTTCTTATCTCCAGAAATTCTGGAAATTTGGTGAGTTAATTTTCTAATTGGTGGCACAAAAGACTCTATCAAGCATGTATGTTCTGGATAGTCCTTTTGACAAAAAGGTTTCTTTTTTTGACATATTAATTAAAACAGATTAATATTAAAAATAAGCTCTTTAAAAGTATATTTAGACTCCTGTAATTCCATGACAATTTTTCTAGCCCTGCTTTTGCAGATGAAATCCTTTTACATTATATCAACAATGACATGATTTTCAAATCAAACTAGGAAACATACAAGTTCCTAGAGACTTCATCAGGTTTCAGAGAGGAAGCCCTAAAGGCAAATTAGCCACTCCTACGGGTAAGCATTTTTATGTAAGTGTGCTTTTACCATACTCACTGCTGTTATATAACCTAACGTGGTTACCAAACCATGTGAAATAGAGCAGCACTCATTTCCTCTTTGTTAAATCATGATTTTTTTCTGAGCAGGATCATTATTGATGGCATGAGAGTAAATGTGTTTTTTGTAAACTTGTGGCCACCCAAGTCCTTTCAGTTTTGCTGTGCTTCTTCCTCCAGCTGGGTTTCCTTTTTGTGATGCATTCATCCTGTCAGGCCTTGCACTGTGGAACAGTTTGCTTTCCACAACTTTTGTAATTATTGGCTTTTTCTGTTTTCTTTAGTTTTTTGTTAAACTCTTAAACTGTTTCCTACTTTTATTGGTGTTTCCTACTTTTATTGTTTCCTACTTTTATCTGCTTTTTAAATTAGTTCATGTAGTTTGTTGATTTAATTCAGGGAGTGCCTTTACATAAAACCAAGCAAAGCCAGGCTTATTTCTTCTCTGTCTTCATGTGTTCAGCACAGTTTATGCTACAATTTCCTAGATAAACTTCTGCCATAAAATACTCAATTTTGTTGCAGAGATGGCTTTGTTTTTCTACTTCCATAATCAGCATTGTCAATTAAATTCATTAATGATTATTGGCAACAATACTATTCCTGTAAGTCATTTCTAAGAAATGTTTTCGCAATATTATGCATAATCTGCTAATTAGTTCTGTAAAATGCAATGTCCCATGAAGAATTTATTGGGCAAAACTCTATTAGAAAGAGAGAACTGAAAAGAACTGATAGTATCTGAGTGAGCTACACACTTACTATAATACATTATTGTTGTAATGTACATTTTTAACTATGATGGAGAAGTAGCTAATGAAGCATTAAAGGATAATGCTTTTTCTAAGTGCCTTCGTAGCATAATCAGGGAAATTGAAGCAAAACCTTAATAAATATATGAAGCAAGATAAAATGAATCTGTCAGATTGGTTACAGAGGTAAATGTTCAATCAACAATAAGATCTCTTACAAAAAAACTGATGAATTTTATTAATCTAGGTGGGCATTTTGGATATGATTTCACTTCCCAAAAATCACTATGGAATCAACAGTCAGCTGAATTAGTATTTACACCTTTTTTTTCTTTTGCTCTCAGATACAAGTGTAATCTAAACACTATTCTGTTGCAATTAAATTTTTTAAATTGGCTTACACAATTCTAAATTTATGCTACATCATATCTGAAAACATAGAAGTAGAAACTCAAGATTTTTCAGCAGGGAAAAAAAAGTCTGCTTAGTTGTTTTTGCAGAATAATTAAAAAGATTGCAACCAAGTTCCATCTTTAGAGAAAAAATATTAATTCTGAGGTACTGGGTTATTATTAAATGCATATGATTGCAGGACATAATTTTAACTGTTTTGATATACAAAAAAATTCACTTCTGCACACTGGAAACTACTTCCAGATCTTCCCTTGAAGACAGATGTGAACTTTCCACTTCATTGCCTAGAGATGTTTTTTTGAAGAGAGCCCCATAAATGGTTCATTTTACAAGCAGACTGCATATTATTCTGGTGTGAAAAGCTTGGGAATTGATTACATGGACTGTAATACAGATATGATAATTTCTGTTGTGTTTTAGGATGCAATTTGAATTCTCTTGCCATACATCTGGAGTTATGATCTCTGTAGTACACTCTTCAGGCTTTTATATCTGCAGCTCTTCATAACCCATGTTGACAAAGGATCTTGCTTTCTGAGATTATTTAAAATTTCTATCAAATTAGAGTATAATTGATTTTTTGTTGTTGTTTTTACTCAGGCAGATACATATTTTACTAAAAGGTTGTTTTGTTGGTTTTTTTTTAATTGGTTTACATGACATATATGATTGAAAAAAAAAAAAATAGAATGTTAATGTAAATTCCTAATTTAAGCTATATAGTTTCATAAAGCTATGAGTAAGTTTCTATTCTAAAAATATATTTGTTTAGAATTAAAACAAAATTATATCCTGGTATTATAACTTATGAACTAAGATGAGAATGAAGTAGCTGAATTGTTTAGGTGCCAAAAAACCAAGAACTAAGAATTTATTTTTGAACAATGTTATCAAAAGGCTGTTGTGGTTTCTTGCTTTTGGTTTGGGGATTTTTTTTTATTTTATTTTTTTTTTCCGTTTGGATGGGTTTGGTTGGTCGATTTGTTTGTTTGGTTTTCTTCATTCTTTTGGGGGGTTTTCTTGTGGAAATTGTGATAATTTTAGGGAAGTAAGGAGATTTAGAGATCACCAAGAAAATCCATCCCACTGTTTTGTTTTGAGACTTTTTTTTTTTTTTTTTTGTAAAATGCTGCTTGGTTAGTTTTTTGACCGTTCCTGAGTATCCTGATGTGAGTGGTGAGTTTGCAAGGAGCAGAAAACTGTGGGTCTGTCTCTGAAGAAGAATAAAATAACAAAAGATGTGGTTGTAACATTTTTCTCAGGATTGTTACACAGGAAAGTGAAGCTCCTGCCTGGGTGGGAGCCTTACTTCATTTTAATCATCAGGGCTCTGTTGCCATGTGGGGGCTTTCATAGCCTAGAAAACAAAGACAAGGAGGAAGTTTTGGGCTTTGGGCTTTGGAGTGGGTTTTTTGGGAATTTTTGGGGTTTTTTACTTTTTACTTTTCATCAAACCACTGGGACTGCTATTGACCTCTTTGTCATTTTTATCTCCAGATGTTTGTTCTTGACTTATAAGAGAACATACAATTAACTTAATTAGAAGCTGACATTAGTATCACTCATCTTGGAAGACCGAGGATTAGATCATGTTATTTATGATGTAAACAGGTTATTTAAAAGAGTGTTTCAAGGATTGAGCAAATGCTTCAAAATTAATTAAGACTTCAAAATTGACTTTTAATGAGAAAATAAGATCATTCTATTTTGAATAACAGCAACACATTTGTGAACATAAAATTTCAGATAAATGTTTCTTTATTTGCTATTTTTGTTAAGGGTTATTTTTGCCATTTTGAGTTTTTTAATAAGGGATAAAAATATAGAATTTAGTCCAAGGTTTGGAGAATTAATTTTTTTTTGTTTTTGTGACAGATGTTAATATTCTGGGTTTTGAACTAAAGTAAGAGAACTATGTGCTTCTGAAATGACAGAGTAAAAAGAGCAGTTAACTTTAGAACCCAGTAACACCTTGTATTAAAATTATTTTCAAATATTTCTAGAACTCTTCAACAATTTTCAATTTTTCTAAAAGATTTACTATTAACACTTTAGCATCAAATACCCTTTTTAAAATATGATTCAAGGCAGGCCATGCTGAAGTTAAGCTTCCATGCAGTTTCTGCTGTCATTGTAAGAATGATACAGATGTTAACCACAAGAATAAGGTTTGTCAAACCTGACATAAGGTACAACACTAATAAGTATGAATACACTATGTATAGTTATAAAAAGAAGAAGAAGAAGAAAATCAATGCAAACAGAAAATGTGTTATTTCACAGTAGAGCAGTATTTATGATATTTTTAGCGTTGATGTTGTAGAGTTTTATGTAGTTTAAACCAAAAGCTATTTTCATGACAAAGTAACTGTGATATTTTTTGCCAAAAGGGACTGTGAGTATAACACCCATTTACAGTTCAGCTACATGGTGTGGAAAAGTGCTGAGCCTGTATCACATGAATCTTGGTCTTGCATTACTTCTTTTAGAGATTATATTTTTAAAGTTTTAGTATAGTTTCTAAAAAATATTAATATAATTAAAATTCATATTTTCTCTAGCTTTTTTTGGGGTTTTTTTTATGCCATCTAAAAGCCAACAAAGAAAAATTCAACGGATAGACAAATAAATAAATTGTTGGTACAATAATTTTTGAAGCTAAAGGAATTCCCCCCATAAATTTGGTTATCTTTCTAAAAATGCTGAAAGGTTGAGAATAGAAAACTTTGTGAAACTAGAAGGATTCTAGCATTAAAGAATCTAATCTGTTGAAATGAATTACCCCTTCTGAACATAAAACTCTATGAATATAAGTTTATTTGGCTTCCTGTGTACTGCATACATCTGTATGTGTGTGGATGTCTATCATTCATTCATATATGAGTGTAAAATTATGGATTTGCCCTTTCCATGAAATACTTTTGAAGATGTATGGAGGGATCCTCTATCTTCTTATCGAGGAGAAATTCTGAATTAGCTAAACTATGTAAGTAATTATGTAATTAGTATTAGACCTGAGCTGACTAGTTCATTTGAGAGGATTCTTTTTCCTTCTGAAGAGAGCAAAAAGAAGTGTAAGTGCAACTAAGAATGCTAGGAGGTAATTTTGGAGGCACTTCATTTTTTACTCTGTGTGTAGGGGTTTTTTCCCACTTTGTAGTACTGTGTGTATTTTGAGACATGTTAAAAACTTCATTTTAGAAGGATTAAAACAAATAATTTTCAAGCATAATGTGTCTATTATTTGCATTGCAAGTCCACTGGGAAATGGAGTACTCCTACTGTAGGTCAATATTTTGGGGCCTTGCCCTTACTTCCAAGGAGCTATAACAAATTTATTGACACTAATGAGACAGAAAAATAAAGTCCCCAGGTGTCACAAGGTTGAGAGTTTCTTGTTTGTTTGTTTGTTTGGTTGGTTGGTTGTTTGGTTGTTTGTTGTTGTTGTTTTGGTTTGGCTTGGTTTTGGTTTTTTGCTTTTGTTTTTTTCTTAGCAGTTAAGAACTGTCTTTTCCTCTTATATTTAATAGTTATATTGAGAGTTAGCAGTACTTTTGTTTTGGGCCAGATTTACATGGGTTTAGATTATTTGGTATTTTCTTTGCATAATTTTATGGTGTCTCTTGAAACTAAACTCAAGCTTTTTATGTGTGATTGCTGGAGTATATAGGATTTATTTGCACATTAAACACCAAGAAAACATCTGCTTTAAGTCATACTGTAGCATCACAGTATGTTATACTTTTAAACAGATTGTACTCGTGTTTCTGTACAAAATATTGAGAATAATTTTTATGAATATTGGTCCGTAGTTTCCCAAGATTTTTTAATTCTGTTAATTAATTTTTAATTCTGTTTGTACATATTTGCCAATCTATGGGAGAACAAGCTCACCTTTTTGTGTTACAGTTTTTGACAGGATTTTCTTGCTGGCTAAATGGCATATTCCTCTTTAAGACAATCTTTCCAATATTTTCTATCACGGGATGGCACAAAAGCAAAATTGTAGGTAGGAAAGTGCAAGGTCAAAACAATGGGCAGGACATACAGAAAAGATTATTATCACTTAAAACGTGTCACCACAGTCTCCCTTGAGAGCTGATCAGCAGCAACCTTAAAGGAGGATGAAGCCAAGAGACTAAAAACCTTGGTTTTTTCCCTTTTGCACCTGCACCTCACCTCTCCCCTTGCCTTTCCCTAGACTTTGCTCTGTATTGCCTCAAGGCTTGGGAATTTGCCTCTTATCAGTGGCAATGGCCACACCTGGTGATAAAGTGTTATTCTGCCCATGTGTTGTGAAACCAAGCAGTGACAATTTCTGTTCTCAGCCTTCTCTGCACACTGCCCGTGGCAGGGAGGTCAGTGTGGTTTTCACCTCCTCATTTTGGGTGTTTAGGAGAAATGTCCATTGGGAAGGGTTCAAGAAGGTGCTTCAAGGCTTGCGTGCTTCTCAGCATGTGCCTTATGACACAGAGCCATGGTCATTCTGCACAAATGTCAGATCTATTTCCTCTGTTCTTTTCTCTCTTTACTGCTATGACAGCTGCCACTGTATCAGAAAATGGTTACATGCAAACTTCTTACTGTTTCTGTAACTAATAAGTAATATAATTTTCCGAAGCCAAGTAAGGAATCTTCCTTTTCTCTTCATCGAGAATAGTGTGTTTCCTTGACACTAAATTATCCCCTATTTTTTTGTCTGCTTGTTTCTTTGCCTGCCCCCTTGTTTTTCAGGCACCTAAAGGATGCACATATCTTTCACATGACACTGAAATCAAACATTATACATAAATCATTGCAAATAAACTGAAATTATAAAACCATGTGAGATGAAAACAACTTACAAAACAGATATGTAAAGTGTGATTCGGATTTAAAAGATTCAAACAGAAGTGACAAACTGAAAAGTGGAAAAGAGTGAAACTGTCTTCAGGTATTTAGAGCTTTTGAATATCATACCATTTATTTAAGTATCAGGTAACAGATTTAGGTCTTTTCTTCAGGCTACTATTTTAAGAAAGGTTTATCTTTGAACCTTAGTGTAGGCTCTGAGCCAATCTCACATCCTTGAAGTTAGGTCTATGTGGAACACAGTTTGCTGCAGGCTCTCTCCTTAATCAGGAACAAATACAATAGTCAGACCACCAACACTGTACATACCTGGAGAGAACATCCCATAGCCTGCTGAGTGAATCTGAGTAGCCAGGGTCATAAGTTTCTGTCCTCAGTTAAATATTTAAAATTTAGGTTAGATGAGACTGGACAGACCTAGGAGTTTAAAAAAATATTTATTCTTTCAGTACTTGCATCTCTGTTGATAGCATTTCACTTGAAGCCTACAGATCCATCTTCATTTAAAAATTAATGAATTATTAGGTAAAATGGGGAAAAAAGACGTATTTCAATCTGTCTTAGCAGAGATTTTTGGGTTTTCAAAGCATATTTTTTTGGGTGAACTGCACATGTTAGTTTTAGGATTATCTGATTTGCAAGAGTAAACAAAATGAAAAATGAATTTTCAAAGCAATGTGTATCAGTTGTCTCTGTATTTCTATTGGGAATGAGCAAAATAAAAAGTTTTTACAAAGAATGGTTAAATTGTTTGTATATATGATCCACTAAGGTTCAGATAGAAAGATTTCATTTGTAGTTTATAACTAAATACATATTGTGAGATGTAATAAAAATAACAGTTCTCCTTTTTGCTACATAAGCTAGTTCCATTGCTAAGATCTAGTTTTTGAACAAAAACAATTTTCTCTAGACTGTCTGTAAAAGTTCAGCATTGAACACAGAGTTGAATAGACCACAAACTCTTCAGGGAATAGTGTTGTTTGTTGTTTTAGTGCCAGCTGTGACACTAGACATTTTGTCAGTTCAGAACAAATAATAGGGATGGTGGAATGGGAATACTCACGTGCTCTGCTGACCAGTTTGTGGGAAATTGTGGTTCAGCAGCAAGGAGGCACAGAAAACAGTTATTCTTTGATACTGTTGTAATAAAGGCTTCAAAGGAGCATAGTGAGGCTTCTCAACATCTACATATAGCCAAGAAGGATTACAATAGCCCTTTTTAGAGCTCTGACTGAACTGGTTTATAAAATAGCTATTTAATAAAACTGTATTTTTACCATAAAATTAATAGTCCAGACACTAACACAACCTTGGATTTCTTTGGTCTATAGGATCTAGAGAAATCTTTAAGAACTACAATTCTCTCAAAGTAACTTAAGAACAGCATTAATAGAGGTCACATGCTTCTATTCATTAATGTACTACAGCGTAGTCATTTGTCACATAGGCAAGCAAACAGAAATTGGTTTAGTCATCTAATTGGGAATTTCCTTAAAGGAACCTATGAAAGAGAATGTTACTGCAACAATTTTTATCTGACTCTGGTTGTCAGATATACACTGAAATATGTTTATAGATGTAACTATTATCTTCTTATCCTGCCAGCAAATTCCCTATCTGCAGTGGCTTTTGTGAGTAAAATAAGATACCAAAATAATACAGTAACCACTCTGACATGTGCTTAGAAGATTAGAAGACCACTTAATCAGACAATTGTACAGTCATTGTCATATAAGGACAGAAAGCTGATTTCCATGTGTACTTCATTGCAAAAGTCAATATTCAAAAGAAACTTAAATGTTAAATAAATATAAGGTTGACCTTTGAATGATGCCTGTATCCACTTTATTGCTTTTTCCTTCACTGGGGTTGTTTTTGCCATGGTAACAGAAGAAGTGGTCACCAAGGGTACTAAATTGCTCAATGGGAATTTCTCTGTGTAAGAGAGGAGGAAGGATCATGCTTTTGTTTTGGGCACCAGCACCCCTGCAGCTAAACCTGGCAATACAAAGGAGGACATTCAGTCAACTTGTTCTAATGATGCATGAAAAAAGCAACAAACATATCACAGTGGATTTAGATGCAGAGTAAAAACAAATACAGTGATGTTCACCCCTGCTCAATAAAAAGGCAGTAATTTTTCCAGAGTTTTTGGTTCTTTTGCATCTGTGATAGTGTATATATACACTAGGGATGCATTTTTCTGCATTGACAGAATAATTCTAAGCCTCTAAGGGATTTCAGCCAAATAACTAAGGGAAATAAAAGTATACTCAGATACTATACACATAAAAATCCCATTATCTATTAATTGCTAAAATTAAAATCCCCATAAAACAGAGCAGTTGCTGAAAAAACACAAAACTTGAGCTTTTTCTGTAGGTGCTAAGATGTGTCTTGAAGTAAAGTAAGGATGTACACATTTCAGAATTGTCATCACTTGAAGAAGTAGGTCATCTTTGTGTTGTCATACTCTGTATTTCATCTGTACATAATTGACTGAAATATGCAGCATTCCCAATACTATTAAATTAAGGAGCAGATAATTCTTGACACATGGGAGAAACACCAATTCCTCTGTACTTTTCTGGTAGTCTGCTGCATTATTCTCTTCCTTTATCACTTGTTGTGTAAGAAAAAGAGATCATTGAAACTAACTTATTTCATAGTTGTGACGGCTTATAAGCAAACATATAAATTAGTAACAGTAATGACAGACTGAGATTACTTAGTCTTCCTCAACCACATACTGAAACTCTTTATCTGAGAAAAAGATAAAATATGGTATTTTGTTTTGCATTGTTCAGATAAATCTTCTTAGTTGCAACTTAAGTAAATTAAAAAAAAAAAAATTCTTAAACTGAAAAGGTGATTCCTTCCTCCTCCTGTTGACAAAATTCTTTATTCTGCAGGGATTTTTACAATTGTTTTTTCTAATGTGATGCTTTAAATTCATCTGAAGCTGTTTTTGGAGATTTCTATTGTCTCTCTTTGGTGGCTAAGAGACACCTTGATATTTATGAATCTATTTTATGCTAATGATATAATGTATTCTGCTTTTGATTATTATTACAGAAATGCAGTTTATAAAACTGGTAGGTTTTCATGAATCATTGAGTGATTTTGTTGGCAAACACATCATATATTGAAGTTAACTCTGTTTCTCTGTACCACACTCCTAATGTTTAATACTCCAAACATCAAATCACTACTGACAAGGAAGGTGAATTTTAAAGATAATTTTAAAGCTAAATTTGTCCATGGACAACTAATATCCATTTGGTTTGCAGCCAATATACCTTTCCTTCCATATAAGTCATATTTGTGAAATTCATTTCCTTGGTTAAATTAGCCACGTTTTTCTAACCTTTTCTTCAAAAATCAGCCATCTGACTAAGCACTTGTTTGCACATCATTTCTCCACTTGGGGTGGAATCCAAAAATAAGTTTAAGTTCCTAAGTGACATTTTAGACAAAATTTATGTGTAAATTCAGGAGAATGAGCCTGGAAAACTGCCTGTGACCTCCACAGACACTATATCTGTGAAAACCTCTCTGCATTTTTTCTAATTCTGGATGCCATAGAGGCTCCACTGTGGACCCTGTCACTGCCAAATTGGCTTCATTTAGACAGTTACCTCCTGCCTGCCTAACACTGTTTGGATAGAGAAAATGTGAGGGTTTAGTATTTTATTTCTGTATTTTTTTCTTCTTCCAGATCCACAGTCTGATTTTGTGATCATGCTCTGAATACTTATCTTTCTCTATCAATCTATGCAACATAGGTGGTAACTTTTTTGCATGTAAATCTATAAATTTGAATAGTTCTTCTAGAGGCAGAAGACCCAAGTCCTCAGTTTGTATGGATTTTTTTTTTTTTTTTTTTTTATTTTTTTTTTTTTTTTTATTTTTCAGAAAGGACCATTCTGTAACAAGCAGGGCAGAGCTCTTGCCTGATCACTGAAAAACAGACATTCACAATGAATGTTAGATGTATGCCCTTTTCATAATGGCATTTTTTAATTACAAAACTGAGTAAGGAGAGCATTATGACAGAGCTACTCTGTTCTATCCAGCAAAACTGGGATGTAAGGGTTGCTGAAAACATTGTGAGAAAACTGTGGATTCAGGGTATTAAAGCACTTGTATCACTTGTAGTGCCAATCATAATGTCTACAGCCAATTCAGGAACCAAAGGGTGTGAATAATTCGGTAAAGAACTAATAAGATTTATCTAGTGAAGACTGCTAAAAGAAGATGATGTCCATTTCCCAAGTCCTAATAAATTTGGGTTGACAGGCTAACTGAAGAGATAGCCTTAGGGAAAATCTTGCATTCAGGGCATGAGGTTAACTGAGGAAAAGACAAGTCTAAGACTGAGGCATATGACTTCATGGTACAAAATTTGATTTTACAGAAAAGCATTCTGACAGAGAATCAACAGCTAGGGGCCTAGTGCTATAAGATGATTGTTTTTTAGGCTCTTTTGTGACCAAATATCTGCATGATAATGAAAAACTATTATATGAAACACATAGCTTTGGGAGTAATATATACAATGCTTATATAGCAGCACTGAAAAATAAAGTGCTAAATATATGCAGATATAGAAAAAGTCCAAGAGGACAATGACAAGGTTCTTTAAATGACTAAATATCTGGACAATTCCAGGTTATTTCCCTACTATCACATTCATCATTATGGCAGAGGGGCAAGTCTAGGAGTTCCATCTTTTGACAAAATTTAGTGCAATCATCAAATTCCTCTCCTCAGGTTAATTGTCATTATTTTCATGAGTGCTCAGCACAAAGCATTGTCCTGAGTTGCAGAAATTTACCCCAGGGAAAAGACACTAAATAGAGACAGCAAGTAGTGGAAACAGTGACTGGGTAACTGTTTTGGGTCTTAAACACTTAATGCTGTTACTAAAGTTGTTAAAGTTCTGTCAGGCACTCAAAGAACTGGGTCTGTGAAGGATTTAAATGAGGGAAAGGGAAGTTAGAATGAATCTGGGAAGGAACAAGTGTGTGAGCAGTGAGGAGGCTGCAGCTGAGAGGTACTAGATGGGACCTGCATAATCAGCAGAGCTAGGAGAAGAGCCAAGTGTAGATCTACCACCAAATGTGGACAGGAAAGAAAAAAACATAGAGACCCTAGAAACTTGATATGGATATAAGGAAATAAAAATAATATAGGTCAAACAAATTTTACTGCGAAAAGAACGTATGAATTTAAAGTATAAATTAACATGTTCATAAAAAATATCTATATAGCAGTACTTTTTTGAACCATGGATTATTTCACGGCAGAAGACACTTCATTTTGTTTTAATGTAATTAAAGATGGCTAAGGCTAGATTCTGAGAAGCTTAATTTGTTTAAGTACTGTCTTATTCTCATACCTTGTGCTGACTGAAGCTATATTTGCAGAAATAATAATGGCATTATTTCTGCATTATTTCATTGGGAAATGGATATGGGAATTGGCTGAATGGATAAAGCAAAATCTGCCCCCTTTTTGTGGGTTTAAATCTTTCTGGCCCTCCAATATTTTTAAAGAGATAACTATGATAATTATTTTGCTAACTATTTTATATTGATCTTCACTAACTATATGAGAAAAAAATCAAAGCTACTATAAAATGGATCTTTTTTTCAGTAGTGTTTTTATGCTAAATATTATCTGGTATGTTTAGTCCATTGCAGACTTCTAATAATAATATTAGGATTTTCTGTGAGGTAAATTTGTTTCCTGGAGCATTGCTTCTATTTTCAGTTTATAAAAGACAGTACACAACATATCCATAGTTTCCAATACAATTTTCTAGGAAAAGAGAGGAAACTATGGTAAGAACTCCAGACAATCCCATTTAAATAAAATATTTGCAGGAAAAATGAGTTATATTTTGCACATTCATTAAAAAAAAAAATTTATTTATGTTTCTAAATTAGTGCTTCCCAAACAAATAATGTGTAGTTGGAACACATTAGGTCCTAAGGAGGAGAATAATAGATCCTGGAGTTTATATTTAAATGTTTTTTTTTCAACAGAAAAACTAAGCCTAAATTATATTGAATAGTCTGATACAGAGCCACATTCAGTTTCGATTTGCAAGGGATATAGTAAGTGTTAGGGGAGACAGCTGAAATTGCATTTATTGAGGCAATATTATCAGGTACTATTACTAAATATTTTTTGTGTCAATTACTAGGATACTCACTTGTTTAGTCATTTGTATAAAAGTAGAATAATAAATTCACAAGACAATTGTTTGATGACCTGAATAATAATGTTTTCATTTTTGCTTTGCTTGTGCCTGAAACAAAATTTTTCAGGCAACTTTATACATTAAATAGCCTCTCCTTAGTTGCATTCCCATAAAACAAGCCTGTGTGAGCTGCTCTTACTTCAGATTTTTGTCATATCATCTATATTTCTTGTAATATATATAACAGCCATAAAAATAGCTGATCAGCTATTTTTAAATGTAGATTTTATGGCACAGTGTACACCACTTATCCACCAGCGAATTTCATTTTGCACTAGTGAAGTAAACCTACATTAGCTATTCTAGTATCCAAAAAAGTCTGGTTTTTTTCTTTCCTTTCAGTGCCTTTCTGTGCTTAAAATTTTCTTTTGCTATTTTAAAGGAACTATAAACTAAATCCCACTGGAAACACTGTGATTACTCCTCTCAAGTAGTAGCTAGGCAACTGGCAGCGAGATCTTTTGCACAGATAGAAACACTTGTCCTTTTTCTTATTTTCTGGGAAGAAAGGTAAAAGGAGCCAGTGTGCAGGAGGGATTTAGCAGTAAAGTGAGCAGAGAGGTGATCTTCCTGTTGAGTTACAGCCATAATAAATTTATACAGATACCTATAAAAACCTCAAGAGGGGATTTCCTAAGAGGAACACAGAGAATCATGAGTGCCAGTTGGTCCCCTTTTTCTCAGGCTTGCAAAATTATAGGGAATTATTGATAGATTATAGAAGCTTTACAAAGAAATATATGTTGGAAATACGTAAGCAAACTTTGCACATATAGGTCATCAATACTTTGGAAAAATGTTGTTGCTGTTAGTTTTCCCGGTGTCTTTTTATATTTGTTCATCTTGGCTTTCTGGAACCTGATATGCTCCATTTCTGGAATGGTGCTATGGATCTTTCTGCAAGAGCAGGAAAGAAAAGAAAGAACTAATTAGTATGCATACCATTCAGATTGAAAGAATTCAACTGTATCAGCTGAAAACACTGTGTGATTTTATTGTTGCTCTTTTTCAAATAAGTAACTTCATCTGTTTATTGTATCACAGGTACAGGAATGGCTGTGCTTAAACTGCCAGACCCAAAGGGCAATGTCAGGACAACTTGGAGATCTGGGCAAGGTGCCACTTCCCAAAACAGGCCCTTCACAACCAACATCCAAACCAGCTGCTCCTCCACAAAAACGGCCTCTGCCTGCTGTCTCACATTCCCCTCAGAAGACTTCCACACCGCCTACTCCTGCAGCAGCAAAGCCCAGAGAAGAGCCAGGCATTCAGAAGGAAGCTCCAAAACTTCAGCAGGGCCGATTGGAAAAAACATTGTCAGCTGATAAAATCCAGCAAGGAATTCAAAAGGAAGATGCAAAACCTAAGCAGGGAAAACTTGTCAAGACACCCTCAGCTGATAAAATCCAGCATGCTTCTCAGAAGGAAGACCCAAGGATTCAGCAAACAAAGCTGACAAAGACAGCCTCCTATGACAGAGTTCTGCATGAAGTTCATAAGGAGGATGAAAAACTTCAAGAAGCAAAGCTGGCGAAAACATCCTCAGCTGATAAAATTTTGCATAGAGTTCAGAAGGAAGACATAAAACCTCAAGAGGCAAAATTGGCAAAGATGCCCTCAGCTGACAAAATTCTACAGGGAATTCAGAAAGAAGACCCAAAACTCCAACAGATGAAAATGGCAAAGGCACTGTCAGCTGACAAAATCCAACCTGCAGCTCAGAGGGAAGATACAAAACTTCAGGAGGTAAAATTGCCAAAGGCAGCTTCAGTTGATAAAATCCAACATGGAATTCAGAAAGATATAAAACTTCAACATGAAAAAATTAAGAAAACTTCATCAGTGGATAAAATCCAAGAGGAAGGTCAAAAAGAAAAACAAAACTTCAGCGAGGGAAACTGTCAAAGACACCTTCAGCAGATAAAATTCCTGCAACAACAACTGCAGACCAAAAGAAACCCCTAAGCACACTGGAAGAAGGTAAAGAAACTGTGATCCCAGAAAAGGGTGCACCACATCCAGAAGACAAGAAGGAAGAAATTACAGCTGAGATTAAAGACCGTGTTGCTGAACAGAAAGCAGAAGTTGAAGCACCTTATGAGGGACTGAAGGCTAAGGAGCAAGAAGATGTTAAGAAAGAGGATTTGACAACTGGGATTTCACAAGAGGTTTTGAAAGCTGAAAAAGCTCAGGAAGAGGAAACTCCTGCTCAAACAGCACCTTTGCCAGGAACTGACCACGTGGAAGCAGTGCGAGAAAAAGTAGTAAGTGCTTTTCTTCCTCCCACTTCCCTTTCTCCAGCTTAGAAGCTGATCCTTACAGACCTTCTCCTTCCTGCTTTATTGTTATTCTCTTTACAAAACGATTCTAAATGACAAGATTAATGACCCCCATTGAGTGAAAGTTTTGCCAGTTGTTCCTATGTGCATGTGCTCTACATGCACATTTCAAGATTGAAACTTGCCTGATTTTAAGTCTCAAGCAATTAAACATTTGAAACTGAGGCAAAGTTCTTTTTTAATAATTTTTCCAACATTTCAGATTTATTTACTTTGATCTCTAGACTCTTCTGACTTTGAAGATTAATTCTTGAAATTGGGGTGTTTCATAGTTCTCAGTCCCAAAAGGGAATAATCTGAGAGAGTGAGGTGTACAATGCTTTGCAATACCAAAATATAATATAAATTTCAGGAATACTTTGTGATGCCTGAACATGGTACATGAAAGTATGCAATCTTTACTTCTTTTTACTATTTAATTGGTTTATCTCATATAGACAAGTACATTCAGGTGCAGTTCTTTTGGACTCTCAAGTCAGAAGAGTGGGTGAGTTTATGGTAGCATGTACTAGAGGTCTGTATTCAATGCAGTTTATCAGCTTAAGAAAATAACATGCACAATTTGTTGAGAAATGAAAAATTAAGGGGTTTGTATCAGCACCACAAATCAGATGCTGATTATTACATTATGAAAGCAGTACCTCATGAAAGTAGGAGTAGACTTAGGGATAAGTGGTTAACATTTGCCAGAATTATGTTTTCAAATAATCCAAGTCAAATGGTCAAGGGTTTGGTTGTTTTTTGTTTTATGTATTTCCTGGTGGTAATTAAGATATCTGGATAGAAAAACATTCTAATTCAGAAATTTTTCTTTGGAAAATACGATTTTTATAAACCAAGTCTCCTGTCTGAAATAAACTTCCTGTCACATGTTCTGTTTACTGCTTTTAATCATATCAAGAGTTACAACGTATGATTGTACTGAAGGAATCCCTGAATTATGCTTAGAGTAACGTAGCCAGAAATTCTTCCTTTTGGACCAAAGAAAAAGGAGATCTGGAAAAATCTTATTTCAAATTATTCAGCATTAGAAATCAAGAAGGTGTCACATCTAGCTTCTGCTTAGTAAAATTAACTCTGATTTATTTTTAATTTTTCTTTATTGAAGTACTTCAGTGTTGTCTGTGCTGCTCATCAAACATTGCTAAACACAGCTCTTCCCAAGACAGCATGTGATAAAAGTGGAAGTGGTGATACCAATTTAGATATCACACATTGCTTCCATTTCACTAGGTAAAAGACAACATGTAGACATTGGAGAATATAATTTATATGTATTTCAGAGTAGAATCGTGGAGGATTTCAGATAGGTGTATTTTTAATTAGGGATGCAATGGAAAACCTTTCTGCACTTGACAAACTGCTGCCATTTTATATTCAATTCTGTGGAAATGGTGGTTACTGACTCTTCTAGCTTTCCAATAAAAGATAAGCAATTATTGCTATCTTTTCTATATATCTTTGCTATCACTGCAAAAAAACAAACTAAAACAAAATGAAACAAAACAAAACAAAACAAAAAAAAACTAACATAAACAAACAAGCAACAACAACAACAACAAACAAACACTAAAAAAACAAAAAAACCAAAACCATAAAAAAAGCAGCAATACCCCAATAAGTCCCTGAAGACGTGAAAAGGCTAAAGTTCTGATTCAATACAAACAATAGAATAATCCATGAAAAATCATAGAATCATAGAACAGTTTGCATTGGAAAGGACCTTAAAGACTATTAGCTCAGCACTACCACCTTCAACACTAAAACATTTCCACAAGTACCACATCCAGACATTTTTTGAAGCCTAAGTTTTATATTTTCAAATAAGAATAATAAAAGTGAGGAAGAGTATGAACAAATAATATTTATAAAATTACAATTTCTAATACAAAGTAGCTGTATAATGGATTGACTCTGGCATCACAGAAATGCCACTAGAATAGCACAAATACAGTTGACATTAGATAATTTTTAACATTAGTTAAAGGGGTTGCATTTGCTGTTTTTAAAGTCTTATCCAAACTACAGCTTTTATAAATCACCTTCTTCATTTCTCAAGAATTTTCTCTCATCAATGTCTGTATTGTTCAATATTAAAAACACAGAGTAGGCAAACTTAGAGGAAATGCCATTGAAATACTCAGAAAAACCAAGTAATTTGACATGTACCACAATACTTCATAATTTACAATGGGAAAAAAAAGTGTGTTTTTTTCTATAAGTGAAATTTTTTCGTTCTCAAAGAGTTGCGGAATATATATATCTGTTCCTTATCAACATTGCTTCTGCAACATTTTGTTATTAATCTAAAATCTTATGTTTATGATACAGTTGCAAGTTTAACAATGATGCTGTCTTTGTGGATGTGATGGCTAACACTGCAGAAAATAAGTTAGCAGTCCTTTAAGAATAGATGTAGCTAGTGACAATACCCTAAATCTCAGACTACATGAAATAGGGAAAAAAACCCAGAGGCTTTTGTTGTATGTATTGCTTATTATAAGTTACATGCATATTGATCTCAAAACATGATATGCAGGATGATTTTTGCATGTACCGTGGTGCAGGCAATGATAGAAACAAAAGTCTTAGAAAATGTATTCAAATTTTGGTAACCTTAAAAAAAAAAAAAAAAAAGTTGGATTTTTCTCATTCCTTTTATTTCTAATGAGAAATGAATTCTGTCCTTTTTGTAGATCTTTTTCTTCTCCTTACTGTACAAACAGCAGACTTTCTCATATTCAGTTTCCTGCTATCCATAGCAGTCATATATGTCATATACTGAGTTTTGACACCAGGGTGGGTAACAGCAATATTCATTGCCATCTCCTCTGGTTTGCTCACAGTAGGTATTAGACATTGGACTCAGCTGCAAGTAGAATGGCTGAAGGTGTTCCATGACCAGTTGTTCTCTATCTTTTTCTGTGCTGAACTGTTCAGTTGATGCCTTCTGTCTCTGCTTTGCAATCAACTGTATCTTGGAGAACCAAGGTCTGAGAGATTCACTGTCATGAGATGGATACATTCTGTCCATCAATCAGCTCCTGGGAAACCTTCTGAGCTTGAGCAATATTTGCATTTTTTTAGTAGCTCATCTAAATCTATCATAGTGAGTTTTGTTGAGTATGCCTTCATAAGTATGAACATACTGGACATAAATGGAAAAATAACAATCAAATGTCATAGGTGAAGTTTTAGTGAGGAGTGTGCTAATTATGGAGGGAAAAATCACTTGGTTTTAATGATATATGTGTTTTTTAAAAATAGCCAAAAAAAATCCCCTTAAACAATTTCTTTTTTAATAAAAGGTACAGAAATGTAAATTTAGAATACCAAACCTGAAATGTTTAATTATGCTTCATAGCTCATTTTTTTGTAAAGACCATATATATAATTCTGTCCTTAAGGGCTGGAGAATACCCTAAAGTCGATTTTTCAGAATATTGAGAGCTGTAGGCTTCAAATGGTGATGCCTTTCCAAAGTTGTTTTAAGTAATGCAGGTTTTTCTATGTTTATGTATTAATCACAGTCTTATCATTCAAGAAGTCCTTAGAAATGTTTGTTTTCACACTGGATTTTTATTTGCAATGGATTTTGCTATGACATCAGATATTTGAATCTGCCGTATGGGTTATAATGTTGGTAAGAATAAATGTAGATTATATTCAATGTAGTATCTGATTTTGCAAACCATAAAATAAATAATTCCTGTGAATGAATAAATAATAAAATGTTAATTAGTATATTGCTTTAATAATAATATAAATACTTTAATACCAATATAAATATTAGTGTTTGAATGTAGGATCATGTCCAAAGTGATATATCTAAAAGCAAGAACATGTAATTTAAATGTAAATTAAATATAAATCTGACAGGGTTTAAAAAGTAGTATGACTAACTAAAAAAAAAATTTGGATTTCGATATTTTGACCATAAATGTAACTTTAGTGTGAATAAACTTTGAAAATACTTGTAGTTGATAGCAACTTAACATGAGTGTAAAAGTAACTTTAAATAATAAATAACATTCATTATGATTTTCCTAGTTGATTTATTCTGCAGTATTTTAACTACTTTTCAAATAATTATATTACCAATAAAGTTTATAAATTAAACCTTTAAATAAATGGTTTTCTCTACTTCAGAAATCACTGACTTAGATTAGCAAAGCTGTTAGAAACTACCTACTTCTATTATTGACAGCCCTAAGAAAAATAAAGATCACATTGCATTATTAAAATTGTGAGACTTTGGGATGTTTCTTCTCAAATTGCCAGTGGATGTGGAGACAACTTCCTAAAATTGTCAGTCCAGAGTAGAGCTGTATTTTGGAGAGTGAACTGTGTTTTAGCTGAACAATCAGGTACTTTCACTTGTGCAGAACATTTCACAGCTGCAACAAGCAGGAATGAAACTGGTGCAGAAATACTTGCTGCAGGATAATTTTAGTATTTTTGTTATTTATAGAAGAAGATAAAAATGCTTGTCAGAATGAGGTAGAAGGATCTGGAAGGTAGGATGACTGAGGATGTTTAACTAGGGATGAGAAGGAAAACGTTGGTTCTGACACTCACTCAGGAGTGCCTGCCTTGTTTGCTTCCTTTGATCAATGGCTGACCATCATGCTTTCCTTCCTGCAATTACACTGCCCTGCCAAGAGCTTTCTCTGCACTACCAGTTTATCAAGAAATTTCTTTTTTATGAGGTACTCAAAAAATGTTGTACAGTGCCCTGTTGTAGGGGACATTCCAATATGTGGGGACATTCCAAATGTCATTAGATCATACTTCAGTGCTCTATGTATTCTGTTGCATGTCACAATACTTCAATCAACAAAATTAAGCCATGAGTGCAATATTTGAGAAGATTGACATATTTATAGACAATTAGAAAATGTTGGATGGGCAAAGAAAGGAGCAGACTCTAGAAATTCTGCAGACATTTTTCAAGCTATATTACTTTGTATCAAAATCCATGTAGACAGCTTTGAAACATAGCAAATAAAAGCTTCAAATAAATAAACCCTTATGCAACTTGTCCCATGCATATGTGATCAAACGGCAGGTTATCATTAGTAAGTGTTCTTAAAACAATTAAATTTCATATTGAAAGATATAAATTCATCCTGAAACTAGTAAAATCAGTTGCCAGTGTGGACAGCCATGCAAAGCCTAGTTAGCCTCAATGCAAAGAAAACAAAATTTGAGAAACGTTTTTCTATTTTTCTAATAGCTTTGAATAGCAAAATTAGTGTTCAGTTTTCATCTGAGGCATGAACTAATCCTTTAGAAAAAAAAAAAATCACATTTTTTAGTTGCCAGGAGGCATTAAGAATTTCTATATAAATATATACACACGCGTTATGTATTTATTTTTTTAGGAAAAGGAGGATGAAAAATCAGACACATCAAGCTCTCAACAACAGAAAAGTCCACAAGGTCTGAGCGACACTGGGTATTCTTCTGACGGGATATCAAGTTCACTTGGTGAAATTCCAAGTCATATCCCCACTGATGAAAAGGATTTACTCAAGGAATCTAATAAAAAAGACACTATCTCACAAGAAAGTCCACCAAGCCCCTCAGATCTAGCTAAATTGGAAAGTACTGTACTCTCAATTTTAGAAGCTCAGGCAAGCACTCTTTCTGATGAAAAATCTTCAAAAGGCAAAGAGCTTTCTGAGACATACGGTGACCAGACAAAGGATCAACTTAAAACAAAGCCTTTGCCCGTCACTCCAGAATCTTACAGTTCAGATGAGGAAGACTTAAAAGCTAGCAAAGAAGGTGAAGGAACCATTGTAGAAGAGGGCAAAGGAACTGCTTCCTCCCAGGCAGAATACAAGGAAGAACATGAAGGAGATGACATATCAGCAAGAAGACAACAACGCTATGACTCTGTGGAAGACAGCAGTGAGAGTGAAAACTCACCTGTTCCAAGGAGAAAAAGAAGAACTAGTGTTGGTTCTTCAAGCAGTGATGAGTACAAACGAGATGACAGTCAGGGATCAGGTGATGAGGAAGACTTCATTAGAAAACAGATTATAGAGATGAGTGCTGATGAAGATGCTTCAGGTTCTGAAGATGATGAATTCATTAGAAATCAACTCAAAGAGATCAGTGCAGCTGAAAGCCAAAAGAAAGAAGAAGTGAAAAGCAAAGCCAAAGGAACAGCTGGAAAACACAGAAGAATGGCACGGAAAAGTAGTGCAGGCTATGATGAGGATGCAGGAAGAAGACATTCATGGCATGATGACGATGATGAGACTTTTGATGAAAGCCCAGAGCCAAAATACAGGGAAAGTAAAAGTCAAGACAGTGAAGAACTTGCAGTATCTGGGGGAGGAGGCCTTCGACGTTTCAAAACAATAGAACTAAACAGCACATTAACAAATAAATATTCTGAAGTATCTGAACAACAGAAAGGTATTTTATATTTTGATGAAGAGCCTGAGCTAGAGATGGAGAGTCTTACAGATTCACCAGAAGATAGGTCTAGAGGAGAAGGATCTTCTAGCTTACATGCTTCTAGTTTCACACCAGGTACATCCCCTACTTCAGTGTCATCACTTGATGAAGACAGTGACAGTAGTCCTAGTCACAAAAAACTGGGAGGCGAGAGCAAACAACAGCGCAAAGCAAGGCATCGGACACATGGTCCTCTTCTTCCCACTATTGAAGATTCTTCAGAAGAAGAAGAACTACGGGAAGAGGAAGAACTGCTAAAGGAACAAGAGAAACAACGTGAATTAGAACAGCAACAAAGAAAAAGTTCTAGCAAAAAATCTAAGAAAGACAAGGATGAACTGAGAGCCCAGAGAAGAAGGGAACGTCCAAAGACTCCACCAAGTAATCTTTCTCCCATTGAAGATGCATCTCCAACAGAAGAATTACGACAAGCTGCAGAAATGGAAGAGCTGCACAGATCGTCTTGTTCTGAATATTCACCCAGCATTGAGTCAGAACCTGAAGGTTTTGAAATCAGCCCAGAAAAAATAATAGAAGTGCAAAAAGTTTACAAATTGCCTACTGCCGTCTCTCTATATTCACCAACAGATGAACAACCAACTGGACTCCGAAAAGAAGAGACTGGTCAAAAGACACTGAAAAGTGCCGAAGAGGTATATGAGGAGATGATGCATAAGTCCAAATCTTTTCAAATGTCAAATGAGAAAGATGAAGTATTTGAAAAAGAATCTTTATATGGTGGAATGCTAATAGAGGATTATATTTATGAATCTTTAGTAGAGGATACTTACAATGGAACTATTGATACTAATCTTGTTATGAGACAAGATGAGAGCAGTGAATATATACAACAGAGAGGAAAAGAGAAAAAACCAAGAGCTTCAGAACAGGTCTATGATGAACCACAGAAAATTAGTGATCTAGAGAAAGACTACTATGGTGTTGAGACTTTACATACTCTTGTGCCTCAAGAAGATATTGTTTCTAGTTCTTACATTATCCCAGAAAGTCATGAAATAGTTGTATTAGACAGCACAGTAACTTCCACCATTGAGGAAAAGCATTTGTTAGATGCAGAAGCTGCTTATGAAGAGCTTATGAAAAGACAGAAAATGCAGCTAACCCCAGGGTCTAGTCCAACACAACCAGCTTCAGATTTCATTCCCACATCTGATACAAAGGTATCTGGTGGTGGAGAAATAGTGGATAGTACTTCTTTAACATCAAGCACTACTTCTGCAATCTCAGATGTATCACCTGTCAGTAGCACAACACTTTCTATTCCAGATGTTAAAATAACACAGCATTTCACAGCAGAGGAAATTGAAGATGAATACTTGACAGATTATGCCAGAGAAATTCAAGAAATAATTTCTCATGAAACATCAATATTGACATACTCTGAGACATCAGAAGGTGCTGCATCAGTTTTACCTTCTGATACAGCTTCCTTAACATCATCTACATCTTCAGTTTGTACCACAGATAGTTCCTCACCTATAGATAGCACAACCACAGGTTTTGTAGGTCCAGCAGAAGGTGTAAGTAAGCCAGCAGATTCTGAAGGTGTCAGGGTAGTAACACAGGTTCCCTTAACATCTGCAAAAGAGTACTCTGAAGTGAGCATGCCTTATGAATCTATTGCCGGAGCCACTAAAAAACCACCTCTTGAATCAGATGCAGAGAGTGTGGAGAAAACTGCAGTTTGTTTGCCTGAAACTATACCTTTAGTAGTGGCAACTACAATTACAAAAACCAAGGAATATGCAGCTGATACCATTACCTTTGATACCTCCAAAGCAGAGAAGGAAGCAGCTAGAAAAATTATAAGTACAGTAGAGGCTGGCAGTGTCAAAATTCATCATGAAGAGCCACACAAAGAATTGGGTGTTGATATGACAAGGATTGATTTGACTAACACTGCATCTGAGCAACCACCTATATGTATAGCACCAGTACCAGTTACAGAGCCTGCATCAGAAACATCTTCTGTACTCCCTCCCAGTGTTGTAAGTAAGACCAGCGTGGTCTCTGTGCCTTCCTCAGCTCCTGCTGTTTCAGCCAAAGTATTCTCTCTTTTTAGAAGCTCTTCTTTGGATTCTCCTGCACATCCTTCTCCACTCCCACCTCCTCCTCCTCCACCACCCCCTCCACCACCATTACCACCACCACCTATTTTACCCAAGCCAGCCATTTATCCCAAAAAGAAGACACAGATTAAGGCTCCAGCAGCAGCAGCTCCCACAGTGGTACCTTCAGTCACAAGTGTTCCAACACTAGAGTCCACAGCTGTATTAAAGGATCATGTGGTACCTATCACAAAAACATACACCCCAACACCACCTCCTGTACCACCCAAACCATCCTCCATTCCAGCAGGGCTTGTTTTCAGTCACAGACCCCCTGAAGCAACTAAACCTCCAATTGCTCCTAAACCAGCTGTTCCTCCACTCCCAATAACTGTTCATAAGCCAGCAGAAACACAGCCCAAACCAGTAAGCTTGTCATTGACTTCAAGTATGTCTCTGAATTTGGTATCCACAGCTGAATACAAAATACCATCACCCACTTCCCCTTTGTCTCCACACTCTAACAAATCTTCACCAAGGTTGGCAAAACCCTCACAGGAAACCTATGTTGTCATCACATTGCCATCTGAGCCTGGAACTCCCACTGAAGCTATAACTAGCCAGGCTGTTACCAGCTGGCCTTTAGAAGCATCCTCTAAAGAACAAACTCCCCAACCTATGCAACCAGTTTTTACCACATCCATGAAAACTATGGATATTCAAAGTATGGCAGGTCAGAGTATGCATATTTCAGGTGCACTGCAAGCTATTCCTGTCACAACACAAGCAACTTTTGAAAAAATACCTAGTTCAAAATCAGAAGTAGTAACAACAGACATAACCAAGACCACAGTGTCTGTGATCAAGGGTCCAGTGCCTGGTTATGGTTTAGGTAGTGTTGCTATTACCATACCTCCAGAGCCACTACATATTGTAGACCAGCCCAGATACAGGGAGAATGGAAGATTCCATCCTTTGAGCGATGTCATAGATCTTCGCACTTTGACTAAAATGGACATTGAAATGAGAGACAGCTGTATGGATCTGTCTGCTGTTTCCATGGATGTAAGAAGGCAAATGCCAGCAAGTGACACAGGTGGACGGCCAGTAAGTACTGTCCAGCCATCCATAATGAATCTTAGCACTGCGTGTGTTGCTGAGACTTCTCTGCCTGTAGTCACTGAGACTGTGACTGTAATGACCTGCACTGCCACTGTGAGCTACACCACCAGCATAGACAGCCTTGTGGATCTGGGACATGCCATGCCAACGCCACTTCAACTAACAACATCAAAGCATTTTGAGCCTGCATTCAGAGTAGCAGGCAGCCAGGCATTTTCTGTAGGTAGAGATGAAGTGCCCATAAATTTATCACTAGGTACTTCAACACAGGCAGCAACATGGGCTACTACAAAGCCTGTTACTGTACCACCTGTTGGTGTTACAAATGGTTGGACTGATCTCTCCACTTCCCAGGAGCCAGCGGAGAGTGGAGCAGTTGACCTTAGCACTACAAAATCCCACAGAGCAGTAGTAACAATGGACGAAACTACTTCAGGTATGATAACTACAGTAATAGAAGATGATGAAAAGCCTGTAGATCTGACTGCAGGGAGAAGAGCTGTCTGCTGTGATATGGTTTATAAATTGCCATTTGGAAGGAGCTGTACAGCACAACAGCCTTCTACTACACTTCCTGAAGATCGCTTTGGCTACAGAGATGACCATTATCAGTATGATCGTTCAGGGTCATATGGCTACCGAGGAATTGGAGGTATGAAACCATCTATGTCTGACACAAATTTATCAGAAGCTGGACTGTTTGCATACAGAAGCAAGAACAGTTTTGATTATCGAGTTGGGGCAACTGATACAGCAGTAGATCTTACTTCTGGAAGAGTAACTACAGGTCAGTATGACACAGCAGCAGATCTTTCTTTGAAATATAATTTTGATGTTCCTCACCTCATTTCAGGATAATTTTTTTATTGTTTTTCCCCTCCTTCTGTTGTTTCGTTTTCTTTTGGACAGTGTGACAAATTATTCCGGATTACACGTGTTTTTCATTTCTTCATTTTACGTATGTGTTTGCACAGAGGTGCCTGCATGTGCCTGCATGTTCAGAAATGCTGTTTCCTTCACATCTAAAGTAGATCATTAACCTGAAGATTTGCATGCGGTTTCCCCTTCCCATTTATTTCATCAAGATGGGATGACTTTCAGAATCCGCAAAGCAGCATTCTTTTGTGGGACTGGACTGTAACTTTGCCCTGTAATTTCAGGTGAGGTTATGGATTACTCAAGCAAGACTACAGGTCCATATCCAGAGACTCGGCAGATTTCTGGCCTCGGGCTCAGTGCACCACAGTATTCCCAAGCAAGAATGGTGTCTTCTGTGGGTTCCCAGTTTGGTGTTGGAAGTGTTTTAAGATCATCCAATGGTGTTGTTTATTCTTCAGTAGCAACTCCAGTCCCATCCACATTTGCCATCACCACACAACCTGGTTCTATTTTCAGTACAAGTGTCAGAGATCTACCTACTCTGCAAACAATTGACTCAGTGCCCTCTTTGTCAACTTTGCAACAGACTCAACCACTCCCAAGATCATATAGTTTCTTGACAACTGTGGCAGCTGAAAAAGATAAAGCAATTACTGCTGTGGGTATGGAGACAGGGTTACCACCTCATTCTATAGAAACTATTACCACTGAGCCAACCAGCTTGATACCTGCTTTAACTACAGCATCTGAAGTTTATACAGATGTAATTGATGATGAAGTTGCCCTTCTCATTGCCCCTGAAGAAGGCAAACAGCAGCAACTTGATTTGGAGCGGGAACTTCTTGAGCTTGAGAAAATTAAGCAGCAGCGCTTTGCAGAAGAGCTGGAATGGGAACGTCAGGAAATTCAAAGATTTAGGGAACAAGAAAAGTTTATGGTGCAAAAAAAGCTTGAGGAGTTGCAATCCATGAAACATCATCTCTTATTTCAGCAGGAGGAGGAACGACAAGCTCAGTTTATGATGAGACAAGAGACATTAGCCCAGCAGCAATTGCAGCTTGAACAATTCCAACAACTTCAACAGCAGCTCCACCAACAGTTAGAGGAGCAAAAACTTCGTCAAATATATCAGTATGGTTATGATCCTGCAGGAACTGGCTCACCACAAACTACCACAGATCAAACACTTTTGGAAGGACAATATGCAAGCACAGAAAATGGCCAATTTTGGCCTACTGATGACACAACTACTACAGCTTCAGGAGTGCTGGGTATTGAAATTCCACAAAGTCAAGCATGGTATACAGTTCAGTCTGATGGTGTTACTCAGTACATACCCAGGTCTGGTATCCTAAGCTCAGTTTCAGAAATGTCTCTTAAGGATATTGATGTTAGAGAGGAGAAGCAATTGAAAAAGAGAAGTTCTATGCCAAAATTACGTGGTCCCTATGAGGAGCTTGAGGAGACCCTGGAAGAAGAGCCCCGGTGTTTCAAAAAAATAGTGGACAGTGGAGTGCAAACTGATGATGAAGATGGAGCAGAAAGAGGTTACACCAACAGGAGACGGAGAGCTAAGAAGAGTGTTGATACAAGTGTTCAGACAGATGATGAAGATCAAGATGAATGGGATCTTTCCAGCAGATCCAGAAGGAAGCCTCGTGTAGGCAAATACAGCGAGAGCACCACTGAGGCAGACAAAGCTAAACCATTCTCCAAGGTATCTAGTATTGCAGTTCAGACAGTGGCAGAGATTTCTGTGCAAACAGAACCTGTAGGAACAATAAGAACACCTTCAATCAGGGCCCGATGGGATGCTAAGGTTGAGATCATAAAACATATTTCAGCTCCAGAAAAGACATATAAAGGAGAAAGTCTGGGATGTCAAACAGAGACAGCATCAGACACTCAAAGTCCCCAATATCTGTCAGCTTCATCTCCTCAGAAAGATAAAAAACGCCCAACACCATTAGAGATAGGATACTCATCCCACCTTCGTCCAGACTCCACATTACAGGTAGTCCCTTCCCCTCCCAAATCTCCCAAAGTTCTCTATTCACCCATTTCACCCGTTTCACCAAGCAAAGTTATAGAGTCAGCATTTGTACCTTATGAAAAACCCATGACTGATGACATCAGCCCTCAGAAGATGCTGCATGCTGACATGGCCAAGGTTCCTCCATCAAGCCCAAAGGCAGCAAAGATGATGCAACGCTCTATGTCTGATCCTAAGCCCCTGAGTCCCACAGCAGAAGACAGTTCCAGAGCTCAGTTTCAGTACACTGAGGGTTTTATGGTAAGAAGTATTTGCTTGCTTTTTTTTTTTTTTTTTTAAATATATATAATATGCAATTCTACATTATCAGTACATCATGAGAACAGACACACTCATTTCCAATACTTGTGTATGTAGTCTTTTCACACCTTGCTGAAAAGTCCAGAGGAATATCTGCTGTCTAAAGCAATAGTTATTTCCTTCACTGCTTTGACAGGAAACAGAGAAACCCATATTTCAATCCAACTAATATTTAGGAAGGATCACAACACTTTGTATATTATAGGGCAATTTATTGCTAGTATGGGAGTTACTGACAATGCTTCAGAACACTGAAAGCATTTCCTTTCTAATCATACAACATCCAGCTCTTGTGGCACAGTTAGTTTCAAGTATTTACCCTGAAATTACTGCATGTGCCTTTTGAGAGGCAGATAACACCAGACTTGTAATTGCCTTAGTTAGCTGTCCTTTTTGAACCTCATGAGGTTTCTTAGCTGTGTGTGATCCTGGGGATAATCTTGTGTCCCAGTGCGTACATCTCTTATCTTTCTCAGACCAAAAGGTCTCATATCAAAAATCCATTTTTAATTTGTTTGTTTTGGATAAGGAGGATTATCAGGAAGTTATGCAAGTTTTGAGGGCTGTTTCTTATAGGGGTCAGAGGAGGCTGACATCAGTAGGATCAAAATTTTCATTTCATTGCTTACTTGCTTTCATATTTGGGAATCAGATTGATATTTATGAATAAGAGGAATAAAAAGTGCCTTTATAATATGATATATAGGCAAAAAATACCTTTTGAATATGATATGTTCTTGGCTTTCTTTTTGTCTGAGACCATTCCTTTCTGTCAGTTGATGTGTCAATATCTTTTCTGAAGACTGGAAGAGTTGCCATTCAGCAATATTTATCTTTTATGTTCAGTTATCTGTGAATACAAGTGATTAGTACAGACTGGATAGGATAAAAAGGATTTGTTCTTTCTGCTTGATAATTTGTGGTGGCTTTAAAATGCAATATTATCTGGTTATACCCTCCAAGGCTCCCACTCTAAGTAGTTCCTGCAGCTTCATGCATTTGTGCAGTATTAAATACTTCTCATGCTTGGAAAAAGTACTTGGAAGTTTAAGGGAAAGCCATAGTTATGGTATTGGCACTCCATATAAACATCATTCACTAAAAAATGATAAGCACAGCGGGAGAAACTAGCATGAGCACTAAAGTTTCATGCAGAGAATTTGGAACAGCATCTTGAAGTGCTCATGGATTGTAAGAATGTGTTGGGTTCTATTTAATATTGGAGAGAAGATATAATGTTGTAAGATATCATATAATTGTAAAAGTATAGCAAAACTATTTCTGAGAACAGATATTCAGTTTACTTGTTTCACAGGTTCATATATATTCGATATAAATTTTATCCTTCTATGATGGATGATGAATTCTATAAACAAATCATTGTTTAAGGGTCTTTAAAGTAGAGTTTGAACACATACATTATTTTTAATGAGATATAAAAGCAAGGAGCTTGTACACCATTGTTTTTTTTTTTACCAACATGTTCCCTACGGTTTTGCCTTGAAACCAAATAGCAATAAGCTATATGGTTTTCACTAATTGGCAGCCATCAGGCAGCAAATAGCCCTTTCTCAAAGTAGTTGCAGCCTAAATAAAGGAGTGGGATGTTTTTATGGAAGGTAGGGTGCAAATAGACAAGCACAAGGAAATTCTAAAAACTTCCTTGGGTATAAAGTGGACTGCACTAACTTGGCTATACAACAGAGGGTGAGGAAGCTTCTCTGTAAACTTCCCATGACCATCATGGCTAACTTCAGTTTTAATACTTTATATGTACTTTAATATGTTAAGCATTAAGTTTCTTATACTTTCTGATAGGATTTTGTTCATTATGTGTCTGAGGTTCAGTTAGCTTGTGCTGAGATCAGGTACATGAAATTTAAAGGAGAGAAAGGCACATGGCCAACAAGAAAGAAAATTCAGTGATCCTTGAAGAATGTAATTGACTAACTTAATCAGCATCTGGAAATAGGGACATAAATTGCTTTTTCAGTTTCTGTATCATTTCAGTTCTCAATTAATCAGTCCAGTTATGTTTTGAAGGAGAGTGCAGTTCAAAAATCTAAATCTACAGTATAAAATCTAAATTGTCTAATTTCCACAAGACTTACAGTATCCCCTCCAGTATGTCCATTCGTTTATACCACGGGTTTAAGTCTGTATCATCTTGAAGCACATCAAAGACTGGACAGTGATTTATTTTGTACATTTTATCACATTCAAAAGTTCCATGAAAGCATGCACACAGTGTCATTGTTGGCGAAGTGTAAACCCTGTTGATGTTTTTTTCAACTTTCATCTAGACCCACATGATGTTGTTATACTTAAGTTTAAATATAAGATCACTTTTGGACTATCCTTCTAAGTGTGAAAGTAAGATGCTACCTTAACTTTGAAATATTTTTGGCACTGGAACTGTTTGTTTTTTATTCATTCTCTGTATGTACTTTGCCCACAACAGCTAAAGTCTTTATTAAATTTTTGTGTACACTTTTCTGTCTCCTGACTGTAGAGTTCCTAGTTTCCTAGTTAAAAAAATGAAAAGGTAGAAGGGGACAGTTATGTCATTTAAAAGAGTGAAGTTTAGTACAGAAGAACTTAGAAAACTGCTCACTCTGAAAAAGAGAATTTGCTAGAGCTGAACATAAAAGAATAAAATGGAAATGAAAGATTGATCTTTCACTACCTTAAGGAAATGGAATGTGTATATGAATACTTTTTGCATGAATGAATATCCCATCACTTTTTTAAATAGTTCATGAATCAGAGTTATGTCTTTGTCTGCATTCATAAACACTGCAGGTGAAAAGGGTGTTCATGTATTCATGTATATGATTCACAGGTGCTTTTTTTCATGACAATTGAGCAAAAAAGTTGATCCTTACACAATTGGTGGGACTAGAAGAGTAAGAATAAAACTTATCTCTTTCTAAGATTTACAATTAAATGATAACTTGTCCTTCAGACAGTGCCCTTTCATCAGTCATGCACTTCTTCCAATGGAAAATGGTTTTTTAACAACATTTCAGGGAAAGATATTATGGAGACTATGACTGAGATGTTTAAATTATCTCTCTGTGTCCTAGAACTGTTGCATTAAATCTAATTTTCTTCTTTAATGCAGCTTGTAAAGGAAATTATTGCAACATTTTATCTAGTCTAGTATAAGTGAAAGGCTGAAAAGTAGCAAATCACATAATAAGAAAATCAGGTAACATTACTTTCATTGGTGGCACAGTAAATTTTTCGACAACAAGCTGTGTGGTTAAATTGTAATGGCACTTGCTTTTCTGTCATAGTCATTGTCTCTATGTGAACAGTAAAAAGAATATAGATGGTGACTTCGTATTCATCCAAAGCAAAAGTATTGCTTGCCACTATGTCCCATTTTATAGTTCTTATGTGCTGTCCATTTGCGATACATATTAGTAGTCAAGTGGAGCCGTGTCAGGAAAAAATTAGGAATTGTATCTTTTCAGCACAAAAAAAAAAAAAAGGTTGTGAAAGCCACCCATTGGAGTTGACATTTTGCAAAGATGCCCAATTTTGCTGTATTGAGAGCTGTGTGTCCCTTGTGCTCCCTGAGGCAGTGAGCTCCCCAACACTGATTTTATTAGACTGTTGAGTAGTCCAGCATGGTGGGGTTCAGTAGAGTGAATAGCCATAGGAGTGGTTTCCATAAGAGCACTAGGAGCTCTCAATAGAGTCTGGAAGTGAAGTGCAATTTGTCCATTCTGCAGCAGCAAAAAATTTGTGAGTACCTGTCTAATATAATAAAGAAGCAGGTTTACACCAGTGCACCACAGAATCAAGTCACATGCCTGTCACAGTCATCCTCTGCACTTGTACAGATTGCATGTGTGCAATCAAGGATGGGAGTTGTCTTCCTTTTGCCTTTGGAAGCAAAATGTCTGTTCAGCTAAACTGAGGCAAATTGCAGAGGATCTTGCACATGACCTGTCACACACATAAAGCATCTACAGCTAAGCAATGCATAGACTCAGCAGAAGTGTTTGTATTCGTGAAACTAATGCAAAGACACATCTGTCAACAGCTTGTCAGCTTTTGGGTAGAAACTGTACAATTCAGCTTTAACACTTTGAGTAAATTCTATCAATATGTTTATTGAGAGAGACTTTTCTTGACATTTTTATCTGGTGTGATTTACCATACTTGTAAGGCAAAAAGAAATCGAGTCTTCATAATGTAGTAAAAAAAAAAGTAATTATTTAAGCAAAGTTCCCCCAAAATATGTCTTTATTTACATAAGAAATACAAGATTTCTTCCATTGCTATATTAAAAGCAGAATTATGCTGATTTTAGATGGCTTTATTAACACATTAATGTGTATAATCTTCTGAATTTTTCAACTTTAAAATTAGAAGGTTAAGATTTCACTTATGATTTCACAGAATCACAGAATTATGTGTATTGGAAGGGACCTTAAAATTCATCTAGTTCCAACTTCCCCTGCCACCAGGAACACCTTTCACTATACCAGATTGCTTCAGTCCCCATCCCACCTGGCCTTAAATATTTCCAGGAAGATGGGGCATCCACAACTGACCTTTACAGTGTCAGACATGCTGTACATCTGAGCACCGAAAAGGGAAAACAAGCTAGCTGTTCCCAGTAGAATTAAAACCTTCCATCAATCATATCCACGATGTTTTGCTTGTTTATTCAGTACTAAGCATATCACCAGACATAGTTTAGCAAGAAGTGTTCTCCTTGAACAATGAATAGAGAGAAAAAGGTAGGGAAAATTACCCTGTTTGAAGGTGGATATTTTTATTTGCTAAGGTTCCTCAGAAGCAAGGAGTAGGTTAATTTCTTAATGTTATGTCAGAATGTCAGATAACATAATTCTTCTACTGTTGAAGCTCAAGACATAAGTGCTTCCCTTGGTTTCTTGTTATCTGAGCTTAATTCCAGCTAAAAGGACTTGGTACCTTGTTATAATTTTTTAGTTACTTTGAAATATTCAGAGGTGATTTTTGGTCTGAGATATAGGTGGTCACATCATTGTACTTCACGAGGCTTGATTCAGTGACTTTAATTTTCCAATTTAGTTCTGTGATTCAGCCCAGAAAAAGGGAATAACATTTTGATTTCTGTAAAAACTATACTCCCACATAAAGGAGGAAATACCTTTTGCAGGAGCAGCTTCTATTTGGGTTTCAGTACCCAAATTGATTTCCATCATTCATATGACTTTCATGCACTTTGAGAACTGAGCATGCAGGAATGTCTCGTGTGTGTTAATACACAGCAACAGGGTAAGTCACTAGGCTGAATAAAGCTGGTTCATTGCATATGGATGGGAAATCTTGAGGCTGAATTCAGGTTAACAATCAGAGAAGATGTAGATGTTCCCTACCAATTTCCTTTTGTGCTTGAATATTGTCACATGGGGGGTTTTTGTGTGCTTCAAACAAATTTGCTGAGAACTGAGGTACAAAGAAAATCTCTGTCACATTTAGAAACAATTCTCAAAATCTTATCCTTGTATAAATAATGAAAAAGGACTTATCTATCTTTTCCTTTAACCATGTGGTTTTAGCTAGATTTAAGATTATTTTTTCCACCAGTAGTCTGAATTATTTACAATTTAGAGTCCTATTAATATTTCAAGCTACTGTTTCCCGTGAAGTATTTGAAATCCTTTGTAATAACATTTATGTGACTGAAGTGAAGCATCTTTTTTTCCATCTGTCAGGTCTTCCAAAGAGACAGAATACCCCACATTTGGGCAACATGTCATATTAACATTATTTTCTAAAGCACATTAACTGGGTCAGCCTTTTCTCCTGATACTTTTTATTCATTAGTTTCACACCTTCTCTATTCCACCAAGGGACATTCATGCGTAATAGAGAATTATTATAGTGTTCACTCTTTTTCCTCAACAATCTTTTACAAAGGATGAGATTTATGGCAAAGTTGACAAAGAGACTTGGTTTTATGTCACTTGGACCTTTTCTCAGCTGCTTTCAGCTTATCCATCTTCCTCTCAAGCCAGCTCTTATATAGACATTAGGAAAACCATCCCTGGCCATGAATCCCATCCCTCAGCCTTTTATCTTCCATAAAGACAAAGAAAAATAGAAGTAAAGTAGTGTCTTTATGTTCATTTCTGCCTGACTTGGTTAAGATGGTTATCCGTTTTAAGAATACTTGGAATATTTGGTGTTGAAATAGGTAAATATCACATTTCTTGTTTTAAAGTAATAAATACTGGGTATAAATTAATACAATGGAACCAAGCAAGCATAGAAAATAGACAGAGGGGCATGTATCCAGGAGCAAATTTTGTCCTACTTCAGCTCTGTTTTGCTTCAGATCTTCATCTCCTCTCAAGCCACTGATTACTGTAGTTAGCATGAATAGGAAGTTCTACCAGTGGAATTGTCTGACTGTAATAAAAAAGAGGATTTCTTTCACCTGTTCTCCTGGTAATTCTGGCTTCCTGCATTTTACTCTGTCTACAGTTTTATGAGCATCTTTGACTGAACTTTTGAAAGCTGTGCTGGTAAAATAAATGTGCATTCTCCAGAAGAGCAGAAGAACAATGTCTATAAAATCTTTGTTAGGAAAAAGCCCTGTCTGTGCAGTAAAAGCTGAACAATAGATCATATTAGCTGATGTAAATTATCTGCTGTACTGTGATTTTGTCCAAAAGGAGCCAGTCATTGGTTTGGACTTGTTTTCCCTACTGGGATTTGAGCTTCTTTGAGGCTTTGAATACACTTAGGACAGAGCTTCCCACTGAGTTTTCTACTGAAGAAGGCTGATTTGTTTATAATAATTCCTAATAATTATTTTTAGCATATGAGATATTAAAAATTTTAAAACTCTACATTATTCTCTTAGGAAAAATATGAAAAATATTTGCTGACCTATATATACCCCATATAGTCACCTCAAAAAATAAAAATAATGGAAGGATGACATGAAGATAGCCCAGTAATCTTTGAGCTAGCTGTGTTTCTGTTGTAATACTCTTCACAGCATTATTAGATTCATAAATTCATACCAAATTTCCGAATGTTTTCTGCTTATCTCTAGAAATACTGGCTGATCAGATCCTCTTGTGCTATCAGTGTTTCAAAATGCAATGTGTGCTAATAACATCTATCAGTTTGTTTGCTTGTTTCTTAGTTTTTAAATTAATAAGGCTTGCCTGTGTTAGAACTAACTTTTCTTTGGTTCTGATCCTCTATACCCTTCTAATCAGGCATTGCTTTTCTGAGACAGTGATTCCATACTAAAAATAATTTATTAAGGTAGACATATGGCTCTGCATATTATTGCTTCAAGATCAAATTTAATTATTAAATATTATAAAAGTAGTTCCTTCTGCTGCACTTCTTTACATTCTTACTCCAACACAAAATTACTGCTAAGCTAATTTTTTTTTTTTTCAATGGTGATTTTTAAATGGAAGTTTTCTTTCCATCTGCCAGCTGGAAGTGAATATCTTTGGTCAATATGGTCACTGTCAAACAAGAAAGCAGTTTTAAGTATATCAAACAGGATCTTGTCCTAGGTTTTACTCTTTAATAATTCAATTGAAATTAAAAGTATGAAGAAATTACTCATATAGCATTTTTAGATTGATATAGGAAACACAATTACTTTGGACAGCAGAATTGCAATTCAGAGCAATGTTCCAAAATTTAAATAGTGATACAGACACTAGAGGTACAGAAGAAAAAAAAAAAACAAAACACGACAAAACAAAACAGGAATATTGCTGATTAGGCAATAACAGTAGTGAAAATGGTCAAGTGTAGTAGCAACTGTTCAGACTTAATATGACTTAAAAATATCAAGTACTTGCATGAAAGGTAGTGGTGTTCTTGGGAAATACTGGCAAGTGGTGTAGGATACATGCTGCAGGTTTTCTAGCCTGCTCAGTGGCTAGTGAGACTTCAGCTTTAATACTAAATGCAGTTTAGCTCAACACCACTGAAGAGTTAGAGGATGAGATGTTTCAAAGTTAAGCATAAGAGAAAGGATAAAAGATTTAGACAATATTGGTTAGACATCTGAAGGATCTGGCTGTGTTGATGTAGAAAGAAGACCAAAGCTGTACAAAAAGTAGTTCACTATGTTAAATACTATTTTAAATAAAACAAATATTAATCATTCTTCACATCCAGTAGAGGCACAGGATAGATTACCTCAATCTGTGGCCTGGGATATTTAGATATGAACTTTATAATTGCAATAGTACAGATACCTTAGAGCTGATATATTTTAGTGAAACTGCGTTGCATCTGAATATTGGGAATAACATAAAGGGATAGATAGCCTGTATGACTGATTTCCTTTCCAAACCAAGAATATCTTGAGCACTATGAGTAATAGAATGATATTTAAAAATTAAATTCTAAAATTAATTACAATCTTCTTTAGTATTCATGGCTCTTCTTACACAGTATCATGCATATCTTTGTTATTAATTTGTATCAATACAACATTTGTACATCAGTACAGAGTGCTGAGTAAACAAACCACTCAGATATATATATATGAGCCTTTCTATAATATGAGTGACTGCAGTGATGCAATCTTCATTTCAAAGATGGGAAGCTGAGACAGACGTAATCAAATAGCCTAAATGTTCCCTGTTTTGTTCCTTCCTTTCCTTAGCTGAAGGGGCATTTACTCCCTATTTTACTTTTTTCTTTCCATTTCTCTTCTGAGGCCTGGAAGTCTCTTGGCTTCCTTGTTCTTGACACAACATAGCTAAGGTATGAAAGACTAGAAATAAAATGTTAACATTAGATATTGGTGGTGAAAAATTCCACCTGATCTGGTCACTCTATATTCTTGTTATAATCTGCAGGTAGAAGTATTCCAAGGGAACAGCAGTTAACCCACTTACTTTAGGGTTTCACTTTGGAATAAGATTAATTAATCCCACTCATTTCTCAAATGACTACAGTAAACTTCTAGATGACTGAGACTGCTTTTCATCCCATGGTCAATCAAACAGCTTGTCTTCTGAGTTCTTATTTTCTACTTCTTTTTTTTTTTCTCTCAAAACAGTGAATTTCTTAATTATGTACTAGTTTCCTGTTATCAATTTTGCACAGAAGTTATGATTCAGTTAAATTTAGGTTTATAAATTGTTTTCAAGGTGCTAAAGCTCAATTAAAGAAAAATAATAAAAAATCATTAATTAAAAAACTCATTTAATTATCTGAAACATCGTTATAAAAAGTCTTTCCACTATTTTCTGGTGTCTTCAGCATACTTTTAAGATGAATGGCTGCTAACAGATGACAGTGTAGAAAAACTTCTTATTTACAGAACAAGATTGGCTGATGCCAATTCAGAATTTCAGAAGCTATCCTGTAAAGAGTTCTCAAAGCTCACTTCAGTTTTTCATTTGTGCTTATCTTTTCAGTTCAATTTCTCAAAATAATTTTCAGTTTTATTACCAAGAAAGAGTTGAACTCTGTCAAAAAATGATTTAATTGCTGCAATATTCAGCTCAGGGAGTGGAATCCATAATGGCATGGTAAGTGCTTGCAGTCCCTGCATTTAAAATGAAGATATGATAGAGGAATTAACAGTAGCCAGGGTGGGTAGTGCTGCACTCCTAAGTCAACTCTTTAGAAACTCTAAATACAGGGGTTAGTCTATCACAAGATATGGCTTAGAAATCCCTGTGAAATTTTGATGCTGAGCCTGAAATGTCTCCCTTGGTGTGAGACTGCAGAGGAAGCCTGCATTTTGGCTCTCCTTCAGAACTTCATGCATTTTGTACATCATGAATTCAGGTCTTAGTTCAATTTCTGTTCACATTCTCCATCTGTCCATATCTTCCCTCTAATCTCCTTGCTAAACCCTACTTCTGTTTCCCAGCTGGTCTTTCTTCGACACTCTCTCTCTCATCCATTGAAGTGGTTCCTATCAAAATACAGCTTTGACTATCTCACCTTACTCACTTTGCAAGCTGTTTGCTGATGCCAAATCCAGCTCAAGCATCAAGTGTGGTGGTGCTCTTACTCTGCCTGGCAAGCCTTTTCCCTGGGGCATTGTGGCCAAGCAGGCTAAATGGGCCAGCCATTAACTAAGAGTGAAGGCAGGGTTTGAAATTTAATAACTAGTATGGAGAAAGGTCTGAAGGAGGATTATATACTGAGGATTTCTTTAGTGTGTGTGTGGGATGAGAAGTTTAACAGGTTTGATTTCTCTAAATCTGGATAATTCCTTGATTTAGACAGTCAACAGTTGCCAGAGGTGAAAAGATAGTCAGGAAGGGTGATGGATGGAGTGAATCAAAATGAGAGTCACCCACCTAAAATTTAAGTTTAATGTAGGGGAGATTATTTCAAGACTGGCTCTTTTTTTCAGCTGCTGTATAGCTTTATTAAAACACACGTTATTACAGCATTATTAAAACATGATGACATAAGATTCAGAAAGTCATAATGTAGTTTGGAGGTAATATTTACGTCATTAGTTGGTGGAACATATTTTATGTAATTCCTTCATAGCTTTGTTTTTGCTGTATATATACAATGTAAGGGGGCAACAGTGAAATAAAATTATGCTTCTTGTCTGAGTTGATGTTAGAAGCAATTACTGTCTTTTTTTTTAGAAAGGTTACTGTCTGGGTTAATCACTCACATCACATTGATGCTTCTTTTATGATTCCTAAGTTATAACCAACAGCAGAAATATCCTGGTCTTCTAGGAAGAATGGAATGGAATGAGTTTGTCCTTTGCCCATTTGATCAGGCACACTCTAGTATAGAGAATTTTATTGGAATGACTTTAGGTATTTCTTTAGGCAGTAAAAGTGATTCTTTAGGCATCTAAAAGAAATGTGACAGTGGTGGTGTAGGCTGCTCTGTCCTTATGTTCTTACAGCCTGTTTGAGCATTGCTTGTCTGAAGAATGATAACCTAGGAAGAGGAACACATTTTCTCTTTTCTTCCTGTTTATTCGTCATTTGGCCCAAAAATTCATGATGAAAAACAAGAAGTTTTGACAATGTTGCAGAAGTAGCATTTTTACCATATGTGTACAAACAGATACACACACAGACACACATGCATATATGTCAAAAAGCAAATGGCTTTTCTGGAGGGTATTTTTATCTCAGACACTCTGCAGTTATGGAACATTAAAGCTTTAATTTAGTTAAATGTTGAGGTCCCTAATCTTTCACTCCTTACACAGCACTGTAGCAGTATATCCATCAAGATGTTGATATCTGTATAATATTTTGAAAACATTTCCTATCTAAACTCTTCAGTCGTCACAGATCACCAAAAAATCAGCTTGGAAATGTGCTGTGGAGGTCATACAGTCCCACCTTGGCCTCAAAGCTAGGCTCATTTCTAAGTTAGATCAGCTGTCTATAGGACTTCCCAAGTTGAATTTTGAAAATCTCTAAGGATGGAGATTTTATTGTCACTCTTTGTGTTCTGTTCTGAGAATTCACTGCTCTCATGTCGAAGAGTGCTTCACTTTCCTTGTGCAAGTTGTGCCTTTTGTCCTTCATTGTGCATCCCTTAGAAGAGTCTGTCTGTCTTCTCAGAACTGCTTCATTTGAGAGTTTAAGACAGCAATTAGGTGTTTTTTTCAAGCTCAGTTCCCTTAAGCTCTCTTTTTCCAGCAGACTCACCCTCAAGCCCCGACCATCTTACTGGGCTTACACTGGGATCTTTAAATGACATTTTTAATGCTTTTTGTGACTATAAACCAGGGTAGGAAGAGCTGGGGGACTCTCCTATCTGAGTCCTTCTCTTTCAGTTAACATTATTCTCATTAGCTCTAGTGCAGACACACTCAAACTTCTGTGCTGATTCACTTCAGAAACAAATTATTTTTCCTAAAGCACTTCCTATGCAGCTTTATAAAGAAACACACAGTAGAGTTCAGGAAACACTAGTCTATGCCCCCCCATTAACCTCTCAAACCCTGTAATTAGGTTAGAGTAATTTGGGAAATTGCTGAGTTTGGGGTTTTGGATTATTGGTTGGTTTTTTTTTTTTTTTTCTGCTAGAACTTCCTCATTTTTTTCCTAGATATTTTAAAATATGCTTTAGTTTTAAGAAATCATTGTTCTATAAAAAGACCTGGTGTTTTTTGGGTGCATGTAGTTCATAGGTGATATATACATTATTAGATACTAATATTTCAGTGTGTGTCATCATTATACGTAGAAAGTCTTCCATAAATGTATTTTAGATTCTTAACTCATAGATTGGAAAACATCTCTTTTTTTCTCATGTTATGGGTAACTGGACTTGAAAAAAATTTTTCAAAATTCAGTGACAGTATTCTGTAAAACTTCTCTCTAAAGTACTTCTTTAGAAAATGTGACATAAAAATATTTCTATATTTTATACAAATATAATAAGCTACAATTAAAGAATAAGTGATGTAGCACTGCCAAAACACTTGTAAGTTACATCAGAATCCCAAATTCTTGTTGACACTCATTAATGTGGTTTTTTTAAAATTTTTTAGAACATGATTTTCACTATCTCAATGTTGTAATATTTTGCTATATTCAGGAAGATTTAAAAAAATGTTTACATCACCTTTGTGATCTATTATGATGGATCTACTGTGATATCCAGATCTGAGCATTTCTACTGACTTTTTATAACACAGAGGCTTGTGCTTTTGTTGTAGAATCACTAATCTGATGGCTCATATAAAATTCTTTGAAGTTAACGATACACTCCATTAATTCAGTCAGCTGGGGATCATGTCCTGAGGAAATTTTTTTTTTTCTTTGAATTGGTAATTCCACTATTTCAAATAAGAGGAACTTTTTGCACTTTCTTTAAAACAAAATTTCTCAGTTCTGATTATTATAAAAAGTGTCCTCTAAATTGACAGAATGTGGGGAGCGGGAAGGAAATCTATTCATTTAAATGATTGAAGTTTTACTGCTGGAAATTTTCTAGTCGAAAATAACCTTTGAATCTGAATTTATATTGAAGAAGTTCAAGGTTTGCACAGGAAGAAAGAAAAAGGTTTTGTACAATAGGGAAAAAAATACAGTGATAGTTTTTCAGCTGCCTACGGAGAAAAAGGAAAAAAAAAAGAACCTGGTCATTTTCAAGTTAAAAAAATAGATTGTGATTCTCTTGAAACACATTTTTTCCTATCTCATTTACAAGAAAAAGACCTAAAAAAACCAATTAAAACAATACCCCATCAAAACCAAAACCAGACAACCATGGATTTTTTTTCCTCTGCTACCCATTCCTATTGCAAATATTTTATAAACAACAACAACAAAAAAATTTTTTCGTTAATGGAGAAAGATTTTCTGTCTGACTTGTTCTGGAAATATGGATAATACAGTCAATAAAGTAAATGGTAGAATGGGAAAAGTGACAGATAGTGATAATCAGCTCCATTTGCTTCAAAGCCCAGAAGTAGTTCAATATATAGAAAAGTTCTGAATATGTGCACTGAGCTGGAGATATCAATAGAGCAGCTGAGAATCTGGAAGTCTCATTTTTGCATCAAATTTTTGATTCTTGTTTTTATTTTAGTAATTTTTGATGTGTATCTTAACCATGTTGATATGCTATATTACACAGACAAATTAGTAATAAATTAAGAAATAAGGTGAATCAAGAAAGGTGGCCTGCTCACAAAAAGTAGAGATTTGAAATAAAGTATGCTTTAACTTCAATTAACAAAATACAATAAACTAACACTTCAATAAACTAACACTTAATTAACTTCAATGTCCTAAACATTTTGTAATTATGTAATGGGGAGAAATATGTAGATGCTTTTAAATATTTCTGTGTATTTCTGTTCCTTATTTCTGAAAGTCGTTTCATCAGTTGTGAGTTTTCTGCTGAGAGTATAGGATTACTAATAATTTAGTATTAAACTTCAAGGCATTTTTAAAAAAGCATGTTACAAATACTTTTTTTGCGGTTCAGAATATTCAACATTTAAACTCTGTTTGGAAATCTAGTGGGCAACTGAGAATGAGCAAATTGAAATTTGTGCTTTAGAATTTCTCCTGAGCTGGTTATACTAAAGGAAGAATAGACTTAAGGACAAGTTGAAGGTTTTCAAGTGTTTTGATTTCTTCACATGCAGTTCAACAACTGGAAAACAGTTTCATGATGGTTGAATCTGTAACACAATTTCAGACCAAAATCCATCTAATTCAGCCCATAACATTGACTAAGTAATATATTTTCATAAAAAATGAGATCGTCAGCTGATATAAAGTGATTTTGTGTTTTCCAGAAAGAGAGCAGAGCAGATAAAGAAAAAATGTTTCATCATTCATTCAGTGCTTAGTTTTGATGTGTAAAAATGATGCTGTTAAACATGCCATTATGGCCTGTTACTGGATAGTGACTTTCAGAATTAAACTGTTTGAAGTTTGTGTTCTTGTCTTTCCATCTTAGCTAATCAGCGATTGCATTGGGCAATGAATGTTTAGAAGAATCATTTTCATGGTTAGCCATTTTTTCTTGTTTTCTAACTAAATATTAACTAATAAGTGTTCTTGTCATATTTTTCTTGATACTCTACAGCCCTCACTTGTTCTTGTTTTGGGTTATACTGTTTTCTTAAACTTTTATAGTGCTCGATCTGTGTCTCCAGAAACATTTTCTTCTGACATCCTCACCAGATAAAAACTATTAGTTATTCTGTCTTTTTCAAGACAGAAACAAACAAATCACATTTACACACAGTTGTGCTCTCAACCCATAAATACTGTCATTTCTTATCTGTAAGGGGATGTATCATCACTCTGTGTCTCAGGCTGCTATAGATTCTCATAAGCATCAAACTATTTGAGACTTCAGAACAATCATTTGACTTTCTGTTAACATCTCTGGTCCCAAAAAATATCAATTACATGAATGCAAAGCCTGATCCTTTGTGAAGATATCACTAATATATTCAGCAGCCATTAATTTTCAATGGTATGGACTAATTTTTTAGCTCTTGCTCTTCCCCTGGTCTAGAATATGCTTTTGGATGATTACATGCATTTCAGGGTTTCATTCATTTTCTTTTCTTTATAAAGTCTGGATTTGCTAGGAATTTTAAAACAGTAAATAAAACACATAAAAAGCAGAGAAAGAAACAAATCCAAATCTGTTGTTATCATATTGACATCTTTTAATGATTTTTTCCTGTGTTTCTGCACAGAGAAAAGTTATATTGCATGTTCAGGGTGATTTGTGCAGTCCATATGCATATAATCAAGCAGAGCTATTTTTTATCTGGTTTTTTTGGTGTTTTTTTTTTTTTTTTGTGTTTTTTTGTGTTTTTTTTTGTTTTTGTTTTTGGGTTTTTTTTGGGTTTTTTAATTATTATTATTTATGGTAGCAGTGGACCATGAATGGTTTGGAACAAGAACAATAGGAGGTCTGAAAATGAGGGGGAAGAAAAGAGCCTTTTTATTTTTGTATGTGCAGCAAATATATATCCTAGATTCCAGGCCAAGTAAAACTTTTCATTTTTATTTTGTGTCTCAAAATATTGCTGTTGCATTAAATTCTGTGTCTCATTTAGCTGCTTTTTTTTTTTTTTTTTTTTTTTTTTGTTACATATGTAGGTTTAGAAACTGCAAATGGCACATCTTTCACATTACTGATTTTTCTGCTGCCTTATCTTTATTTTTAGCTTCATTAGTGTTTAAAAGTAGTCTTTGCTAACTTTCTGTCTTCCTGTCCTGCTTGTCACAATAAGCAGAAATGGGAACAGGAAGGTCATGATTCTAAAATAGTGTAATTGCTATTAAAATAGTAAGAAGAAAATTCATTAAAGGTTACTGCTTTCTTCTTCCTCTGCCCTACACAGTTGCATTAAATATCACAATGCATACAAGGTTGTCATCTGATGCAATTTATCCAGGAGTGGAATACTTCCTCCTCTGAAAATGAATATAAATTATAGTGCTAGCAATAAAAATTATATTTAATAACTAGTAAAATAATCAATTATAAATATTATCTCCATGTATGTCTTTAAAGAGGAGAAAGAGACTGTTCTAAAAATTCAGTTTTATTCAGTTGAGCTAATCAAGACCAAGCTGAGGGCCTTGTCTGGATTTCTTTTTGGAGTTGATGCCAATCTAGTTTTAAATACAAATGACAAAGATTTGCCACTTCACTTTCCCAGCTCCATGGGTTAAATCTGGTGCAGAATCCACAGAGAGTAGAATGCATGTAGAAGTAAACAAACAGACAACAAAAAAAGTAAACTCTGAAAAAATTGTTTCCTATATTTCAAAATATTAAAAAAAAAAAAAAAAAAAAAAAAAAAAAAAGACAGGTAATCTGTTTCACTTGGCATCTGTTTAAACAGATAATTCAGCGAAAGCTGTTTTTTCTTCCATTAAAAGATACTCTGTTTTGTATCAGTATAGCAGATTTCTGTATGTGTTTATTCAAGTGTTAATGCTTTCTTTAAAAATTGTCTTTTTGATAGTTAGAGGTGGGTTGGGAGGAGAGGTTTGTTTGGTTTTGTTTAGTTTGTGTCACTTGGAAATAGAATTGTATCCAACTGGAAATGCCATTTTTATATGAGAATAGGAATATGGAGTTTTGTGTGGTCTGGCTAGTACATGTTCTCACTGTAGAAAAAGTGTAATGGAAAATCCGGACATACTGTGAGTGGTTTTCACACCTCCTAAGTTTAGCCATCTGTGGCAGATGATCTACTCTGTGTGTTGGTTGTCAGGTTCAACTACATTTCTTTAAAAGGTGTGAGGATTATGCCTGCCCTGGGATCAACTGTATTTTAGATGGGAATTTTTATGCTTCAGAAAATGAGGGATGGAGGGAGAGGGGAAAGAAAAGTTTCAGGCAGAAGTAAGTTTAAGGGAGACACTGAGAAACAGCAGAGAAGAGAGAGAAATATACTCACAACATGAACTGAAGGAGAAATCATCTTGTCCAGCTGAGGTAGAGGGGCTTGTGCAGAGTCTACTGAAAGCTGGTGAGTTCTTGGAATGGATTTAAGCCTGGGAGACAAGTATCAGCCATCAAGGAGAGCTTCCCAAACTTCTTTTAGCTTCTTTTCTACTCTATCAGTGTGTAATATTGGAACCATGGTATATAGTGCCAGAGCTGAGTAAGAAATATGCTTTCCAGCAACAGAATATGTTGTGTTGATAATTTTAAGGCAGTTTTGGAAAGAGGGGAGAAAATTTGATGCAGACCATACTGCAGGTGCACAGCAGTATGGATGCAGTCAGGGCTGAGCAGAAAAGACAAAAAGAAGGCTTAGCTGTGATGGCTGTAGAAAGGCCTGAATTAGGCAGGTGGGCACTCGGTGGGTTTGTCTAATCTGTGCCTTACAGCAGCAGCTACATGGCCATTGTTCCCCATATTTCATATAAATGAACCACATTTTGCAGAAAGTGGTTAATCAAGGCTCTGCTCACTCGGCCACCTTTAATCTTAGACTGGGGAAGTAAAGCATCATGACTACAGAATAAAGTAAATATTGCCTGAATTATCAAACAGAGCCAAACACAGAACCTTTCATTGCTGAGGAGAGGTGCAATTTCTGAAGAATTAAGGCGGTGGTGGGATTCCTGCAGAAGACAAAAGGTTTAAAACTCTACTTCAAGCGAATATTGCATGAGGAGCCAAAAGCAGGAATTGAAACTGCTCTAGTTGTGGTGAGTGGGAAGGACTTCCTCTCTTGAGACATTTACAGGTGGAATCTGTGTTGCATGCAGCTCTTTCCACAGCTGTCACGAGAAACAGGTGTGATTATGGACTGAGCTGAAGAAAAGCTGCACTTTCTTTCAGTTCAGTAGTCTGGAGAACTAGCTCAGATTCTCTGAACATGATGCTTGTGCTTGGGCAGATGATCCTCCCTCTTGTGAACACACAAGGGCTGCAGCACACCATGTGGTGTCTTGTCAGCTACCATCCTGTGGAGGAAGTCTGTACTGAAGCAGAGGCAGAAAAAGCCAAGATTTTGCCAAGATTTTCTCACACCATTTTTGTCTGCTTTTTTTTTCATTGTGAAACAAGGTTGATATTACCTTTCTTTCAAAGATAAAGGGGGGGTTTAGTGTTGATTGTTAGGATGTTTTTTGTTGTTTTTTTGTTTTGTTTTGTTTTTGTTTTTTTTCTTTTTTGTAATTGTCACTGGAAGTTTGCAAAGGAGCCTGATATCTGTTGAAAACAGATGGTACTAATTCAGCATATGCATATCATACTGATAAGTATAAACTGTTCTGAATTTTTCTCATGAGTATTTTCTGGCCAGGAGTCCCAGTTAGATTGCAAAGGAAAAGAAATTAAAGTATATTCTAATTTACTGGGAAAATATTCTTTATAAACTTTATAAATTTTCCGTAGATGAGATCCGAGTTTTAAATGAAATGTATTATTTGAAGGATTTTATTATTTGAAGGTAAAGTTGACTGATGCCTATCTCTTCTGCCACAAGTAGCTTTGCAATCAATAAATCCCAAAGCTAGCAGTTAATATTTTGGTACAATATCCTTCAATATAGATTGTTTAAATTACCAGTGGCAGAATCACATTGCCTCCGTATTGAAACACATTACTAAGGTACAGTTCTTTGTTATTACTTAGCTAAATCCAAAAATGTGTTGTGTTGGATACAGGGCTCATCATGTGCAAACAGTATCTTAATCTATTACAGGCATCAAATTGTCCATCCATATCATAGAGCTTTTGATAACTTTTGATAACAGATAAGGCAGAGTAGTTCTGAGTATTTTCTGTATTTATGTAAAATTCTTTTTAAACTGTCAGTGAAACAACAGAGAGGAGACAAAGAAGTGATGGCTGATAAAGAAACACTAATTATGTTGTAGTATAATGTACAATGTTGTAGTAGAGTACATAGTCACCATGAATCTACAGCTTTGTCTTAGTCATGGTAAACATCTACCTCAGAGGAATTCTAGTTTTGCCATTTTTTTTCTTCATCCAATTTTACTCTTGTTCAAGCTATTGTTATTCACTACATGGACTCTTACACAGACTCTTTGTCCTCTGTTTTGTCATTTATATAATGATCTTTTGGACTGCCAAAGTAAAAAATGCTTAACAATTCTCTTCAGAAACTTTCCTGAGTCATGTGGAAGACAGTGCATAGAAAAATCCATTATTTTGTTCCTTTTTTTATTTTAAACAAAAATTAGATATATTTTTAAAAATAACTAGCAAGTGAGGATAGATTTTAATTCACAGACAGAGGCACTTGTTTTAAATACTTCATTAGGCTTTGGCTCTGGAGTATGGTTGTAGTACTTAGCTCTCAGAGCATGAGCTGGAGTTGCTACTGAAAACCCAGTATAGCAACAAGGGTAAAATAGTATTTTCTTTCTGTCAAGTCCCTCAATAGATTTTAGTGTACTGATAGATAAATAAAATACTTGAGAATATTTAACATATCTTAGTACAAAGCATATGAAGACAGGCATTTAGGAAGCATCAGTAGGTATTGACTGCATAACAGCTCTGCATTTCCTGCAATGTTTTCAAGCCTTTCATAGCAAACTATGAAATCTGTATTTGTCATTTAGAAAATAAATTCTGACCATGTTCTTCTGGTTTGAGGACAGGCTTTTCCCCTTCTCCTCTCCTTTTCCCCTTTCCATTCCTTTTCCTTATTTTCCTTCTCTTCTTTCTCAGAGATTGAATGATGAGGAAAATATTCTCACATAAACTGCTATCCCAGTACACCTTGCAAAGAAAAAGTGATATGGTTGCAAAGATAAATAGCAAAGATAGCAGAGGGGGGAAAGAAAAGAAGAGTAAAAAAAAAAAAAAATTGCTTTTGAAGCTAGCGTTACTGTGAGTTAACCAGAAATGTTTCCCTTTTACATAAGACTTAAGCTATGACAGAAAAAAAAATTACAAAAAGTAGTGTAACAAAAGAATTGTCCTCAGGCAATTGGGAAAAAAGACTGTCTTCAGTGAGCAGAAAAAGCAAACAGTATAGATATGATCTGTAGATGTAAGGTAAGGGAATTAAAATGTAAGCTTGTGGATAATGTGTTTGTTTTCTAAAATCCTTTGAATGCACATACATGGAATGTTGTTCCAATTACACTATTTAAATCAAAGTTTCTAAACAATGGATTTCATTTTTTCTTACAAACTGATTTTTCAGTGATGTATTACTGCTGATTTAAACTGTTATTTCTAATTTTTAGAAATTGAGAAGGGAATTGCCCCATTACCCTTTATTAGCAAATTTTTCAGTCCTGTTCCAATTGAATCACAAAATCAGTTAGTCTGTGTAAAAGTCTTCTGTAAAAAACTAGGAACAGCTATTACATCTGCTCTCATAACGTAGATGAAATGTGGATTTAGAACCCTTTGAAAATCACAGTGTAAGGGCCACATCTGTCTGCAGTTTGCATATCAAATTTCCTTTGAATTTCTCCCTTTTCCCCTCAAGATCAAAAGAGGCATATGGGCTTTTATGTGTTTAACTGAGGATAGAAGCTGATATCTCACATCACGTCAGCTGTCAGGAAGTGCACTGTGCTGTCCCCCTTACATTTGAAGTGAAAATGGCAATTTCAAACAATTTCACAGAGAAAACGAAAGGACTAAGGGGATGGAAAGTACAAAAGTGTTTATCTGAGGAATGAATGATTCTGACTGACATGAAGGAAAGCAAAAAGAAATTGAAAAATATTTATTGTTTTGGAATAGACAATTTCTAAAAATTGTCTATTGGTGTTAACAGAAATTTATCTTTAGAGGCCTCCAAAGGAGGGGAAAAAAAAAAAAAAAAAAAAAATAAAAATCAGACTGACTGGCATCTCCATGCTGCTGTGTAGTGATTTAGAAACCAGTTTTCTGCCTGACTGCTTAGTCCCCAGAGCAACATACTTGCAGAAAAGAAGAAGACAAGAGTTACATTGAAGGAAAGCTCTGGTATATTACTCATGAAGCAGGGTATTTCATTCCCCAATACAAGGCCAAATTCAGCTCATCAAATTAATCTTTCACTATTCTTGCCAACAATGGCACACAAGCCAAGGCAGTGCTGGTTGATAAGGTTTTACTATTGGTTAGAAATTGTTCAGAGCATATGTTACTCCATTCTCAGCACTGCTAATGAGACCAGCTTTTATTAAATACATGTTTCTATATATTTTCCTTACCATACACAACTCATCTGCCTCCCTTAACTTGATGGTTTCACTGGAGGGTTCCCACTTTCTGTGGTTCTTCATGCTATAGAAGTGTCCCTTTGTCAGCCTTATCCAGTGGAGAGAAGCTTCTCAATATTCTTGCTCTAATGTTTGTTAACCAGGGGTTAAAAAGTGGTCCCTTCTCACCAGCAGTTGCGACATAACAGATACAAACTCCAGAAGTGTCCAGAAAACTTCCATGAGAAACTTTATTTGCACAGGACAAGTTACAAAACATCATTCAGGACTTCTGCACCTATAAGAAGATGCAGTTAAGAATTCCATACTTAAAATGAAGTAATCTAATACTAGTTTATTATTTTAATATCTTTAGAAGTTGGGTCTCATTTTGCAAGCAATTTTAAAGATACTGTTAAATTACCGAGAAGTCCTTAATGAATGATAACGGATTTTCATGGATTCTTTGTAGTAAATTAAATGTTTAAAATAATGAATTGCCAAAATTTCTGACTGTTCTGATAAATTTCTGACAATGAAGAGCACATGCTGTAATACTGAATAACATATCCTAGCCCTTTTGTAAGTAGAACAACTGTCTTACAGTTGCAATTTTAACTGTCCATATTGGGACTTTGGAGGGGTTGCATTTGGGAAGGTTTTTGCTGCACGAAAAATCCAAGATGTGAGATCTGGAAAGTGAGCTACAGCACAGGCTTCACCTTAACAATCTGCATTGGTCCCAATGCTAGGTGATTTTTTTTCTGAATGGGATAGTAATTTCTATCCCTCTGCTACCTGACATCTGGTGAAAAGATTTTATTCCCAGTAATTTCATTAACATATCAGCATTCATCTCTCAACCTCATGCTAGTCATAAGTTTTCTGAGGGAGTTTATTGATTACATGGTCCTTGTTTGAAGACAAAAAATACTGTTTGCATTGCTTTTCTGGTAGCAGAGAAAGCAGAATACAGCCAAATTTCTGCTGACATTTCAAGTCTGTTGCAAGTTAGTGTCAAATATTTAGGGAACCTAGCCATGCAGAAGGTGAGTTTTGTTCTTCTGCAGCACAGAACAGGATTTTTACCATGCTGCTGACTCTTCTGAGGAATAGTCTCATCTATAATCCACTTTACCTTGGTTTTTCCCAGCAACACAGGCTGTAGTAATTTGACATCACTTTGTCTATTATATAGAGAATCTGGTGGTGACAAACTAATAAGATGCTGGCATCACAATTGTAACTGGTTTCGGTAAATGCATATATGTATACATATTTTATACATTACTTTCAGAATTTTCCCTACTTATACAAAAAATATTTATAAAAGTGCAGGTCTCTTTTGTCAGCTCTAAAGAGGACCAAAGAAGAAGTTGGTGTTAAGTGATCGCAGAAAAATTTGAAAGAGGAGTGAATAAGGATTACATTTTTACTAGTAAAATTCAAAACATGCAATAAGTATGCAAGAGTTGTATGCTCAAATGTGAAAGCTGAGCTTCTGAGCAAAGGAAACTAATATCCAAACATGGCTACCTGAATGGAGAGCAGCATATCATGTTCAAAAACTCATTTGAGAAGAGGACAAGAAAGATTGCATAGCTAGAATCAAACACAGTAGTTAGAGGTAGAAATTCATCACAGGTATCCTGAGCCATTCAGTCCCCCAAAGCAACCTATCTCTGTAAAACAGATAAAAAGCAGCAGAACAGATTAGTATTTCCTAGTACCTTACTGATTCTTGGGTCAGAGTCTCGCTATTTTTGTCAACAATGGCATTGAATTAGGAGACAAAAGTAGATAGAAAAAGGTACTTTTAGAAAGATTCCTAAGGAACAGGATGGTCATTGCAAAGGAGTTATTCCAAAGTCACCACACAATTTAACAGAGTTCAAAAGCCTATGCCTGAATGACCTCTTTAAATTCAAACTCAGGCAATAACTCACGTCAAGACTAGTATGTATTGGCAAGGCAGAAAAGCAAGATTTTGCTAAATCTGTTTGCATGCAACCTTCAGCTCAGCCTTTTGACTTCCTTACTGTGATGTTATCTTGCCACTGAAAAGACTTCCTCCTATGTTTATTTCAAAACTTTGTTAGGCTTGAGTGATTGTGGAAGGGGAAGATAGTTTGTTCCTCAGTTCTTTAATTTGTTCTATTGAGGAGAACATCTCTGTAACTTTATTTCAAGCATGAGCTTTGGCCTTATTTTAACAAGGTCAGCTTTGCCTCAGAAGCAGATCTGATTACCACTAAGTCCACCCTGAAGGGATATCCCAGACTAGTGTAAAATTATACAAGGGTCAGCAATAAAGTAATGACATTTATATGAGCATCATGGTAAAATAAAAATACAATAATTTACTTCTAGTTTTTGGAAGTTACGCTCGACATTTAGAGTGAACATTTGCTAAACAAAAAATTATTTTTAAAAATTAGTGAGGATGCTAATTGTTTACTAGAAGTAAACTCACTAGAATTAAGATGGAAAACATGGTAAAATGTAGTAGAGATCTTCATTGTTTATTCAGTCAGAGAGCTTGCTAAGGTCACCTGTCTGGCATCTAACTTAGCCTTTAACCAGTGATTGTAAGGTCTAAGAATGCCTGCTTGTATTTGATAGATTTATGTGGCTCCAGAGTGATCTCATGAAGGTTTCTGCTGCATCTTTCATTTGGGTACCTCAAATGTAAAATGAGCATAACATTATAAATGTAAGATAATGACCAAAAATAGAGAGATAAGACTAGACAGCACAATTACTCCTTTCCTGTCCCTATTCTTTTTGATAAAGAGATTAGAATTTGGCAAAGATCAACCCTAGCTTGCTTTTTTTTTTTTTTTTCCCATGCTATTTAACAAATTCAAAGGAAATGCAAAAACGAATAAGAGCCAATTTAAAGTTCTTTATCAAAATACTACAGTTGAAATTTCTTCAATCTACTAAGACAGTTCCCAGGGATAATTGCTAGCAGGATGCATGGAAAAACATGATGATGGAAATATCCAGTAACAAGAAACAAGAACACATTTTATCACAGTACTAATTTTCTTTTTATTGTCCCAGTATAAATCTCAAGTAAAAGTAATTAAGACTTCCTTTTGTGAGAATAGCAGCTAAAAACAAGAAGTATCAAAACTTTTTCAAAAACAAGTGTAACATCTTCCTACAATATTTGTTAGTCTAAGTTTCTTCATATACAGAGAGATCTAAAAAAAAAAAAGGTTTTTTTGTTAAAATGCATGGTAATCTAACACTTAGATTTATGCATCAACAACCTAACTACTATCTGAAAATATTAATTCCATAAAGTATTGTAGACCTTTTAATAACTCTTTTATTAATAGCGCTTCCCAATACCAGTGACCATCTGTGACTGCTTCACCATCTGTGATTCCTATTTCAGTTCAGGAGGGGGAAATAACAGTGGTATTACACTGATTTTACAACATTAAACATTAGCCAACTAGACCTACTGTAGATTATTAATTTGTCTTTGCTTATAAGTGCACACTGAGCAAGATAATATTAGCTCCTTTGATTTGTTGGCACAACATGGGGTTGTGAAATGGCCATGGGAAGCTGAAAATATTAAATTGCTTTTATTGAAATCTGAAACATGAAAAAGTTGATAGACTTTAGATGAAAAGAATAAAGGAGCTTAAATGGCACTTGAAAAGGTGGTGAATGTTTCCTTAAAGATCCATGGCAAACAATGTGTTGATTATTATGTTTTTTTAAAGCTAGGTAACAGAGGACCAGCAAACGAGAATTGTCAATACATCTTAAAAACTTGTACAGTTTGTTGATGCCATATTAAAATAAACTGAGAAACTCCTACATAAGATTATTTATATCTTATCTCAATGAAGTAGCATTTATTTCAAAAGAAATGCCATTTTAAATTAAAAACAGTTAATGTTAGTAGAAATACTGTTCTTGCCTGCAGATGCAGGAGAGTCAATTTGATCAATATTGTTTTTATTCTTCCCTTATTAAGCTGGGCTGAGCTGATTTTTCTTTTGTTTTAGTGTATGTGTGTAGATCAGTCTCTTTTCCTTTGCTAAGGCAAAATTTGTAAGAAGCTATTAGGGTGATAGGATAGATATTCAAAATCATCCAGGTCCTGTTTCTTAATCTGTATATATTGCATGTGATCCTAAACTTCAAATAAAAAAAATAAAAATATTATTATTTTAGGATGTAAATTAAATTGCATCTAACCAGTTGCACTGTCTAATTTCCTAGCTGATGAAGAGGGATTGGCACCTCAAAAAAATTACTTATCTTCCCAAGGTAGATAGTTCTACATCAGGATGTAGAACCATTAACTGTGGGGAAGTCTGGACAAGAATTAAATTGCTATAATTTTATACTGCTTAAATTTCTTAAAGTTTTAAACTGTAGCTTTCTGACTGGAGCAAATTTTATTTATGAAAGTCTTCAGTGAACTGAAGAAAGCTTATACCAGTATTTTAAGGGGCAAGAAAATCCCATATATATATATATATATATATATATATATAAAATCAGATATGAGGCAAAATCAGATATGAGGCAAAAATTACAAGATCATGTAAGAACTTACTGTCTTGTCACTAGAAAGTTCTGCTTTATTGTCTGGATTTCATTACAAGTTATAGCACATAAGTATGCATTCATTGTCTGGCTCAGACTCATTTATTCAACTTTACAGATTATATATAAATTCAAATATGAATGTGTATATAAGTACATTTGTAGTTATATAGATTTTTATTAAATTAATTGTTATATAAAAGGGATATATATATATATATATATATATTCCCTTGCACAGATATATGCATTGAATATGTTTATATATAAGCATGCAAAAAATTAAAAAAAAAATAAAAAACTTTTAAATTACCATTGATTCAATTTTAAAAATATAAGGTAGATTTTTTAATCTTAGGCTAAACAAAGTCCTAGTGAGTGTCACCCTTCTTTTTGCATTAGATTGCTCATCTTTAGCAGACTTTCCTTTCTATTTTCTGCTACTTAATCACAGATACAAAATTTCTTCTGTCTTAAGGAAAGTATGTGGTTAAGTTAAAAAGCCATACCCTGAAAAAATTTAAATAACTTATGATTCATTTCCCTCCAGAATAGTGATTCAGTCTTGTTTCTTCTATTGCAGTCAAAAGGTTCTTCAAGCATGACTCCCTCCAGCACTCAAAAGAAGGTGAAGAGGACTCTGCCCAATCCACCTCCAGAGGAAGCAACAGCAGGAACTCAGTCCCCATATACTTCTGTGGGATCAGTTTCACGCAGAAGGATTTGTAGGACCACCACTATGGCCAGAGCCAAAATTCTTCAGGATATAGACAGGGAATTGGATCTGGTCGAACGTGAATCAGCCAAGCTTAGGAAGAAGCAAGCAGAGCTAGATGAGGAGGAAAAAGAAATAGATGCCAAGTTGAGATACTTGGAAATGGGCATTAATAGGAGGAAAGAAGCCCTACTAAAAGAAAGAGAAAAGCGAGAGCGTGCCTATCTCCAAGGAGTAGCAGAAGAACGTGATTATATGTCAGACAGTGAAGTTAATAATACCAGGTCAACCAGAATAGAAACTCAGCATGGCTTGGAAAGACCACGTACTGCACCCCAGACAGAATTTAACCAGTTTATGCCACCACAAACCCAGCCAGAAACACAGTTTGCCCCTGCTACAAGCCCATATGCTCAATATCAATATTCATCTCCTGCCCTGCCGACTCAAGCACCAACTCAGTTCACACAGCAGTCACATTACCAACAACAGCAGCCTTTGTATCACCAGCAGGTTTCACCCTATCAGACCCAGACAGCATTCCAAACAGGAGCTACTATGTCCTTTACCCCACAGGCTCAACCTCCACCTTCTCAACAGCCATCATATCAACTCCCATCACAGATGATGGTGATACAGCCAAAGCCAAGACAGACCACATTATATTTGGAGCCTAAGATAACAACAAACTACGATGTAATTCGCAATCAGCCTCTCATGATAGCTCCAGTTTCAACTGACAATAGTTATGCAGTTTCCCAGCTGGGCAGTAAATACTCTACCTTGGACTTAAGGATAGGACTAGATGAGAGAAACAGCATAGCAAGCAGCCCTATATCAAGCATATCTGCAGACTCGTTCTATGCAGATATAGACCACCACCATACACCCCGAAATTATGTGCTGATTGATGATATAGGAGAACTTACTAAAGGAACGGGAGCTCTTGGTTCCAGTTTTAGCCTCCATGAGAAAGATCTGACCAAAACAGATCGACTTCTTCGCACAACTGAGGCCAGGAGAGCACAAGAGGTGTCAGACTTCCTAGCACCACTGCAGACTTCCTCTAGGTTACATTCTTATGTTAAAGCTGATGAAGACCCAATGGAGGACCCTTATGAGCTCAAACTTCTGAAACACCAGATAAAGCAAGAGTTCCGTAGAGGTGCAGAAAGTCTCGATCATCTGGCTGGCCTGTCACAATATTACCATGGAGAGGGCAGCTACAGGCATTTTCCAAAATCTGAGAAATACAGCATAGGTAGGCTTACTCTTGAGAAACAGGCTGCTAAGCAGCTCCCAGCAGCCCTCCTTTACCAGAAGCAGTCAAAACACAAGAAAGCCTTGATAGACCCCAAACTAACAAAGTTTTCACCTATCCAAGAAAGCAGAGACCTTGAGCCTGACTATTCAAGCTATATGACTTCTAGCACTTCAACACTTGGGGGAATTACTACTAGGGCAAGGCTTCTTCAGGATGATATCACTTATGGCCTTAGAAAAAACATCAGTGACCAACAGAAGTACATGGGGGCACCACTGACGTCATCCATTGGAGCAGGCCTTGGGACTGCACTGGGTCCAACAATGAGATCCGCACTACAAGATGAAGCAGACAAGTCTTATAGCAGTGGTAGTAGATCTAGGCCCTCATCTAGGCCCTCTTCAGTGTATGGGCTCGATTTGTCATTGAAAAGGGATTCTTCCAGTTCTTCTTTAAGACTGAAAGCCCAAGAAGCTGAACCTTTAGATGTTTCCTTTAGCCATGCAGCACCTTCTGGAAGAACTAAACCCACTAGTCTACCTATTAGCCAAAGCAGGGGAAGGATCCCAATAGTAGCGCAGAACTCAGAGGAGGAGAGCCCACTAAGTCCTGTTGGACAGCCAATGGGAATGGCAAGAGCAGCAGCTGGACCCTTGCCACCAATCTCTGCAGATACCAGGGACCAGTTTGGATCGAGCCATTCATTACCTGAGGTCCAGCAGCATATGAGGGAGGAGTCACGGACTCGAGGCTATGATCGAGATATAGCCTTCATCATGGATGACTTCCAGCATGCCATGTCAGACAGTGAAGGTAAATTAGGCCTCAGACTGGTATCTTACTATCACAACGCAAATCCTCATTTCTATGCATGTGTCTGATTTTTGTTACACTTCAAAGACTTGTTCCTTTTCTGTTCCTTGGTGCATCTTCTGTGTATCTACGTTTTTGGGGGTTGATTTGTTTTGTCTTATTTGATATTTTTTATTTTATCCTAACAGTTTCTGGATGGTGTTAAGCTACTATAGCATGCTACTATATTGTTGTTGATTTGCTTTCCTTTCGGTTTGCTTGTGCATTTTCCTTTTCACTTGTTTATGTCTACTTTTCAATGATACTGTGTAGAACATTCCATGTACAATACAGACTCTGCCATCAGTCTTTATGTGCAGCTCTCTCCAGTGACTGTGAATCATTGAACTTATTTGCAATAGTTTTTGTTGGGATTTGGAAATAATCCCCCAAATCTCTAAAAAACTCCAGTAATTTTATGTGCATGAAATTTCATGATAGAACTCAAAAAAATATAATTCCATCTCCCGATGCACCAATTTAGATCCGTGTTTATAGAGAAATAGTCTGTTCATGAAGTACATATTATATGTTAGAACCATATAGAGCTTAACATGATAGCAAAATAACATTCTACATATGGTTTGTTGAAAGCATCCTGTCATGTGGACTTCTGTGCATTCAGAATTGTGATTATGTAAGATAATCTGTCATTTGAATGGTGCAAGACAATCTCATCCTTCAATAAACTTACATAAAGTATTTTACTTCTGTTGATGGGTTATGCAGTGTAGCTGGTTTTATATGCACCCCATACACGTTTGCCAAATAGGCACAAGAGTTCATCTCACTGAAGTTCATGAAAGGAACCTTTCTGATGTATTATAAATAGTGCAATTAAAAATACTGCTTCTGAATAAGTTCAGCAGAATGTTAAAGCTGATGTTGAGTGCGTGATAATTGCAAATTATGTATCAGTTTTGAGTCAGTTCAGACTTAATATATTCAAAATTGTTTAAAAATCATAAAGACAGTTTGAAGGCAATGAATATGTTCAAAATTGTATGCACTCCCTTAACTTTTTCTTATGTGTATTTACTGCACAATAAAGGAGACTTTGCATGCGCTCTATTGTCTGTAAATGGCAATGATTGTCTCAAAAGACACATTTGCATGATTATGAAGTAGTACGGTTTATTTTTCACATTTCTACTAACCTCCGTTCATTATTGCATTATTGGTTTTTTACACATGCTGAATCTTTCATAAACATTAGAAAAAATGGTCTATTTGCCTTTTTCATACTTCATACTAAGGGATTTGTTCTGTAAGTTTTTCTTCATATTTCTTAGATATTTATTTATAATCCCCTCATGAACTCTATGTTTCAGGAGAGACTCAGAGTCATCAGCTTTTTTGATATTTATCAGAAGTTTAACTGTTTTTATTGTCCTTCAATTCTTAGCACACAGAGTCCTATAATTAAATCTGAAAGCAGTTGAGAGGAACTGCCCAGGCTGCAACTCATAGCATTCTTCCTAAATAAGCAGATGCTATCTTGTCTCCTCTCAGCTTGTGACCTTTATGGGTCATTCTAGAGTCACATTGCGAAAGATACAGGACTTTTCTTCCTGAAGACTAAGGAGAGCCAACCTGGACCAAAAAAATCCAATTTGGTGCAATTCTACCTCATATGAACAGGTCATAGGGAATTACATATCTGCCCTGCAGTGCATTATATTTCTCATATATTTGTAGAAGACATATGTGTAACACTTCAAGTTGAACACATTTCAGTTTTAAATCAGTCTCTGATTTAGACCCTTTCAGCAGTATTATAATTCACATATTCTGTATTAGATTGATATGTCACTCAGACTTCCCCTTTCAGCAGTCTTTTTCTAATTTTTATCAAATTTTGTCTTCACAAATAGCCTATTTCTTGGGAAACCAAAACACTTCATGACATTATTTTCAAATATGCAGTCTAATAGCAAGTAACCTGTGTTGAAAATAATAATATAATTTGGATGTAAGATAAAAAGTGTTCAAAAGAAGCAATTACATTTCTACAGAAATTTATGGCCTTCATTTTTAGAGACACACCCTTCTCTGTAGTGATCTGGTGCCCTGACAGTGGACAGCTATTCTGGCATGTTTCATCCAACATTTTAGCACAATATGCTTTGCAGCTTCTCTTTATTTTAAGCAACTGCTGCATGGTCTTGATAAGATTTCATTAAAAGAAATCAGTCTTAAGCCCTGTCTTAGGAAAACTCTTCTACAGCTTGATTTATCATCCTAAGATACTTTAAAAAATTAAGTTAAAATGTCAAAATTTAATTATTTTTATTTGGTTCAAACTCAGAGATACTTTTGACTTTCTGTTCATTTTTTATAAGTGATATCCCATAACAAATACTAGAAGAGAATGCAAATAGGACTTCTAGTCCAAACCTTCTATTTCTACTAAGTACATACTGTAGCAAATCGTAAAAATCATGCTTCAGGACATAAGTAGTGCTTACCCTGGGATTCCAAACTTCAAACTGGTTTAAAAAGTAGCCTTAGTGTCAAAAGAGCACAACATCTAGAGCTGTCCATTGAAAATAAGCAGCATTTTGAGATCTTGAAACACCTGGAATTTTCTCAGGGTTCCCAGTACCATGAAAATTCTGATCCAGAAAATAGATCTCTATCAATCCCACAGCTGCCACTTTCCACACATTATTAAGTATGCTGAAGATACTAATTTTCAAGAACGCTGAAGCTAGTACTCAATTTTATGAATATTAATAGCCCCTGCTCTTCAGAAGGTATAAAATGTACCTTTCCTCACCTCCAGTATTATTTTTCTTTTATATGCTAATTTGGCAATTCTTCAACAGAGTTTAGAAGTTTAAAATTGAGATATCAAGAGATCAAGATAACAACACAGCCTATTCCTTTTTTTCATCTGTGGGATTTAAAGTGATCACTGTTACTTCTCTGATTGAGTTTCTTGGATCCCACCGCCTGGAGTTCAGTCTCACCTGGTTAATCTGTTTGGGTGGAATGATCTGGCTGCATTCTGTTGGCCTTAGAATAAAAGGATGACTTCTCTAAGACTGCAAGTGGTTCATCTTGGCTGTTGTCAGGTTTCCAGCTGTGACAAATCCCAGCTGTGCAAGCCAAAACCAATGGGGTGTGTATGTACATGTGAGTGTGGGGGGTGTGTGTGTGTGTGTCTGTATGCACATACATTTATAACTTCTTAAACTTCAATAAAATACACACATTCATCAAAAAGTTTCAAAAAAGAAAAGTAGGCTGAATGTATGGAATTCTGCATTTTCAGGAGAAGTAATCCAGAAAAAGTTATTTCAACTGAGGCAGGAGGAAAAAAAAAAATCATTCTTTTATCTGCTCAGATGATGATAGCCAGTTTGTGATAGCCAGCATTAGCACCTGGGGTCAGGAGTATGTATGGGGTTCTTCATGCACACTTCAGAAAGAATTTCTGTCAGGATGAATATGAATGAGCTTTCTTTGTGCAGGTACTAGTCGTGCAGCATAAAAACATTAAATATTTGCATGCTAGATCATAATGGTTTATTGATAGCAGTTAATCAATAACTAATCAGGAGTGAGATAAGCATCAGCTTCTAATAACGTTTCTGGTAATTCATATATGCTTATCTAAATAAGATTAAACCCTTTGATATTAGATAAGTTTGTGCACAGTCATGAAGGAAGAGACTGCAAAATATCTGAATAAAGATTAAAAATTTTCTGAAGGCTTAGCATAATATAGAATGTTGGTTTTGTGACATAAAAGGTATTCTTTTTAAAAAATCATGCATATATATTATTCCTCTTTTTGGAAAATTTTAAGAAATTATTAGTTGAAAAAAACCCTCAACTTCATTTTTTCCCATAATTTTTGAAAATTATTTCTTAAACCAAATAGATGATGTTTACTTTCACAACTAAATAAGATTATTAACACTACCATTTTTTCTTTTAAATTCTTTTCTGTGTCATGTGCATTCACTCTTGTTACTATAGCAAAAACTGATCTTATTTAAGGCTTGCAATTCCTTGTTGTTTTGCTGAAACAAAGATTGTCTTCGTTTGATTTCCAAATTTACCTTGCTTAATAAAGCATAAAATTCAAATTTGCCTTACATTCTACATTGCATTACCTGAACAAGGCATTGGTCTACACTGATTGGCAACATAGAAGAAAACAGGACGTGATTCTGATCCCAATGGAGTGACACCTATGTCAGTTAACCCAATAGTCAGTAAGCATAAATATATGCATTTGCAAAACTGGTTTCGGTGAAATGACGTTATCTCAAAAGATGCCTAATACAACATTTACTGTTGCAATTAGAATATTAGTCTTGTAGAAATTTTTGCAGAATAAACATTAAAAATCCATACACAAAGGTTCATACTGTAAAATCGGGGGATGGAATTAAAAATGAGAACACCTATAATATTTCTGCTTAGAATTTCAGTTACATAGATTGGTTTCTTATCTTCTTTGATTTGGTTTGATATCGGTTTCATAAAGACATTGTAATTTTCTTTTATGTAGCTCTAGATTATTTCCAAAATATTTTGAACAATATTCAGCTCAGAAATTTGGGAATTCCTGGACTTTGCACTTTGAGGGTTGGTTACTTTGGGTTTTGATTTGGATTTTCTGAGTTTGTGTTTTTTTTCCTAGTCTGCTTCAAAAAAAACTAATATGACTAAATTTTTCCTAACAAACATTTAGAGATATGTGAAATCTGCAGTGTATTTCTTAGCTGCCAGAAGGAGGAAGTGGCTATAACATGTGATAGATTTCTTCTGTATTTAATATCCATGGTTCTGACATAAACAGAATCTTCTCCCTTTGCTGCCTCACAGCTAAATAATGATCAAGTTCAATGTCTCAAGTCTCACCTCTAACTTTGCTTTAGCTGCATGGCCAATTAGTAACCACTCTGCATGTTTGCTATGCACAATGCACATTCTTGCCCTTTGCCCAGCGCTGGACCAGAGCATTTGACCTGTCCTTGGTTTTCAAAGCCTATCATCTCCGTCGGGAAGAAACAGATTGGTTTGACAAGCCCAGAGAGCCTCGTCTGGAGAATGGACACATCCTTGACAGAAGGCTGCCAGAGAAGTTGCCACACTCTCGACCACTAAGTCAACACCAAGATCAAGTAAGCTGTCAAATAAGATGTGCCTCTAGTTTTATAAATGATTGATAATTTAATCATAGAGTCCAGCAGTTCCCATAGGACCTATGGGATTACTCAAAAATCCAGCTGTAGTACTGCTGAACCTGTATTCATCATCCACATTTGATTAACTTTCCTCTACAATTCAGTATTAATTTTGCAGGTTGTCTTTTGACTTTTGAAATATAACTGAAAATATCTATAACTTAAGTATCCTTATTGATGAAAAAAAAAAAAAAAAAAAAAAACATTTAGTCTAATTTTCCCTTGCCAACTTTATCCCATCCGCATCCAAGCCCCTTATTTTAGTAGAAATAATTCCTTTATCCTGTTGCAATTTTTTTCTACTTTCAGTTGCTAAGTATAATCCCAGCAGTTTGTGATTAATTATTTAATAAATCAGCAAGACTTTATCAATCTAATACTTAGAATATTTCATTTATTAGAGAAAGAAAAATACCGTCGTCTGCTTTTCAAGCTTGCTGACTTGGAAATCTAGTTTACCTTAGTGTACCATCCCATTTCCACTATTTATTAACAAAGTTTATGTATTTCAAATCTCTAAGCTCTTCAATTGCTTATTTCAGTTGTCATTTTTACTGATTGATTTAGGTTATATCTGTATATAGTCTTATGTTTTGATTTAGATAACATTTTTACATGAGATTCAGTGCAATGAGTGCATTCACTCAAGACAAGAGGAAATAACCTCAAATTGCTCCAGGGGAGGTTTAGATTAAATATTAGAAAAAATGTCCTCATGGAAAGGATGGTCAAGCATTGGAACAGGCTGCCCAGGGAAGTGGTGGAGTCATCATCCCTGGCAGTGTTCAAGAAACATGTGGATATGGCCCTTGAGGACATGGTTTGTGGTGAACATGGTGATGGTGACAGCTGGACTTGATCATCTCAGATGTCTTTTCCAACATTAACAATCCTGTGATTCTGAGAGAAGGTATTGCATGGCCCCTTTGTGATACTTAATAGCTTATATTGCTCCCATTAATTCCTCAGTTACATACAAAACAGGAATATCCCACTGTCATGCAGTCTTTAAAGTTTTATGCTGGTGAGCATTTTCATTGACATTTGACAATCAAATGTAGGTTTTATGAAGTAATAATGTAGATTTTTTAAAGTAATGTTAAAATGTCTCACAATACAAGCTGCCATTTATTTTTTCCCTCCTTTTCTATCCCTAGCATATATTGAGATTTCCACACCCTAGGTTGTTCTGAGCCTACTCATTTCTTGTTGAGACAAAAGGGCTTTACATGATATAATTCAAAGAGATCATTGATTCTATGAATCAACTGAATTGCAAGATAAAGGATGTTTTTGAGTTAACAGCTCTTAATATCACTGGCAATAGTTTAAAAAACTGTTTCTCTGAGCACTTTAATCCTCACAAGAAAAATTTATTATTCTAAGCATACACCATTGTATTTTACCACTACAGCTTTCTGAGGTAAAATTGAAATTTTCCTTGAAAATCAGGTTTTTCCAAAAGAATTACTGCTAACCCTGAGCTTTGTGATAAGGAGGTGGTTAGTAAGAGACACTTAACTTCCAGAGCTCCAGAAATTTTTTCCTGGAAAACAGTTCCAAGGCAAGGTCTTTTTCACAGAGATCTGACCTTTGCCGTTTTCTCATATAAATAACACTACACTAGGACTGGTTAAAAATTTTTGTTCAAAATGTTTCAGCAGGAAGGTTAAAGGGCATAAGAGTTCTTGTTTTCCTGGATATTTCCAGGAAGAAAATATGTATTTTTTTTCTCCCTCGAGCTGTTGCGATATCCCCATGCTTATATGGAAATACAGATACAGCTTTAAAATCTTGACAAAGACATTTTTTTAAGGTTTTGTGAAATATGGGATGTAAATTGGAGAGTGAACGTGTTCTAAATAATTTTGTCTGATGCCATGTAAAGCCTCAGCAAAAGTGATTGTGAGGAGAAGCTTCACAACAATTCCTTCTTCTTCTGTTTCCATCCAGGTTAGCTATTGTCAGCCACCCACCAGTAAAAAATAGTATCAATGACTCTGCAGAAGGGAGAAATGCCATGTCTCACCAACTCCACATCATCTACCTAGTCAAAATGTTACTCAGAGCTTGTATACATCAAGTGTCTTCTGTGAACATTTGTTCAAGCTAACTTAGAAGCAAATATCTTTTCAGACACATCCAGAAATTAAATTGCTTTGTGACAAGATACAAAGGGCCAGAGATATTTTTTAAAAGTTTCTTTAGTTCCACGCTGAGTTATGAAATAGTTAACAATAGAAGAAAGTAAATCAATACCAGAATGTCTCTTTTTTTAGCATTGTATTTTCAAGCAATGAAGGCAAATAAACCCTATCAGGTCAATGAGAGTGGTGAGGCAAAGTAACCACTCCCTAAGGGCTTTTTCAGCCCTGTGTGTAGCAAAGGGGTTACTGAATTCATTGTGCCATGCTGTCTGTCTCCACACCTCAGTCCTTCACAGGAACCTGTAGTGTCCAAGTATAATGTACTCTAGAGACAAAAATGGCAAGTCATCCTCCATCCAGAACCATCTGAACATGTCCACCCTCACCCAGAGCTTCCTTTGCTGCAGGTGATTTCCTGAAATCAGTTAGGAGGGAAGTTTCCTGGTTAGCACAGGAATTAATCCATTACAACTCCCTTAATATCCCTTACTGAACAGAAACCAGACACAGAAAGAACAATTTACATGCATTACTGCCTGTAATGTATCAGTGTTTCCAAATATACTTATTGGCTCTAAATTGGCTGTTTTTGTAATCTTCTGTGTCAAAAAATTAAAATATTTTAATGACCACTACAACATGTATATTCCAGAAGATTTTGATTCACTCGTGTGAAACATCAATTTTCTTACTAGATTAAATCAGAACTGCTTGATTACATCCCACAGAGCCTGTACAACCAAAGGGAATAAATAAAGCACAACCCTGATCTTTTGAAGCAAAATGCAGTGAAGTGACAACCCTGAACCTCCACGTTCCATGTATTTCTTATAACCTAGCAGATCAAGCTCACACTCTGTATTATAAATATTAAAATACATTTGTTTCTATAGCAACCTCTGTGGTGCTATTTAGTATTCTGAAATCACATTAAATTGCAGTTCAGTTGAATATCTTAATAACTATTTCCCAATGTATTGATTCTGGACTGTTTCCCTGAGGAGGGCAAAACCTGATCAATACATAATCTATTGTAGAATTCCCACTGATCACTGACGACCTCAAAAGTTTCTTTAGTCACTGCCAGTTCACCAGCAACTTCTTTAAATCTCCAGGCAGGTTTTTTTCTTATTATTTTCTGTGAAATTTTTTTCCATATCCTGAACTAAACTGGCTGTTACAAATGGTTTGGGAAAGAATAGTAGGAGGAGGAGCCAGGGCAGTAAAAGTTCATGACAAAGGCATGGACAATGAGAGTATATTAAGAGGCTATAAATAGTTTTTCAGTGAGGGGTTTTTAATACTTCCAGTCATCATAGGTGGGTCTTTTTCAGACCTAAGCAAATAATAAAATCTTTATCTCCTCATAATACCAGTATATTGCTGTCAGTTCACTTAGGCGACACTTTTCTAATCACAAAAAAAGGCAAGGGTCCTAGACATGAAACCTTTTGAATGCAATCCCGTATTTCTAAACACCCTAAAGAATTATATGCTTTTCTCTTCATTCATGGCTCACTACCGTTCTCTTGAAATTTAAGTCATGCCTTTTTTTGGGCACTCGGATATTAAGAGATTATGAAAAGCTTGGTCATAAAGTGAGCATTGGAGCTAAAATGAGAAAATACTATTTCTGACAGAGATGCAAAAGGCTACCTGAAAACTTTTATTCCACATTTTTGAAGTGCATCTACTTAGCTTTGATTGTTTTCCAACTAGCGAGGAGAATTTCTTTTAAATTGTAGTAAACTCTTTTCTATTAAAAACTTAGGGGGAGGGGGGCATTTTGTAATTGAGATTCTTAGGAAATATGATGAGAAATGGGACATTTCCATCCTTAGTGTTAGTGTTAAAATGTTTAATCTAAAGAATGGATTGTTAGCCACCCCCTCACTGTATTCACAAAGGAATTTCTCTGGCAGTGCCTCAATTCTTAATCACTCAGAAATGTCTTTCTGCATGCCAAAATGACTTCTGGAGCAAAGGCCAGTGTTGAATTTATCTAATTGCAGAAGAAAATGCAACTCACTTTGCAATTTATTAATGAGCAGTAACATTGTATTTGTTAAGTCTTTATTCAGTCCATCTTTTCCAAATTATCTCCATCACTGAGGATCTATCAGCAGAAAGAACTTTCTACCTTGAGGATTTCTAGAGAGCTCAGCATTTGTGCTCTGCACAGATGGAATTTGGATGTTCAAAGGGGCAGAATTATCACAGCTGGAGAAATTCTCGGTACCAGCTTGCACAGGCTGTGTGTGCTCATGCAAGTGCTGTGGTATTCAAAAATTAGGATGGATACTGCCTAACTCACCACCTTGAGCATCCTCCATCTGGATACCTACTTCTTAAAGTTTCCTTAGAAAATGGCATTTGCCAGAGGACAACAACCAACTGTAGCTGCTGAGAGTCACCTTATCAGGCCCTGTCTAACACCAGTGGAAGAGGAGATTTTTCTTCTTGATTATCATCTTTAGCTTATAATATTCCCTTTTATGAGGCTTCCATAGTGTTTGTTTATCAGACAAAACACTTAAAGGCAACAGGAAATTAAATGCATTTTTTAAACTCATCTTCTGTAGTATTCTTAGAAACTCTCTGCACAATTATTTCCCATTCATTCCATTTTTGGAGGGCCTTTGAGCTGACTAACAACATGAAACACATGACCTGAGCTTATATTTCCTGAGGAAGAGGATGATATGCCAGTTCTGAACTACAAATCAAGTGTGCTGAATGCTCCCAAAAGGTGAGGAAAGATCTTCATGACAGGGACAGATTGCAGAAATCTCTGGAGTTTATAAAAGATAAGTGGGATTAAGTCAAATTTGCCCTGTGACCTAAATCTGGGTTTGTGGATTTACATGTTCTCCACTCCTGCAGCTGTGCAGTGGAAGGATGGCCCCTCTGCACCAGTTTGGATTTCCACTGTCACAGTTGTGTGCCTTCAGTGGGGTCCCTCTCTGCCTTCCCTGGGGAAACTGGGGGAAGAGTCAGCTAGAAGGGATTCCTGGCATATATTCAGGTGAAGGGAAACCAAATTTAGTGGAACTAAGAAGACATGAACAATTGGAAGCACAAAATAATTTGTGTCCTACAGATTTTGAAATGTTCTACTAAATTTTCAGATACATTTTCAGATAAATTTTCAGATAAATTTTCAGATAAATTTTCAGATAAATTTCAGAATAATGTATGTATTACAGGTTTTCAAATATTCTAGTAAATTTCACATAAATATGCTTGTTAATGATTAAAGCAAAACATCAAGAACAATGTAATTTTTCTCACTAATATCTGTTTACAGCAAACACTGTTTTTTTTTGTTTGTTCTGCCACTTTCAGAAATGTACTGGTCTGAAAGTAAAAGTTTAATGACATGTTCCATATAAATACTGATTCCCACCAAAAATAAAATAATAATATACTACCCTGGACACTAATAAAATTCAATGTTTTATTTAGACCTATGTGAATCACAAAGATTTATTCTTCTCATAAAATTCTGGAAGTAATGAGGAAGTAACAGGCTAAAGGAGGAGACAGTCTATTTTCTGATATATTTGTTAGCAGTCATGTACAATATGGCACTGAATATTCCTGGATACTTTTTTTGTTTTTTATTTTAAAAATGAAAAAAGATAGAGCAAGTAAAACAATATGAATTGAAGTTTAGGAGCTGCAGCATTCATCTGTTAAATTAAGTTGCTCCCACCAAAATGGATCCCAGCTAAGGATCTATTCAAATGTGTTCATACACTTCTTGTAAACAGCATATTTCATATTTTCTTATTTAATTCAAAATAAAATTAGGTGCATTCTTTCAGATTTTATACAATTTTATGTAAACTACCTGTGACAAATGCATCACTTTTATTGTTATATAAAACTTGCTGAATTTCTGACAGTGAACATAACACTCTTCCTATCCATTAATGAGTGTGGAAGCCTCATGGAACTTTATACACTCCTGGTAATATTAGACTCTATATTCTGGCAAAATCCCATGATAAATTTAAATGTCTGCCTGATCTCATGTTCTGATTTATTCTGGAGTACTTGTCTACTACCAAATCCATGAGGTCCTTTATGTCTGACATTAATTACAGTCAATATTGCTCTCACTGTGATATTGGAGGATTTGAGTCTTCTAGATGCAGCATCATTGATTGGATAAATAACTGACTTATGACAACAGATGTATAAAGTCTTCTGTTTACTGTGGGACTGAGCTAAGCAAGTCCCTTGACCTCTCTGTTTCCCTTCCATCATTTATGTGTGCTATCCATTAACTTCATAAACTCTCAAGGGCAGAACTAGGTTTGAAGTGCTTGGCTCAGGAGGAGCTTAATCCCTTTAAATGCTGCTTAAATATAAATAATAGTAATAAACTCTTGGCAGCAGGCTGCTGATAGGCTCAAGCTGCTGCATTGCCATGCTGAATAGTATTGTCCCCTTGGCTCCCTGAGGTTCCATCCTTGGCCAGGCACAGTCATGCTCCCTCCTCTTGGTCCAGGTGCATTGCCCAGGCTTGGAACAGATATGCTGAGGCAGAGAAGTGATGGGTTCATCTTTGCTACCAAAAGACAAAAGCTGCAGCAGAGGGGGCTGTGATGGCTGTCAGGGCAGTGCTGCAATCAGTGCTCCGCAGAGGTGTTTTGGTGTGGTGACCATCCCTGGAAAGTGGGCCAGCCCCTGCAGCTTGGCCCCTCCTATGCCCAAATCATGGGCAGGTGGGATCATTCCAACAGGAAAATTGGCTCTTTAGAGTGGTTTGTAGGGTGCATTGCTTTCAGCTTTGACGTGGTCTAAGATCAGCCCAGGGAAATGTTGCTCATTTTCATACAGAATGTAGTCCTATGAGCTTTAGTTTGGGCCTTTCAAAGGGCTTTTGGAATTTGAAGACAAGAGGTACATTGGACCATGTAGTTTTGCTGAAACTAAAGCAGTAACTCATGGATGTAACACATTAAACTACCATTTTGTTTACTTGTCTAAGAAAAGATTTTATGAAAAATACAGGAATCATGTTTTGTTTCTTTCTTCTGATAAACACTTCTTGAATAAAGGATTAAGGTAAAAAGAAGCTACAGAATAGAGTGACCACTTTCTAGTCACTCAGAAAAATCAGAACTAATACCATATGGAAATCTGGAGTTATGGAAGCAAATATTCATTAGCCCACAGAAGGAATTTGCAGTCTGAAAAATGTCTTCAAACTTGGGAGAGTTTTTGAATAGAGAAGTTGTGATATTTCCCTGGATGAAATAAGTTTGTTTGCTTGTTTCTGTTTCAACTGTCTGAAATTATTGATGCAATTGTTGTTGGTTTATCTTTTTATGACATGCATATTTGTGTTCCTCAGATAAATGGGAAGCCCCTGCAGTACATTTTCCCTCATACAAGGCTCAAACTACTGAGAGACCCAAAGGATCACACAGTTTCAGGTAAAAAAACCTCTACCATAATTAATTCGATTAGCATTATTATACGAAAGATTTCCAGAATTAAAAACAATTCCTGGTCTCTGCAGCAGGAAATACAGTGGTCATTTTAAGTCTTCCTCATTGGCTGTAACAGAAAGCAGCAGTGCATAAAAAAGGTCACGACATCTGTTCAAGATATGTAAGCTGTACAGACGTTAAAAACACAGGAAAATCTGTTGTGTTATCCATATGAACAGTCTGTTTTGCTGTTGCTTTTTATGTAACTCTATATTCTCTGCATGTGTCCTTATAAAATAAGCTTGTGTAGGTGTTCAACATGTACAGAACTGAGAATTTTATTCTTTCTGTTCTGGAACTCTGCCCTTGCCCCCCGCCCCACTACCACCATAGTGGCGGTTAGCAGAACAATCAGATCTCATTTTTCTGTGATACCTTCACATGGATACATTTATCATAGGACTTCAGATTCATTCTCTTTCCCTGACACTGACACAGTCTGCTTGCCAAGGAGATGAAAGTTGCAGAGGTGATATTTATTCACCTCCCAGGCTGAGAACTGGAAGGCAGTGTGATATTTTTATGTGTCAAGCTGTAAAAGGCTGCCAGTTACAGGACCTGGCACAGGTAAGGTCTCTGAGCTTCTGGAATTGCACCCTTTCTCACACCTAATACTGATATGGAACTCAAAGTTATTTCAATACACTGTTTTTGTTCTTTCAGAGGTGATGCTTTAAGCAGTTTTGTTGTGAAACCATAAGACTTTCTTTTAACTTGCTTTAAAAATTCTAATAGTGTGTGTCAAACTCTGTTTCTGCACAGAAGTAATTACTGACTGCCAACCCTGGTGTTCCCTCGAGCATTAAGTAGAAAGTGGCATGAACTTGAATTGCTAAATATTGTTTTCACAAGGTTTCTGGCAGTAAAGTCTTGATAATTTCTATCCTCAGTACCCACCTCATATTTAGGGTGTTAAATGAATGTTCTGTATGCATTATGAGGTATTTTCTTGTTAGTCAGCGTAACACCCACTGATGATTTCAGGCTGCAGAAAGACCCCTCCACCCACGCAGCCCAGTCTGAAAGGAGCTGCCAGCTCTGCTGTGTGTCAGCCTGTGCTGCTCCAGGCCTTCCCAGTGCACAGGAGCTCCTTGGCATCCTTGTAGGGATCTTTGCCCTGCGGGCTGATGAGTAATGCTGTGATCCAAGCTGCTCTCTTACTCAAAATAAGAGGAATTACAACCACACAGCTGTAAAGCTCGTGATTTAGTGTTGCTGAAGCCTGCTCTCCTATGTAAAATTAATTACCTATATGCAGTGGGAAATGCCTATTCCAAATTCTTGACTGACTCTCCTGCTGGCAGTAACAGCAACACATTGTGCCTCAGGGAAAATGCCTTGTGAGCAGTGATGGGCAAACCCAAGGTGTAGGTATTGACATCTCATGCTTATGCACAAATGAGGCCATACAGGATCAAAAATTTACTCAGGGTCCTGCTAAGGTTATATAGCCCACACTGTAATTTCTTACTGTTATAGCTATATAATATTTTGTTTAAATTCTGACTGGAAAAAGCGAGCTTGGCTCTGTCTACAAGCTGCAGTCATACTTTTGTGTTTTAGTCCAGATACATGCTTGGACACCTGCACAGATGCATTTCTGTATGATGCATACATAGATTTCCCTACAAATATTTAAAGGCCTAAATGCAAATTGTGCAGAAAAGAGCCAAAGGTAGAATAGGGTGGCCTTGAAACAGGGCCACCTGTTTTAATTGTAATTTTCACTCCTTATACATCTTTGAAGTACCTTAACTCCTTGACTATGCACCTCTCTTCCTTCCCTTCTTTTGAGTGTCTGAATGACTTAAGTACATGAAAACTCTCTTCAAATGTGCAGTGCATTATGCTTAGCCTTCAGCTTTCCAAATGACCTTTACCAGAGACAGGCAGAAATGGATTTAAAAATAATTAAATTTTATTAAACATCTTCTATAACTAATAGTAAATATTTGTGTTTATTAACCAGACAATGACTATGAACAGAGGAAGGCATAGAAGTCTATTATGCAGCAAAAGTTACTTAAAATATTGGAAAATTATATCATCACAGTTATCTCACTACAAGAGTTTTGGATATTCATATAGATTCCATGTCTGATTGCTTCCCTTGCTGATTTCTTTCTCTTTCTTTCTTTGTTTTTCTTTGTTCCCTTTGTCTCTTTTTGCTCTTCCTTTCTCCCTGCCCCTCTTTCTTATCAAAAGTACCAAAATGAGGTGTTGACTCATTTTGTCTGCATTTATACTTGATGCATAAACACAGGAAGTGTGTATGTTCAGAAACACAGTCCTCAGGGGAGTCAGATCTTTCCAAGAAAACAGTCACTGTTGAAACCACCCTTTCAGCAGCATCTTCAGCTGAACTTTTGTGTTGCTGGATTCTTACAAGCCAGCTGGCCTGTGGTCCTGGGTGACCACAACAGCAGATGCATCATCCATTGTCTCTGGTTTCCTCACAGAATGCACAAAACATTCTCTGTCTTGGCTATGCACAAAAGCCTCTCCTATGTGATCATTGCTGCACATACAAGAGCAGTTTATACTTATGTTTTAAATGATCTATCTGCAGTTTGGTCAGTTCTGAAGCAGAATCTGCCTGGGGAGATGCCTGAGACTGACAGATTCTCGTCAGGAGATCCATGAGTGTAAAATTAGTCTATCTGAAATGTACAGAGCAGGAGTTACATAGGGAAATGTCCTAAAACTGTACAAAATTCCCACTTGGAGAGTTCCTGTAACTGTTGACCAGCTGCTTTGCTGGGAAACTGGCCAGTGCTTCAGCTGATTATCTCATCTCACTGGAGTTCTTGGGCCAGCCAGGGCATTAATGATTCATTGTGCTGTGTTAGCCCAGATAACCAACTCTACCACAGCAGCTGTAGTTGTAGGACAAGATTTCATCCTAACATCACCATTATAAATTGAATTCCACAGATCTCATCATAATCTTACCACAGTAGATGTTACTGCCTGAATATGAATCCAAAAATTGTCACATTATGAATATCAATAATAAGACTAGTCTCAAATATTTTAAAATTCAGGCTTTTTCAGTACATATTATGTGCACATGTTTATTTGCTTTCTTGATTAATGAAGACTGACTCTGAGGTACAGATGCCTTTAATGCCTCTTACATAATCTGGCATAATTTTGCACACAGAAGCATATAATGTGAATTTTGGCATGTAAATGAGGTGTTTGAGGATTGAGGAACTGAGTCAAAATTGTGATGGCAAGAGAACAGTAGTGCTGAATGAAAAATAAATGTATAGTGCTCACTGACTGGTCTCTTGAAGGTTCTTGTTTCTTTATTTTATGCCATAATCTGGAGCATACGTATTTACTTTTTGAGATATGCAGTGTCCCTCCTCAGACAGTGCTGAGACGTGTGAAGGAATTTCCAATAATTTACTTTGGAAAGACCGATTAATAATTTGCAATTAAGGAAAAAAAAAAAAAAAAAAAAAAAAAAAAAAAAGAATTGGCATTGTGGTTATGCTAAGGTGCCAAAGCAATGACAGCAGTGGTCAGGGAATGATAATATAACAGTGTTTAATGCTCCAGAAACTCACTGTTTGTTTTCTCTGAGAGTCCCTTGTTCCTTTTAGATCCTTTAGCAGAGCAGCACTGCTTTATACTGCTGGAATTTTCTCTTCTGTTTTTTAATCACCCCATCATTATATTTTAAAAAGTGAATTAACGGTATGGCTACTGAAGGTAATGAGAACACTGGCAATACCTTTGGAAATGTTGCAAAGGTAACCTACATTGTGTTATTCCTGATCAGGAAGCTGTTTAGGCACACTTGGGGAGGAAATCCAACAAGGCAGACACATCTCAGCAGGTCTATAGGCACAATGAGTGCACTCAGTCAAAGGTAATTGTTGCTCCTTTACCTCACATAGGCTGAGTCAGAAGTAATTCTTTCTTTTCAAAGAAGAGATGTTCCGTGTTTCCTGAGGGAAAAAAAAAATTACCTATGAGCAGCCAGACTGTTCATGCTGGGGAACATCCTCTTCGATTCTGGTTAAAAAAAAAAAAAAAAAAAGGCAGAGACATGATTCAGAAAATTCTGCAAACTTTATAGTGCAGCAAAGAAGTGAATTAGATGGTGGGCAGAGGGCTGCATCCCTAATCTCCACCTCAGCAGTGATGTCAGTGAAACTGCAGGTAGAATTAGAGGGTAACTGTAATGCTGTACACACATCAGACATGCCTCATACTCTCCATAAGGATTGCTAATTCCTGCAAACAACACTACACTTCTGCATTGTGCCAGCTCATGCAGTGCTTATCCAGATGGAGATGGAGGGGATTCAGGACCACACTTCTATAGTCACTCTCTAAATAAGCAACCCTATATATTCAGGATTCCTTCACCTGCAAGTTCAGCAAAATTAGTTCTTACAGCAAAATACTAAAGTGAATGAATATGTGATTAGTAATCAATTAAAAACCTGTTAAATATAGCCAGAGTCTAAATTCAATGTGAGAAGTCAGAGTGAGAACTGCAACCCACCTCCTGTCCTCATACTTTTAGAGGATTACTTATCCTACTTCTTTCATTTAATGTTGTGAAGAACTGAGATAATATTTTGCACAAAAAAGAAATACCCTCCTCTAACATTCCCTTGTCACTGGGGAAGGGCTTAATCCCTAATTAATGGCTATCATTCCCTCAAACACTCACTCCTTATCAGAGACACGGCACAGAAGGTAAAACCCATTAACAGAAAGGAACTGAGCTGTTGTAGTCAGGCTATATTAGAGATTTTCCTGGGAAGTCACATGGTAGTAAATGAGGAGAGGACTGGAAATAAAAGGAGAGAGACATGTGTGGTTTTATCTAAACAACAATTTTTGAAAGAACTCAGTACCATTCAATTTTTCTTAATGAAAAAAGACAAATTCTTGTGTGTTAGAAATACTTTGTAGAGATACAGACCATATTTATGTCTTTTGTCTCCAAATTATTTTAAATTAAATATTCCACATTTATGTCTCTTGTCTCCAAATTATTTTAATTTTTAAAACACTAGTGTGTGTATTTAAAATACTTTCCATGAAATCTTTTTGGCAGCTCAGTTGTTTGTACATTTTTCAGTTTCAACACTTGTTGAAGATCTTGAGTGGACGTAATTGAGAGGGCAATGTGCCTGCTGGCTAAAAAGATTCCATTTGCTTTCATAGCTGTCACACAGAAAAGGCTGCATAAACAGATCACTGCAACTCTGAATGTCAGAGTTCAGTCAAGCCCTCAGATTTCCATGGGGGTTCAGCTGTCAGTCAGTGGCATCTATTGAACCATTGGTGTCTATCAGTAAACACAGATGAAACTCAGTACCTACAAAGGATTTTATAGATTTAAAGCTGCAGTCTACCATAGATGGCACCATAGATTATGATGTGACAGATTGTCCAAAATGAAGAGACTTTTATCTTGTTTTCAAGATAAATGTGATAAATGCTTCAAGATGCCAATTCATAAAACACTTTATGATCCTTCAGGATGATAACCAGCATGCACATCAGCATGAAGCAGATTTGCAACTGATATAAATCAATGCTGTGATCTAAAAAAACTCCAATATATTTGAATTTCATCAGTTCGTGATTTGACTTCGTGTGTATTTTACATCTTAATTGTCAATGGCCAAGAAATGCAATAGCTGAGTAGATATAATCATGTTTCTAGGAAACAACTTTAACTAATTTTGTTAGAAGCACCAAAACAATTCTTCTGAGGACACTCTTGAAAATGTATCTATATAGATACTCAACTTCTGCTATGGGTCATCATGTTATGTATTCCAGAGAATTGCATTTGAATAACAATGCAAATAAATGCTGGATTTTATTATACATATTATTTTCCTGCTGTTTTTAAGTTCCTGAATTAACTTGCTTTTGTTTGCCTTGTCATGTTTCTTTCCTCTCTGTCTCCCTCTCTTCAGTCTTGAGAGATTGCTTTATCACAACTACAGTGTCTAAATAAATAGCTTGCATTTCTTCATGATACTTTTAAATATGACCTCTCCAAGAGAAGTCATTGATGTTTTTAATGTGTTTGAGCCTTCTGTTCCACACAGACAATGGAACAGGGTGTAAAATTGCTCTGGCAGATAAGGGCCTACCAGTACCCTAGCATATGTCTGGTCTAGATAAGGCTGGAGGAGGAATGAGGAGATAATGTCTAGTAAATGAACACAGGAGGAAGGCATTTTCTGTCTCCATTCACAGCCAAATAGTGTTGAAAGCATTCATACTGTTTAATTTGATGGACATGTTCTCATTGCTATAACATGGTACATCGGCACACTACAAAGTCTTTCATGCCTAATGTCTCATTTGCATGCTTTCTTCTCATGCACTTGCTACCTTTGGACCTTGACCAAAAAAGATCACCCTTGTGCTTCCTTGCTGTAATTCACCATCATGGTTTTGTTCTGGTTTGGGGGATTTTTAATATTATTAGAAAGTGAAGAAAAACATATTTGGATAAGTCTGTGCATTGGCTCCTGGATCTGAAGCACAACATTTAATCTCTATTTTGAGATTTAAGCATATCTTCCATTTCAGCCTACTCAGAACAGGTGTTGTAGCCCTGCATTTTACAATTTAAGTCCATTTCAATTTTTCCCATTTTTCTTCTCTATAGTTTCAACTTCAAAGCACATAATATCCAAAGGTGTTAAAATGACCATGGATTTACAGAAATAATGAGGTTCAGCTACCATCTTGAAGGCTTAATATGGCCCTTTAAGGCTTTTAGAAATCAAAATCAATAGCATTTTTCTAATATCTTTCTTAAAGTTCAGTCACTTAATAATCTATTAAAATTCATGTAGCTCTATTTCTAACTGTGACAAAAGTCAGATTGCTGTTGATTTACAGTTTCCTATGCCAATTCTCACACACACGTGTGATTACTGCAAATCCATTGTACATTCTTATTACTTTCCTTGTTCATCTAATTAGACAGACAAATGGTTTCATGCTTTCAAAAATTATCCCAGAGGAAATATTTGCTTGAGTTAACACATGAACAATGTTTGCACAGAGCTTCTGCCAGCATTCTCCTGCATGTGTTGAAGTTGTTGCTACTGCATAGGACCTATATGATGAATAGACATAATCAGTCCTTGCATTTGCTGGTGGAATGCTATTTACTTTCATGAGAGAAAAACATCCCTGGAAAATTAATTTTCACTGTTGTGTTAAATTGAGACCATCAACACTAGCAAACCCTGCTGGGCCTTGGGTTGTTCAGTTTTTCACTGCTCTTTTTTTTTCTTTCTTTCCTTTAAACTTTAACTTATGTAAGGGGTTATCAACATTTGTTTGAAAAGGCAAGTCTAATAATTGCTTGTAGCTGAAATGGTTCCAGGAAATCTAGACTGTTTATACTCTAATGGCTCTAATGGAGCTGCTCAGCAAAGCAGTGAAAAGATGGTAAAATTTCATGGTCTTCCCTGTGACCTGAAAGCAACAGCAACAAATTGGCAACAGCCTGATCTTTATTATCTCCATAAGGACAAAAAAGACTAAATTGTAATTGCAGGTCTCAGGTTATAGTCAGCATATTCCAGCAAAGTAAATTACAGTCTGCTGTGTTGCTACTGTGACACAATGAAGTATAAAAGGAGATAGGATTTCTTGTGTCTGAGAGACACTGAGCTACAGAAGTTCAGAATAAATGTATCTAAAGGGACAGAAAGTACCGGTGGACTGGTGGAAATAAGGAAAAAAGAGTGATGAATTTTGAAAATGCATTTGCAGTAATGCTTACCAGGTCACCAGTAACAGAATTTATTAGTGTCAGGTTGTTGGTTAGTGATCATATATATATATATATATATATATATATATATATTTATTTATTTATTTATTTATATTTTATATTTATATTTATATTTATATTTATATTTATATTTATATTTATATTTATATTTATATTTATATATAAGTGCATATGCATCATATATATGTATGTATGCATGTATGTATACATTTCATGAATATGCATCACTGAAACAGTTTATGGTGTCTGGAAGGATGTGAAATGACAATTGAAATGTCCTTTTGAATGCCACAGAGTTGGTTAATTGCCAAAAAGCAAAAAAGACCATTCAATATTTTTCCTTCAAATATGGATTTCTCACAAAAATAACTCTGCAGGTATTAAGCGCTTGAAGTCTTTGCTAGCATGGAATGGAATGGAATGGAATGGAATGGAATGGAATGGAATAGAATAGAATAGAATAGAATAGAATAGAATAGAATAGAATAGAATAGAATAGAATAGAATAGAATAGAATAGAACACAATGCAAAAATTTACAGTATTTCACTCAGAAAGTACCTACAAAAACCTTGTAGTCTAGCCACTGACCAATTCAGGGTGAAAGAAAAGTAAAATAAGTTAGGGGCATTGGTCAACAGCCACTTAAACCCTGACAGCCACGGAGCAGAAGCCTCTTCCAGTCTTTGACCACCTTCTCAGTCTAAACTTCTCCTGCTACAGCTTTGAACTATTCCCACAAGTTCTATTATTGGAGACCAGGGAAAAAAGCTCAGCACTTCCCTTTCCACTTCCCGTCCTCAGGAAGTTTTAGAGAGCCATGAGGTTGATTCTCACAGCCTTTTCTCCAAGCTTGACAAACCTGAAGCCCTCAGACTCTCCTCATTGAACATTTCTTCCAGCCCTTTCACCAGCCTTGTTGCTCTCCTTCAGATATATTCAAGAACCTTGACAATCCTTCTCAAATCATGGGACCCAGACCTGTACATGGTACTCAAGGTGAGGCTGAACCAGTGCTGGACACAGTGGGACAATCAGCTCTTTTGACTGTCTGGTGATGCTTTGTTTGATGCCCCCCAGGACAGGGTTTGTCCCCTTGGCTGGCACTGCTGACTCACATGGAGCTGCTGCTGAGCAGCACCCCCAGATCCCTCTCTGATCTACAGCCATTGCTCTCCCCACTTGTATTTGTGCCTAGTGTCATAGTCCAGGATCCAGCATTTCCACCTGCTAAATTTCATCCCATTAATTATAGTCCAATGTTCCAATCTATCTAGATTTCTCTGAAAGGACTCTTCTTCTTCAAGGGAGTCAACAGCACCTCATAGTTTTTGCCATGAGCAAAGTGTTCCATTCAACTCCTGCCTCCAGGAGTAAATATTTAGCATATATATTGAACAAATCTGGCTGTAGAATTGATCCCCAAGGAGCACTTCTGGTGTCCAGTCCCCAGCCAGATGTTATTCCATTCCCTACAATCCTTTCACCTCTGCCCTTCAGCCAGTTCTTCATCAAGAACAATGTGAACCCACTCATCCCACAGTTGGACAGCTCATCCATAAGGATGCTGTGAGAACCAGCCTCAAAAGGCATCTTAAAATCCAGAAAAACTATATTCAGCATCTTCCCATCATCCACTGGGCAGGTGACCTAAAGCTTCAAATTCTAATTGTTCATATATTCAGCTGTCTGAATCAGTGGCTTACAAGCTAACTGTAGTGATTTAGTATCCATTTTTTTGATTGTTTATCAAAGTATAAAAGCAATTTAGTTGCATGATCAACCTTGTCAAAGTTTAATATTATATTTTTATTATATATTTTTATTATCTATTTGGTTTGGGTGGGGTAGGATTTAGGGGTGGTTTTTAACTAAGCATGCTCCATCTTAAATCTTTAGTTAAGATTAAATGGGAGAGTAGGATCACAGCCTTGGAAGATCAGTAAAAACAGTCTTAATTAATTACCAGTCTTCTCACTTTGAAGCATCCTAAAAGGATGGGATTTCTAGGTGGAAAATTCCCTTTGAAGATGTTTCCCTGAGTATATTTTCCATGGAAATCAATACTCATAATTCAGAAAAGTACCTTCTCTTATTCAAATCACAGTGATTTGCTTTCTGATGTCTTCTAAAGAAAACAGAATTTCATTAATCTGAAAATCTAAATGAGAAAGATGAGTGTATGGTTTTATCAAAATAGCCTGAGAGATGGAAATTAAGGCTCAAAATTTAAAAAAAAAAAAGAAAAAGAAAAACAACAACAAAAACTAGAGGAAAAGAGATCTGAGAAAGCATATGAAGGGTATTTTTTTAAACTATCTGCATTCAAGGTTACAAACTAGGCAATGTCATTTCAAACAGAAGTAGTAAGCTCAATATTTTCAATAGGTAAAATATAATTAGGCTTGAAATAACAATTTTTTACACAAGAAAAAACAGCAAGACCCAGGCAATATTGCTTTTTCAGGTAGAACAGAGCACTTGGAGCTCATTGGGTGAAAAGCAACTCATTCATTCTGACTACCAGGAATGAAGGTTTTGTAATTAACTTTAATTTACATTTAAATTGCAATTTAAATATTTTTCTAGTAGTGTTTTTGCAACAAACACACACACATTGGCATACTCACCAACTCCCATGATTGTCCCTTAGCAATACCTCTATTTTATGCACGATGTCAATCATGCATTTGACTCTAAAACATGCAAACATAAAACTACAAGTCCTTTCAAAGTGTCTAGGAATAAAAAAATCATCATATATTAGCATGGCAAACACTTTCTTTCATTAGTAGTAATATGGACAAAACCCTCCAAAAACTAAACAAATATATCAGCCAAGATTTTCAGTTCCCTAGCATAGGTATTCACGTGAATGCCTCCAAAATCAAGTGTACACTCATTTATATGACAAACTACTTCTCTGCCATTCTGTCACAAATAAGCTGTGAGAGGTAGAAATACTAATCCTGTGTATCATGATAAAATCCTGACTGCAAGGAATTCCTCCCCTCTGTGATGAAAAGCAGCCTGTCCTACAGATATATTGAAAATTCCATGTGTTGACTGTGTGAGTTAAGATACTGTGTCCTTGTTTGTGTGTGTTGTATATGAAGAATAGTTATTTCTTGGATTTGCTGAACTTAATAGTTCCCAGTTGTGAATTTCATACCAATAAACATATATATAACATGACTCTTTCCATATTGCTTGATCAAAAGTTCTCTGTGCACAGCAGCCCACATTGAATTTTTAAGTCCTCAGGGTGGACTTATGTTTAAATGTTTTTATAGGTGTATGCATTCACTTTATGAAATGAGGTATTTATTTTTTAAAAATTATATTGTCTAATTTTTTAAAGGACATTTAGACTCATCCTTGGAATGGTGGCTTTGCTTTCCCTAGCAAGTTAGGAAACATAAACTTTACTTACCAATGCAAGATTTCAAATTTGCACTGAAATAAGGTAATTAACTTAAAATATTAATGCAATTTTTTCCAATTACACTAAAAATCACTCTCTAAAAAAAAAACATTTGGAAAATTTCTAATTATGAGGAAAGCTGAGTCAAAAAGTATATAGATTTGGCTAAACTGTGATAGAAAAACTGGTGGAAACTTTTTTTGGTCAGAAATGCAATGTGGCAATCCTTGTACTGGAACAAACTCAGGGCTGACTTACTAAACCCTAATAGCATTATGAGGAAAAGCCTTAATCTAAAAAGATAAAGCTTTGCAAAGAGGTGGTGTGGTGACCTTTCTACAGCTGGTTAATCTAATCACTCAGCAGGTTTGGCTTACAAAATCAAAAAATTGAAAAATAATTATTTAGCCATTAAAATAAGTGAGTAAATCAGCCTTTTAATTCCCAGACCAAGGGGTGAATCATCTCATATTTATTTCTTCAAAGAAACAATGTTGTTTAACTAGTATAGGAAGTTTGTTTCATTTGGTTATGTTTTTTAAAGCAAAATAACATTAAAAATTGACAACGAATAAGATTATTTTATTCTATTTTATTACTTTTTATGTTTTAACCCTTCGTTTTTCTCTCTCATTATTTTGTACATGAGGGAGGTTAGTGTTCTGCTTCTCTCCAGCCAAAATAATAAGGGATGAAAATGTTTTTATCTCTGTACTTTTTTAAAAAGGAAGAAAATATGTGGTTTAATGATGTTCTACAAATAATTATTGTATGCTTTTCCCACCATTAATTTGCACATCCTTTGATGTGAAAGATGTCAATTAAAAGCAAATATTTAAGAAATAATAGAATCATGTAAATGTACGTGCTTTGCTGCTCAGAAGAGCAAGCTCAAGGATCTCTGTCAATATCTCCATAATTATGTGATTCTAAAAGTCAGATATTATAATTTCTCGGCTAAATTGCGTGCATATTGGAGACATATGATAAGATATCCTTTGAATCCACACTTCACTTGGATTTCTAGCAATTAAATTCAATATATTAATACGGCAAATAGATGGTCAGATGAAGATAGGATTAGCTTCAATGGAATTTTTAGTGACTCAGTAGTTTGTCTTATGTCAGTCATGCAGTAGCTGCTCAAGAAGATCTTCCCAAAGTTAAGTCTTTAGAAGAGCATCAGATGTGTTTGCAGTTAACTTTGATCTTCCAGCCACAGACAGAAGCTATTTGGGACATTTTCAGTAACCTGTGATGACTTGTTCTCTTCCTTTCTTTCCAGTGAATTATTCATTTCTTCATTTTTGTTCACAGTTTTCTCTTTTTTTGATCACAGGCAATGGACTGGGAATCCGAGTCGTAGGTGGGAAAGAAATTCCAGGAAGCAGTGGGGAAATTGGAGCTTACATTGCCAAGATCTTGCCTGGGGGCAATGCAGAGCAGACAGGGAGGCTTATAGAAGGTAAGATAAATGCATTCTTAAAAACTGGAGCCATGGGACTGTTGGAAGTTTGTTACAATTATTTATAACACACATTTTCTCTTGTGCAATGGATGTAATCTTGTGCAAGAAATGAGAACTAAACCTCCATGATGCTTAAAGCAGAAAAGACCTGATAGAAAGAGATTTTATGGTTTCTATGGCCAAAGAGAGGTGCCACAATGAGCATTATTAGGGCATGTCTTCAGTAATATCTGTCAACATGCTGTCTGCATGGCCACATATCATCAGCATGCATCATGGACATGGTTTTTGAAGATCTTGAACTTGCCTTGATCCTCTAAGTATCCATATTTGAAATTACTTATATTTCTTGGTTGCACAGATGAAACAGATCCAGTTGTCTCCCAGTTACATGCTCTAACTTTTTTTCCTGGCTCTCTAAAGTCATACTTAAAGTTAGTTGTTCAATTTAAGGTAACCATCCAACATGCCCCAACAGGCAAGAGAGAAAAAGAGGTTTCCACAGAAAAACAGCTATTTCATCTAACTTAGACCTCTGTTTCAAGAATTGAAAGCATCTTCCTCCTTTAATTGGCTTTAAGAAAACTGTATTAAACTTCACATCATCCTTTAGGCTACCAAAGCTACGTGGAATGAATTTGACTTCATTATCTATACATTTTCTAGGATTATTGCAATGTGATCATTCTGTCTAATAATCTATTTCTGTGATGACATGAATGCCACCTTATTTTTATAGTTTTCTATTTTTACAGCTATTTTCTAGTTCCCTTTTAAGTATCTGTATGCACCTGAAGTGTCAATCCATCCATGGACAAAAATAGAGTATATTTGTTTCTTATTCATTCAACTAATTTTTTTTCTTTTTTTTTTTTTTTTAATAAAAGCATGTACACAGGAAAAATTAACAAAATAAGATAAGTAGGAAGAATAGTTCTTCCAGGCAGAATTCAATTCACATAAGTTTTCTGAATGGTTAACAAGGAAAAAAAGTCATTATTACATGAAAAGCACTTTTCAGGCAGAAAAGCTGAGTAAATTGATTAAAGAATGTATTTACAAGGAACAGTTTAATTTTTCTGTAGGTATTAGAAAACAGCACCCCATAGATTTTTACATCCTTGGTGTTTTTTTGCCAATATTTTAATGATATACAACCAAAAAAAAAAAAAAAAAAAAAAAAAAGGCACAAAAAACCCAATGACAATGAAAATTAATAGAAAATTAAAATGAAATATATTTAATTTTGACCTATAGAGTTGATTTTGATATTAATTTTTAATGGGTAGTATCTCACTCATCAAATGGTAAAATAGTGTTATTTTTCATGCATGAATGATGAAAAAATTGACCTAAATTTTATGTGTTTTGAAGCAAGTCCTTGTTTTGGCTCCCTCCATACAAATGAATAGGTCTTTCATAACTGTGCTAGATCATGCATGCATTGTTTCAGTACTGAGCAAGTAAAGAGGAAAATTTGATTATTCAACATTTCCCCAAGACTGGACATTTGAAGAAAGAGAATGAGCAGTTACAGATTGGAATTATCTGTGGACTTTTTGTTTATTTTGCCAGGATTTTTTCTGGAAATTGAAGTTCAAAACAGCTCTTTACTCACCACATATATATTCATTTCAGCAGTGATCAAGACATCTTGGATTTACAATAACTACAGGAGAAATCTAACATAGAAATTTACTTTTTAATCTGTTCACATAATATATTTTGAAGGTTTATTCCTATTTTATAGGAAGATTAATATGACAGTAAAATATTTATTCCTTTGTTTCATTCTCGCATCATATGTTCAGTTGTTTCTGATCCAAACTTTATAAGAGTATCCTAGACTTGGATAAGTTGGCATAAATCAACACTATCAAAATCTCTATATTTCATCTGTAGAATTTGTCCACACAATATCTCAGAATATGTTTCAGTATTGATGTGTTAAATGTTCTCTCAGAGAGAAAAAATGTTACCTGCAGAATGCAGTTTGACTATGACATAGAAGACAAACGTTTCCTTTCACTGTCATTTACCTTTAGGTCTGGCCTTTATATCTAGTTTACTTTTTATGTTATTTTAGATGCCTTTCAGAGATCAACAAAGAATATTTTCTACTTCACTGTGAGTTGTGGTTGGCTTAGTGGAAACATGGCTGGTGCCCATTAAACCCTCTACCCTTCAGAAGTGCTAAAATCCACTGAGGTCTTCAATCATTTTCATATGGATTTATGTAAATCCAGCCAGACTGCAAATCTTACCAACATGGCTGATATTGCTCTCTGAAAATAGAGGCTGGTCTTCTTTCCTTTTTCAAGTTATTTGCTGTCTCTCACACCACAGAGGGAAAACATAAAGAAAACTTTGTATGTCGTTATCTGTAAATGCAATTCCTTTTTTTTTCCAGTAATCATGAGTCACTTTTCCTGATAAAATGCTGTGTGACTACAAGTTAGAGTGCAAACTGAGTCATCAAGTAAACATATACTAATGTCATTACAAGTTAATGTCTTGACTTATTAGCCTTTCTAAGAAAATGAATCACTGTGAAAAATCCCATCAACTTAATTAATTCCTCTAATTCTTAAAACACTGAGTCTGGTCTGAAAATCCTAGCAGTAGCATAAGAAACAAGGATGGATTTATTGTGGTTATGGAGGAAGACAAACTCCTACCTGTTCTCTGTATGACTGCATATAAAGAAATGCCACAGAGATAGCATTCTTATCCTTAGGGAATAACAGAAAATTTTAGCCTATTTAAAAAGCTTTGGAGGAGTCTTAGTGCTGAAAATTTTATTTATAGTTCTGACTGGCAAATACCAATCTTCTCAGTTCTCTCACCTTGAATTGCTTTCAAATGTCAAAAATATCTCTGAATCATCACTCATTGGCGTAGCAAAAACTGGAGGTGGAAGACTCATTGCCCGAGCTCATCAAGTGCAAGGACTGTGTCAATTTGATAAATGTGTCTGTGCTCCCCCTCGTGTTGACAGAAACAGTTCAGTTACATTCCACATGGAGAATCCACCAAGTGAGTGGCATTTCAGCCAGCATTTTTCAGAAACACAAGAACATAGACTAAAGAGCAGAAATGAAATGTTACTTTACTTACAAATTTGCTGGATGCCCTCAGCATTCTAGTTTTCTTATTAGACCATTTTGATAGACTGAGTGTCCCAGGAGATCCTGGGAGCTGATGAACAGGTGTCTTTATTCTAATTTTTCAATCAGTCAGACAAGCTGTGTTGCAATGATTAGGTCATGTGATGTTCACTGAGATGAAGATATTCCCTGAATCTCCAGTTTCCTATAAATTCTGGTAAGCCAGCATGGTAAAAAAACTAATGGTGGACTTGATTTGTGATGATCTTACTGCCTTTGCTTATACCTCACTCACCAACCCTGATACTAGTCAGACTTCTGTAAACCTGTCCTGAGTGCTTATGTGTGTATGTGTATTTTTAATATGTATGGATGATTTAAATTATATCTTCCCAAGCTTAAAAGCAGGAATATCATATATAGTGAAGACAAAAACTCTCATAATCAAAAGTAGTGAAATAGAACTTCCTAAAAGGAAAACTACCTGATAGACATACAGATAGTGAAATATAATGACACTTGTTAAAGCTGTTAGGTAGGTCTGAGCAGAGAAACGTCACTGCTGTTGTAGAGTTCCATCTTAGATGTGATCTTAGTTAATGGTGCCTTCCCCTCAGCCCAATCCTTTAGCACTTTTTTTCATCTAGAGTAATAATTAGTCTTCTCAGAATGCAGGAAACATTGCTCATGAAAACACTGTGAGGTCCTCTCAGAGCCACCTGCCTTAGAGAATAGGTAAAAGCACATCCAAATGTCTTTAGCATCAAAGTCTAAATATTGACAATAACTTCTTAAATGTTCTCAGTACCTTTTAGACTTTGATTCACCTGCTTATAAAGAGATGGTTAGATTTCTAAATTCATTGATTGCCTTTAATTGTGCTGAAAGTTTCCCAGACCACATGGCCCCGTATTTTCAATTAGTGGGTCTTTGGAAATGCCAGAGATCTCTTTCATCTTTAGAAATCTGCAATCTCAGAATTTTAAGATGCCTTCAGGAAATTAAATTGAAGCCTCCCTATTTCCTCTGATCTCTATTTATTCATGTTTCTTTTCCCCTCACATACAATGTTATATATTCTTATACATTCAATTGTCACAATTTTCTTCAGTAAGAAGACTTTTGATCCAGAGGTCACTCTCTCTAATGCTCTAATATGGGGTCTAGTAACACTAGAATCATTCCTCAGATTGAGACTTGGAGTCTTCCTTTGGACGTTCATGGGATGGCAAAGCTTATGACCTCTTTTACAAACAGCCAAAGTGTCAACAAGCATACTTTCTCACAAATCTGGAGCCTGTAGAGAGAACATGTTCACTGCTTGTCACCAAGCAACTTTCCACACCAAACTGATGTATAAGATGAACAGGATGTGCCAAACAGCATGTTGTTACTGGCAAAAGAGGGCCTCATCTAGACCAGTGGGAAGTGATTTCCACCCAAAGCAAAATATGATAGGGAAAAGGAGAAAAGAGATATTTGGTTACCCTTCATCAGAGAGCAGCCTAGCTCCTCACCTTCAGTTCACAGAAGGAGGAGGCACACCCAGGAAGCCCTGCCAGAAGCCTGCCTTAACTAGAATTTTCTACAGCTCCCACCCATGGCGTGGACTTTGGCTTCTGTCCCTAATTTTGTTCAAGCATCAGGCTTCATAATGGAAGAATGTATTCTGAGAGATTCTTCAAAAGCAGAGAAGAAAAAGTCAGGGTTCAGTGGGACTCTTACCTGTATGTGTTCAGTATGGTTAGCACAGCTCTTCATTATTTCCAGAACAGGAAGTTAATCAAAAGGAATATTATGATAAAGGCATAAGGACTTTTATGTGATGATAAAGACAACAGCTGCATTGTCAGGTGAAAATCCACTACAAAATACCAATAAGTTGACCACTCAGAAATGAGAATGAGATGTGAAAGACTAAGAAATATGAAGGCCCTTGCTAGCAATTTTGAACCTGGGGAAGGCTGCAAAGGAAAGCTGAAAGACAGCCAACATGTTCATGGTGTTTAAGCAATCCCTCATGCACAAAGAAGTCTGCATTAAGTTGAGAAAAAGAATGTTTATGTGATCTACAGTTCTTCCTCTGAGGAGAATGTAAATAAGGCTATTGAACAAACTAGGGAGGAGATGGCCAATGTGGGGAGATGATTAACTATACTTTGGTTGTCTAGTATAAATAAGATGAATCTGGCCATAATCAATATTGGGTAGAGGCTACTGGAATATTAGGATCATTGTTTAATCTTCAAAGATTTTCTTGAGTTCTGGGCAATGACATCTTTGAATACAGGTAGCTTTCTCATTTCTCCAGTTAAAGGTGCCAACTAGGTAGGTTCCAGAGTCTGTTTCACTTCAGCCATGCCCTGGGAATGTGTCCCTTGATATGTTTTCAGATAATAAATTTTCAATCATAGCTTTACAGGTTTTTAAGTCCTTGTCATCTTAAAGTGTGTTATTTACTGGCATTGGAAACACATGATTTCTTTCAAGTCCTCTCAGATGGACAGTGGGATGCAACTGGATTTCTGACCAGTCCATGAAAGGATGGACTGGATAAAGGATAAAAAAAAAAATGTTAACAGCTTTTCAACGAGTTGTGTGATACATTTTTGGGCTACTTTGAATAGCACCAAGTGCTGAAAAACAAGGCCAGACTGTTTCAGGTGTTTTGCAAAGGCAGTACAAGTATTATGGCTGTCCATCTTATCAAAGCTATCATCATATTTCAATATGTTTTGCATCTTGCTTGGAAAATGCAAGTGTGACTGGAATGGTCATGGGCTCCTAAATAGTTGGAAAAGCAGAATGGAAGCAGGAAGCCACTATCCTGCTTTCTACTCTTGTTACACTTCCCTCTTATCCCTGAGTTATAAATTGGCACAAGTGTAACTCTGGCTGATCTTTTATCAGTCACTGGCTGGACATTTATTGGCAGGAAGTGCAATAGGCACTAAGTCTTCCTGAGTTTTAAAATACTGTAGTGAGCATTGCTTGCTGTTTAGACAGCTAAAATTGGAAACATTGACTGGGGCATCACAATGGAAAGAGATTTTCCAGTCCCCACTAAGCAAAGATAGTGAAGAGCCAGCATCCCTTCTTGCATACCTCTGATAATTACACTTCTAGCAGAAAATAGATAGCACAATGAAGCTGGAAAATGATGAAACAAAATTAAAAGGAACACAAGAAGGGAAGGAAAAATTCTCAAAAGAACTGTGGATCAGTCTTAAATGAACAGTAATAATCTTTCCATCCTGTACTTCCATTGTGCAGTTTTGCTTTAATTTATTACTGCATTGGGAAAAAGTGTTAACTTTACCCTGTTCTCTAAGTGTCAGCCTTCATGATTTATTTTGCTGTCCATGCTTATTCTGCTGGGCCAAAAGAGAAGAAAGCTTGCTCTTTACATATCCCCTGGGCTACAGGCTCAAGTTTCTTTGTCCCAGCAGAAACTGGCTTTATCAAAGATAATGTGCACAAAATAACAGGCAATGCCATTCTTTGATTATAAGCATTGCCTTAATGTTCTTTAGAAAGGACTTAATCTAAAAAAAGCCCTAAATATCCCTCTTCAGCTGTGAATCTTAAGTTACATGGTTGCACTCCAAAATACATTCGTGTATTTTGTGCTGCGTTATACTTTTTCTTAGGTAACAATCAAAGGTATAAGATTATTCTTGTTAAGCATGGCAATGGACATTCAATATAAATAAATGCCTTTAAATATTTTTAAATTAATTTTTAAAGGAAATAAAATTAGTGGAAAGGACACCCTGCCAAATTGTGTCGCTTAATATGTTGGAATTAACCTAATATCTGTTAGAATTAAAAAAAAAAGAAAGGCAGAAATCTTCATCACACTGGTTCAGCTGCTCCCTATGCTGTCCCACTGACAGTGGTCTCAATTCCATTCTTATTATGGCAGGAGTTGAGTATTCTGAGAGTTTTGTTACGCCTTTTCCAAAGATATGAGAAAGAAATAAGGATGATCAGAAGGAGTGAGAATTGTTTCAGTACTTGTGTGACACTTACAGAAAGAAGTGAAAGATAAAGAATTACATAGCATAAACAACTGACTTGAAAATTTACTGAGCTGGTTACTGTAACACTTTGTACAACTTTATTTACTGAATCTCTTTTGTGGTGGTTGAAAAACACTTAGAAAATAGCACTTTTCCCTGCTTCAGAAAATATAGAACATATTGTTTAAGGAGTTTTAGTTTAATCTTATGGTGTCAGAATGATATAACTGGGGTTTTACAAGGATAATGGATTAGAAAACCTCCTGTATACTTAGAATATCAGTTTCAATGAGATAAACCAGGTAAAATGAGTTTGTAATGTTTCTACCCAGAATGTAATTGCTGTATATTTAATTTTTCTGCAACAAAAGTCAGCATTTAAAAGAGATGTTAGAGAGTAATTTGTAGTTGATCTTTTTTTACTTAATCTAAAGCAGAAGGGAAAAATTAAGGTATACTTATAAATTTTGTAAAGCTATGGGAAAATGTTAAATGTAAACATTCTAGGATCAGTAAAAAATATGGTGCCTTGAATAACACCAGTTACTGATTTTTTCACTCCTGTATTTAGTCTTGTTATGTACCACCTAAAATACTATAGTTTATACCTTCTTTATGATCAGTAACTTTGAAAATATCTAGAACAAATAATTATTGATGAAAATAAATTTTGCTAGAAAAGGCGTATTAGACAAATTACACAAGGAACTTGGATTCTTAATAACAAATAAATAATTTTATCAAAACATCCCTATGGGGAGGAGGGGTTTTTTTTAAGTCTTAAATAAATAAGTCTGATTTATGGAAACAAGAAAAATAACCTGGATACTTCAATCAGAGGGAGGAGGGAAATACAGTCACTAGATATTCCAGAGCTAATGAAGTGAAGAACCATCACAAAGACCATAAGAAAAAAATTAATCAGGTGGTTTATAATACAAATTATGAAAGATCACTGGTAAACTTCATTGGTGTCATAAACAGCTTTCAATAACACTCCACTAAGATCATATTAGAAACCAATACCTGTGGCAATACAAACAGACAGGACTCACTTTCTTCATGCAGAAAAGCCAATCTTAAATGTTACAGCCCATTTTTATACAGTTTTCAACACCTCTTGTATAACTCTAATTGGTTCATAACTTTCTTGCCATTTAATTCATTGGCTAGTAAATGTAATTTTACATGTCCATCAAATCTTTCTATACCTAGATAGTTTGCATGTTTTGTTCACTGATTCCTATGGGACAGATTTCTTGTTTTTTACAGGGGCAGACTGTTTTTCTTTACAAGAATAGTTTTGTTATGCTAACTGCTTCTCATTCCTCTGATTACTTTTTATGGGAGCTTACAAGCTAGCTGGTAATTCAGCAGAGCAAGGCCTGATTTTATATGGCCTTTCTTTTATAAGATATTACCTACATGCAACAACTAGTAGCTATTGTAAAGTACTTATGTGGAGCTATCCAGTTAGTAATTTTCAGATGCATGGCTTTTGGCAGCAGTTACTTTTGAACAGCTCCTGTTAGAAAGAATATCCAGATACTTCTTGGAAAGAACCCTCCATGCTTCCAGAGAATGTGTCTGAAGCCCTGTTTCTCTGAGCACAGCAGGTACAGCAGCAGGCAGCATTGTCATCAGGCTGCCACAAAACTTTCTTGGCTCCTGCTGGCACCGTGCAACTTTCTGCTGTCCTCTGGGATCACACACATCACAGGTGCTTTGTGGTTCTTCCTTTGACATTGGCAGATGCCATCCACCCGTGTGCTCCCTCTTTTTCCATCCTACTCTTGAATACTTTGCTTCTGCTATATTCTGACACAGTGAGTGCCTTTAAGGCTCATTTGTTTCCATAGAAGAGTTTAATTCATTCTTTCACTGTTTTTAAGATACTGTATTAAAATAAAGGGGATGTGTTTATCTCAGAAGATGCAGGTGTGTTTCCTGTGTCAGTGCTCCCAATGCACACTGGCAGAGGTGGCAAGAGGTCTGTGACTTTTCTGGCTTGTGCAATGCTGGAGAGAAGATGGGTTAAGTTACTGCTTTCAATATATTCAGGGATAAAGCTACATTTTCAGTCAAACACAGGCAGCCTGTCCAGGATTGTAAGAGAGACATTCTCTAGATTGTGTTATAACACAAGCTGAGATACAAGCACTGTGCCTGCCCCCTTTGCATAGCTGCTTGCTGAGACTGATGAGAGGGACTTGAATTTCAGCCTGAGCATCAAAGATTCATGCATGTATTGCTTTGGTTCTTGTCTTCTTTTTTCAAGGACGAGCTTCTGTACCTCAGATTTACAAAGAAACCAGACAAACGTAAATCCTTCAGTGCCTAAACTGAGGCAAATTTGTCTCACCAGTGGCAGTCATCAAACACACCCTCCCGTCTCCATTCACTGTGTAGGGAGCTTGGGTATTTCTTTTAGGTGAACTGTCTCACTAACAACTTAAAATTCAGATGCTACAGGTTTACCTTGGGCATGCTGGGCCACATCTCATGAAACAAAATCAGGACGTTTTTGTCTGATTTTTAAGGGACAATATCTATTTGGGTTCACATACACTGGCATTCCAGAAAAACATCTTACTGCAGTGTGAAAAAGCCTTTTGCATAACCACTGAACTGTGTTGTTTGATAGTGACTTCCCAGTGAACTGGGAAGATAAAAATAATCTAATTCAATTTCCTATTGTGCAGATTATTGTGGCCTCAAAGTTGCAGACTAGAAGTTTGATGTGATTGTAGTGAAAAAAATCTAGTGAAATCAAAGTGAGGGTCATCTTGAAGTACAAGTTAAATAAAGTTCTGTCTTTACGGACATTTTTTCCTGACACTCGGTTCCAAAAAGTGTATTAAAACATTTTGTTTTTACATGTAGCAATTTTAACCTTCAATCCCATTCCTCAAATCTGGATCTCCAGGAATATTAGGCAGCCTGACCACTCTGGAATGCTATATTGATGTAAAACATAGCAAAGATTCAGGGCCTGTGGTGAATTGTCCCCACTTTTTTCTTTGTTTTGCTGAAAGTCAGGTGAACAGATATCCTCTGTCAGTGACTCTCAAGGGTGGGCTCTGGGTTTTTTGCAAGCCTCAATTCTCAGCAGCAAAGAGGATTACACACAGCACATTTTTCTGCCTGTGAAACTGGGTACTGCAGAAAGCAGGATTTCTCAAGTCACTTGTTATTCCAAAGTACTTTCTAGATTGGTGTGTGCAAATTTTTCCAAGACCATAAGAATCTTATGAACAGTGGTTAATAATTTATTGGTAAAAAAGAAGAACTGATAGAAGTGGGTTTTCTCACAGTAGAACATTATCTGTCTTTTAGATGGCTTAGACACCAATTTGGAATGGTTTGTCACAGAGCTTCACTGCAGTGGTTTAAAAAGTGACATGGGCACCTAGACAAAGCCTCTCTTTTCTCCAAGTATTGGGTACACAGGAAGAGGAAATAGAGAAACAAAATATTTCCTAATTACTTAAATTAAATCAATTAATCACTTCAGGTAGTAAGGTGAAAAAAATAGTTGTGTAATCAAATTATTCCAGATTTCCAAGGTTTTCTGAACAACTTCTCAAGCATCTGGTATCAACTGTGTTCAGAGGAGATGCTGAACTGCATTGTATTTTGCTCTGACCTATTCTGATCTGACACCTTGATTTTCTTATTCAATTGAAAGGGTAAAGGAACTCAAAGAACAAAACAATAATTTTATGCTTTTAGTTTTGCAGTATAGTACATTAAAAAACAGAGATATGTAAATTAATACAGAAAAAGCTTTAGATGTCAGCTTAAGGAAAGAAAAACACTATGAGCACTCTCAAAAAATTGCATAAAGACTTTATTTCAAGTTTCTTGAAGCATGTTCTATTCAAAAAACCTAATTAGATCATACATAAGGTATGACTGGGAAAACTTTGTATGGAAATATTCAGGTTTTTCTGAGAAAAAATAAACAGGTGATTGCGTAATTTGATATTAAACAGAGAAAAATGTTGATTAAAAATGATTAGTCTTTATCCTGGTTTGTCATTCTGATGTTTGAGGATTACCATGTAAAATTAGGTAAATATGACTCCACATTCTTGTACGATAATCTGAAAAAAGCTACATAACTGTACTGCTACAGTAAAAATACAACTTAAAATTCAACTGAAATTGAAGATTTTGGATTGGAAATTATCTAATTTATTATTGACTAAAGCTTGAAAATATTTAATCAAGCAGAAATTGAGTTTTAAATTCTTATTTTTGCTCCACATTCTAAGAAAATAAAAACTTTTTTGAAAAAACAACAACTCTTAAAGAATTAAACATTTTGGGGATTCCTTTAAACGTTGATAAACGTAACTGATAAAAGGCCTGTTTGAACTGTTCCTAAAAAAAAAATAAAATTGAAATATTGCTTGAAAATTAGGAAGATGTGGTGTGTTTTTTTTTCCTGTACAGATCCTAGAGTGTTTCAACTAAAACTCATTAGGATGGATATTATTTCTCCTTCATTTTAATGGAGTCATTCAGATACAAAATAGACATAGAACTGTTTGATATCTCTCTAAATACAACAAGTGGATTTCTATTAAGATCTTTAGATTTTATGGTCAATTTGAAAACTTATGAAATTACCTTATAGGCACATTATTATGTTCTAGGCAACTTTTCAAACTGTTTTTTTAGGTTCTTAAATATTATAACTTCTGGAAAAACTGAATTAATCATTATTTGGGTGGTTGTGGGAGATCTAATTGAATAGAAAATGTGAGGTTTTGCAGACAGTTACATTCAATTCAGTAAGATGACGATAATTTTATAGTATAGCTATTTCCTCTGCATACTGGAGATCAGATTTCATTAATGATATTTGGTAGAATGAGCATTTCTAGGTCAGCATGTACTGACATTTTCTTTCACAGAATCAAACTGGAATATAAAATGTAAAAAATTTGAAGGCAAAGAGATTTCAGGTAGCCAACCTTGGTGTCTGGCAGGCATGGGCATGTTGCAGCTATGTTATCCAGAGTCTGAGCTCTGCTGAAGTCTCTGAAAGGACACAACATCTGTGGACTGGTTCACACTGCATTTGAAATATGTAGAATATTTCCAAGTCTTCATATATGTGGTGTACTGATCCTGACTGCTTTTATGTGAAAATGCAGTGGTTCAGTACCTGCCAAGGGAACAAGAAATCTCAGTTCTGGGCCTTCCCCAACACAGATGATGTTGAGTTGCTCAGATACTTCTGCTTCTAAGGAGAGCTGTGTCTGAAATGATCCTTACTATTGAATTCTATTTTTTAAAAAGTGTTGGGGTTTTTTGGGCTTTTTTTTGTTTTTTTGTTTTTTGGGGTTTTTTTGTTTGTTTGTTTTTTTTGTTTGTTTGTTTGTTTTTTTTTTTTTTTTTTTTTTTTTTTGTTGGATCTTGTTTTCTGATTTTCAGCTTGTCCATTTTCCAAATTATAAGGCCTAAGTTAGTATTTAGTCTGGTAATTCAGGTACTTTCTGGGAAAACTGTACTTTTTTTGTCTCAATAGAATACAGAAGTGAGAAGTGCAACACATTTACTTTCTCTTGATCTCATTTTCCCCTGGCATTATTGCCAAACCATGTAGTTATGAAACAGGAGCTTTCTAATTATTTCCAATGAAACCATTAAATGCTCCAGTAATAGCACTGTGATCCTCATTCCAGCTGATTTTTCTTTTTTTTTTTTTTTTTGGTGTATTACATTGACATTAACAAAAGGGATTGTTCATTAATGTATTGCTATGTCACAAACCTTTTATGTCTAGTAAATATCTTATTCCTATGTTTATAACATGTTAATCTTTCTTCTCTTTGGATGTCAGCCAAAATAAAATGTGTTAAAGAATTCTATACATTCATTCAGATCTTAAATTGGATTTTTTGAGTAATAGTAAGACTTCACATGGAAAAGATGGGAGAAAAATGTCTGCCTTCTGACACTATAGAAAAATGTTATTTGCAATTTTAGTGAAGTTTGTACAAAGATACAGAATAATGAGACTACAGCACTACGTCTGTTTCTGAATGCCAAGAATTCCACTGAAGATCCAGTTACCTATGTAATAATATGCATATACCTATGAATTTTGACTGTAAATGACCTTTCCCTGGAGACTCATTGCTGTCAAACCAAAAGGGCATGCTATTAACCAAGAAGTATTAAATCTTAAAAAGTCCATAAGGCCTTAAAGATGATACAGGTAATTTGATGAAAAAGGACAACCATCCTGCAGTAGTGCATGTACTAGAGTAGTTCCTTAGTCTTTGTAACAGTGAAGGATTTTCTGTTGGCTTGATTTGTTTTTCTTTTCATAAATTTATGGCTAAGAGGCCAGTAAGGACAGAGTAGAGATGCAGTGATACACATCTACTAAAAGAAACTCTAAAGATGCAGGGAAAAGACTTGGAATCTCACCCTGCTCATGTGTTAACCTTCTGCTTCCTCCCCATTCCAAAACAGCTCATGTCAGGAGGAAGCATGTCTGGAACAGCCTTTAAGGCACCCGACAAGCAGGGTTAGTTTTGGTACTGCTCATAAGCTCTGTTCTATGTTCTAAAGGGTTCAGCTTTTAGAGACAATTCCTCTTTCTGAGCACTTCTCATCAAAGCCAGAAGACTGCTAACAGTCTTTGCTTTATCCCAGTCTGTGAACTTGTGCACTGCTCATGTGCAGTCAGCCTGCATTACAAATGCACAATAAATATGGGACAAGCCTGTGTAGGAAGGTTAGGCTGCCCTTTATGGCAGGCACAAGGTGAAAAAGAGCAGGAAGGAGGAAAAAAGGGCATTAGGATGATCTGCTTAGAGGAAAGGTGAAAACAGGAAAGCAGTGTGGTGAAAAACAAACTCCCATGTTCATCATTTATATTCATGATATGTGTTCAATATTAGAATCTATTTTCATGGGGAAGATGAGAGCCATTTACCTGCCCATGTGCAATGACAGGGCCATTTGCAGGTGCTGACCAGTCACTCCGATGAACAGCTTTCATTATTTCTTAGTTACTAGATAATGTGCTGAACAGCACCCCATGAAATTAACCTTTAAGATGACAGTGAAAGGAAATGAGTCATTCCAGGCAATACTCATCATGGTCTGAGCTCTATGCTTGCTAAATGAGTTCTGTCATAGTGTGGGTGAAGTGGAATCAATCCATGTAATTCATACATTTTCTGCTCATACAGAGAGTTTTGGAACAGCTAAGTAGAAATAAGCATTGACTTATGTCTAACTAAAGCAGTTATGCATTACATTAACTGATTATACTTTTCAGATGGGTCTGAAGTAACTGAATAGAAAGAACTGAGAGTTCCTGAGTGTGTGAAAGAAAGGATAAAAGGAATCAAAATTCTAGGAAAGTACTTTCATGACTGGTGCTAATGGGGAAGTAAAAACAGTTTTAGTCTTAGACAGGACTAAAGAAAAGATAAATCTTTCATCATCTTATTCACAGATGACTGTAGTACTCTTAGAAGTATCAGCCTATCTCAGTGATAGTAATACCTCTGCAATTCCCTCAGTAGAAGATAACTGATTAGTTGCAAAGTAGGGCCTTTCTTCTGATTAAATAGCTGTAGAGAGCATGAGACAAGAAAAACACTTCCCACTGTTTTGGAAGGAGTGAAGATCCAAAGAAGGAACTGAAAATACCTTCAAGCATGACAGTGATCCTTGATGAATATGATGCAGGCAGACTGGTAGATATGATAAAAGCTTTGCAGCAGATGAGCAGGAAGCACACACTGCTCTATCTGGATGAATACCCTTCAGTGGTGCACATGGATGGGCTGCAATGCTGCTTCAGAGGTTCTGCCTCTGAATGGAGACAAGCTAGGAGAGCACCTGACAACTACAGCAGATAAACACTTCTCTGTTGCCTACACTTTCTATAGATATGGAAAAATTTGGTGCCACCTAATGGACAATCCCCAGCTCCTGAATTCTGAATGTGTTTTAAAGGTATACTTTTGCAAGGCATCTAAAAAGGGATCTACCTATATTTGTTAATGCTTCACATGAAGAATTTCTCATTCAGTATCCTTAATGACATATCTTTGGATGCAATATGCATTGTTTAAAGGTGAAGAATTAATAAGCCCCATGGGTAATACAAAGATTTCTGTATTTGCTGGCTTTAAATTTATGAACTGGGGTCATCTCATATCTTCCTCAATTGCAGCAATATAGCAACACATAAAAGTAAATTACTGCACCTAAGTGTTCTGATCTGTTTATGGGTGAAATTTAACAAGCTCTTCTGTCAGTCACATGAATTATTCTAGACCATCCTAAAGCATGTTTACTGCTACAGCTGCATGGACATAGCTACCTCTTTCAGTAGAAATCACCACTATGCCAACAAAATATTTAACCCAAGGGGTTTATATCAGTATATGGACACTTGCATAGTATAGTATATTAGTTAAAATGAGTTGAGCTATAGAATATTACAATGACTGCCATAATGAGTAATGCTGCAAACAATTGTTATTCCTGAAAAAGCTATTAGTGATGACCTGACTGCATGTCATGTACCTCAGGAAACAAAACAGGTAAAGCATAAGAGCATATCTCTTTGATCAGATGAGCCCCAGATATCATAAATTAAACATATCTATCTCTGATATCTCTATAGATGTATTATGTTGATGCATGTTGCAAGATGCAATATCTCCTCCAGTAGCACCATCCCAAGCTGGAACATCAGCATTAGTGTTAGAATTGCAATTTAAACTTAATACTTTGTTCTCAGCTGTCACTGAATTCAATGGTACAAGTAAAATCATGGTCAGTTTGATGAATTCCAGTTTTTGAAACTACATGCTTTGAAAAGATGCATCTCTAAATTAAACCAATTTTCCATCTGCAGTTTACATCTGTGAATTTTCAGGATTCATTATGGGTTTGGTTATTTTCATTTGCCTGTGAAGAGAGATAGTACAATTAGGAGTCCTCCAAGAAAAGGACAAAGAAGGAAAAAATTGGAAATTGTATTTCTATTGCTTCTATTCACTGGAATGAACTGGGGAAAAGAGATGGACTTTTATTATTTTCTTTAAAATTTATTGTATCTGTATCAAGATCAGTTTTGATGGGGCTTGGAGCACCCTTACCCAGTGGAAGGTGTCTGTGCCCAGGGCAGGGGGTTGGGAACTATCTTAAAACTACCTTATCTTAAACCACTCTATGATATTATGATTCAATAATTCTATACAGTATATATTTTCATCTATTAAAAAATAAAATTAGATAAATCTGTTTTGTTACTTTTAGTGAAAGTAATTATTAGTTTTGGTGAAGATAAAGAAATGCCTTTGAAATGGGATGAGTTCATAGGCAATTTAGCAATTCCTTGGATACTTTTCACCAAAGAGGAATTGCTCAAAGACTTTAATCTCTAAAGGATACTATATCATTTGTGACTCACTCTTTTATTGTCTTCAGTGTGTTTGGAGGATCTGCTGTTTCAGTTGGCATTTTTTACTTCTTGCATATCTTTTTGCCTTATTTTTATCTATTGTTGCATAACTGATTCCCAGTATTTCACATATGCAGCTGCTCAGCTTTGAGTGGAGACTCCTTTTACTTAAATTTTCTGTAGAATAAAGAAAATATGTAATTTTTATTCTCTTAAATACAGCAGCTATTTTTCCTCCTTTTGCCTGGGAAAGAATATTTAGCGGTTTGATGTAAAAAAACAAAAAAAGAGAGGATTGTTTTACTCTTGTACACTGTTTGACACTAATAATTTTAATATTTGACACCTGGGAAAAGACTTGGACGTTTGATAGTTTTGGTGAAATGAAAGAAGCCTTACAAGATTAAGCAGTGAAGTGATCAAACTCCTTTGTCCTTGTTGACCCATAATATCCATTTGAGCTTGAGTCTACAGATGAAATGTCAGTCTAACATTTATATTTGGCCATTTAAAAAATAATGCTAGGTGTCTCATTTGGACATATATTTGAAGGAGAATAAGCTGCTGCAATACCCAGCAAAGTCAATGTGAGGATGCTGTGCTGGGAATTTCGTAACAGTTCAGTGTTGAAATGGTTTTGATATATAATTAAAACACACAAGTTTGAAGAAATGGGGGCAAGTTTATCTTAGGGCTAGTGTGTAGTTGCTAAGAGGAGACTATGAAAGCACCAAAGTAGACAGGCTTATTGCTGCTGTTGCTACAGGACAAGGGGCTGCCTGCTTGGGCAGCAGTTTCTGGTTGCTGTGCAGTAGCAGGAGCAGTGGGTCAAGCACCTGCACCACCCCAATGTCACAGAGCACTTGAGCTGGGGACACATCTTTCCTAACTGTACCTGCCACTGTTCCATCAAGCCCAACTCTCATCTTTTGACCCATCTCAAAATCATAAGCCAAATCTCATAGGCTGTCTTATTCCTTATGAGTTTTGAAGCTGTTGCTTCAGCAGAAAAGCTCCTGTGTGCCTTCAGAAGGCAGAAAGCGAGCCCTGAGCTACCAGCCCAGTCCTCCTTCCAGCTGTCATCAGCTGCAAGCCCAGGGTTGCTGGACATCCTTGTGTTTGTTGTTGTGCTTGGGGTAACAGCGACTTCTCCCATGAGGAAGCTGCTTTCCCTGGAGTAGCACAAATTTAATTACTACAACTATAGCTATCAGCCAAGGAACATGGTATCATAACTTTGTTTTGCATGTTTTCGGGTGCTTACACAGTGAATTCAGTACATTAATTGTGATTGTAAGAAACACATAAATACCCAGGGACTGACTGATAAGAGATCATTTGTTTTAGTATAGATAATGAGGAGAAATAGCAGCTGCTGCCAATCAGTATGCGTGTGAGTACTCATAAAAGTTGATTAGATATATAGCTGTCAGATAATCACCATCCAATCTTGAATGTACAGAATAGTTTCAGTAACTGTGCACTCAAATTTCTTTTAAAGAACCCTACAGAGAATGACAAAACTATAGGTGCAATACTGTTATTTATTTGCAATGCTTATTTGTCATGCATGAATTCTACATGTATTATAATGAACCTATTTGTAAGAATAATGCTACTTCTTTGATTAAGTACTGCAGACCAAATTTGTATAAACTGATGTTAATAAAAAGAATTCAGCTGAGCATAACAAGAATGTTGAAGGTGTGTAAACATCAACAGAATTACATTCTGAGCTAGTGAGAAGAATAATAATTATTTTAAATTATTTAGTTTGAAATTAAATTTAATTATTTTATAGTATTATTTTTAAGATAATTTTAGTTGTGTATCATGGACCATTCTCACTGAGATGTATGACAGTCATTGTAGGGGCTCATTTTCCTTTCTCTAATTTATGCTGCAGTTCTATGAGTGGAGTTTTACCTTCCTAGGCAGCTACACCCCACACAGCCTCTCTCTCACTCCCCTGCACTGAGGTGGGACGAGATCACTCCATCACATCAAAACCAGTACAGCCAGTTGAACTGCACTCTTAAATATGACCATGCACAAGTTTTCATACCTAGATTGATTAGATCTCTCTGCTTCTACTCATAAAATCCTCTCACAAACCAAATTTAACCAAATCAGATTTTTTTTTATTCTTAGTTCCTAACTCAGATTGTGCAAGACAATGCTTGAGCTCCCAGGAAAGGCTACTCTGGGATCTCTGATCTTGGCTGAGCCAAGCAGCCTTAGCATCATGAGGGAACTTTTTTGTTCTGAATCCAGCATCAAAATTGGACTATCATTAATTTCGTTAATCAGATGTTCCTAAAAATGAGCTTTATGCCTACGTTTATCACTGAACTTGGAAGAACAAGTAATTATTGAAAACTGAAATCCTGCAGTTTTTCAACTTTCTATTAAAATGATAATTTTAACAGGTAATTATTAGTGTCTCTCATTTTTTCTAGCACGTATGGAACCCATACTTCTTTAAGTTGAATAATCCTAACATTTATCACTAAATTCCTTTATGAAGGAGTTATAGGGATAAAGAAGTTGAAGAGCTAATACCCAGCCCTTCCTACTTCACAAGTACTACCTCCTACAACTCTACTGTTAGTAAGATTTCTGATGCACTTAGCTTTACTAATAGCACTTGCCACTTGGACGTCTCAAAGTTAATGTACAATAACATTATCTTTTAATGTATCATAACACTATCAGTGCCTTTTAACACATAAAGAAACTGAGGCACAAAAGAGACTAATTGGTGTGCTTGTGCTACTCACCTGGCTGGTTGAAGCAGAAGCAGAAGCAGAAGCAGAAATAACAGCTCAGTTTCTGATGGTGCCCCATTAATTTCATTCACATGAGGCTCACTCTCTCTCAGTTCCTCTTGTTGGTAACGTACATCTGTCGGTTTGCTAAACTGAGAAAAAAAAAAAAAGTCCTTCTCATTTTCTAGTACAGATTTATCACTTTAGATGGCAAAGGAGGGAATCAATACACATATTTTTAGGTGTCTGAAAAGTAAATATCTTACCTCACCTTGTATTATGGGCTCTTTTTCTAAGGATACCCTAGAGATGTGATTCATCTCATTCTACACAGGTGCCAGTTGAGATGAGCCATCCTAAGAGGAACCTGCCTCTCTTCATTCATTAACTACTCAAAATTCCTAGACACCTACTGAGGAAAAACACACCTTTGTACAGCCAGAAATTGGTACATTGGCTCTAAGCCCAAAAGAAGGTAAAACCAAAGCAGCCGTATGCATATGTCATGACAGTGGTTCCCTGCAGACATACATACTGCATTCCATGCTCTTTTCTTTATTATTCTGGATCTGTTCAAAATTAGATGAAGAATAAAAAAAGATAATTTAATGTGTTTTCACTTGTGGTTCACTTGTTTTTTTATTCGTGGTCTGTTGAAATCAGCCAATAATGGCTATAGACATGTATGTGTCAGGAATTTGTACAAACATATATTTAGCTTCTACAAGGGAAACATAGAACATATTAATTTAAATAAAGTCATTCCAATGACAGAAAAATTTAGCTCAATTTGATTTAGAATACAAATAAGTTGATTCAGAGATAATACCATGGATTTACCTTATCTTGTATTATGAAGAGCATAATTTCCAAAAACTTTTTTAAAAGGAAAATTATATGCATTGTAGGAAAGATAGATACATACATGAGTTGAGAACTGCATAGCTTTGGCCAGAAATTTGTATTCACTTTCTTTAGCTTTCAGGTTACATGACTCTCACGAAACAGATAACAGTGGGTAAATTCTACTTTATATTTCAATAATCACACAGTGTCAGAACTGTAAAATTACTCCCAGAGTACAGAGGATGATTATCAACAGAGTGACTCTTATTAGAACACATCAAGTAACCATTTCACTCTATTCCATGTGACAGACTGGCATTTTAAGGTCTTCAGCCATTCTCATTAAGACTTTACTTTTTGCTTGAGCAGTGGTGTTTGCTTACTGTGAGTCACAAAACTTTCTGTTCTTGTTTCTATATGACCTTAAACAACATTGGCATGCCATGCATAACCATGGCCTTTGTTCATTCCTAGCACACTTTCAGTATTTACATTAATTATTATCCTAATAATTCCATTACTTTCTGAATTAGCCTCTGTAGTCTCTAAGTGGTAACATTGCTGGAGACCAGCCTGGAATTTACCAAGCAAGGGTTAGACCCCCAGATTTGTGTGAGGAGGCCCTCTTCAGGAAGCCTCAAGTGACTCAGCATGTCAGGGGTCCTCATTTAAGAGCAACTTTTCTTTGGCATTATTTCTTTCTCTGTTGTATTTTTCAAATATACCCATTCTCTCCCAAGCACCAGGACCTGTAGATGCAAGTGCTATGTCCAGAGAGCAAGGAATGCCAACTGCTGAGTCTACTTCTCACCTTCTGGGTTTGTGAGTTGACAACTGTGTGATGGTCTCAGAGATGTCCCTTTTGCACATAGTTATCTTTTGTTTCTCTGCCTCATACCCTTGTGAGACACTGGAAAATATTTCTGGGTTACTCTTTGTCCTTTCCTCCTTACTTTGGGGTCTTTGCCCTGTTCTTTATCTTCCTGCCAGTTTTTTTATGGTTTCAAACTGCACTTTGATTTAGTCAGTGCTTTGCTAAAGTTTGGTTCTGCCTTGTCTTTCTAAAGCTGCTTTTCCTTACCTGACCAAAGTTTCCTGTGAAACTGCATTTTAATGAGTTAGGATCTTGATGACATGCTAACCGCTGTGCCATGAATCACTCTCTTCTTCCAGCAAAATTCTACATACTTAAATTCCTCCTCATATTTCATTTATGGAATCACAGAATATAATCATAGAACATCCTGAGCTGGAAGGGCCCAGAAGGATGATCAAGTCTGATGCCTGCCCCTGCCCAGGGCAGTCCAAAACATCACACCATGTGCCTCAGAGCTTTGTCCAAGTGCTCCTGGCAATCTTGCTGCTGTAACCACTTCCATGAGAAGCCTGTTCCTGTTCCTAATATCCAGCCTAACTCCTCTGCAGAGCCTCATGCCATTTGCTGTCCCTGGTCACCAGAGAGATCAGTACCTGCCCCTCCACTTCCCCTTGTGAGGGAGCTGTAGACCATGGCTGGGTCTCCCCTCAGTCACCTCTTCTGTAGGCAGCACAAACCAAGTGACCTCAGACTCCGAGACCATTGAAAAGTCTTTGAGAGAAGTGTCATGGTGATGATAGAACAGTGTTTTGTATAGACTTTGTTTGACATGTTTACTGTTATAATTTATATTCTTAGGCAGAATAGAAAGTAACTAATAAAGCAAGAATGTTTCTTTAGACATTAACTGTAACATCCACAAGAACTGTTTGTTTGCATCTCATGACATGTGATTCTTGCCTCTGCAAAGGAAAATTTCAAATCCAGCTATCACTGCGTCCACAGATGTAACTGAGAGAAGTAAGAGTAACAGAACTGCATTTGTGTAAAGAATAAATTATTCCTCAAAAATGGAAATTGAAATAAACCTCCCTAAATTTGGAATCCACAAATATAAATATATAATGCAGGCAGGAACATACTAGTCTAAATTCATAGCTGGCTATAAACTCCCAGGAAAATAATGGTTTTAGCTCTTTACTATTAAGGAAAGAGGCAGCAAAGATAAACTCCTATAGCCTTGTTGTTCACTGACCTTTAGGTGAATCTTAGGGTGACTTGGAATTACCAGACTTTTCATGCTACCATATGTTATTATATAATTTTTAAAAATCTGAATTCATAGTAAACTTATTCATAGTAAACTTATTTTAAAAGTACAGAGGTTGTTTTGGTTTTTTTTTTTTGTTTTGTTTTGTTTGTTTGTTTGTTTGTTTTTTTGAGCACAGCCTAATAACGAAATGTTTAAGACTTTCAAGTTAATTAGAGCATTTTACAGGAAACTCATTTCTGTGGCAAAAATCATCATAATCTTTTATATGATGTTACTGAAAACAAAATAAATACACTCTGACCTTTAGCTTCAGTGAACACTATGCTGCAAAAAAAGCATTTGTTTTTCTAAAGCACTGAATAATTACAATGCAGCACAACATTTTGTTCAGAGTGATATAACTGATCATCTGTCTGCAACTCGAATGTAAACTAATCTTTGAATATATAGTAATGGTGAAAGCACTGTAAACTTAAAATTTATATCATTTTCATAAACAGTAAATCTAAGCTTCATTTACCTTGCCAGAACTTCAGTTTGGTCACACAAATACAAGCAGATCACTTGTTGATCTAGTATAGTTCAGACTGAAGGGTGGTCTGTGGAATCATGGGCCAGTACATATCTAAATCTCAGGTATAGCTACTAAAAAATTCCAAGTACACCTCAAATACAAGGTTGATTTGCTCTGGCCATACTTTTATAGATGTCATTTTATAGTAGTATAGCAGCCATGAGGCATAGGAGGGTCCATTATAAAATTTCTACTAGATGAACAACATATCCATTTTTGAGAATCATGAGTATTGTCTATATAATAATTATTGTAATAAGTGGAAAATATTCAGCCTGAGTGTGAATGACAAATGGAAGAGGAAGTTAAGGTGTCAACAGAAAATAATGAGTTTTGGTTTGATTCATGCCCAGCAGTTTGGGTAAACACATTAACACATTGACTTTCATCAACCTATTTTGAACCATCAAAAAGGCTTAGAAATAAAAGAAAAATAACTGGAGAGTATAGGCCATAAAGTAATTTTGTGTTGAATGTCAGACTGCAAGTTTATATTGCTTTTCCTATTCTGAGTGTACATTTAACTTTTATAGCACTTACTGGGATTTCAAAGTGATGTTTCTGAATTTTAATTCTTACATGATATAGAAAGATACTAATATTCACATTTTACTGATTGAAGTTGCTAGTCTCTAGAGTCCAACTTCATTTTCCTCTGTGAGCATTAGATCAGTGAAAAATGCAATTCAAACTGACATGTTTGTTATGCATATGAATAAACAATACAAACTATGAAGAAGCAGAGAATTAACCCCAGCAATCTGTGGGTATAACTATGGTGTAACCAACATCAGAGATTGTATTCTAAGATTGTAATATTTAGATATTTTTAAATTCCTGTAGAGCAGCAGTTCTGAGACTTAAAATGAATGGAAAACTAATAGGTTTTATATACAAGTAAAGTTGGAAATAATTACAAACCCTTAATGACACAGTAAACAACAGTTTTTCCACTTCTTGGGTGCCTTGAGTATACTGAATAAGGGAGGCTGCAGTATAATAGTGTATTCAAAGTGACTGAGATTAACTTTATAATAGTGTACATTATGTTAACAGGGGAATAAAATTCAAGAGATGTTCAGTGGTGTGGTTTAATATTTCTTTATTTGAATCAACTATGTCAAGACTCATATTTAGAGAAATCAAATTCTTGGATGATTTTCAGATTCTTTCAATTTCAACTTTAATCATGCAGCTAGCTTATCTATGGAAGTGAGTCTGAAGAGGAGAGAAAATATTAGAAATCATGTAAGATGGGTGAAAACTGAGATAAATATTGTGCCTTCCAGTTGACAAAAATGCTGATACAAAGACCTGTTCTATCTGCATATTTTATAATTTGTTTTTGTGCTGTTTTATCAGTAGGAATGTTACATATACAACCATGTTCAGTTAAACAGTACAGATTTATCACCCAGGTGATGGAATGAAAGATATATTTATTGAGAGTGTGGAGAGCTGATATTGCTAAAAAAAAGTTGTTACTCACCCAATAAAATAATAATGAAAGAAAGATGCTAGCAGAAATTATGTATTTGATTATCAGGGCAATTACTAGTACCAACAGAGTTTCCATGGAGCAATGCAAGTATTCTCATTTTCCTAATTTTTCAAAATTTTTACCTACTAAACTGGTGACTTGAAGCATACAAACTTTTGGAAATGTGACTATCATATCCTGACAACAAAAGACCACCAACAGAAAGTGATTGGTCTTAGGAAGAAAATTTTTATCCCAACTCTTTTGTGACTTCTAAGATTTTTTTTCTGTTTTTATTAATTAGACTTGCGTTCCTTCTAAAGGTTTTCATTGTAACATTACTTTTATTTTATTTTATTTTTTAACAAAATATGTGTAGCAGTTACATGTTGAGAAAAGAGAAATCAGCTTCTTGCCTACATTTTTTTTGTCTAAGAGCCCAGGGCTATCAGTCTGATCAGTTCAGTCATGTTTAAATTGCTTGATTTTAAACATTCATGGATCCACAAGGCACACAATAAAAAGAAATTATCCCTGTACTGACAGCCTAAATGAATCTCTGTGTTAGCTAAGGCTGTTGAAATTCCATTTCCTTTCAGTTTTTTGCTTTGTTCATGTGTTTGTGGCCCTTCTGACCAAGTGTGTGGTGGTAGTGCTGGTGCTCACACTGTTGAAACTCTCACCAGTGGAAATCAGACTTGGTTAGAAAAATCCTGGCACTGCAGTAACACTCAGCTAAGCTCTTCCTGATAGTCTTTTAAATTAAAGTGTTTTGTTGATGATAGCCTTACTGCTCCCTTGGTAATTTTTTTCTGAAGCCATACCAGCAAGCTGTGATTAACCCAGGACATTAGCTCAAGAAGCTGATAGGATTTTGTTGATAAAGCTTTTCTGCCTTTTCTTTTTTTTTTTTTTTTTTTTTTTTTTTTTTAATAAAAGGATGTTAACTGCTCTCTCAAATATCTAAATCTTTCAACTTTTGTTCTTGTTCCTTGCCACTACATGGAAGTGGTGGTTTCACTTGTCTTAATCATGAAGTTCATGATGTCATACAGTACATCCTATGCCATGATACCATTATGAGGGCACATATTAAAAAAATACAAAAATAACTCCAGTTCCTTCCTTTCTAGAAGCCTGAAGACCAAGCTCAAGATTTTATATTTGTATGACTGAAAATCAGGGGGAAATGAATTTGCTTATAATTACTGTTGTTTTATTCCAGAGGAACTGAGTTTAAAATCAGATCTGCTTTAACAAGCAAGATTGTGTTTTTGAATTGTGGCTGGTAAATGAAAGGGGCTAAATTTTAGGAAAAGTCAAATCTATTTTGACATTAGGCAGCTGGCTTTACTGCCTTCTGAGCATCACTTTTTATTAATTCTTCACAGTTTGTTTTTCTGTAAACTTCTACAAACAAATGATAAATTCTGGCTGACAACAGTTATGAGCAATTCTAATATTTCAACTCCTAATTAATGAAATCCTATGGAAAATTTTGGAATATAAATATGTATATTTATTTCTCATATTCTTTCATTGTCAAATAATTTGGCCTGATTTATTCCATGAAATTTTTTTGGTTTATTTTATTTAGCAGCATGCTTTTATATAAATTTATCTCCACATTTCACTTCATTATTTTTCCTATTTGTCATATGCAACAGCACAGGATTTTGAGATTAAAATATGACCCAGGTGAAGACTTGGTTTTATCTGTGTAAGTGGTAGCAAGCTAAGTGTTTGTGGTTTTCTTTGCTGTGTGAGTGATGTGGTTTTCAGATGTTTTCTCATGCATTGCTTTTAGTGGACTATTAATAATTCAACATCTTGTCCCATTAAGCAATTTTTTTCCCACCAGAGACAGAGGCTTGGATTTTGACACTTGTACATTGGTGAGAAGTTAATCTGTTTGGAGTCATCCTTATGACTAATTAATTCAAAATATGAATTCTCAGAACATCAGTTGTTACGTCACAGATATCAATCAAGGGTTTATTTTGTGTAGCACTTCACCTTAACCAAAAGATTTCTCATCTTATAAGAATATACCTTTGAATGATTTATAGAGGGATTGACTCTGCAAATACTGAGCATAAAACTTCCTTATAGAGATACATTGAACCATACTGAATCCTCTGACTCAGTCCTGGGATACTTGGAAGATGGAGCAGATTAGATCAGTATTTAGTATTTTCAGCCTGATTAATATATTTCTGTTTATATCCTCTACAATGAATTATGTTCATCTGTTTTGTCAATTTTTTATGAGAAAAGGTATGGAAGAGAAATTTAAACCTGAATACTAGCAGGCTGATGCTTGAAATGTGGAGACACATTTTTTTCACTAAAATAGGTTAATCCAACAGCCTTCAATTTTTTGTAAGTGACAAAGTAAAGAAAATATATTTGAATTATTTAATCACATTCGCAAATTAATTCCATTTTGAGGCTCAGCTTCTTAGCAGCAATTTGTCACTGTAGGAAACAGTTATCTTCCAAGACCATGGCTGACCAGGAAATGTCTGATACATAGACTGTTTTGGTTTCTTGCCATGCTGGTAGGTGTGCATGTTTTTGATTGGAAAAATTTTTTCCATGTCATGCAACCCAGACTGGGAGAGTGCATGTATACTTTGAATCAGAGAGAATTAATCTCCTGTCTTGTTTCAGCAGGTAAGTTATGACTGAAGGGACAATGACATTCAACAGTCTGATCTGTGTGAAGTGAAAGGACCTTGCTAATGTGCCATTTGAACAACATTCACTAAATGTCACATTAAATTGTCTTATAAAAGCAAGACAAGAAGGATCTAACTGATGCCTTTGTCAAAATCTGAGCCCTGGACCTCTTGCTGTTTTGCCTTCTTAGGAATGCAGGTGCTGGAGTGGAATGGCATCCCCTTGACTGGGAAAACTTATGAAGAGGTCCAGAGCATTATTATTCAACAGAGTGGGGAAGCAGAAATATGTGTAAGACTGTGAGTTTTTCCCCATCTTTCTGTTTCCATTTCTTTTTGGCTTTTCATGGCTTTTGGTTTTATTTCTTTATTTTATTTTATTTTAATTTACAATTGCTAAGGTGGAACCTTTGTTAGCACAAAGCATCAATGTAACAATAAGCAAGAGTTCACTGTGACTGTGGGAGACCTTTTTGTTCTGTTTTTCTCTTAAAGTAAGAAGGAGAGACAAACTGAATTAGATGCTAGTAATTATGCATTTATAAACAATGATAACTCCATTGTCAGGCCACAATCTCCTCTCATGACAAACATATAGTTCACTGAATTTACTGGTGTTAGAAAAATAAGGTAATTTAGTAAGAACTTTTCGTGAAATTGTATCCTTTAGATGAAAGTCATTTAAGCATCCTGAGAAATGCATACACTTGCATTAAATCCATTAAAGATTTCACCTTAAAATAAGCTTTTCTTCTCAGCTCTTTAACAGCATTGCAAATATATATATCAGCTAAGAATGGACCATGCTTGGGAGCTGCTTTCTGTCATGAACCACTATTCATTTACCTACTTAATACAATAATGAGGGTATGAGGAAAGAGTTTCTTTTGTCTCAGGCTTCTAATTGCTTTCTTTAGGGACCTGAACATGCTCTCGGACTCTGAGAATCCCCAGCACCTGGAGCTGCATGAGCCAGTAAGGGCAGGTGAGAGACAAGAAGTTGCTTTGATATTGTGGGGCTGGATAACAACTGAAAATTGAATGTGATATAAGCTAGAATGTTAGCATTGTAAGCTCTGGTGTTGCATCACAAATATTGCCATGTATAGAAAGGGGGACACACCTTATATAAAAAGGCAAGAAGAGGGGATGAAATGCACCCTCAATGAGTTTGCAGACACCAATTGGGGCAGGAGTGTTGATTTGCTGGAGGATAGGAAGGGTCTGCAGAGGAATCTGGGCAGGCTGGGTTGATGGGCTGAGGGGAATTGCATGACATGATTCATCAAGTCAAAATGTCAGGTCCTGCACCTGGGTCACAGCAACCACAGGCAGCCCTTCAGGCTGAGGGCAGAGTGGCTGCAATGCTGCCCATACCTGTGAGTACTGGGTACTGTAAACTTTACATGTGATATGTTGTTATCCTCTTTCCTTCTGTTGCTCCTAAAGTTTACTTTGCCCAGTCCCTGGGTTTGCACCTGTGTCAGTACCTGGCCAGTGAGTTGCTGGTGTCCCCAGAGCTCATCTGCCATCCTGTGTCCAAACCTTGCAGCATCCTGCTGTCATCCCAGGCCTCTGCTTCTATAAACTGCATTATTAATCTTGGAGTCATAAATACTTCAGTCTGCACAGTGCAATTACAGCTGTGCCTTTCTGTATCAAAATAATTAAGAATAGGCACTATACCACACCACATTTTAAGGTGAAGTGTAACTCAGACAAATTTAGGTCACAGCCATCCAGTCATTAGACAGTTGCTGTTGCAGCCAGAGAGGCTAAAACAAAGCTTCCAGCAAACTGCAGCAAGTCCAGATAACATACAGGTCCTAAGGCTGTGTTCATAGAACCATAGAATTGTCAATGTTGGAAAAGACCTGGATGAAAATACTTGTTAGCTTAATACAAGGTTTGTGGCCTGCTGTAAGTGATGGAAAAACAATATTTACTGGATATAGAGATGCAATAGCAAGTAGTCTGTTTTGTTGAGAGTTCTAAGATGACAGTGCTTTTGGGGGGATTTCCTGCTGTTCAATCAATACCAAAACTGTAGGCTTCAGTCATTGTATCAGTCATATGTAAGCTAATTTTGAATCAACATCCACAATTTTACTAGTAATGCAGCCCCTCAGCAAGCTCAGTGCAGATTAAGATTACTTCACTCACCATTCTGTGGGTCTACTCTGGGTTCTGTGGTTTTGTGGCTGCTCTTTTATCAGTGGGTACCTAAATTATCTGGATTGAAACCTCCATTTTATAATCATGTAAAATTTCCTAGTTATTAATATACCATCAACCTACCTTTCGTTGAAAATTGATATTATTGATAATAATTGAAAGCAAAGACTAAGTATGACAGAACTTTAAAGCAGAACTACCCACATTTTTTTGATTTGTGGGCAGATCAAAACCCCAAAAGCATTGAAAGAAACTGAAGTTTTTGAAAGGACAAAAACTAGGCTAAAACAGCTTTTTATTAATAAAGAAAACTCAAAATGAGAAGGAACACAAAGAAAATTGTTCCACTCTTGTGGGCATTCCTCCTCCTAGTCTGGCAATCTTCTAGAGGTTTCTAAGTTGGAACTCTGTAGAGTTCTTGCCATTACCTCTGAGGTTTGGCAGACTCTGCTTTAGAAAGGAGCAATCTCCATTTTCTCTGAAAGAAAAATTAATTAGCCAAGCAGGGAGGATAAGGCTAAAGTTTGTTTTAAACCTCTCATACTTCTGAGAACTTAGGAACCAAGCTGTGCCTAGCATCCTTTTAATTCTATTCAGTCTAGCATACATGAAAGCATATGTATTACTTGACTTTTCTGTGTTAAATAGAAATTGCTATCTCCAAAGAGTAAATTCCTCCCACTCATTCCTGGGCAGCAGGGAGGGCAATCAGACTCCCACTACAGATGCCTCACAAAGGTGTGTGTTAAAGGAAAGAGGAATCAAGGCTTCTAGCCTTCATTTGTTTACATTTTTCTTCTTTGATTAATTTGTGGTAGTAAATTTTTGAGGCTTTTTCCTCTTTATTTTTGTATAACTTATCTCAGGAACAGTTCTGTTCAATGTTGAGTTGATTTTTAAAAAGTTGAAATGTGATTTAAACCTTTTACAAGAAAGCTTAGATACTTAGTGAAACTGGACCAGTTGTAAAAAATGAATGATAGCACAAGCCAGTCTTTAAAACTGTAATTTGCTCCAATTTGATTAAACATGATCAGCAAAGTCTGTTTTTCTTCACCTAGAAGTACTTCCTCAGAAACCTTTCTAGGTAAAGAGGTCTAGTAAGTAGCACTAGCACAGAAAGATTGGAATTGAGATGTTGGTACTGTAGGAGAAATGGTTTTTTTTTTTTTTTTTTTTTTTCACAGCATGCCTTTTGCATCTTCAAAGCAGATGGCATGAAAACTTGTAAGGATTGTATGCTGTCCCTGTACCATGGCACATTGGGTTTGGGTGTGCTGGCAATTATCAAAACCAAACTCTCTTGCTTTAATCCAGTAGATAAAGCGAAGTCCCCAGGGGTTGATCCCAAGCAGCTGGCTGCAGAGCTCCAAAAGGTTTCTCTACAGCAGTCACCCCTGGTTGCTTCCTCAGGAGTGGAAAAGGGATCTCATGTCCACTCTGGAACCACTTCTGCCACATCCAGTGCTGTTCCTAGCCCTGGTCAGCCTGGTTCTCCCTCAGTGAGCAAAAAGCGGCACAGCAGCAAGGTAAGAAATTTCCAAGTTATGGAGCAAGAACATTGTGATGACAGGAAGAGAATGCCTGTTTGCCTTCTTTAGTGCAGCAAGAAACCCCAGCACATCTTGGAAAACTCATTTCCTGGATAACAATGACTATTTCTCTTAAGATATTAAATCTGGACATAAAGAAAGATTACATGATTTATCCAAGAGATTTATCCCTCTAATTTATTTTTTTTTAACTTAACATTTTTTAAACAAAATAACTGCCCTTTACAGTCTTTGTTGCTCTTGCTTTTTAAGCGCATCCTATGTGGTGGTGAGGTACTATTTCCACTAAAGAAGCTGATAGTGTCAAAATACTAATTTCCCTCTCTGAATTAAACTATTTCTTAAAGTACTATAAGCTATGAATAATCATAGCAATAGTAAGTAAGTCTCTGAAATCAGGGAAATATTGAAATCAAAATTTAGCATTAAAATTTGCTTTGTCACTAGCTAATTCCTCTGAACATGACAAGCATAATTTCTCCTTTTCTTTGCCACATCCTGTCCATTCCTCATCTGAAGTTCTTGTGCATCACACACCTAAAAAGGGAAGAGTGGGAATTTAGCAGCATTTTTTCACAGTCGAAACTGAGAACTAGATCATAAAGTCATCTGTCATTTTTTGTTTTCCTTTTTCGTCAAAAAAGTCAATACTTGAAGTGAAACTCAGTTCTGTGAAGACTGCATTTGCTCAAGCAAATTGCAAGATTGCTGATTGATATCCTGAATATCCAGCTTCTGACACACTTACAATCCTTCACATTATCAAACAAAGTGCTTTCTAAACATTTATTAATCTGCACCTTTATTCCTTTTTGGGACTGTCAGGCTCCTACTGTGTTTTAGTTGTAGTTTGTATTTTTGGGCTTATGGAACTATAGCAGTGATTTGGACAGATGAGTTAGGTACTGCACAAACCAGAACAAGCAAATGGTGTCTGCTCTTTTCAGACTGTTCTTCAATTAGCCAACATAACTTTCATATGAGAGAAAACACAAAAATCTTTTTCATCCAGCAATTTAGTAAAAGCTGGGAAGATATTTATTGATCAGTTTAGTTTGGATAGTAATTCTATCTTGCCATAATGCACATAGACTTTCTGCAAACTAATTCTGTCTAATACTGGGTCTGCGATGCAAAGCTAAATTTGTATGTCAGTATTTACTGGATCTAACTTCAGGGATGTGGCAGAGTTGCTTAATCCTTAGGTCAATAGTTAGATTCACTACAGCATACTCTGGATGCTGTACACATTTACATATTAACTATTTTGCCATGTGTGTGATTTTTGCCACTGAGAATAGTGCTGAAGTACAGCTCCTGAGGCTGGGTGAAACCTGCCATTACAGTGCAGGCACTGCATGCAGAGAGCAGGGCTCTTAGTGCACATGCTACATCTACACTGAAATGTAGATCTCACATTTGGTGACATGAATCACACTCCTAAATTCACAGAGTGTGGAGATCCATAAGTCCTTGCTGTGTAGTATATCCTGGAGAAATGCCCCATTCTTCCCACTTGAGACTGGGTTCCCAGCTTTGGCACTGTAGCAGGTCACCTAAAGTTAGATGCATAAATTTAATTTCCTGCTTCACAAAGGACTTAGAATTCTTTTATGAGGATTTAGAATTCTTTTATGAAAATTCAGCTGTAGGCTTATAAAGATTAAAGCAAAAAAATATTAGAACTAATGCCTTTATGTAGGAGATGCAAAAGTCAGAACTAGTCAGGTAAACATTCTTTGCTTGTTTGTGAAAATCATGTTGAGAGGCATTTCTTTCATTAACCATCATAGCGCTTGTTGACTTGCATAGTTTCTGTTCATTGACTTCAGGCCAAATTTATAATGGTGTTGAGCTCTGTTAGAAGAGAAAGCTTATCCTTTCTGGAACTGCTCTTTGCCTTGGGCTGACAGCATTTCTAGGCAGGCTGCAGCCATGCCAAAGTATCATGACAGACTAAATATACAAACTGCCTAGATCTTGTTTTTTCAACTGTTTTTATTTTTAGCAAGTACTTTTTAAAAGATTTTGTATAGAATATACACTCTAGAAATGTTGTAGTCACTTCCATATTCTTCAGTGCCAATTTTCTCATATTTAATGTTACTGCAGAAAGTAATAGTGATTAATGCATTGAAGCCTGGCATTAACCAGTTTCACCTCATGGTCATCACAACCTGCTTGAGGTGTGATGGCCTTACAAAACACCATCTCTTACACAGGCTGTGTAAGTGCAAGTGGGAGTATAACAAATAATTAGACTGCAATTAGATTAGCCATCACAGGAGAGATTTAACCCTTGGAAGCCTTGAGCTGACAATATCTTGTGCAGAACCTGTTTCTTTCGTAGTGTAAATGCACGACCATTCTGTGTTGAAGATTACATCCAAGATATAAATGACCTATAGAAACATTTAATATGAAAAATTGGTTGATTTTTCTTCTAAATCTAAAGATCCTTTAGCTCCTAGAAGCCAACAGTGAAATACTTTCTGTCTTTACAAATTATTCCTCACTGAGGCAATGATGAAGAAAAATAATTATTTGCATCTCTACCTCTCAATACAGAACCAGCTTCAAAGTTGGCACAGCTCTGAGCTGGGGGTTAGACCAGATGGCCTTGAAAGGGCTCTTTCAGCCTAAATTATTCATGTTTTTTTTAAATATATGGGCAATTCTTCATGATCAGTTTTAGATCTGCTGACATCAGAGAAAACAGAATATTTAATGTGTTGAATCACAGTCTTGTAAATGATACAGAGATTCCACAATTATATAGAAACATAAAATTGTACATTTATTTTCAAAGACTCCACTTTACAAACTACACCTTAACCACCTTTCGAAGTCCCAATTCAAGTTCATCATACCCATTTCCATGAACTCCTCCTACATTGTCCATACTCATACATTCCATATTACATGACATTCAGAGTGAACAAACTCTATTCTTGCTAGTCCAACTCATGAAAAATGAGAGCATTTAGAGTATCTGGTAGTGATTTTGTAGCCCATGTTAATTTTGGTGTTGTCACTATTATCAATGCTAGTATAGCCAGAGATAAGAACTATTAAGTATAATAAAATCCATTTGTAGAGGTGAAGTATCAGAAATATAAGCCATTTATGCCCTATTTTGAAAGATTACATGATGCTCAGGTAGCTCCCTGTCTTTGGCAAAAGAAGTGAAATTCACTGTCTGAATAGTCTTGTCAAGGACCTAACAAGTTTTAGGAGTATTTTACTATCAATCTAAAATTTCATTTCAGATTCGAAACATTTTATAGACTGCTGATGATTTATTTTAGCTGTTGGATGGATTAAACTTCTTTTAAAGCTTTGTAAGGTACTGACAGAAGCTGATTATAAAATTTTTCATGAGAATTATTTTTCAGATGCAAATGCATTTACATACAAATAAATTTTGGGGGTTTTGGGGTTTCTTTTTGGTGTTCCTTTTTTTTTTTTTTTTTTTTTTTTTTTTTTTTTTTTTTTTTTTTTTTTTTTTTTTTTTTTTTTTTTTTTTTTTTTTTTTTTTTTTTTTTTTTGTAAAGCTTGTGTTCATAATCAACACAATCTGGAAGGCAAGGTAAAGCAGTAAACCAAACAAGAATAAGGCAACACATGACAGTGAATGTATCCATATAACAGATTTGTGCTAGTTTTCTCCTGTGTTTTCATTGTGATAGAGTTTAGCTGGGATTTTTCTGGTTATTTCTCATCTGTGGATCTGACTGACTGAGAGGATGTTTCTCCAACACAAATCTGAAAAGGGTAGTGAATCACCTTAACTTCATGCTGTGGTGCAGGAAATGTGGGCACTTCATTGGCTAATTTAAAGCAGTTGATGTCCAATGTCTTAAAAGAGCCCTGAAGGATTTTCTTGGAGAGTAAGGAAGCACAAAAGAGGGAGGTGGGTTTTACTCTTCTCAGAAAGTGATAGAAATACAAATTATATGGAATAATGTCAGGCAGCTGCTCACATCTGGAGGAATAGAAAATGATGGCTTCCAGATCAGTCTCCAGACAATAGTAAGTTTGTCCTTGTTTGCACCCTTTGTTTTCTGCTGCATCAATCAAGGAAGCAGATATGGAGAGAATGCAAAAATATTTAAGTCCTACTACTAAAACAGAGCTTTCTTGCTTGACTGATGGCTTGCAGATTAGAGGTTGTTCCAGAGTGGCTCAAGGCCACCAATGTTTAACAGAACAGCATATTTTTGTGAGTTCAGGATTCTAATTAAGTGATAATATTATTTTCTAGCAACAAACAGGAGGAAAAAAGAAAAGGCAGAGAAAAACATTTATTGCTTTTTGTTAAAAATCTAGACAAGTTTAATAATAAAGGAGAGATGAAAGCGAGGACAGAAAATTCAAATTTCATGTCACCAAAAGTGGGGGGAGGAATGTGAAGATTAAATATTGTAGCTGAATTGGCTGTCAGAAAACACAGAATAAAGTAAAAGACATTATATGAGGTGGCTTTCAAATTGTGTAATCCACTTATACACATCACTTAGTTTTAGCAACATTTCCATTCTTTACTTTTATTACCATTTCCATTCTTTCTACCCACTTTCACCTAAACTCAGTTTAAATTAGAGGAGCTTTTGTCTCTCTCTGCCTTTCTCATATTGATAGAAATATACAGCTGTGCTTATTTGGCATGGCTCTTTCTTTCTCTTGTCAGCATTCATGTTTGTTAGACAGGGTTAATGCTATGTGTTTTTTTCTCCCCATTCCACCTTATCTGCTTAGACTGTAAAGATTTGGTGTTGAAGTTGTTTGATTCTGTACCTGCATAAAGGCTGATCAAAATGGCTAGGCTGGACTTTAAGTGCTGTTGAAATAAATAAATATTAGTTTTGACTGTAACAACTGGAGACAGTTTTTAAAAATTTGTGGCAACACAGCAGTGTAAACCACACCTCTTAAAAAAGTTAACTTTGAAAATCAATGTGTTTTTAATCTGGCAGCCCACGGAAACTACAAAGTCTGCTTCCCATCCAATCACTGGAGAAATACAGGTAAATATGTACTTTTTGCTGCATAAATTGTTGATTTTACTGTCTGTCTTTTTCTGTGAAATAATTGTGCAGAAAACTATCTCAATTAGTTCTTGTTAGATTTAATTATTATTCAACTCCCATCCCTTAAAATGACACTAATGAAAGTCTATGCTTGATTTTTGCATCCATCTTTAACACTGGATTATTAAATACAGAAGAATGGAAAATGCTGCTGTTCCCAAAGGGACTAAAAGGATAGTAAAATTCATTCTAATCCTTAATGCTGTGGGTTTCTTATAGTGCAGTGTATTTATTTCCATGCCATACCAAGTTTATGGTTATCCCTTATGTAAATTGACTTTCGCCTTTTAAAACACTCAAAAAGAGGACAGCAGAACAACTGAAGTCTAACTTCCTATAGATTTCTGGGGGCTTTTTCCCCCCTTGATTTATCTCTCTCTTTTTTATTAGTACTAAGAGCCTTTCCATAGTATTATCACATCCTTGTCACACTTGGCCTCCAGGTAGACAGTATGTGTGTAATTAACACTCAATAAACTGGCTATTGTTCAGAATAATATCAAAGGTTCAATTCACCTTTACTTTTTCCTGACTGGAATATGGGAGTTTCCCTTTTTCCAAGGTCCAGTGTGATGCTCTAACCTCTCATTCTAGTCAGGGGAGAGAAAGACAGAAACTTCTGAAATGTGCTTATTTGGAGGGACCATAGAGGCCTAAAACTGATTTTATTTAAAGGGTTTAGGAGATATTGAACCACTCAGAAAGTAAAAGTAACAAATAACCCTACTGTGTTTTAATACATTCACTAGCTTCAAATCAACTATGACAAACACCTTGGCAACCTTATCATCCACATCCTTCAGGCAAGAAACCTTGCTCCCAGAGACAACAATGGCTATTCAGACCCCTTTGTTAAAGTTTACCTTCTTCCAGGGAGAGGGTAAGTGCAGGATGAATTCTAACCTGAACTTCCTTTCTGTTTAGGTTTGCTACATGTCATTAATAAACAGAACTAAGAGTTATTGCTATAGAAAATCCTGTTGGAACACCAGCAAAAATGGTGGATTTTTAATACAGAGTCAGATCCTATTCCAGGAGAATATACGTACTTAGCTTATGACCTTAGGAACTGTATGATCATTTCTGTAGATATATGGGGATTTTTTTGTGTGTTTCCTTTTTAAAATTACAATACATGTAAAAATACATAAAATAACAACAGTCTTGATGGAAACATACTAAATAGATGCAATACTTTCTGTAATACAGAAAGCTGCATGTTAAGTTTAGCATGGAATGGTTGTTTCTGCTCAAGACAATTTGAATTTAGGATTGATTTGCAAACAAGCAAAATTAAAGTACCAGAGATAGATTTAAGGTTGCAGTATAATTCAAAAGCCAAGAAATACTGATCAGAAACAAATCTCTCCATATGTATTTTATGGCACTTTTTTTTTAAGAGTGAAGATATGGTTTTAGAAATATTGTTGATTTTGTATCTAATGACTATACCAGTCACTAATTAATTTTTCATAGATCATTGATTGTTTTGGCTCTGTAATTACAAATAACTTATTATTACTTCCTTTAAAAGGTATGTTTCTGTATCAGCAATATTATAACTATTTTTGCTCTAATGTTACAGAATGTCATATGTATATGGAGAATGTGTAAGAATACATGGTTATAATAATACTGCTGATTTCAGTGACACAACATCTAAAATTAAGCAGATGGATCAGACTCTATATTGCAAAGACATATTCCTGCAAACTCCCCTGCTTGTGTGATAATACTCATACTAAGAGACTTTTAGGATAGAACAATGCAAATAAAAATCTGTATTTCTGTTCTACTCTAACAGGAAAGTGGATGCTCAGGTAACAGTTCACCATTTGGCATATGAACAAGCACCACTAAATGCATGAGTGATGCAAATAAAGCCATGCATTTTCTATTGTGGCTTGCTAATTCCAGCTGAACAGTATTCAATATTGTTCAGTAGCACTGGGCCCAAAACTATTACTTAATGTAAGGGGAAGAGGTGCTAGAGCTTGAGAGGTTTTTAAATGCACCTAAGACTCTTGTAACATATTTTTCAAATCAATCTTGGTGGGAATTTTGCAGGTGCATTCACTGATATGGAAATAATACTTCGAACTAAAGGCATGTTTATCCTATAATGTATCAGTTTAAACTTGTTGCCAAGTTATAAAGAATTTGCTTTCAGTTTTGTTTGGGTTTATTATTTCAAAACATGCCACTGTTACAGTTTTGCATGTAACTTTGGGGAATAATGAAAATGGAGATCTTCTTAAGAGTCCCAGACTTGTTTCTGAAAGTAGAAACTTGGGTTGCTACTGAATAACTTTTATTTGTAGTTCAGTCTGCGCTAGACTTCTTATTCTTCCTAATGTCTCAATTTCCTTTGATTCTGATACTAGAACCTACCCATTATTCATGTTTTCTTCTATCTCTGTTCTCATTTTCTCTTACACTGCTTCCTCTGTGCTCCTAACTCTGTAAATTCTGGATATGCAGACAAGTCATGGTTGTCCAAAATGCCAGGTAGAGTGTACTATCTTCCAACTTTATTCTTTCTTTTTTTTGTGTGTGCATGAATGAGACAATGACTCTGTAAATGGAACTACAGACTTCTCTTGAGTTCTGATGGCATGAAACTGTGGTATGGTTTTGTTTTTCATTACTAATTAGGTCATTTCCAGGAGCTGGAAACAAGTAGTTAACGCTCTTTGGTGCAACATTATTCTAAGGCCAAACTCTGATGACAAGCAAAATGTGTTTTGACTTCTGGAAGAAGTTAGTTCAGAGATATCTAAAACTTCATTCTCTCTCACTGAAAGTTGAAAAATAATTAACTGTGAACTTGTATCAAGACTTTGAATGGTGTTGCTGCCAAGAGAAAAAGTCTCTGTTTGGTAAAGAAATTGAATATTTTTCTCTATTTACCTTGCACAGTATATAGACATTAAAGCCAGGTATAATTCTAGATACCTACCCAGATGAACAATTAAATCTGCTTGACCACGTACATGGTTATTTGTGGTAAACAAACTTGAAATTTAATTTTTGAAATTAGGAGTGCTTTGTTTGTCCAGGAAACATAAGGCAAAGCTCAGTTCTCAAGATAAGCTTATATCAGCCCAGGCCAAGCTTATAGGAAAAATTCCAACCCCAATTTTAAGTTTGTTTAAAATTAATACCCTGAGAAAACAAGTGAGCAGATTAATTCCAATAGGCAGATTCCTATCATCTGTCTCTTTTTTAATTTCTAAAATTGCCTAATGAATGTGTTAAAATCACACATTTCATATGTGTATTCTATTACACATTTAAAAACAGTTATTTTATTATGCTTACTTCATTGTAAGTAATACATTGTATTATATATTAATAAATTATAATTAAGGGATCAAAGAGAAAGTATAACTAAAAGAGATATACAGTTTGTATATTTTCACACAATATACTCTTTGAATTTCAAATGCAAATTATTTCGTATTAAATGACCTACCAGTGACTGGTTTAATGAATGCATTTTATTAAAGCATCTTCATCTGTTAATCTGTTAATTGTTAATCTGTTAATTTTTAATCTGTTAATTGTTGAGGGGAAGGTGCATCAGGGGCATGAATTTACTGTGTTTGCCAGATCCTTCCTTTCAGAGGCCTAGAAAGCTTCATCTGCCATCCAGTTTAGCCTGGTTCTGCACTTCCCTAGAAGAGGTCAAGGTCTCCTGCTTCCCTCCACAACAGATTACATGTAGATTACATGTAGGCTCAGCTCACCCTTACATTTACATCCAAATATTCCATGGACTTTACTGGAAATATTCCAGAGCGGCCATGTTAACAACAATTTCATCTTTTGCAAGCTCTGGAACTCAGCATTGCATGAATCACCTTCTCACATACTTCAAAAAAGAATCAGAAACTTTGAAAAGGTGATGAAATTCTACTACTGCAAAACAAGATCCAAGAAAGGAAAGGGAATGTTGGTGTCATTTTCTTGGCAAAGTGCTTGAAGGATTCTTTCCCACTTCTTCTTCAAGAAATGAAAGTATATCAGTTCCCTAAAACCAGTAGGTCATAGGATATCTAAACAGGATGTTCTAGGCAGGGGATGCTTTTCTCATACCAGAGAGTAGGAAAAGAAGGCTACTGAGGTGCTTTAAATTTTTAACTGCATTACTTGATACCATTTGCCATCAAAATCTCATTTTGAAATTGATTCAGATTTTGTATTTCAGTTTTCTTTCCAAAAAATGCAAAGAAATAGCTTTGTGTGAGTTTCTTTTTCATATGCTCTAGATTTTAAATCACCCTTGCCATTCTGTGCTGTGGCTGATAGAACTCACTGAGCTCTGGAGAGCTGCTGCTTTCTTGTCATAAGGAGAGATGAACAGATACTTTGTTTCACAGGTCCCAAAAACCTTCACATTTTTCAATAAACTGAAAGACAGTGGATTGCAAGATTTCCAAGAAAATAAGTGGAAATACATAGAATGACTAGAAAAAACATGAGAGGAAAAATAGCTGCAAATCCCTTTCACTTTGAGATATCAAGGTAGTGGGCAGCTTGGATAGAGCCACCTCATTTTGGAGAAAAAAGCCACTGTGCAATCCAGATTAATTAGATGGGATCACTGCAAAGCAGAATTGAGTTTAAAGAGTGAAACTGCTGGTGCTGAAGTCCCAATATTGACATATGTGTGCCAGTAAAGCATTTGTATCTTTGACATAACCATAAATCAGAGCTGCTCCAGCCTGGTACCAGGTACGGTGCATCATTAGTGACTGGCTGATTAAATGTGTTCCTGAGGGATCCTTCTCAGTTAATCTCTTATGAGAGGAATTTGTACATTAGGTCTGGGACCATGCCACAGTGTGAACCAAAACAGCTGAATCAGAAGTGAAAGTAGTGCACTATCAAAAGTTATTGTAGGGGAAGCATGAAAGGGTCTAATATGACATAAACAAGTTATTTTGTGTCATTTTGTCTTAGTGTAGGAGAACAGCCCTGGGAACATTTAGTAATAGATGTAGCAGGAATAGACTTGCAGATTGACAAAAAGAGTTACTTTACCTTAAATCTTTATGGGTTTTTCAAGGTATTAAAATATTCTCATGTTCTCCTACCCAGCCTTTTTGAGTTGTCCACTAAAATTTATGCTAAATTAATATGGAATGAAAGCAAATCTAACATCAAAGCTCATAGATCTAGATGAACCCATATTCTGTTTAAGATTAGTGTATTGCTTTCTCAGCACTCAGGAAATGTAAAGTACAACATAAAGCATTAGTGACTCTTTTAAAAAACAGATTATGCAGCCAAACCTTTGTTCTAGGCTATTGAAAAAAAAAAATAAATAAAACAAAACAAAACAAAATAAAACATTTGCCTGATGCACTTGTATGTTTCTTTCCAGTACAGTTAGAGGGATAGGCAGAGAACAAGATCAATAAGAAATTAGCGTTTCAATCATTAACAGGATATTAGTTACTTTATGGCATTCATTAAATGCGTTTGTGAGATGGGATTCCTGTAATTAGAGGTTGCAAATATAAATATAATGAATTTGTGCTACTTTAAAGTGCTAATGGGATGGTCTTGGAATAGGAATCAATGCATTATCACCTCAGTTTAGAATCAGCACCCAATACCTACAACAACAGGACAAAGTCTATGTGCATGTGATGACTGATTCTTTATCTTGAAATGGTTTTAGGCATAGCAAGCCTGCTGAAGAGTCAGGAGATGTTTTAAAAGACAGTCTCAGAAATGCATACCAAAGAAAACATCCCAAAGGCTGTCATTGTCCTCTCATAACCCTGAATTGTTGCAGAAACGGAAGATACAGCTCTTTTCTTTTTCTAGTTTTTGGTTTGTGGGTGTTTTGGTTGTTTTTTGTATTAGAGCTGAAAGAAACAAAAGATTGCTAATGTAATGTTTTGTTCTTTTGTTCAAATTCAGTGCTGAGTACAAGCGGAGAACTAAGTACATACAGAAGAGCTTGAATCCTGAGTGGAATCAGACAGTCATTTATAAAAATATCTCCATGGAGCAGGTGTGTGACTGGTGCTGCTCTCAGTGCTCTTTGCTGCTTTATTATTTGCATGGTCTGCAGTGCTCACTGCAAAGGGAGCAGTGCTACTGGCAATCCTCTGACCCCCTGTAAGATCTTGCCAGATTTAGAAGAAATTCAGAATTCTTTCCTTGACTCTGATAGAGTTGATTATGGAAATGCTCTTTTCTTGCCTTTCTACTCACTAAAATGGTAATTTGTGGGGATTGCACTCATAATCATGGTGTAGGTATGGATGTGACAATTTAAAAAATTATCATGGAGTAAATTAATAAGGGAATAAATTAAGACATAAATTTCTGAAGTAGATGCAGAAATCACAGTCACTCTTTGTTCCAATAGCCATGCAAACTGAGACAGAGTTTCTACAAATTTTTAAAAAATATTTATAAAATATAGATATAAATTTTTAATGTATCAGCAATTTATATCAATATCTTGAGACATGAATCACATAAAAAATAGGAGATATTTTATTTCCTTGTCATAGAAAGATTTAACTCACATCTGGGAAGGATGTCTGCAGAGCCTTCTCTGTTTCTTGGTGGCTTCCTAACTCCAACTGTGCTTCTGAAGCACTATGAAGCAATTGAGTCCTCTACTGCTCCATCTCTCCTCATAAAGGACCTTTTACCAACTTGAAAAAGATAAAATGGGAAAAATAATTATCAGTTCATTTTTTTTTTTTAATTATGAAGAATGTTTTATAGAGTACTGGATTTGCAAGCAGTCCTGAATCTTTTTGCCTTTCTTTCTGTTTTCTTCTTGATACTTTCAACTTCACTTTACAATGTCATTTAATCTTTCAGTACTTTTTAAAAAGCCCAGAATAACCAGGCTCTTTAGTGAATAGATTTCCCAATGCTTTTAATGCTCTTCTCCATCACAACCCCAAGACCTCAATACAATCTTCCCAATTTAAAATTTCATTTTTCTTTCTTCTTGTTCCTTGAGAGGAACATAGATTAAGACACTCATTTTTCATGGAACAAAATTGCTCATGTAATCTGCACATGTGAATTTAACAGGCAGTCTTACTTCAGAAGTGTAGGTAGGGGTTTGATGGGGTTTTCTTACTCCTTTATGCAGGCTTTTATAAATTGTAGCTATTTGACAATTAAAACATCAGGAAAAAACCCACACTGATGTTTACCTAGCTGCAATATAAGCCCTAAGCCTTCTTGGTTTGGCAAAAGGGTTGGGTAAGTCTTTACAGTATTTGCAAACTCAGCTTCTCATCTAAGAAAGATTCTTAATTTTCTTGAGGGGTCTACTGTGACATTTCATAGAGCTGGCATTGAATGCTGGGGTGTTGCAAATTCAATGCCTATTTGGTGCTGTGCAAATGGATAATGATACTAATCTAAGATTTCTCTGACACTGATTTTAATGACAAAAAAAATCTTATATTGTTGATGTCAGTTTTTGGACTATTATTTGATGAAATTTGCCTTTAGTTTACATGTTGAATGCTCTGCATTTCTGCTTTCCATTTGCAAATTCCTTCCTTTTTCCTTCCTCTGAGACTATTATGCAGTATTTATGTTTTTAAGTGTGTAAACTTAATTTGAACACCACATATCTTTTCTATTTTGGCCTCTTGGCACACAGAACTGTGTGCAGAGAACACTGTTTCCTTCCATACCTTTCCATGGCTTGTATCTACTGCTAAGATACCCCGTGTGTGTGACTTTTGTCCTACAAAATTCCATGCCCTGACTTAGAGAATCTATACTAAAGCACATTTCTAAATCCCAAATAATTCAATGTTGATGATAAGTATTCTCTACAGTCTGAAGAACTCTCACCATGTAAGAGACCATCATTTGTACTCATAACCCTCAGAGGTCTATCTTTCAAAATAGTTACAGATATAAATAGAAATACAAGACAATAATTGCATTAGACAGAGAATGAGTGTTCTGTTCACCTGACAAGCAAAACTGCATCACACATTGCTACACAGAGTTAGCAGTCACATTCAAACATAAATTCATGAATTTTTCTATCCAGTATTACTTCAAAGAAACATTTCCTTTTCCCCATACTTTTTTCTCTCCATCAGAGCATGTGTTACTTGCAGACAGCAAATAAGTATTATTAAATATTTCCTAATATAGTTCTTTTAACGTCACTGTCTAGACTTTAGCTGCTTGTACTTTTTTTTAATTTTCCTTTTCTCTTTCATAAACTAGCTGAAATTAAAGTGAAAATAATTATGGGAAATAGATCACTCTTTGAAATGAAACAGACTTTTTCAAGGTCAGAATTATTAGTTTTATCACATTTATAGGAAATTTTACTTTGACAGCTGGAGAAAAAATACATTAAACTGTGAATATTTAGTAATTTAAGGGTTTTGTTAAGTAATAAAGTAGAAATAATTACAATTTGAAGGAAGTCTGAGCACACAAATATTACTAATGCTGTGCAGTAATTGCTAAGTCAAGTCCAGTACCTACTCAGATCAAGAAAGAAAGCATTAGAATAATTTAAGGAGAAGATGATAAAAGATGTGAGTTCTGCTGCTGGGGAAGCCATTGGTATACTCTATGACCACACTGTTAGGTGTGGCTTTCTTTGCCTCAATTTCTTACTTGCCATAAAGCAAATAAAAGTATTTACTTATATGAAATAATTCCATAAAACAAATAGTTTTGCTGTAATTTATGTCTGTAAATTAGAGGTAATATATCTAGAAAGAGTAATATTTTCAAAATCCTTGAGTGATGTGGAAGCCTATGTCTTATTTCCAAAAGTAAGGAATTCTTTTGTATGAATCAGTCATGTGTTGGTATTTAAATCTTGCTTAATATGTAGGGCAAAAGAAAATAAACTCCTAAGTGATCTATAAAAAGTTTTTTTGTCCTTCTCCAAATTACAACAACATAGAGAAGAGAACAATAAAATGTTAAATATGAATGTAAACAAAAATAACTGTAATGGATTACCTAATACATTTATTTCAACTCCTCAAACATCCTGACTGAAATGACAAAATTTTGTATTATTTCTGATGTAATTGTATTAATTGCTTTTAACATAGCGGGAAAACAAGCTGCATTAAAATTATTTCTTTCCTAATGCAAATCCTAGTACAAAATTGTCAAGGAATATATGGTAAATATTTTCAGTAGTGCATATTTAGCTGCACAGGCAGACATTATCCATAACATCCAGACACTTAAAATGAGAAACCAGCCCTTCTGTACCTGTGGGGTTGGTTATAGCTTCCATAAGAGCCAATATTTTTCACATTGGCTGTTTCTGTAAATTCCTTCATTTTCTTTGAAATATGGCTGTCCATAGACAGCCTAAAGCTAACTGGAGTTCACATGCAGTGATGTGCTTCTAGGTGGATTTTTATTTATTTTATTTTATTGCTGCATTTTTTTTTTTTTTTCACAATGCTAAGGCTGAAATCAGTAATTGTTTGGTAACACTTTTTTCAGAGTATGTTTGGAACTCAGATGAAGTTCACAGTATATGGAGACTTCGTTCCTTCTTTTATTGACACTCATTTTCCTGTTGGTACATTACCCACTTGCAGAAAGTCATGGTCAGACAGATAGAGGCTCCTCTATCCCATTTCAGTATTGCTGTCTGTTACACTCCTGGTGAGCTCCTGAGCTTCAGGATTCACAACCTAAAACTGACATAAGGCTGAACCCTACGTTGCTGGGATGGTAAAATGACTGCTTTCAAAATCAGCAGCCATTTAGTGCTCTTTGCCACCACTGTGGAACATAGATTATATCTTCAGAAAAGCAAATTTTCCTCTGCTTTGAAACTCATTTTGTGCACGCTGCACTCTCCAGGGTTTTTCATTGTCAGAATATTTTATAAATGCTTTATTAAACTAAGAAACTTGAAATAGATTTTGCAAATAAGTATAGAGTACTGTAAGTTTTCATCACAGTTTTATTATCACACTGTTGTAAAGAAGCTATCAAAGTATGGGTGCAGTTACTTGATAATCTTTTCTATTTTCCCCTTTCTACCAAAAATTCTTCAAACCTTAGGGATTTTTTTCCCATTTCTTGGATTTATACATTCTTCTCTCTGTCCTTGAGCAGTCATAAAGAGGAAATCTCCTCTCAAAATAGCAACAACTGTGACAATACATTTCTGAAAAGTATTTGTGCTATCTCTTTTTAAAATAGTAAAAATACATATACTTAATATAGGACCTAGGAGAAAATTGTATCATCTAGGAAGCCAAAAGCATCATGGACCTATGGGTGCTCAGCTCACTTTTTCAGGTTATTCTTCATGTTGCAGTTTCAATACTGTCTTGGAACAGCAAAGAAAAGGTATTTTGTTCAGCCAAGGAAATCAGCTTTAAAAGTACTCCATAAGCGATGTCCAAAAAATATATTTCTTTTTCAAATTTTCTTTTATTTTTGCAGGATATTTTTAAAAGAATGTTTAAGAAGAATATTGCTTAATTATGTAAGAATAAAACAGAAAGATTAAAGAATTGCTCTTTTTTTTTTTTTTTTTTTTTAATCTTACATTTCAAATCATGTTGTTGCCTGCTTAAAGAGTACATTGTTGATGCTAAAAATAGATTAATTCCCCTTTGTGTGGGTTTTCAAGGATAGGCTGATTTAAATTTTCATTTCATAGACATTGGCTTTGCATAGTTGTACATTCTTCTAAAGTTGTCTGGGAGCAGATGATATTCTGAATACATAATAATGAGATGAAAATATCACTTAAAGGCAATTGCAGGGTATTAGGAACTGTCTTAGTCTGTTGCTGTGTTAAATCCAGTGGCATTGTAGGGAAATTGATGAGATCATGGTGCTAATATCTCCAGCGTTGTGGGTTTGATCCTGGATGTAGAGACCATTCACTTAAGAGCTGTACTCAATGATCCTTGTGAGTCACTCCCACCTCAGAATATTCTGTGCTTCTGTAAATAGCCAAGAGTGCTTTCATTGCAAGTACATACAATATGCACAGTAATTGGTATAGCTTATCATTTTAAGCAATGACTTGATCCTTTTCTGTCCCTCTGTGCCCAGCAGCCAATTAATAGAGCAGTGAGTGACAGATTGCTTCTGTTAGAATGACAACCTCAACTATCACATAACAATTCTTCTTCTGAATTATTTTATTCAAGTATGTTAAGAGTCCTCTTTTCCTCTCTAATGCTTGCATTCTTCATTTATAACTTCTCAGCCTGACTTTGCAGACACCCTATAACCTGCAGGATTTTGTCCCTCTCTCTTTTAAGCTACATGAATTTATTGCTGCCTTTCCAGCCACCTTATAGCCTTTTGCCCTAGCAGACAAAATCAGTAACCAATCCTGCCCCTACATGTCCTAAGAGACCTCTGGAAAAACACTCAGGTCAGTCTTTACAATAAGGTCAACTGCTTTGGTCGACAGTTTCTCTGTCTTGTGCTCTCTTGTCATATAAAAGATTACTTTTTTTCTTACTGTGGCCTATAGAAGAGTGCTTGACACAGCTCTTATGTTTAACAAGATCTGCAGATAATGGGTTTTGACAGCTGTCATTAATACCCAACAATACAACTTGTTCACATGCCTGGATCCCTTGCAGGCTCTCACTGACTACACTGAATTCTGCAGGCATTAAGGCCAGGTCTTCACACATGAGTTTATGTAAATGGGGTGTTTGATATAATACATTTGAAATTCACACTCAAATGCACGTCAGGCAGATGTCTGAGTTCAGCACATCTGATGATGAGAAAACTGCAGGAGCACAAAAAATTGTGTTTTAAAAATCGGTTTGACTCTTGTAGTGGACATAAATTCTACCCAAAACAACTTTTGGGAATTCCTAAAATGAAGTTTAACACAAGCCCATCTGGCTTGATAACAAATAATAGCACCAAATTATTTTTCTCAGAACAAGGTTGAGAGGGTGAAAATTGCCTACCTGTCACTATGAAAAAGGATATATTGAGAAAATAATGTATAGAAGCCATAAAGACTTGATCTGAAGTTTATGAGGTTAATTTTCCTTTTACTTGAATTGCAGCTGAAAAAGAAAACACTGGAAGTGACTGTCTGGGATTATGATAGATTCTCCTCAAATGACTTCCTTGGTGAAGTAAGTATATTATTTCTTCTTCTCTACTAGTCATAAACTGCAGGCTGTTATTTGGAGACTGGGCTTTTTCAAGGTATGGTACATGTGTTGAGTAAAATTTTTTTACCTCCCAGTTTCACTATTGTCTTCACAACAAATGGTCATGATTAATTTAGACATGAAAGATATATCCTTTTTATCTTGATTAACTGGGGACAAGCTAATTTAGGACCCAATAAAATGTTAATTTGCTGAAAATTAATACTTTTTTTGAGTGTGAGATAGTAACAAGGTTCACAGTGACTCCAGGGGAAATTCTTGTGACTGAAAGCTGTCTGACTAGATTTTACCATAACATAGGAAGGCTGAGGAGGTATTAGTCTTTGTAAATGATTAAAGGATTAAATCCTGCCATCAAACCATTTTTTAACACATGCAAAAGTATGTTCAAGTATGACCAATTTAGCCTTGCTGATCAGTCTAATTTTTAACATTCTGAAATAGTAATATCATTTCCAAAGTATGACTGAAGGCAAAATCTAATCTTGTCATTAACAATAAATGAGTGTTCATGGGAAGAAGGCTTTCTCTTTAAAAGAACAAATAAAAAAATGTATGCACATATAATACAGAATTACCAGCAATAACTATGATATAAAAATAATTAAAGATGTAATTATAAATAAAGATTTTAATTAGAGACAGAAGCACAGGAAAATCGATCACTCATGCAGAGTAACTGAGAGTATCCAGGCTCATTCTACATTTGAATTCTGAAAAAAAGCCACACAGTTCAGCTCCAGTTCCCCTTTGTGTAACTATCAAACTGAGCAATCAGTGTCACTATTTGAACAGTTACTAAAATAAATGTATAGGAAGTTGCTATATGATTACTTATTTCCTGCATACTGTGTCCATTTTCTCGTTGAGTTCAGAGTTCCAAATGCAGGGCTTCACTGAATATTTATATCCCTGTTTTTATGACATTTAGAAAAGGGATGCTCTACATGAAGATTTAAACGTTTCCCTGTAAAGTTTCTTCAGCTTCTAGAACCACTTTTTTTTTTTTTTTTTTTTTTTTTTTTAATTGTGAAAGCAGTTATTCGGGGAAACAAACAGCAGAAAAGACAGTGTATGTCAGCATCAGGATATGTAGAGGAATCCTGCACCATAACATCAGATGTGGGATATCCAGATTGTTCTTTGAATAGAGCCAGCAGCACTTGTGTGCCCCAGAAGAAAAGTGGCACATCATGTTCCATATCCATGGAAAGTGAGACCTCTCCTCCTACAAAGAGCCCCCAGCCTACACTGCCTGTTGGCAGCAATCCTCAGCCATGCTATCTGCCCAGTCATTTTCAAAGCTTGGCTTAAAACCACAACAGGGAGCATGCTGAATAGTTTGATTATAGGTCTAACCAGAAAGACCAAGCTAGACCATAGGCAACCTATAAAACCAAAAGGTAAAAAGGGAAGAAAAATGGTTTTTAAACTAGAAGCCATCAGTTTTTAGGAGACTTCCCCATTACTAAACTCGAAGAAGCTTTCTTTAAGTCAGTGTCTTGTAATAAAGTGACAAAACATTGTTCTCTGAGGTAGTTGCACAGTTTATTTGTCTAGCAAACATTACCTGACATTAGTTTTAACTCTGTCACTTTAGAGCCAGACATAAAGCTATTTTTGACCTTCCTTCCTTCAAGAAACTGTGATGAATTTCAGTACTTTACATCCCTTGGCCCTCTCAACTGCAAACTTATTAAGGGAGGAAAGCACTTTATAGGTGCCAATGCTCTTTTTGTTTTACTTCTATATTTTTTAAAGAAATTTCACAGCAGTTCTGCTAACAATAAATTAGACCAGATTTCATCTACAATGTTTGTGGATTTTTTTAGCCAGTTTGTTTCATTCCCACATTACCATTTCTTTTCCTATTTTTTTCCTCAGTAATGTTTAGATGCCTAAATGATCTGTTGAATTCTATTATTTTAGTGAAGTGCAAGAGTAACCGTTTTTCTCTTTTTGTTGCTAGTTCTTCATATGTGGATTTTTTAAACACTCAAGAAGCATGAGTCTCATATTATTGAAGACCTTAATAAAAACAAATATGAAACTTCCCTCCCTTAAAAGCATGGATAAAATGGAAAAAATTATACTGCTTGGTTATCCTATTAGAATATGTCTGTAGAGAGGCAGAATGGCTGGATGTCTTTTTAATGTCTTTTTACTGTAGCTGTCAGGCTAGTGCTCACAAGCTGCCCTCTAAACTGCCCAGTCCTTTTTGTGTGGAGCTCTGCCATAATCAAAGGACTCAGCTCATAGTCCTTACTGAGGTCCTGGTGAGAAGACACATTGGTTTAGACACATCAATATGCTACTGAATCTGGGTTTGGGGTCACAGCATGCTCAGAGAGTCCTGAATCTGTCAGCACACAGCCTTATACCCTTCACTCTCACACCTGATTGCAACTTCTGAAGGCACAACTCCAGTCTCTTCTGCTGTATGCAGTCATTAATAGGTCAGATACAGGTCATATTATACTTTGATTTATTTGTAGGTGTTGATTGAGTTATCCAGCATCTCTCAGCTTGACAACACTCCTCGGTGGTATCCTCTTAAAGAACAGAGTGAAAACATAGATCATGGAAAATCTCATTCTGAAAAGAGTAGCCAGCAATCTCCAAAACCATCTGTCATCAAGAGCAGAAGTCATGGAATCTTCCCGGACCCCTCCAAGGGTAGGAATGACTTGGTGCACCTGATATGAAATATTTTCCCAAATGATGTATAAACCTTTGCCATGTGTAAGTTCTAACAGAAAAATAAAGATAATGGTATGAAGTTTGTATACATTTTTATTAAAAATGCATTTATCTCTGTGATTAATTAGTTGGAAACAAGACTTAAATTGTCTCAATCTTGCCAGCCAGCTTACTGAATAGTTATGTCCTTAAAACAGCAGCGTACAGACTCTATGTGTTTTGCTCATCCACTATAGATTCTGTGCCCTTTCCATTTTCTTGGTAGCCTTGGGCAAACTCAATACATATTTAGCTTTCTATTTTTCATGTTCCTTAAATATAAAATGGAATTTTTTTCTTTTGAAAATGCCACATTAATATTTTATAGAACAACAATTATGCTGCAATAGTACATATGCATTTCCAGTAATGATAATGGATTGCAGCACATCTCAGTTGTACTGGAAATCAGTGGAGCTGATACTTTAGAAATATACTAATATTTACAAAAGAAGAATTGATCTGTGTCTCCTGCTCCAATTATCTCTAATTCTTTTTTTTTTATACTAAGTAGTCAGTGGACAGGTGTTCTCTTAAAACACATTATGTGTTGTATCAAAGCAAAAAACATTCCATTTACAATCCAGATGAGAGCCCCAGAGGGACAAGACTCTGCTCCATCTCCTCTCTATTTCTGTATGTAACATTTTGCCAGGGACTGGTGTCTATACAAGATGTCTATCTGAATTAGAGGTAAGTATAGAAGATATTGTAAGTTAGGCTGTGATTTTCCTGATGGCATTATTCAGGATAAAATTACTTACATTCACTAAGTGTTTGGTACTGGTGCAGGTGGTGCTGCTTAGCCTTGACATACTAGAGAATAGAAAGTAGAAAACACTATGCCATCTTTCCACCAGTTTGAACCAGCACAGGAGGTCTAATTCACAGGTGACAAAAAAAATAATACAAAATAAATTAGTCCCTGGGCCAGTTAACAGTGGGGAAGTAGAAAACAACGCTTCGTAAGAGTTTCCTAATCATGATATATCCTGATGCTTTAAATGGAAAGGCACAGCTTAATCTTTGTTCATTGTTCTGGAAGTCATCTAGAAAGACTGGTCAAGAGAAAGAGAATGAAATTGTTTGTTCTTAACAAATGCAAGAGTTGTACTTCTTCATTTTCCTGGTAGACATGCAGGTGCCCACCATTGAGAAATCCCACAGCAGCCCAGGGAGCTCCAAATCTTCTTCTGAAGGACATCTCCGCTCTCACGGTCCATCTCGCAGCCAAAGCAAAACCAGCGTCACCCAAACTCACCTTGAGGACGCTGGGGCAGCCATCGCCGCTGCTGAAGCAGCTGTGCAGCAGCTTCGCCTTCAACCAAGTAAAAGACGCAAATAAATTCCTCAGCATGGCAGCTTAATGTTCATCTGTTGCCTTTTTCCCTGCTGTCCTTCCCTTTCTGGCTATTTTTTTTTTCTGTTCTTGGCACACTGTGCTCACTCTGTTCAATGTCTTTCTTTGTGTGCCTGTGTGTGAATACATATAATTACAATATACTCTTGTATTTAGAAGTCTTTTATTTATTTATTTATTTATTTATTTTATAAAGACTGCAGTGAAACTGGCTGTTTCTCCATCAGTCCCTTCACTCATGGTCCATGATGTTCCATGGTTGTGCATGACTCACAGAGTCCACTGTGTTTTGATGTCACTAAATACTTACCAATGAAATAATCAAAACCTGCAGAGATGCAACTGCCAGCTCTTCAAATTGCACATGACTGAGACCACATTAATAAGAGGATGTATCTATATATAGTAATCATGAAGGACAGTACTATACACACAAAATAAGATTTGAAGTAAAAGAAGTTTTTTTTTTAACTACATGGCTGAGATTTCTATTTTTGAAACATGACTGTAAATATCTATTTTTTTTTTTTTTTGAAAGGAAATATAAGGCAACCTTCTTTATATCTCAGATAAGATTGTTTTTGTGATGAGCAGAACAGAAATATAATAAAAATATTAAACACAATAAACGCAAAACCATTAAACACACAGAGCCAATAACAACATCAGATTTCAACAATGTTGTCAAGTTAGCAAACTCAAAGGGAGTTGAGAGCTAAGTCAGGTGTCACAGTTCAATTTTTCAAGTAATTTTTACCATGGATTGATTAAGGGTCAAGGTAGATTTCATCTGACAACTTCAAATAGGCTAATGAATAAAACTATTCCATTCAAAAGATTATTCTCCAGAGTATACTTCAGACCAGTATCATCTGATTGCTAGCTGAGGGTTTAGTTGATGGTTAATTAAATCTCTCTGACTGTGAAGTCATTGTGTTTGTCTTTAGGATTTGTTGATATGCCATAAACTCACCATGGTATAATGCAAAACTGGGGGAAAATTATTTCCCTTGTCTTCACTGTCATTAATACAGAAACAGCCAGTTTTGATACTCTTTAATGCTGTGCATGTGGTGTCTCTTTGGTGTTTGAAAACACTACTTACTTAAATACAGAAAAAACCCACTTCTGTTTGCATGAATAACATTTAAGCTGGTTCCATCTGAGGATACATACTCTGGGTTTCCATTTCACCCACACTGCCACAGCAGCACACAAAAGCGGTCAGTCTAATCATGCCAGGAAGCAGCACAGACACAGCATAGCAGGAGTCCTCCCTATTCAAAGAACTCAGTCTGACAATCTGCCTCCACCAGCCAATGACAACAAAGACCAAAGCCAACTAGCCCTCAGGAAAGTGATGTCTGATGGACCAGTCAAGCCTGAAGGAGGTGAGCAGAAAGACATGGTTAAGAAACCAACTACATCCCAAATACTTCTTGCCATGTCAACTAATTCATTGCGATATTCAATTTTTTATTTTACCCCTCCATTAAGTGCTGTAAATGTTAACATGAATCAAGAACTCTGCTTGATTTTTCCACCTATCAATGCATAAATCCATAATGAAAAACTGTGCTAAGAAGCATTATGAAACAACTAATGTGTGCACTTCCATTCCACTGGAGTACTTGGAATACTGTTGAAAAGTAGTATAGCTTTGCTCATGTTGTTGCCTAATAAAAAGCATGCATCCAAGCTGGTCTGCTTAAGCATGATTGGACATTTCTTGTACTGTGACAAAAACCTAACTGCACATTTTGTTTTTGAAAACGTAATTGGGACAATAACAATTCCTGTTTTCCTCTTACAACACAATTATCATGTCAACAGTGATTAGCATAGATAATTTTTCAAACCACCAGTGGAAAGGAAAGGAGTTTTGATCCATGTATAGCCCAATCTCTTGATAATTTTCCTATCAGCATCTTTAAAAATTATTTTCTACTTGTAGGCACCTGTAATACCACATACCACCAATTTATTCCCTCATCACAAATAAAGAGCCAGAATCTCAATCAGTTCAAATTGCCACTGTTCTTTTGACTTCTGGAGCATCTTGTTTATTTCCATGGACTTTGAGGGATAATCTAAATAAATGTTCTAACTGAACTCACAGATGTTCTCTTGTGCTGTAATCCCTTCCTAAGCTCTCAAGATTAATTGAAGGTTTTTCTGTCAACACCATTGCACACATTGGACAATACAAGCTGGCTGAGAGGGGTGCAGGAGAGAAAGGGGAAATGGTACTTCAGACAATATATTCTAAAGGCATTCAGACAACGAGTGTGGTGTTAAAACAACTAATTAACAGGGCAAAAGTAACAGATATTTTCAAACATATTTAGAAATGACAAGTTTTTTCTTAGGAGAGACTTTAGAATTCTTCCATAAATCTATATATTTACACAAACACACATACACACACACATATACACAGAGACTATTGCTCTACAGGTCAGGCAGAACCAGAGAATGTCATGGTATGAGCTCAGGCATCATGTCTGAAAGCTGCATACCACTCCTGGGGGATAGACCATTCAAGTCTAAATGACTCTCATCTTTTGAGATGTCGCGTCTGTCAAGTTTTATCACAGACTCGTAGCCCTGTGGTGATGCCTTTTCACATAGACAGGTTATGCAAAATATTTTGCTTGTGATATAAGGTTGAATTAAGGTTTAGATACACTTTTATAATAAGGAAATAGAGAGTGTGTTGGCTTCAAGTACCTGTGCTATCAAACTGTAATTCCAACTTCTTTACTTTTAAAATTGCAAAAAGACTATGTACTGATATGTACATGGCTCAGCAACATTGGAAACATCATAGAGAGTTATGGGAATAAGGGTCCACATTATAAGTAATAGGAGTCCACATAAAAATACTGAGTCCACAATAATGTATAAAAAAGGCTAGAATTGTTATGAAGAGATGTAGCACTTTTGTCTTTTTACTTCTGACAAATGAACACAATGCATAGTCACCTACACAATATTTACAAGTCTGGTTTCAGACCTGTGAGATGTTTTGGCTTCTCTTTATTGTACCAAGGATAGTTTGTCCATATTTATTCATATAAGGTGGGCCAGTAGTTACCATTTTGAGGTTAATGACTCTCATGACTTTTAAGAGGAATGAAAAGCAGGATGATTTCATTGCAGTTTTGTGGAGTATGAAAGTAAAATGAGATGAGTCTATAACCTCAAATGGAAAAAGCACCAAAGATACTCAAAACAGCTTCCAACTTATGGACTCCTTTGTAGGATGAAGAGATGATAAAGGAAGGAAAGGCTTTCCCTGCATTGTGAACTATGAATGTTGGGGCATCATCAGTTTCCAAGTCCTTTCCTAAAGGGAGGTTGCATGTTTGTGGTACCCACCTCCATCATTGCCAACTTTATTGGTACCTGGAAAAGAACACATTAGAAACCAGTTTTGATGACTGGAATAGTTGTGTATGCAAGTTAGTAAGCTTTTGTTACTATGCCTCAAATCCCTTTACTAAGGAAGCCAGTACATCCACAACATTATTATTAATTTTTTGCCACAGCTATTTCTCTGTGCATATATTAAACAGCACCTTTTACAAGAGTTGTTTGGGTTTTTTCAGCCCAAGTACACAATGGTGATGAAAATGATTCTATGCTGTGAAGTCCTTCTATGCCTAAGATAACCCTGGGAAAGAGTGTCCTCCTTTGATCTAGTCTCTCAATAGATTCATTTTTTTCTCTTGAATTGAACTGGCTCTAGAAAAAACAACAAACCAAACAAGGCAAGAATCCTCAGTCATTCTGAGAGTGTCTCAGAGAAATCCTTCTCTGCTTCTAGGACTCTTTCTATTGGGTTTATTTTCTCACTTATTAATGCTATGTCTGTTGAGAAGTAACAAGGAAATTATAAACAAAACCAGCACCTATAGTATAAATAGCAAATTTTGTGAATACAAAGGTCTTTCATCAGCTTTCTGTTGAACTGAATAGTTTCTGTATTCCTTTTATAGAGTAAAAACTGTATTTAAATCAATCTGATTTTAAATCAATCTGATTTTAAATCAAGGTGAAGATGCAACAAAAAACATTGGTTTTGTTCAGAACCTTTGTAAAATCCAACATTCAGCTACAGCAGTTAATTAAAAATAAACCCCAAAGTATAATTTTGTAATTGCCCATGAGAGATAAGTGTGATCTGCAAAGAAACCAACTGCATGCTACTCTTTGCAACCACATCCCTCAGAGAGGAACAATAACATTTCAGAGCCACCTCTTTGATGGCAGAAGTTGCAAGAGATCCAAGCCAGAAGAGAGCAGTGCCTAGGCTTGAGTTAATTAGATTTAGGTTTTGTGCAATATATGAATCATTTCCAATTACATATTCACATAAAATTAAGCACAATCCCTTCAACATAAATAACACAGGTGTGTGTTAGAGTTTATCCACCAGATGAGTCAGTTTTAGACACGGTGTGAATCACTCTACCACCTTTTCAGTCTATAATTTATCCCACAGAAGGATCTTCTCATTGTATGGAATTTTCTTGGTAGGTCAGTTGGGTTTTAAATAAATTATTTTAGAGTTCTTCAGATAGTTGAAGAGTTGGAGATGTTCTGACGATTATCATCAGTTCTCTAGACACATGCATATGAAAGAGTAGTTGGAATAAAATTTTTACTGATTTTATACAAAAAAAAAGTATTTTCAAATCTAGCTTATAAATTTAAAGGAATGAATAAAATGCTTTAGTTTTAATGCCTTCCAATAAAGTGAATAAGAAAGACAAGGAACAAGAAAAAACTTCAGCATCTGAGTTAAGCAGAGGTGCACCACCTCTGCCTCACCACAGTAGAAATTGTAGCTTTCAGGGGAGTAAGTTCAGAGCAAAAAAAAAAAGATATTATGCATCATATACTCAGCATTTATCTACATAACTGCTCATTTTTTAAAATTATACACTTTTATAAGGACCTATGCTCTCTAAAGAGATGTAGTTTAATGGGTAAAATTCAATAGGCTTTTCCTTATTTGCACAGGAAAAGATGCCACATTTACCCCTGAAGTACAATAATTGTACAATGAACAATCAATTTCTTTATTGCATTAGAATATCCAGGGATGAAAAAATAAAAACTCCATTATTTTATGACCAAATAAGAGGATTTCTAGAAATTTATTTTGAATCTTCTAGCATCTTTGAAGAACAGTGAATTAATATTTAAATAGTAAATAGCTCCATGAATTTAAGTCTCAATATCATTGTAGCCCTATACATTTTTTATTCTTTCCAATGGATAGTCATGAAAGGGGAGCTACAATCAATATGCTGTTGCTTGTATATCATTTGTTGATGGATGCCATAAGCAACTCCTCCTCTATTTGGCTCACGTTAGCCCAACCAAATATACAAGCAACCTGTCAAGATAAAAACACTGCTATACTTCTGAACCAAATTAGTTAGCAAATGTTAAAGATCTAGAAAAATTGCCATGGGTTTCAGATAAAGATCCAAATATACCTGTAATTTAAGGTAATACCAACATCATAATTCTACAGGAATTTCTGTCTAATTTTCAATAAAAGGAAAGCTTTTTTAAAGATCAAACCTCTAGCAATTTAAAATCATGAAATTTCCTTAAAACATCCTCTGACACATGTACTTGGTTTTTTTTTTTTTTTTTTTTTTTTTTTTGTTTTTTTTTTAAAATGGTGGGGGTGGGGAGGGGGGAGTGAGGAGGAGGGGAGAAAATGTAGCACCATAGCATTTCATAGAGAACATTCCATCTTTTATGTTACACGTTTTCCATCATGACACAACAGCTTTTCCAAACAGCTGTATGCCAAGTGGTTTCACTGGTCAGAGGGTGATCTAGGTTCAGAGCTAATACTGGTAGCTAGAATACCTGCAGTAGCAAAACTCCACATCAGCATTTTCAGAATTGTACCCTATTAAGCCTATCAATTTAAACATCTCAAAGAATGCCTGTTTAAAACACTTGAGTTCAAAAGCTAGCACAACTGCTTAAAATTGCCTTGAACCAATAACTTTGACACACAATCACTTAATTGTCAACATAAGAGGTTAAAGCTACACAGAAATGTGATGTTATGCATGCATCAAGACATTGCTTTCACTGTACAACACATGACACAAGTCTGAGCCAGCACTGTGTATTTTCCAGCCACTTAGCTGCAAGAAATTAAAATTGACATGAATTTTCCTTATCACTAAGTTCTATTTACTGGCTTTAGCAACAATGCAGTGAAAGGAAATTGATTCCTAGGTTATATAAATCTTCTGAGTTGGATATGATTGTGGTTTCAAATACCTGCTTATTTGGGATCCCTTTTGGTCTATATCCATTTTCACACATTTAATAGGCAGTGCCATGTTTTAATTTCCTACATTATTTTAGGATATTTTCTTCACACTTAAATAATTTATAGCCCAAAGCTGTTTAGTGACTCATGTCACTAGTTTCTTAATTTCCAAGTTAAGTGGGCCTTATTGCTACAAATATTGCTACAAATACATATTGCTACAAATACTGCATTTCCAAGAATCATTATCAAAACAAGAACAGTTTGTCCTCACTCTGCAGATAGCAGTAATCTGATACTATCTTTTCAACCTTGTTTCAATCTAATAGCTGGTCCACTTTGCTTTGGTTATTCTTGCTATTTACTCTTCACCATTTTAAGATGACATGTAATTTCAGATAATTGCTCAGACTCTTCATTTGATAACTCTTATTTCAAAAGTTATTTTCCAAAATTCTGTATGGTAGACTAACTCTACAGAGTGCATGGAAAGTTATTTCATCTGAATTGCTTTCCTGGGAAAAGAAATTACTTCAGCACAGTTTAAAAAGTGTGTTGTTCTTCTGTTACTCAGTTCAAATGGTAAATTTCTCTGTAAAGGGTTGTCTTGACATTTCACAAAATATCCCTGCTCAGTGTGCAGTCAAATCCATGTCTAATATACAGCTGTGGCTGTGGTGAGACATGGCTTAAAGTCCTGTTCAGTATGATGAAGCATTAGGAAAATAAATTATCTGGGATGACCTGAGATAGATGTGTTTGATCACCAGTTGTTTCCCCATTCTGTTGCCAGTTCACAAAAGATGCAACAAGCAGTCCCAACAACAATTTTACCCTGTAGAGCCCAACAGAGCAAGCTGGAGCAGTTCTTGGTTTTAATGCTAGCAAACACCTAATAAAAACAGGAAAATTGGTATTTGGGGCACTTTGAGGTTGGAGCACTTGCAACACAAGGTAACTGAGAGCGAAGGGCAGCCAAGCTCCTGCCAACAGACACTGTATGAGATGCCCAGTCTGTTGGTCATCAGAAAATTACAACCAGCAGATCAGTGCTTTCACCTTCTGCCATGGGCTTGCATCTCTTTGAGAAGACTCAGCATGATGCTTTCAATCTTTTTTGTCACCCAGAGTTTCTCAGAAGATGGACAGTTAAAAGAACAGTTATATTCAACTACTTAGAGGCCAACTGTAACTTAATCCTGAATCCATACTTTTCCCTCCTCCTGTTTGGTTCACAAACAGAACCCTCATTCCCAATGCATTTTGTCCGAGTATTTGTGTTTCTAGATAGAAATCAGAAAAGGGGAGCACCTACAATCTATTAAACAGGAGAAAGTGCTGGTTGAATCTGTTCTTTCCATATGAAACACATAACTGTATAGTCAACTTTTTAAAATTTAAGTCTTAAAAAAAATCCATTTACTGTAGAAGAGTGGCTGGAGTGGCTGAGAGTGCTGGATTCCTGCTGACTGATAGTTCCTATATGAATTATGTATCTTCCCTATATTAGGTTTTAACAAAGCATCTTCTCTGTTGTCTGTTGAATACAGACATTTCTGAAAGATTTAGTGAAATCATATGGTTTCCAAGCTGTCCTCTCTTACTGATTTTAATATGATATTTTCTTCTTACTAAGGCGTGACTTATACATTTTCCTTGGTTCTAAAAGTTTATTTTCTAACTGGGTCCATAAGCCAAAGCATAAGTAAATGCACATTTTTTGCCATTCCAATAATTGAAAAAAATATAGAAATGAAAATATGGAGCTGGATGATGGTCCCAGTGCTAACCTCCATGTTATTGAATCAGCAATTCTTTTCCAAGAAGGCATAAGGGAATACATGTCAAAACATCATTGTATTGATTTTTTTCTTCTTCCTGTAAACCACTCAGAGTACTAAGGTAACCACAAAGGTACCTATCTAACCCTTAAATTTTTTTTCTTGGGAAACCCTGGTCCTACAGCAGGTATAAAATTATCATCCACTTTCTTGGAATCTGAATAATTCCTGTGAGCAGTTGAGGACTTTTTTATATATTTATAAAAAAACTCATTTATATATTATTCACTAGAATGATTGAACTGAAAATTCTTCTCATGCCAGAGCCTGTAAAATAGGCAGTTTAACAGAATCACTCAGAGGCAGCATTAACACCACATTTTAAACTACTAAATGTGACATATGTACCCATTAACACCCTTTCCAAGTAGAGAACATTTCATCTCATCAAGGGAACTACCAGCCAAAATAGGATTAACAGATGAAAATGAAATCAAACCACAACAATAGCTTTGCATAATAGGAAAATCTGTGCCCTATTTCAGAGAAAGCAGCTCACATTAGAGTTTTAAAGTTTAATTTCATATTTCTACTCTTCATAGTTCAATGGCTGGGCAGCCCAGATAATACGATATTGCAGTCAATAAAAAGTGCCAAGCACCCGATAAACTATGCAAAGAGTTTACAGAAAAAGGGCTGGAGGGGGTGAAGGGCTATTTCCTCTCCTTTTTGCAGAGAGAGGCCAAATGAAGGTGCATAATGACCTTCAGTCAAGCTTTGTCTCTTCCGTCTGCTGAGGCCTGAAGAGTCTTTTACCTAAAAATATAAGGCTTTAAGAATCATATGTAATTGGCAGCAAGACCTTGCCTATGACAAGTATTTTTAAAGTTTTTTAAGATTTCAAGGAGTTTCTAAGAGTTGCTTATTGGGTTGGTTGGGTCTGGGGTTGTTTTGGGGAGGGGTGGACGGTTACAGGTGTTGCTCAAGAGCCAGGGAATAATTTGTGACAACAAAGGGCAAAGAAGCAATGAAATACAGCTGTTCCACACTCTGGATAATTAATATTCAAGTGATGGAAATTGCCTTCACCTGAGTTCCTATTCAGATAAACATTATAGATTTCAGTAAAGCAAAACCTTGTAGCTTCAGGAACCTATGTGATACCAGATGGCAATATCTAATCTTTGGACCCAAGTGACTCTATATGAAACTGTTCAAATGCTACAGACCAAAGGACCTTCTGCCAGATCTTTGATGTCAAAACCTGAGGAATAAATAATTTTTGAGCATAGGCAGCTGTAAGTCCTTTATGTGGATATCAATCCAGTTGACCAAGTAAGATGGAAATTGTTTTGACACTTTCAGGACTTCACAAACATTATGTAGACTGGTAAGACTAGAAGAGCAATGCAGTGAACTCTGACTTTCTTGTTAAAGTTTTGAAGGCAATGTTTGCATGTATTCAAAGAGAAAGTGCGTGGCTGCGAGTGTGCAGACAGATTTCTTGAACATAAGAGCATAGAAGAAGTTCTACCTTTCCACATAGAGTAGAAACATAACCATAGTTATACTAATTCTTAGGGAAAATATTACATGACAGCAAGCATTGCCACACACTATCACAACTTCAAAGTTTCATATATAACCAGCAGAAACTTAGAGGTCTAGATGTATCTGTAAAAATCCTGACATGTAGAAAATGTGGGTGTCTCACAAGTTATGAGATGATCTCTGTATCCATATTCTGAATTTGTCATGAAACCAGCTGTAAAACTATTTGTGGACTTCATTTCTTATCACAAACTGACATGTGATTCATTACTTTCATAGAGCAGATGGGAAAAAAAAGAAGAATAACACTAAACTTTAGAATTTTCAAAATGAATCTAAACTTGGATCCATTATAACCATTCACCAAGTGAAGTGATCTTATGGGAAAAACCATCGATATGGAAAATTACATGAATTAGTGAAAACAGTAGAAAAACTAAAAATACAGCATACTGAATGTGTAATCAGGATACAGCTGTTTCAAAAGAAACAGCTTTGGGTTGATTATAAATAGATGAAGCAAACCTTCTAATCCATTTCTTAAGGCTTAATTCAAGTTTTTCTGGATTGAACTAAATTCTAGGTTCTTACTGGTTTTAGAAATCCACCAGTAAAGACAAAAGAAACTACTTCAGACACTAGTTTTTGCAGCAAAGTAAGTAAAAAAAAAAAAAAAAAAAATAGAGCCTCGATATGAAAGATGCTTTCAGGCCACATATGTTATGATGGAGATATATGCTACACTAAGCAAATTCATGCCTAAGGGAAGGACTGATGATTCTTTTCTGTGCTGGCACAATACTGCTTTGGCTTCTGTGGGTTTTGCAGATGTGTTGATCTCCCATTTGTACTCCTGTGAAGCATTTGTCATGCCATGGCATAAAAAAAGGCAACAAAACAACCTAACCTAAAGGAACCCTCAGAATTCCAAAGAGAAAACATCAGGGCACATACAGGTCATGCAAACATGAGAACTGAGGTAATGAATTTGTTTGGGATAGGCATGGGAGAGTCACAGTTCAGGCTGTTGGATACAGGGCAACTGGCAGTAATACCCCATAAGGGAGAGTTTGACCTCTTGTCTCTCATCAAATGTCACTCTTGCCCAGTATTTCTCAGCAGCATTTTGCTGATGTGTCACCACAGACATAGGAATTCACTCACAGCACCACCAGCTGAAAGTGATAGAGCAGCCACAGCACACAGCCACCCCTGCTGGCTGTCTCTCTGGAAAAATATGGGTGACTTTACTCCAGATGAGACATTGAGAGTATCTGCTAATAAGACTATGTTTTAAAAATTTTTCCATTGCATTTACATCCAAGAAGGCAGCCTATGATCAATGTATAAAGTCATGGAATAGAGCTACAGAATAATTTTATCTGAAAAAAAAGTAGACTGACAGATTCCACTTCTGGCTGTGGGCAAAAATGGAACAAAGGAAATTAATAGAGTAGAAAAGAAAAAAAAGTTGTGTGACAACTTGGTTTAACAATGAAGATTCACTGTGGAGAATAAGAGTTTGCCCAAGGATTGATGATAAGAGAATTGTTTCATTTATTGCTTCTTGTTCAAATTACTCACCTGTTTTTGCATTATGTTTGAGGAGTTACATTCAGCTTCCTGGTTCCACATCAGGCAGCATGCAGCATTCTTCACCAAAAATATTATTCAGTTAGTTAGACATAAAAAAAAAAAAATATTGATTGCCACTTTAAAGAAAGACACCATTGGGTCTCTGGCTTCTATTAAATTTCCAGTTAGATACTTGACTAATTTATTATTAAAGAAGAATCATTTTAACTACTTACATAGGAGTTTCACACTTCAGCAAAATAACATAAAACCTCATTAAGACTTCACAGAAAAATAAGTTTGCAAAACAGTATTTTCTAGCTTCAGTATATATGCTCAATAGGTTGAAATAGATGAAACATGACAATAGCAGATGTATTAGAGGACATTTAGAAAAAAAAAAAAAAAAAAAAAAATCCCCAAATCTATATTAACATTCCCAGACAATTGTGTTATTCAATATGAGAATAGCTACTCTATTGTTCGTGTATTAATTACTATGTGTAATGTCACTGTGTCCTTTTTCATTTATGTTTCTCAACTTGCTAAATGCCAAATACTGGATGATTTTTTCATGCAGTGCAGTAATGTCCAAAACACAAAATAAGTCAATCTGAAGCAAAACTAACATATGCTGTACTAACACAAAATGGTATTAAAATAGATTAAGGCATCTCCCTTCAAAATATGTTCATTAAAATTCTATGCATGTAGTAAGAGAGATCCAGATGGGTGGAAGCAGTTGAGAAATATAATGCATAGCTGTGTTATGTCTGAAAAGGGATGGGGATGTTCTCTGTGATTATAGATTGTGTGCTTATACATCTTTGCAAACTCTTTTCCTCAAAATCACCAAATGCAAAAAACATTTCACAAGGAATATGTGGAAGGTCCACAGGGGCTTTCATCTTCAGAAGATTATCATATGAAATGTTTCAGGTGAATAACTGGTTTTCTGTCACTAATCAGAAAAGCAGTGTTAATCACTCTATACCACTCTTTTTTTTTCCTTCAGGCTGTTGATTTGAACTATTAACATGACTGAAGAAAAAAAAAATATGGTGGTATGCTATTTGGTTTAGAACCATTTTTTCTACATGAAAACAAACTTTATGTACAAAATACGATAAAGTAATATTTGACTATAAAATATAAAAGTGAAAGTGTTTGCAGCATGTGATTTTGATAAATTATATTTTTTCTTAACGACAGTTGTACTGATGCCTTACAAGTTTTTAGTAACCACATGTTCCTGCCCTGTACAGCAAGGTCTACTAATCACCGAGCTGCAGAAAGTTCTGTCTCCACTGGCTCATCAGCCAGTAGTTTTGGCAGTGGCTACAGCATGGATAGCGAAGGCAGCAGCAGTGCCACGGGAGAGAATAATCTATTTCCCATCCCAAGAATGTAAGGCTTTTCTGTTAATATATTGTATCCTCCATGCACAATTTATAGCACTTTCACTTACCAGTCATCTTCTTATGCAGTTCCCTCTGTAGATTTATGCAGTAGAATAGCAGCTAAATGGGGAGAATTCCCCAGAGTTCACATTTTTATTCTGCTTTGTTGAGCATTGAACTGTTAATAACCAACCAAACCTCAACCTCATGAATTTCTTCCAGTCATGTAAGAGATGTGCTGGTCTCAGCCTTTGATGATAGTGTGTAGAGATGGGCTTGGCTTTTTTTTAAAAAGTAAAACTATTCTAAGATTGAGAAAGCTTAGTTTAAGTTTTCAGATTTTCCTCCCTTTGTAAAGAGGTGTTACTATTGCAAAGGGAATTCATATTCTGGATACAGCCCAACTTTTCCCAGGTTTTTAGGAGTTTCAGTAGAATTTCTCAGTTCTTGGCTGGAAAAAGCTTTTTGGTACAGAGTCCCTGTAGGAATTGTCAAGCTACTATCAGTGTAATGATCCTATAAAATGATTTAATTTTCCGATTTTTTTACCCAGTTAAGTACTCCACAGAGAAAAGTTTTGCCAGGATTTTTTTACCTCCTCTTTCATCATGCACCATCATTTAGTAATTTCATTTATATTACCTAATAGAACAAAGTAGCTTCTGATCAACTTAATTCTGACCTGAAAAAAATTTATAGAGTCACTGTTCTCAAAATATTGGTTGGTAGTCATTGTTCATTCATTGTCTGCAGTATTTGTTCAATATTTTCTCTAGAACAAAAAAATTTTGCTTTTCCCTTGAAGTTGTAAGCTATTAATCACAAAAGACATAAGCTTCCTGGAAAAACTGTAGTGAAAATTCTCTAGAACTGTGATATTTCTGAGTATTTATCATTTTCAAAAATAAATCCCAATGGTATTTGTCTATATCTTGTTAGTAACTAAAGGGAAAATAGAGATAAATATGAGACTTCAATCTCATCTTCAGAATGTAGAAGGACTATGTAAGCTTAGGTGGCAATTGTTTAATTTATATTGGTCTTTTCACTCATGCTCTTCTAGGCTAAAAGGGGAAAAAATATTATTTTTGACAACATCAAAAGAAAAAGAAAAATTGGGTTGTTATTCCTAGAGAGAAAAGCAAAGATGTGTAAAATCTTTGTGCATAACACAAGATGGAGCACTCAATAGAAATTTTCAGTTCACGCTTGCCAAATTTGAGTCCAAACAACATCATTTACTGTGTATTGACTAGCAGTGTGACAGTACCTACAGTTACTTGCTATTTGGCTGACATTCATTGATCTCTTAAGCCTGAAATCAGCCCCACTTCTACAGACAAGCAGGAGGAAGTCTTCACAGCTTCAGATTTTCTCTTATAGAAATTTGTTCTGACGAATTATACTTAATTAAATAAAATATATCCATGTCTCATTTTTTGTAAAGCTGTACTATTTTTTTATAATGGCATTTTAAAGTAAGTTATTTATATGCTGATATTAGAAAGAATCTTTAAAATGACACAGGAAATTTATACAGACAGGACCTGTTTCATTTTTCATGTTAGTTTCCAGAGCTTTACATAGCAATATAAGGAAAATGACAAATGTATGACAAAATAAGTGT